>OW964835.1:6105209-7305209 GCA_943142095.1 Ophonus ardosiacus
ATTCAGTTTTTCTTTGCGCAAAAAATTACATAATTATTTTATGCAAAAATACGTCAAATAAAAGTTATAGATATTTAAATTCTGCAGCTAAATCATGTAAAATGATTATTCTCTTCATATAAACGTAAAAATTAATTATAAAGTTACAGTTTTCATGTGCTTTTAGTCTAGTCAGCCATGGATTTATGACAAAAATAAACAAATGCATTGTTTTTAACTGTCAATTAGAACTAAAACATTTTATTTTTTGTATTCTGTGTTAATTTCGTTGTAATCCAAATTTAGTTATAAATGACAGTTAAAAATAACGCATTTGTTTATTTTTCGTCATAAATCCTTAGCTGCCTAAGCTTATAAAAACTGTAATTTTATAATTTTTACGTTTATATGACGAGCTAGAATAACCGTTTCACATGATTTAGATGCAGATTTTAAATCTATATAAAAATTGAATTCCCAAGTTAAACGCCTATGTCTTATTTTTTTTTATTTACATCCTGTACATATATACAAATAAGGAGTCCTCCCCTATTTTTTTTTTTTATGAAACTTCATCTTAATTGAAAGCGGTCTGTAATTAAAAAAAAATATATCACGGTGATATAATAATTTTAAAAGAAATATAAACAAATCACTTTTCAAGAAATGTTAAATGCGATAGCTATGTACGGCGAGAGTTATTGTGCTGGTCACAACAGATTTTTTTTTATAGCAACCAAAGAAAGTTAAATAACCTTCAATATTTTTGACTTGGCCATGGTAAAAAGTAACGTTTTATATAATAATATTATAATATAATTACGCGCATTTTTAATGATACCGTTATAGTCAAAACACGATATAATATGCAATCTAAAATAGTACGTATAACAAAGATAGTAAAAGTTTATAAATACGTTTTATTTTTTAACTGTACTTACACAGATATTGCAAATTTGTGTGTTGTAAACTACATATCAATATTGTAGAACAAAGTGAGGCCTTTAAGTTCAAAAAAAAAAATATTTTATTTATTAGACGTTTATTGATTTCTTCAACTTACCAATAACATATTGTTTAAATTAAATTATACAATGTACAATTAATTATGGCTGGTAGCATGACCAAGTGATTACGGGTGATTAGCGAGGAGTTGACTAGCACTGTTTTAACTCAGTAAATCGTTTATGGATTATTTTAGAGTAAAATACTTCAAATATCAGTTATAGAAAAATTAATTGTACGTAACTTTCATTTGAAGTATTTTTCTCCAAATAATCCATAAACAATTGACAGAGTTGAAACAGTATTATTCATATAAAACAAAACCCTTACATCATTGAAAAGAGAAAAAAATAATTATTTTTTGAGACTAAAATCAGATATGGGTTCCATTTAAAAAAAGTTTGTTATATCTCAAAAATTTACGGATTTAAAAATTTTATTTGGTACGCCACTGGTTAGTTAATAAAAATATCTATATTTTATATTTGAAACGTTTTTCTCAATTACTAATAGTTTAGAAGTTATTTGAAAAAGAAAAAAAACCAACAATATTCAGTTTTTCGTCATCTAGTGCCCTATGAGAATTTTTGGAAAAACAAAAGCACATCTGAGTAGGTGGCCTCCCAAAGGCGCACAAAAAGTTCCATTTAACCGACATCCGACATCGTATCTCTTATAGTTTTTGAGATCCCAATGGTGGCAGTTCTAAATGGGGCACACTGTCATCATTACTTAAATATTGTATTATATTTTTTTCAAATATTTTTTTTAATACAACCCTGAACTTGCAACATCGATCAAACACTTCTAACCCTCTTTCTAAGGGTCGGGGACACTTAACGACTTCAAGAAACCTACAATCTCCCCTGAGCTATTCAGATATTCACTCCATGCATATAAAATGCGTACCTACAGATTTCGTAATAATATTATCAAAACCATTTAAGTTCCTATTATTCTCAACATAAAGGCACGTATTTCTAGATAAATTCATTAAAATAATTGACGTTTTATCGCAAAAACTGGGTTTTTTGTTTTTTAATATGCAGATTGCGGTCAACAGTAAAAAACAATTGACATATGGGTATGATTTTCAACAGTGACTAATATGTAGCGTTTTGTTTTTCCCAATTGCAAATTATTCATTTTATTAAAATAATTAAGTAGTTAACATATTGAATTATTAATGAAAACATGTCACTAAATTAATGACAAATAAGAAAAATATAAACAATATATCAAGCTCAAAAAGAAAAATGTAAAATAGGTTCAAGGAAAACATAACAAAAGAGGGTGTGTCACTTAAACAATTGCAAAAAAGACCTTTGATATCCTATATCAATTATTGTTCTTTGTTATATTTTAATAAGATAGGAATCTCATTAATTTTAATCGTATTAAACGTCAATGATTATTCGACCTGTCATTTTTTATCACTTTTCATCATTGTCATCATTACAATGCTACAATTACTAATTCCCTTAATATAGTACTCCTTAAATATTCTATAAATTACAATTACAATATTTAATAATGCATAAATAATTAAATAATAGCAAAAATATAAGCTTACCTCAGATGGTGACAGATTCGCCATTTTATTTGACAATAACTGATTAAAAATTTGCTTCTAGCGCCATCAAGCAAAATTCATTTGCAATACCATATTTTTTTGCATATTTTAAATTATTATTACACAAACTTTAACAATTTTACACAAATACAATCATACATTGCAAGATACATTGTTAGGAAATTGTACAAAACAAATGATTTATGAAAAACTGCAACAATCAATTGTTGAATAATGTAAAATCAGTACATATAGTGACATCTATTATTCTTATCAGTAACTATGTCAACTGTGAAAGCTGAACTGTCATTCAACATTTGTTTTCTCTAAAAAAACAATCAGAAACAATAATCTCAACATTCGAATTAAAGATGAATATTATCAGTACGAATTTTGAATGAAAATCAAGTTTGTCACGTACATCATTTGAATCATATCATCAAAATGAATCTTGGAGGTACAATTCGATTGAACCGTACAGGGTTGTGTATATTGCTCGCGCTTTTTCTACTATTAACATTTTATGTTACTTCGAATAAGAACGACGTACCTGCACCTCAAGACTCGAAAGATATAAGTTTAAAACAATTATTAGTAACTGCAATTGAGACTGCCAAACGGGGTGGTCGAGAAATAAAAAATCTTAAAGGGCCCCTGGATGTTAAAAATAAGGGAAAAACTAAAGAAGGATTGAATGACAGTGTGAGCAATGCAGATTTAAAAAGTCATTGTGCAATGTATACCACTTTAAAGTTAACTTTTCCTGAAATTCGTGTGATATCTGAAGAGAATCATGTTTGTCAAGAAACTACTGATTTGAAAGTTGATGTTTCTACTGTTGAAAACTCAGTTGATATTCATGGATCGGATGTTACAGTACCTGTTCAAGATATTACAGTTTGGATTGATCCATTAGATGCGACAAAAGAATATCTAGGTAATAAACAAGTTAACAATAGGGATTTTCAAGCCTGCGGCTTTTAAAAAATACGTAATGATTTGTATTTGTAGAAAATCTGCATCAATTTGTTACAACAATGGTATGCGTAGCTATAAAAGGTAAACCCATTATTGGAATAATTCATAAACCATTTGAAGATAAAACATCGTGGGCATGGGTACATAAAAGTCAATCAGATGACTTAAAAACACCAGTAAGTATTAAAATAAACAAATTAGCATCAATAATAAACAAAACAAATGATTTTAGCCAGAACCAACAGACGATAAATATGACGTAATTATTTCTATGTCGCATTCTGGGGAAGCGAAGGATATTTTGAAGAAAGCACTTGGGGAAGATAAAGTACAAATCACAGAGGCAGCTGGAGCTGGTAAGATTTTTCGAAAAAAAGTGCCAATTTTCAAATTTTTAATCTAACAAACATATTTGTCTCCTTAATAGGGGTTTCCAAGTTGTTTCCATTTTGTAAAATATTTTTCTGTACATAAACAGCTAGATTTTCGAAAATGTTTAAGCTAATCCTCATTTTTGGATTAGCGGATTCTACTTGCCGCAAAATCGGTAGGGAAATTGAGTTGCCCTATTTATTTTCACAAACACATATTACGTTTTAATATGAAATACAATTATAAAATTAAAATAAATGATATCCAGTATTCTTGTACAATTTTAAATACAGTTCCTTAAGTTTTCATGGGATTTACGTGTTAAATGAAAATTGGTTACATGTACCATTCAGTAATTTTGAATTCTTAACGTTTCCAGAAAAAAATTAATACTTATCTCGTCACTGAAGTTCCTTTTCATGACTCATTTATGGTTAAATAATCTCCATATTCGTCATGAAAAGACGAACTTCCCTGCCTTGATAAGAAAGTAACTATAAAATATAGTCTAATCTATTCTAGTATCTTCCTTTTTTGATAATATTTTGAAGATTAAATTTTAAATACCGGAGTAGAATAGACTTTACTAATCCAGAAATGAGGATTAGCTTAAACTTTTTTGAAAATCGGGCTGAAAAAGATTAGACCCGTATTTTTATATTATCGCTGAAAAGTTTCTAACACGCCAGTAAAAAATTATTAAAGTTTCAATAAATGAGGCCCGAGAAAATCGACGGCGCGTGTAACGTCATCTACACGAAGCACTTACGTTTCTAGAGATAAGTGAGACGGATATAAGACAAACGCGCTGAGTACGTCGTTTCGTGTCACGTCAAAACCGCTTGGGCGTTCGAATAGTCATTAGCCAATAGCATTTGCCAGTGTCCAGCACTTCACAAACATGGCTGATAATATTTTAAGCGTTCGATTTAAATGCGTTAAAGTTTCATCTTGATATTACGGTAATAAAGAACATTGATATCCAATAATAATTTTTTTAAAAACTACTGGAAACCCCTATTACAGAAATACTGGTTTTTGAACAAAACTCGTACAAAACAGAATTGTAACGCCTTACAACAATCATCCTTTGCCGCAAATTCCTATGAAAACAAAATATTTTATCCTCATCCACATTCATAATAATATTTATACTATCGATACAACTTTCATACTAAAAGGGCTGGTTTATGATGAATTTAATTTACGAATTTACAATTTAGATTTTAAAATATAAACTCAAGTATGTCTTTTTTAACACAATAAAAGTGTGAAAAAGTACACTTTTTTAACGCTACGGATTGAAATAATGAAACGTTACGGCACTTTTTTCACTCTTTTATTGCAGACGTAAAAAATTACTTTTTATGCAACAAGTGTAAAAATTATGGTCTTATTTCATGACTAGGAAAGTTTGGCCGAACGAGCCGCAGGCGCGTTCATGAAGTCCTATAAATGAAATAAGACATTTTCACTCGAGTTGCACAATTTATTTTTTAAATCTGCAATAAAAGTGTGAAAAAAAGTGCCATAACGTTTCATTATTTCACTAGTTTGCGTTAAAAAAAGTGCACTTTTTAACACTTTTAATGTGTTAAAAAAGACATCCATACTAATATAATAAATGTGAAAGTAACTCTGTCTGTCTGTCTGTCTGTTACGTTTTCATGCCTAAACCACTGAACCAATTTTGATAAATTTTGGTATAGAGATAGATTGGACCTTGGAGAAGGACATAGGATACTTATCGCAGAAAATAAAACTTAAAGGGGTGAAATAGGGATGAAAGTTTGTACCGCTCTATTAGTACAGTTGCACAAGTGAATAATGAATTGAACGTCACTGACGCATTATGAGTAATTCTTTGGTTAATTGGACAATGAAATTTTTGGCATTGGCGTGTAGCGCAAGATAAAACTTTCGTGAAAAAAATTGAATTATCAAAATTTAATAATCAAAATGAATCGAAAGCATAAGCAAGGTTCTACAATAAATATTTCACAAAGTACAGTAAAAAGGATTCTAGCTGAAAACAAAAAGAAATTTAAATAATCCAGAATCAAAATTAAATTCTCCGAGAAAGAACAAAATTGAAAATTTTGATTTCCAGATATTTCTCATATTCTTTCTCACATCTGTTACTTTTAAAGTTTATTACAGTGTAGTTTTATTTGATTAGAACAAGTAAACGTTCAAATACAAAAGATTAAATTTGATTACAACAATGAAAAGTTTTACAGTTAATAACAATGTAGTTTTATTGGATTACAACAATTTTCACCTACAGCAGACTAAATCTGATTGCAATAATAAAAATAACTATCACACAAATTATTGTCATCATTGTTAACTATATTGACTATTTTAATAAAAAAAAAATTGTGATTTTGATTTTTTCTTTATTTAATTGTTAATATTAAATACCTTATATAAAACCAGTAAACCAGTCATTCATTACGTATGCAAGTATTGAAATTTGGCGCTGCAACGAGTTCGATTTTATTTATTATTTATTTTATTATTTTTTGCTTATTGATCTATTACTGACATTTTAATACGTAGATATTACCTTTCCACGCCCAAACCGCTGAACAGATTTTAATGAAAATTGGTATAGTATAGAGATAGATGAAACCTTGAAGAAAGAAATAGGCTACTCAAAGTAATTATTCAAAGCAGACGAAGTCGCGGGTACAAACTAGTACGTT
Source organism: Ophonus ardosiacus (assembly GCA_943142095.1). Lineage (NCBI taxonomy): Eukaryota > Metazoa > Arthropoda > Insecta > Coleoptera > Carabidae > Ophonus > Ophonus ardosiacus. The sequence goes on from OW964835.1 coordinate 6,111,825, forward strand.
ATAAATACTGATTGGTGAGATCCGGAATTTGAAAATCGAACATAAACCAGGGAGGAAAAATTATAAATTTTAAATCATAATTTCTAAATGTAAATTAATAAATGAAATTCATCATAAACCAGCCCTAATTGATTTTATTGAAACTAACATCCCATTTAGGCTATAAATCTTTGGAAGTGGCGGCCGGCCGCGCGGATGCATACTTCCATTCAACTTCAATTAAAAAGTGGGACATTTGTGCGGGCAACGCAATCATCAACGCCTTAGGAGGAAAGATGACAACAAGTATCAATGATGAAATCGACTACTCGAATGCCGGTAAAGTAGTGAACGATAAAGGACTTCTAGCCACGATACATAATCATGACTTTTACATACAAAAACTAGCTAAAGTTAAGAGTCAGTAATTTAGGTGTACATAAAACTTAATGATTTTATATTATAGACAAAGTACATATTTTAATTTGATGTGTATCCATCTTACAAAATAAAATTGTTTCATACAAATGATAAAATTATTTGTTTTTCAAACGTTCTTTCATGGCCTGTTTAGCGGCGTTTAATCGCAGTTTAGCTGCTTCTTCAACAGATTTACTAGGTTTTACAACTTTTATTTTTCTTCTAACTGAATCATTATTGTTTTCCGAAGTAGTTTCTTCAAGAGGTTTCCACATATTTGCTTCTTTTAATTCTAGTTTTGTAAATTTTTGGTTTATATCGTCGATTTGAATTGACACTAGATCCCAAAAACCTTGTAAATCATCATCAGTAATTTTTTGAGAAGGATCTTTATTTTCACAAGCCTGAATCAAATCTGTGAATTGTTTTATCTTTTCTTTTATTAATAAATTGGTTTGCCCTACGAAAATACTTTTTTAAAAAGTAACAAAGGCTGGTAGCATAAATGGTGATTAGGAGATGACCAGAAGTGTTTTAACTCTGTCAGTCGTTTAGGGTTTATTTTGAAGAGAAAAACTTCAAATAACATTTACAGAAAAATTAGTTGTATGCAACTTTTATTTAAAGTATTTTTCTTTTTCTTTAAAATAATCCATAAACGATTGACAGAGTTAAAACACTGCATATTTACTAGTTAAAAAACGGAATATAATCACCATTAATGCTACCACCGAAAGTTTTTTAAATAAATCTCACCTAATAATGCTAAAATATTGCCCTTTTCTTCTTCAGGTGCATCTCCTTTTGAAAATTTTTCATTCCATTTATCACATAACGTAACTAATTTTGTAATTTCTATATTAACAAGGTTTTTAAAATATACCGTTTGTGCCATTTTATAAAATAATACTGATAGAATCACTATATCACAGAATCAAGTAAAAAAATGTTAATGCGTGCTATATTTTGCTGCAACCTACAACATCAAGTTTGAAATTTTGAATTACATAAAAGGTACACATTCTCTTCTTCAATGTTGAACAAAAATTTTGGCAACTCCTTCAAATTGTCAAATTAGCAAAATGTCAGTGAGCATCACTCAAAGAATCACATTTTCGTGAAACAAAAACGAAATAAAAAATAAGATAATCAGATTTATAAATAAATTGAAAGATTGAAAAAATTTTCATCATTACAACATAACCTAGTTTTTAAAATGTCAGACTAGTGAAGCACGTGAGTTTGAAGTGTAAAATGCACGTTGCATTTTTTAATTTAGCCAGATATATTCGAAAAGAAGTTTGGACGAGAGGAAAAGGATTTACGAAGAAAGCCTTTAGTTCAAGATACCTGCTAGTCACAAACGTATGCATATCTGTGAGTTTATCCGGAGTTGGAGACGTTCTTGAACAAAATTATGAAATATTATCGCAAGAAATTACGAAATGGGATCCGACCCGGACGAGAAACATGTCAATATCTGGTTGTACAGTTGGAATATTATGCCATTATTGGTATTTGTTCTTAGATCAACGAATACCCGGCAGATCTTTAAGGATAGTGACGAAAAAGTTAATCTTAGATCAAATTATATGCTCTCCAATTACTATTTTTGTGTTCTTTTTAACTTTACACTTTTTGGAAAAGTCTTCATGGCCAGAATTTGTGGAAGAAGTGAAAAAGAAGGCTTGGAGGTTATACGTAGCCGAATGGATCGTCTGGCCGCCTGCACAATTTATTAATTTTTATATTTTACCCACTAAATATAGAGTATTTTATGACAATACCATTTCGTTAGGGTATGATATTTATACATCCCATGTAATGCACCATAAAGATCACAAAAGTTTAGAATAAGGACCAATATTTTTGCATTTTTTAACCTGCTGGTAAGGTTAAGAGGATATTTAGAAAACTCAGGTTGTAAATAAGTTTATATTACTTTATACAAAATGCAACATACAAAGTGTTATAAATAAATTATATTTTAAGTGATGTCTAGTAGTTTTATCTTAATTTACCCCTAATTCTATTCTTAGAGCACTACTAATTGCAGGGGAGGGTTGAAATTTAACAAGAAATGAAAAATTGTAAGAACAATATTTTTTTTCTACGACTATTCAAAAAAGTTATCTGTTTTGAATTTATTTCATGGTGCAAGTAGCATTTTTTGCAATATGTGTGTTATCCGTTTATTACAATCAATAATATTTCTATATTTGTAACACAAAATATATTTTTTTTCTACTCCCATCATAGACAAAGAAATAAAATGTGAAGTAATAATTTCACACATTGATCGCAGTGAAGTCTAACGCATAAAATATAATGCATTTCTTACGGAGTTTATGCACTAAGCCCAAAATAGCTCAAACTTTTTGGTACAGATACAAATTTTAATAGATTGCTGTGATTGTTTTTCCTTTTGTTGACTCAGTCGTAGAAAAAGTATAGCATGCAACACATACGCGTAGCCTTTTTTATACTCGTGTGGTTGCACCACTCACCTACGGCTCGTGTAAAAAAGCTTCATCGCGTATTTGTTACACCTAGTACCATTTGGCAAAGTCTTTTATTTCAATATTCATACGTCAGGATTTTTTGCTCTCATTAGGGATTTTTTTTCTGAAGCCGCAGGAAAAATACGCGCCAAAAATGCTGCGTGAAAGTTGAATTTCCCTAACTAGTCACGAAAACATTTAAAAGTTTCTGTCACCTTAGAAACAAGAGAAGCGCGCAACTAGATACTTATAGAAAATCAAATTTAATTATTAAATTTAAAATTAATTTTTATTATAATCAAAGGTTTCAGGAAAAAATTAATACATGACTCGTCAGTAAAATGTCTGCATTTGACTTGAAGCCGTAAAATATTCGGCACGAACCACGAAGTATCTCGTATGTCAATATGGCTCCTCCTCAATACTAAGTGCCTCTAAGTGCCATTTTTCTGACTCTTATGGAAATAAATAACTATTACTAAATAAAAAAGCGTTATTTTTCCGCATTCAGTGCAAAAAAGTAAACCATCATTTTTCTTGTAACAAATATATTAAGTAAAATTTTACACTTACTCCAAACGGCAGTAAAAAAAAAATCTTGTGTGCAAAGAAAAGCATACTTTTCCTTACTTGTTGCACAAATAACTAATTTAAGTTTTATTTTATATCTAAATTATTTTTAGACTGAATTCAATATTTCCCATACTTTTTTTTACAAATTAGGATATGGTTGTAGAAATATTACTGCACGGAACTGATTTCAAGTATTTCAAGGTCGCACGAATCACGTGTCTGCCCATGTATTATACTACTATTTCAATTAGTCTCCAAATTTTTATTTTTAATTTTTGATTCTCAAATATCCAAATAAATGAGAAATCCTTTTTAATTTGCATGTTGGGATCTTAGATAATGGGGGATTACACCATTTTTTTTATAATTTCATCTGAAAATATTAGGAAAACTAAGACTATTGATTGAAAATCCGGTGAAAAAATTCTTATTAATAAGCGAGTTATGGTCTCCCGAATTTTCAAAAGGTTGACGTGACGTCACATTTATTTGTTTTTATATCAAACTGTTTTCATCATGGACCTAAAAGTTCTTGAAATATATGCTATTTTAAGTTATATTTACATAAAAATAAATGAATATTATAACACTGTATAAGTCTACATACTTTATAATTACAGGTGTATTTAAATTATTAAGTTTAATGCAAGAAATTTATGTTAAAATAAAAACTGTTTGGAAACTGTAGTACAGGAATGTTAGCCCCTTCTTTCGAATTTGAATTTCTTAACTTCCATTGGTAGTAATCCCACCTCCTAACACGCTATTTGTAATGCATGTATAGGCGGTTTCTCGGTCGCCAATCAAAATATTTTCATATTAGTGTCGAAGCGTTATAACAAAAAACCCTTTATTTCCGAAATATCTCAATTATACCATTTCATTTTTTTATTAATATTCGTTATTCAGCATATACATTCGTATTTTTTTTACTATTTTCCTTTAATTCGATTGAGCCGTAATCCCCCATTTAGCATAATATGAATGAATATATAATGCTATGAGATCTATGGTTGAAATAATATAAAAGGAAGAAAAAAATTCATAAAACTTTTCTCGGCAAGAAATTATAAATTATACAGATCTATGATTCATGAGTATTCAAAAACAAGGAGAATGTATTAATGTCTTTCAAATTTTTATTCTCAAATCTCCAAATAAATAAAATTTCAGATCCTTGTTTAAAATTTACTGTTTGAACTTTAATCGGCAAGAGATTAAAAAGTATTCAGATCTACATTTCATAAGTTTTTAAAAACAAGAAGACTGTATCAGTCTCCTTCACATTTTTATTCTGAAATCTCCAAATAAATAAGATTTCAGATTTCGGCAAGAAATTATACAGTATTCAGATCTATATTTAATGAGTATTCAAAAACAATGAGACAATAAGAAAACAGTTCTACAAAATGTAGTTTAAAAATAAATTCTTGTTAAATTTGAACCCTTCTCGAAGTGGATCTGGATGAGCTGAATATAAAAGTAAATAAATAGTCTTTGGATGCTAATCACAATCTAAAATGAGATTCCTCTAAATAATTCTGTACAAAAAGAATCACAGATTAAAACATCCCATCATTAATACCAATAGGTACTAACACAGCCAAAAATAACATAAAATTCCGAAGAACCAACTTCCAATCCGATGGCACAGCGTACGGAAGCAATACATGAGTTAACCTATTCACTTCATGAGACGCGCATACAAAAATAAACGATGTTATCATCACATTCAACACTGGAAAGCTTGGAAAAAGTACTAGAACTCCATGAGTATCAGCAGCCAGCCAAATATGATACTGACTTATAAATAATTCTAATGAAATTCGACCAAACCACGCGAAAAAACTAGAATATCTTGTGCGAAGAATACCGGAAATATTTCTTAGTACTATATAGCTAATAATTGGTATAAAAACTATATATGAATGTATTTCGCTACATTCTAATTGATTTCTACATAAAAATGTAAAAGTTGTATATGATCCCATTCCAATTAAAGCAGCTAAAGTAGCCGAAAGAGCAATTCCACGAGAAAATAAGTTACTGTGATTGTTGTCATCCAAAAAACTATATTTTTGAGCGAGCATGTATATAACGGCAAAAACCATTCCGAAAAGAATCGAATATCTATCTAATTTCCACCGCGACCACCATTCATGAATATCATCGTCAGTTGTTACAAACAAAGCTTTCCACGGCCTTGTAACAAAAACTTTTTCGAAAAATACTTCAGACATGTATAAAATAGTCACCACGCTAAAAAGTGACACGAATTTAAGTACTAAATATAAATACTGCAACGGGTTACTGTCAGCACTTTGCGCTGTAATATGCGGCGGCAGAGAAAGTACAACATATATCATCATAAACCAAAACGATAATAACGGAACAAAATAATAAAACTGATACGGCCGATTCATACACAAACACAAAGTGACGGTCATGAAATTTAACCTAAAAAGCACTTGAAACAACCGCACTAATCCGAAGTCGCCTATTTGCCATGCGTAGCAAAAGTGACCATAACCTGACAAAAAAATATACGCTGAAATAAGTACTCTAATATGCATATAAATTGGTAAAACTCTACTTGCTCCAGTCATATGATAAATCAAAATAACCAATTGCATCCAACCTTTCCATTCCTCGGTCTGGTCCCTGTGCAGAACTTTCGTAAATCGGCTATCTTCTGTGAAAAACAACCCAAGAGCGCACATATACCCCACTGGTAACCAAAAACTAAACTCTGAGTAGTATTTATTCTCTTTCATGAAGAAATTCGTTCGATCGCACACGAAAAAGTAGCCCATGATTAGTGCCATGCGAGCAAGGCTCGTGAAAAGGGTAAAAACATCACCCGAAGGTGCGGATTTAACAACTTCCGGCTTGTTGTTGTCTGTGAGGAGGGTATAGCCTTTGTGGGGGGTCCCGCGCCATTTTAAGATCCAGCGGTGGATGACCATTACTATAGCTATTATCACACTGAAAAAAAAAGAATTGTGGAGTTAGTTTATGCAAATTGGAATTAATTGTTATATAGTCCAGTCAATAAGAGGTTTTTACTACAAAAGGTGGGGAAAAAACAATTTTAACATATGTTGTTTTGGTCGAGACGGGGACAAATTTGTGACTTTGGGAGGCTCGGCGTGAGCCGCCATCTTGAATCAAAAATGCAAAAAATACTTAGTCGAACAGATTTTGTTATTTATAACAGTTTATATTCGTCGTGGCATCAAAAGAAGTAAATTATCGATGATTTATAAATAATTTTGGTCAACACTTTCCCACATATTCATTAACCACTCTGACCATGTTGAAGATACGAAACCGCGGTTTGAAAATTTTAATTCAGCTTGGAATTCTCCTTCATGTCATATTAAACGATTTTTGTTCCGATGAGTGGTACACGAATTATTAACAATTTAAACTTATATGAACTTTCTGTAAAATTTGAAACATCTATATATCGTCATCATTACCGATGTCTACATGCGTTGTAGATACTGGCACACCCAGAAATGGGTAATATGCCGTGATGATATATTTATTTTATTGTTTTAACTATTATTTATTGAGCCAAACTTTATGTTAAAATGAATTTTTTAAAATTTTTTTGTTATGGTGGAATGCCCCATTCTGAACAAACCTGCAAGTCTAATGCCCGTATATATAAACACTCGTAAAAATTTTAAACGATTCGTTATAATTTTTATCCAATAAAAACAGTCGACATAGAAAGAAATATCGAAATTTGTCAAGTTTGATTCTATTTGTCAAAAATTATAATGAACAGTTTTGACACTTTAATGCCCATATTCATAAAAACTCGTAAAGTTTCAAAACGGTTCGTTATAATTTTTGACAAATAGAATCAAACTTGACAAATAAAATTTCGATTTTTCTTTCAATGTCGACTGTTTTTATTGGATAAAAATTATAACGAACCGTTTAAAATTTTTACGAGTGTTTATGAATACGAGCATAAGAGTGTTTATGAGGGCATTAGATCTGTAAACATAGACATAAACGCATCTATTTTAGTTGATTGATATAAAATTATACATAAGAGTGAAAGCTTTCTTTGCGATTTTGTTAATTATTTACAGATTTACATATCTGTAAGATATACAGATTTATTCAGAATTGAGCTATTATTCCTCCTAAAAAGTGATTACAGCGTCAAATAGAAGCGCGTAAAAAGTGGCAAAGAAAAAATTGATATTCCGATAAAGTTATGCCTGTTCTTAAAATTGTCGCAAAAATTGACAAATGAAAACAAGCTTTATTGTTTCATGCAAAACATTAATTTTTAAACTGCTCTAAAATATATATATATAAATGGGTCTTACATTTGAAATAAGTTTCAATTTTATTTAGACTAAGGTAAGTATATCCATTTATGCGTACGATTTGTAATAGAAAATAATATGAATTTGAGAAATAGAAAAGTATGTAAGAAATATAAAAATGAAAAACTCACCAAACTCCTAAAATGGCAAAGGTGACAATCTGCAGCGTAGTATAACTTTCCGCAGAACTACAGCAACTCCCATCATTAAAATTCATATAATCATTACAGTACATGTTTAACAAAATCTGTATGTTGTGCTTTAAAGGCCGTGGAGCCAGATGAATCCCATCGGGGCTCTCTGCCAGCATTCCCTGAGCAACTAGTCTTTCACTTCTCCACAGATCAGTGTGCGAATAACTCAAAACTTCGATGGCAGCTTTGTTGTATAAGTCGATTTGTTCGTTGGTGATCATTTCCAAACCAGGTTTAAGTTTTTCCTTGTGAATTGGTCCCTGTAAAACCCAAAGAACTCTGGTTTTCTTCTCGTGAAGCGATTCTATCGGTTGGACAAGTCGTGTTAAGTTCATACTGTAGTTGGTCAATGCATCAGTGGAAGCATTCGAAACATGGATTGTATTTAACGCACAGCCTACTATTATAACTGAAGGAGGTTTCTTTTCGTTTTGCCAATGACGGAAACTTTCTATCATTCGTTGGTCTATCACTGGACTCCACAAAAACTCGACTTTTATTTTTAATTTTGTGTCGACAAAAGTTAAATTATCCGAATTATGTTTTGGTAGCTCTGTAGAAGTTTCATCTGTTTGTAAATGTTTTATAAAACCGAAATATAGTTCTCGTAGTCTTGAATCCCCTATGAAAACAAAATGAGACTGTGCCCCCCAAAAAGCCAGATAACGCAAACATCGTCGCGTGTCTCTACAAAGAAGAATACTTTATATTACGTGTCAAACAAAACGTCGGTTTTGTATAAGTAAATGCTGTATGACAGATTTCGAGTATTTGTTAACATCTAATCTATACCACACTTACGTTTGCGAGTAATGATGTATCATACAACCATAAGGCTGCCATTCTTGATCCCCTTTATACCTTCCGTCTGATAATAACCACTTGCATGAATCAATTCCTGACAGAAACAGATAGGTTAAAAGAATAAAGCTAGGTTAGAAATGAAAATTTTACCGTATTTTACATGTAACATTCCATGATAAGCTGCAAAACCTATTACTAGAAGTAGAGCAAGTCTTTTTGCGTTATCTGCATTAATTTGTGCAATTATTCGTTCGGCAGTTGACCGATTTGGAGAATCAGAAACCATTTTTCTTGTTTGTAATTTGACGTTTGACAGCAAACAAACTTACCTAAACTTTGTCATGCGCGCCAATATTGCATATTTTTATTTATTACCCCACACGGTTAAAAATAGTGGCTTGTAAAATAAAAATTTAGAATCTGCATAAAATTCTCTATAAAACATATTAAACAACAATAAAACATAGTGTACTTTCCTGATTCACTTAAATTTATTATTACATATTTTTATTTATCACTCCTGCAGTGTTTAAAATAGCGACATGTACTTTAAAAATTTGGAATCTACATAAAATTTTCTATAAGATACATCAGAAAATATTTTTTCTGTCAAGTATTTTAGGACTTACTGCTAGTTAAAAACATAATTTTATAAAAAGGTTACCGAAATTTGTTATACTCTCTTATTTGATACTTTTATTTCTCATTTCTACACGGTTAAAAATAGAGACTTGTAGGATACAAACTTGAATTTTAAATAAAATTCTATTTATATCACTCCTACAGTGTTCAAAATAGCGGCATGTACTTTAAAAATTTGGAATCTACATAAAATTTTCTATAAGATACACCAGAAAATATTTTTTCTGTCAAGTATTTTAGGACTTACTGCTAGTTAAAAACATAATTTTATAAAAAGGTTACCGAAATTTGTTATACTCTCTTATTTGATACTTTTATTTCTCATTTCTACACGGTTAAAAATAGAGACTTGTAGGATACAAACTTGAATTTTAAATAAAATTCTATTTATATCACTCCTACAGTGTTCAAAATAGCGGCATGTACTTTAAAAATTTGGAATCTACATAAAATTTTCTATAAGATACATCAGAAAATATTTTTTCTGTCAAGTATTTTAGGACTTACTGCTAGTTAAAAACATAATTTTATAAAAAGGTTACCGAAATTTGTTATACTCTCTTATTTGATACTTTTATTTCTCATTTCTACACGGTTAAAAATAGAGACTTGTAGGATACAAACTTGAATTTTAAATAAAATTCTATTTATATCACTCCTACAGTGTTCAAAATAGCGGCATGTACTTTAAAAATTTGGAATCTACATAAAATTTTCTATAAGATACATCAGAAAATATTTTTTCTGTCAAGTATTTTAGGACTTACTGCTAGTTAAAAACATAATTTTATAAAAAGGTTACCGAAATTTGTTATATTCTATTTGATACTTTTATTTCTCATTTCTACACGGTTAAAAATAGAGACTTGTAGGATACAAACTTGAATTTTAAATAAAATTCTATTTATATACGTTCGGCAAATTTTCCTTTTTCCCATAAATAACTATTTTAAATCAAAATGAAAAACTTGTTTCATATAATAAACAAATAATATACATAAAATTAAACAATATATGGGTTTAGTTCTGTACAAATTTATTAAAATTAACGTTTAATTTTATTTATAATGAGTTCTTTCAAAATACAAATAATATACATATTATTTATTTTATGGGGTAAATAATGAAAGTAATCATAATTTCATGATAAAAAGTCTTTCATCCTAAATTAAAATTTTAATTTCTTATACTACTCAATCGACAAACTCAGAAAATTACAGAACTTTTAAAAAAGTTTCAAATGAACTCCTTATAATTTTTAATTCTGTGTCTTTCTCTTCAAATAAGTTATTTTTGAAAATTATTTAGTTTAGCCGAAAAGTGAAAATTTTGTAAATTTTTATGCAATATGAGACCCCCACTGCAATCTTTAGATAAAACTCTAAATACGTGTGAATTTTTATAGAATACTAATAATTATTTATTTGTATTACAACATATTCAGAGAAATTAAATATATTATAGTTTAAAATATTTTTTGATAATTTAATTTTGTTGCTGAATAAAATCAATAATTCAGTTGCCAGTAGTTTAACAATAATAAAATAAAATATTTGCACAATTTTCGTTCTTAGTTTTCATTCGGTGGTTTCTTTCTTCATTTCGGTTCTCCCTCGATGATTTGGAGATTCTTTCTTCAACTCACTAAATTCCATTAACGATAGCGAGTGAATTTGGAACTAATTCTTGAACAGGGACAAGTCATTCTATTGGTTCGGCTTCAAAATTATACTCTTTTTTTTGACCGACAGAATGATTTGTTTCTGTTCAAGAATTGGTTCCAAATTCTCTCACTATAGTTAAACTGTAAGTTAAAACAAAAAAATATAGCATTGATATAATAGCATAAATTATTTCAATTTTTCGGTACGACATTTTCCGTTTTATCAACTGATAGTTAAGTTAACATTTATTAGAATAAAAGTTAATTATTTGTCTGCAATATTTTATTGGTTTTTACAATAAAACTTCCTCGTACTAAGTTATTTTTTCCTAAAATACAAGTCGATGAATCAAATCAAAACATCTTGCGAACCTGAGTCACTAGAAAGGGAAATAAATGATTAAAAGTATGTTGTGTTTAAGATTTATTGAGAATGGTGTCCATTTTTTTCTTACTTATAAATTCGTTATCTCGTAAGCGGAGATTACAATTATATCTTTTAAAATGTCAACAATTTTTAATTTTTAAACAGTTTTAACTGTTTTTATATATTATCTATTCACTTTTAAATTTTAATAAGACTGACGTTATGAACTAGAATTGTGAAATTAAGTGTTCAATTACAAATTAGACCAATACTCACTTCACTATCATACAAACTAAGAGGGCGTTGGATTCGCTATACTAAGGAGGTAAAATATAGACTAGACTCGATATAACTATTTAACAAATCGTATCTTGCAACCAAGTGATTTTATCGTTGATTCTAAGATATTTACAAATATTTTTGAAAGAAACTAACACCTCAATAAATAAAAAAATGTAGTTATAATCCTTATAGTATATAAAATAAAACTGTTCACCATATACAGAATATTAACGAATCTATTTTTCAAGCGAACTAATTTAAATAGTATATTAAAGAACAAGTTTTATAAGACATGTTTTTTTCGCACGCGTCAAAATTTAGAAAACGAGCCTTGGCGATTTTTGTAATTGCCAAGTTGATACTAAGCTTGGAACAGGTGGCTTTTGATTTAAAAAGTATGTACTAATAATGACATTCTAAATTAATAATATGAAGCAGAAAATTTAGTTCCAATTTAATTCAACAGTTAGATACAGTTTGAACAAGTGGGGCGATTAGCGCGCGTTGACTAGCATTGTTTTATCTCTGTCATTTATTTATGAATTATTTTAGAGATAAATACTTTATATAAAAGATCCGTACAATTAATTTTTATATAAATGTATATTTTTCTCTAAACTCTAAACTAATCCGTAAACGATTGACAGAGAAAAACAATGCTAGTCAACTGCTCGCTAATTACCATTAATTAGTTGCTTATACAGGGTGTAAATTTTAAAACGGGTCATAGGGTTATAACATAGAAAAACAGTTTTTTAGATGCCAAAAGTTTCGATATTAATTTATTGAAAAAAGAATTAGTGCATATTATAAAGAAAAAAAATACAAATTTTTTAATACCAAACACATTACATTTCTGTTTTATATAAAGCCAGAAAATAAATTTTAAAATTTGCACAATTAAGAAAAAATATCAATAGCTGTGAAACTGACAGAAACAAAACAAAACAATTGTTGATTTGAGACGCTCATTAATAAACGTTTCATGCACATTATTTGTTAAATTATTATTATTTTCGTTTTATTAAGAAGAAATCATGGATAATTTGTCTCATGAAGAAAAATTACGAATTATTAAATGGTTTTAATTGTTCCCTTGTAGTTTACAGTTTTTCTCGTTTCTTATAACTTATTACATGTAGATCTTCATTAATTTGTAAATACCTATTACAATAAATAATAATTGTTTCTTAAATAAATATCATAGTGTTTACTTTATTTTCTGTTATTTTGTATTAATTCATAAATTAATAACTTTAATCTTTAATTGTCCCCTATCATGTCAGTAAAAAATGACAATGTTTTGTTACTGTCAGTTTCATAGCTAATGATATTTTTTCTTAATTGTACAAAGTTTTTAATTTATTTTCTGGCTTTATGTGAAACAGAATTGTAAGGTGTTTGGTATTAAAAATTTGTAATTTTTTTCTTTATATTAGGCACCAATTAGTTTTTCAATAAATTAATATAGAAACTTTTGGCGTCTAAAAAACTATTTTTCTATGTTATAGCCCTATGACCCGTTTTAAAATTTACACCCTGTATATCAAGTCATTTTTATATAAATTTTAAAAAAATATATTTGTAAAACTAGAAACTTTTGTGTGATAAAATATATATTTATGTAAATAGAACATTATAAGAAAAAATTTCTACGGCATATATTTAAGTGTAATTCAAAATTTAAGAGCCAATTAAGTATCCTTAACTAATAATTATGACAAAATGGCATATTGCTCACTGTTTGCTTTATAATATTGGATGCTAACAGGCCATTATTTGCGCCGCTCTATTAGAATGAAGACATATGCTTTGCACGGTATTTCTACCTGCTCTAAGTGGTCTGTATAGTAAAATAATCTTACTGTCCCTTTAACATAAATTCTTATTTCTGTTTAAAATAATTTATGTAACTACAGTTTTCATTCTCATAAGATATTATGTCAAACAAAAACAGCATTTATGTTAAAGAAACAGTAAGATTATTTTACTATACAGAGCATGTCTTCATTTCAACAGAACGGCGCAAATAGTAGCCCGTTGACATCCAATATTATAAAGCAAACAGTAAGCGATATGCCGCTTTGTCATAATTACGATATTTATAGTTTTATTGCTGGGCCCGACAGAGTCAATTTTTCTGACTATAGATTTATTTAATTTTTTGTAAAATTATTAATTCATTTGAAAATAGATTGTTTCTATTCCTGTATATTTAATAAACAACGAAAAATAGCTAATTTCTTTCAAAAACACTCTTCAACATCCGTTTATCCTAAATGACATTACTGGTCAGAAAATAGAAATCTATATCACATCAAAGGAAAAAGTTACACTTCTATGAACAATATTAAAGGGTGCTACTTATCTACACTCTACAAAATTATCTTGATAACAGTTGGTGTGAGATGTCAACTTTATGTTGATGATTCGTGCAAAATGAATTTATTTATTGTGTAGTTTGTGCCATGTGGCATATGACAGTGAATTTATAAATTATTTACTAACCAACAAAGACATTGGGCTATCTCATTTTAATTATTCCCAAAGGAAATTCTCTTATTTACATCGGATGTTCAAATTTAACCAACGATTTGTTTTTTAAAAATGTACAACACTGCAGAACAAACAAGAACTATACTTCGGCCGGAATAAATAATAAAAGAAATACAGATTTTTTGAAATATTAAAAAATAAACGTCACAAAATCTTTGGAGTCTTATGACGTCAAAAGATACTCGTATATAATAATTGAATAATTGTCTGTCAGCCAATAGAAAGCTTTTTGTTTCATAATGGGGTCTTTTCAAAAAAAATAAAGTTCATTTTTTTAAGTTATTTCATCATATATCATACAATATTTCTCAAAACTATTAAACTTTTCCAGCCCGATTCTCCAAAAAAATTAAACTAATCCTCATTTTTTGATTAGTGAATTCTGTTCTATTCCGGTATATAAAATTTAATCTTCTAAATATTATCAAAAAAGGTAGATAGTAGGAATAAATTAGACTATATTTTAAGATATAAACTGGCAAAATTAGAGCATAATTCGCTAATCCAAAAATGAGAATCGAGCTGTTCATTCATAAATTTGATATTAAATTTCGCGGCATTAAATTCTGACGTCACTGAGCAATGAGTCCTATAGTTCGACCAAGTTAAATAATATAGCTGATATATCATTTACTTTTCAGTTCCACTGTTGTTAATATGATTAATAATTATTTAATTTCATAGAGATGTTCAACTATTAATGTATTAATGTAAGTTACTTTGTGAACTATAAATAATATCGTATTCATTATGTTTTCTGTTTTTACTTTGTCGCTCTGTACATATACTTCATTTCACGTAAGAAAATAGCAGATGGCGCTTGAGAGCCGACCATTTTTACATGCATTAAATAAATAATTTAAATCCGTAAAAACTAAATTTTGTAAATATTAAAACGATTTTTATCTCTAAAATGTACGAATCCCTGAATATTAAAAATTACAAAGTTAAATAGCATATAATTCTGTACATTTTATTTGATAATTAACAGCTGACAGGTGATATTTTTTTCGCTTTTGTGAACTAGGTTAGCATTCTGACCAATCAAAGGGCCGAATTTATATCCCTATCTAAACCAACGCTATTTTCTTCCGTGAAATGAAGTATAGGTTTGTGAAATGTTATTTGGAGGTCATATATGTCATATGTAACCAGACATATTGTGAAGTCAAGTTCCTTCTTGGTTATTTGAGTGTTTGATCATTGTTAACAGGTAAACTTATACATATATTATAAGTGTGTGTGTGTAAAAATGTATTAAAGACACTTATTGTAGGCAAAAATGGTTGTGAAATATTGTATAGTAGTTTCAGATTTGGCCACTGGAGGGAAGTGCTCCCGCATCGCTAAGTGACGACATGAGAAAATAAAAATTTCAAAAATTCGTAGTTTAAGTATTATGCACTTTTGGAAGGCAAAATATGAATCTACATTAATAACTTTAAAATATAAAAAAAGTATGGAAAGACCCTATTATTCTTTTAATATGAGTCAAAAGAATTTAATACTTATATTCTTTTTGCTTATATATTTAATGGGGTATGTGATAAACAAATTTGGAGAAAATATATCCTTTTTTATTACTACAATCATCGACCTTTAAACTAATAGACGCAGCGTACGAGCAAAACGCTTGTCCCGCCATAACGGTGCAGACACAGTATCTCTATCCTTCAACAGAACGGAAGTTCAGAAAACGCGGCAAAATAAAAATTTGATTTGTCCCTAACTTGTTATACTTGGTGCATAATCGCTAAAAGTATATATTTAATTTTTTTGTGCATAATTACTTTCATTATATATTTTTAATACAATATATTGTATACACATATTATATTATAGGGAACAAGTAATAATTAATAAGAACTTACATATGAAATGACACAGCTAAACGGCGTACGTACTGCTGACTGCACAAAAAAACCGTTTCCCCATTATATTGTCGCATATGCACCTCACAACACATATTCGTATTTGTTGACAGAAATAATTGTAAATGTTCTCCAAAAAAGTAAAATAATACACAAACAGTCACGAAACGTCAAATAGATTTTGACAACTATTTAGTGATAGAGAGCGATGTATAGAGGTTTACATATGGCTGAAAAAGATATACTATGAGTACGAACGCATGCGCAGTATACTTTAACTGAGAACTTCCGTATTGTCGAAGGACAGAATATATATTTCTATCCTTTTATGTTGGAGCATTATTCTAACAATAAAAGAATAGGACACACTTGGTCCATTAGTTAAAAGGTCGATGACTACAATACTCAAAGTTTATTTGAATAATAATAGTTGTAATATTTATTTATTAAAATAAAACTATCCTGAACGTGTGACGTCACCTTCTCTCGATCAATAATGCGTACTGACTGAACTCAGCGATGGGTGGATAAAAGTGATTAACTTTATTTTGACATTTAACGTATTTGGTCATTTTAGGGTTAATACTTTTTGGCATAGATATTGAACCTACTAGTGGTATATTTTTATTATTTATAAAGTCGCCATTACCGATAAAAAATTAAACTACGGCGCACTGATATTCACAATAGAAGCTGTCAAATGTCAAAAAGTATGGCAGATATAAACTACGCCAAGCCCTTTCCGTATTTTATTTGCTGTCTTTGTCACGAACACAGATGACGACACAGAAACTTTAAAGCCTCATTTCCACCGAATGTCTTAATGCAAGGCTTAATGAATTATAACAATTTACTAGGATACCATTTCCATCTATTTTGTTTAGTGACAATTCAACAGAAATGTCATATCTTTTTTCCGAATTACTTGTTGTTTAGTAGACTGCCATTGCAGCAGAAATTCTTCTTTTTTTAATATGTTATACCTATACACAATTTTCTGTATTTATATCGATACCGAAAAATTAATTAAAAGTTAATAATTATAAAATAGACTGAGAGTTGACAGTTCAGGTTAGAATTTTTCAATCATTTGTTTTTACGCATTACTCTTAGTTCTTAAGCATTAAGCCTTATGCAAAGCTGGAAATGGTAGTAAAGGTTGTCATATGATAAAGATTTTTACGCATTGCGCTTAGTTATTAATTATTGCTCTTACGCATTAGGACAATCGGTGGAAATGAGGCTTAATTCCATTAGTCTTGAATTTTATTAATATTTAACAAATTTTTAAAAAATACGAGTATATTATTTTAAACTCTAAAATTAGATGGATTAAAAAAAATTTTGGTCACATACCCCATTGTATATAGAGATATTTTATTCACTATTTTACTAGAAATGTACTATATCAACCAAAAAAATATCTGGCCAGAATTATAAAGATTTCAAAAAGATTTTATAAGTATATTGAAAATAAAGGGAATTATATTAAATAATATTGTGATTTTTTGTTTATTCTGCATACTTCATTTCATATAAAAAAAAAATAGCAGATAGCGTTTAAGAACCGACAGTGTTTACATGCATTAAATAAATAATTTAAATTCATAAAACCAAACTTTGTGAATATTAAATATTTTTATCTGTAAAAAGGTACAATATCTGAATTTTAAAAATTACAACGTCGAAATTATTAAATATAATTAAATTTTGTCAATTTAATTTCATAAGTGACAGATGCCCGGTGATATTTTTTCGCTTTTGTAAACTTGGTGTACGTTCTGACCAATCAGATGTCAGAATTTATATCCCTATCTAAATCAACGTTATTTTCTTACGTGAAATGAAGTATAGGCTCAGTATTTTCATCTCTGGTTAACCTGTCTTTTAGCTTTACTCTGTTGAAAGAAAAATTCAACATCAGTATTAAAGTATAAGTTTTAAAAATTACGCATGTATCAATTTTGCGAAATCTTTTTTATAACTGACCGTTAAGTAATAGATAGTTTAACTAAAGATGGAAGTAGCGGGCTTTGTTAAATAAATTCTTGGAAAATTTGAACATTCCTTTCGTTTTCCAATTGTTTGGAGAATTACAAATACTCCAGGACGCTTATTTTGTAACTAAAAAGTGATAACGAATACCAATTCAGGTGGATTAAGAACCCCCCACCATTGTAAAGGCCGCCATTTTGTACTGAATAAGCTTTTCGAGTGGTCTGGAGCACGTCAGTGACGTTTATCAGAAATTTCATCGTCTTGCAATATTATTATTTGAAATATAAGTTATTTTGACGAAGATTATAAATAATATTTTTCGCAAGATGACTGATTTATTTCTTTTATTTTATTGCGAGGAAATTATGAAAAGAAATAATACTCAAAATTTTATCATCAGAAACATTTGGGAACATATTTTAGTAATTTTCATAATTAAAACTGTGTGGTAAATTTAAAATTTCAAAATGAGTACATGATTTTGCACAATTCGGTAGAATTCGTGAATCTGAATAGAAAATAAAGATGGCGTACTCGCCATATTGATTTCGTGTTCGTTATCGCTTTCTAGTTACAAAATACGGTCCCAGATCAGAAAAATTGGTATAATTGACAAGTTTGTAATATTTGAAGCAGATACGTATTCAAATGAGCAGATTTATTGCATTTTATTATTAAAAGACCTTGAGTATTCATAAAAGTCCAAATTGGTTGTATTTAAAATGAGAATAACCCAAATATATCACATAATATCAAAAACAACGCAGCCTACATTCAAAAATCACCTTCATACTTCTTAGAAGACAAGATTCTTTTATGTAAGCCTTGATTAACATGTTAATAAATAAACAGACAGCACATAATCACTGATACAGATCAAAGTAAGAGTTTAGGCGGAACGGAATGAAAGAAACGGAAAGAAAGTAAGGTTAGCAGAGCGTCACAGCCGCCAAGAGCAAGAAAGGCAACAGCATTAGCATAACATTTAAGTTTATAGGGACACTGGACAAGTCTCACCGATCCTGAGGTATCCGGGTGCCTCGAAGCACTTTGCTTTGCTGAAAGACAACAATCGACATTATATTTACCATTTTACATAACAAATATTCTAGCTATTTTAGTATAAAATTATTTATATACAAATTAGGTTTCTTCGCACAACAAAATATCCAACTAATTGCAAATTTTTCAGTATGCGTGCGTAGTTTGAAACTGGTTTCAAACTGATTGGAAATTTTTGGGTTCTGCGAACAGAATTTAAGGTTATTGTTATTACAACCATCTGGAGTGAACAGAAAAGTTTTTATCTTATGTTGATTGTTGTTGTTGGCATTTGTCATTGTCATAATGATATTATAACATTTATAACCTTACTTTATTGTTTAAAATTTACTTCCTGCGTTTATTTCTGGTTCTCTTATGCCCAATTGCACCAATATGAAATTAATTTTAATTACGTTTAATCTACGTTTAAACAAAAAAAAAATGCAAATCTAAATTTTGACAGCAATATATTATAATTCATTTGATGCAATATTGTCAATTTAAACCGTGTTTAATATTTACGATACGTTGGTGCAATCGGCCATTAAATTTATACTCGAGAATCTACATGACAATATAGCAAATATTTAGTGTTTTGGAAGATTTTATAATAAGGGCCTAATTCTCAATTTTCACCATTGTGATATGATATGAAATGATATAGTTATTTTCGTAACAAGTTATGAAAAATACCAAATATCATGCGAGTGTAAATTGACGCACGACGCGTAGCGGAGTGCAAGTCAATAAACACGAGCTAAGATATTTGTATTTCATACAAGTTATGTCCATTATTTTTTAGACGAGCATAAATAAATTTTTTTTTTTACAAAACTGAAATTTAGGTTCAAACGTACGGACAGCTGACAAATGAATAATTTATACATATAGCCAGAAAATAATGACATAGTAACCTAGTAACAGTGGCAACTATTACGATATGAAATATATCGTAATCGTAACACTAATGTCATAAGTTCAACTTTCAGTGTTAGGATACTACGTTGATATGTCATACTTATCACAATGGTCGTCTAAAAAATTTATATCATATCACTTGTCAGTGTCATGATATTATTTGTTAAATGTCAACAAACACATTCACCAAATTCGTATTTTCTTGTTACGCGCAACCAATATTGTAAACGTACGGTAAATACATACAGTATCACATTTTCTTACTAATTTATATCAGAATACTTTGCAATTGAGAATAGCTCCAAGTGATAAAGTGAAAAATTGAGAATTGAGCCTTAAATTTTAATATTCCTTTTCTCTCGCTTTGTTTATACTTCATTTTAGGTAAGAAAATAGCAGATGACGCTTGAGAGCCGACCGTTTTTACTTGCATTAAATAAATAATTTAAATAAGTGAATCCAAACTTTTTCAATAATAAAAATATTTTTACCCTTAAAATGTTTGAGTCCTGATTAATTAATATTACACCAAAACATAGTTAAATATCACTTAATTCGAAAGATTTTATTTGATAATTGACAGCTGACAAGTTAGTTTTTCGCTTTCGTGAACTAGGTTAGCATTCTGACCAATCAAAGGGAAGAGTTTATATCCTTATCTAAACCAATGCTATTTTTTTTTTACGTGAAATGAAGTACAGTACAAATACATGTAGGAACATCAATGCTCGCTAATAGCCAAAAGTTCCAGTGCGCATGCCACAAACTAAAAATTTCTTTAGAATCCGCGGACTATTCTGACGGTTGGAAACTGATCAGGGATTGAAATATTTTGCTGAACAAACAAATGATTTTTAATCGTAGATTTAAAATTTCTGTTATGCGAACATTTTTAAACTGATGCGAATGCTCAGAATGGTTTGTGACGGTTTCTGACTGTTGTGTGAACAAACCTAACATTCATTGTTTATTTGACTAGCAAAATTGTCAGTATTTGAAGAAGATCTGCAAAGCAGAGTTGCCATTCTCAGATTTAAGAATAGCTCCTAAATAATTTCAACAATAAAAAAATTAAAAGCACCTACACATTTTAAGTCCAATTAGAGCTACAACTGCACAAAAATAACAGATTACTTTTCTACATACAAACAAAAGAACTGGATACTTTTTTAGAATTCATATTAGCACGCTTTTCATGCGAAAAAATATTTTTTTATGCACCAAGAAGTGTAAAGGTTTTTCAAAAACAGCAAACTTAGCAAGAATATTCGCGGATGATTTCAACATTTTAATAATTAAAATAATAAATTTTACTATAGTAGAATACCCTAGTATATGCAGAAGTATTTTTATTAACTAATGGACTAGAAATCTTACGAGGGCGATTCAAAAAGCAACAGCAAATTATCAATATTTCAGCAAAGATCACCTCAAATACTTCAAATTCCCGCGTAGGGAATAGAATAGACATTCTTGTAGAATGCAGCAACAAAGGTGTTGACTGTTGTCATTGACAATGCCCCTCAGATGAATTGACGTGTATAAGAGGAAACTTCTACTTCATGGAAGCGCTCGTAACTATTGCATATTTTTGTGGTTAGAGGATGCGAAATTCATCAAAGAATGTTGCAACAATAGAGGAGTTCAAAAGCGGAGAACCATCGCTGACGAGGTCAAAAGAAGCGGTGCATTTCCGGCTGAAGACACAACGAAAAATATTTGTTGTGACTTGTGAGTGATATAATAGATTTGCTCGTTTCGCTATATTTAATAACGCCAACTTCATTTCGAATTTTAAATGGCACAAGAGAGACGCCTGATAAACGCCCGCACAATAGCCTGCGGACACTCACGTGACGAAGAGAATTAGTCAATCAAAAACTGGGGAGAAACTGTCAGATTGAAGGACGGGGAGCTGAAGTTTGTTTTGGTTTATAGCGTACTATGCGTTTTGTTTTCATAGTTTGGCAAAAAAATATAAAATAACTCAATACGCACTAAAAACTTCAATATGTAAACTGCCAAACTATGAAAACAAAACGCATAACCTCTGAACACGCTACCAAAACAAACTTCAGGGTTGCGTTCCAAAACCCTACTCAAAATCGTTCCAAAACTAATAACCTTACTCTCAAGAGGGGGTTTAACATTAATGTTGTAATTATAAGTAGTTTCGTTAATTTTTTTAAATTATTTTTAATTTAATTTCAATTTTTGCTCCAACAAAACTCTTTCTTCCAAAACACACTACAATCTTATATTACGGTTCTCTTGAATTTGGGAAGCTGCGTAGCTCTCTGACCTTCAATCTGACAGTTACTCCCCAGTTTTTGATTTGCTAATTCGCTTCGTCACGTGAGTGTCCGCAAGCTATACAAATATGTCATCATCAATACCAATATCTGTATACAAAGCAAATTGACACACCCCGAAATGGGCAATTTGCCGTGATGATATATTTATTTATTTAATATTTAAAGTAGTGAAACGAACAGACATATTATAAAGGATGAGATTCTATACCAATTTTTGCCCCTCGCCAAGAAAGGTATTGGATTCATGCTAAAAAACGCATATCCAGATTTTAGTGAATAAGCACGTTTTAATGCCCCTAGAATCCGATTATAACATTTTTACGATGATGAACTATAATAGTTTTTTCATTTGTTTCTTAATAATTTTTAATTTTTTCACCCCAAAAAAATATTAATTCATCTTTTATTCATGTGTAAAACAAAAGAATATAGACTTGATATATATCGTTGAAAAGCTTTTAAAATAAGCAAAAAGATGAGACTATTTTCAACATAGGGTGCCATTTAAAAAATCATAAGTTTGTGTTATATCTCGAGAATTATGAAGTTTTCAAAAAATCTAATTACGCCATTTTATTTTACCTGAAAAAACGGTACAAAATTTGTTTAAACAATTTTTCTCTAACTACCATAATAAATAAGTTATGAGATATTTTCGAAATGAGCGAAAAACGAGTTTTTGCCTGTAGCTCAGAAACAAAAGAAGATCGAAAATTCCTGTGGTGACTTATCAAAAAGTTACCCTAAAAAAAATATCGAAAATGAGACCTGTACATAGTTAAACAGGTCTTAAGTATTATAGTTTTTGAGGAATAGTGTAGTTGCGCATTTTCCAATTTATTTTTTTTCTGAAAGAATGGGGTCATGCCACATTTTCTGTTTTATTTTTTTCCTAGAAGTCTACCGGTCACAGTATATGTAAATAATATTTTCACGCTATTTGTGTGCATTGTTTTGTAGATATATTTTTTTTCATGTATCTGAACGATTCCAGTTCACCCTGGCGGACAAAATGTAAATTAAGATTGTTTATAAATAGTTTTTTTTTGGGTTTTTTTAATGAATTGTTTTCACAAGTTGGAACTGCACAGTTCTTCTTCACCATGTTTTATCATTATTATCATTATAAATATACAATTATTGCACTTTTATGTATTAAATTATATATGAAGCACGTAAACCTACAATTAAAAATAATATTTCTCTAATGAAATAATTAAATCTTTATGAAACAAAAAACATTGAATAGAGCGCACTTTTCCCTGTGACAGCTTTATAAATATTTGGTTAGTTTACTCTGTTCTGACGTTTAATTTTGCGTTTGAAGTTTGTGACATTGTGACCTTTATGTACGTGTGACTAGTGTCGTTGTGTGAGTAGCCGATACATGACGTCACAGAAAATCGTAGCGCGAATATCTTTTAAGTAAATTATGAATGAAAAGTATTATATTTTGTGATGTTTTATGTTGCAATATGGATAATAAGTGTCATAGTTTCTATTTTTATAAAAATATTAGCAATATTTTTTTTTTGGCATGACCCCATTGTTCAAGTTATTCACTTTAATATATGTTTTACGTCTGGCAACGGTATATTTTTCCAAATATAGTTTTAAAAAATGAGACACCTGTACTTTAATCGACTTCAAGCGCTTGTAGTCTGCGAATTGATTAATATTTAAACAAAGTTTTTTTATTAATACTCATTAATTTACATATATTTTTACTTTCTTATCTAAAATAGTTAAAATTTGACTACGGTATAGAACTCAATTGGTGTAACGATATGAACAGTGTATTGAAGCGGAAGATCATCTGTAGAAAAATAACTTATAAATTTTATTTTTAACTCAATTATATATTGCACAATATTGAATTTGTCGTTACTTTTGAACCACCCTCATAGAAATGATATTGAAGATTGATGTACCAACACTCAACGCAAAATGAATTAAAATTTCACCCGTTCTTAATCAAAATTCCACAAATTAGTTTAATAATCCTTTCCGTTCTTTTTACTGTTACTGTATATTAATATTTCTTTATTGTTCTATCGATGCTTTTGACACGAATAAATAAATAAATAAATAAATTATAGTATCCAGTTCTTTACCCTGTAAATTTCATACTTCACTTATATTTTTCCTGTATGTTACTTACCTGGAACTGGGCTTCGGTGTCGATGGTTCCCACCACAGCCACGACTTGGTACTGGCGCGCCTTCATGGCGGCCTCGGATTTCCGGATGAGGCGAAGCGCCGCTGGGGCTGTGCTTGTGTCCGCCAGCTGCCCCATCTGGTAGGGTGAATGGCTCGGGTCTAGTACCAACAAGGAGATGTTGCCGTCGCGGAATTGTTCCACGCCCATTATGGTCCGGCTATGGCCTAGGGACATTTTAATTCAAATATAGAAATTATATATTATTTCCTGCAACTTCTGTGTGAAAGTAATTATTCTTGTTAGCAATTCGTACTAGTAAAGTTGACAATTTGATTTTAATTCGTGCGCCAATCTGTTTCATTTTGAAATATTTTTGGATAGTTTGTATTATATTTAGTTAATTATCTTACCTTGGTGTTGTAAATAAAGCGGCGGGATAAAGTCGCCCCCATTTTGGAAATAACGTAGGACCCATAAAAATAGTTCAGGATGTGTACCTTCTGGACCCGTTGGTTTATGAAAATCTACTAGTTGACATCTACAAGCAATAAAATATTTAAAACTATCAACTTACAGGCCTATTCTGTAAGATATTCGCTTAACGCATCGTTATCATAACGACAATCGTTATTTGTATTTTACGAAAATCGTTATTTTTATATTCTGTAAGATCGATCGTTAAAACATTATCATTGAATTTAATTCATAACGATATCGTTATAATTTTTTGCGGTTGGTACTATTGTTTACTCAATTCACTATTAAAATTGATATTTAAATTTCATTTTGAAAATTGTTGGTGAAGATTTGACGTATGTTATATTATTATTTCATGTTATTAATGGCTAATTATTTTTATTCTCTATTATAATAGATATGGATAAGAAAACTAGGGGCTCAAGAACTACAGAAGAGCAATATAAATATTATGTAGACTCTGAGAACCAATAAATATAATCCAGAGAATCCAAATCAGATTGAAGAAGCGTTGCTGAATTGGCTATGGGATAAAATGCCATTGGTGGACCACAAAGAAGCGTAAATGCGTGGAAGAGATAATAGGTCGAATCCGAATATCTAATAATCAAATAATGCACTCAGTAACATAAAACATATGTAACAGTATGATTAATATAGAGAACTTTTAGCAGATTTGGTAAAGCAGTTATCCTTGAATTTGCTTCCATG
Organism: Ophonus ardosiacus; assembly: GCA_943142095.1. Lineage (NCBI taxonomy): Eukaryota > Metazoa > Arthropoda > Insecta > Coleoptera > Carabidae > Ophonus > Ophonus ardosiacus. Next base: position 6,137,653 of record OW964835.1, read on the forward strand.
AATGGCAACAGTTCAGTTGTAAAATCTCTTGCGGCCGCTCCTGATAATTTAAACAATTTTATAAAATTTTCCTCTGGGATAGTAATAAGATCACTTTTATTTCTTCAAGCCCTATGAAATTTTCGAAGATTTTTCCTGTTAAATGTATGTAGTAAAGTTGGAATATAATCCAACATATTTTTAAAATATATAATTACCTTTCATTATTTTCTTTGAAAAAGTGAATAGATAATAATAATAATAATAATAATTCGGGATCACCATTCATTATAATGACCTTTAATATTTCAAGAATATTGAAATGTGATTGAAATTGAAATGCAACAAATCGTTAACATAACGACCAGTTTTTTCTTGTCGTTAAAAAATAACGATTTTACAAAAATCGTTATCATCTTGTCGTTATGAACAATTGAATTTTTGCTTACAGAATACCACTTTAACTATTATCGTTATTTTAACGATATAACGATTCGTTATGTCATAACGATCGCGTACAGAATAGCCCTGTTACATTTTTTCGTAAATGTACCGACAAAAATAAAATTCGGAATTATGAAATATTGGTCATAAATGATATTCCGGTTAAGGAGATTTTTATAAAAAAAAATCCAAATGGTCCTTTTTTGTCAGTCAGTGTACAGTGCGCGCAGCGAGAGATGATAGAATGTAATAACAGTACACTATGACATAAGAAAAAATATGCACTATTGTTTTCGTCCATATAAATAATGTGCCGCTCTATTAGTACAGTTGCACAAGTGCATAATGAATTGAACGTCACTGACGCATGATGGGTAATTCTTTGGTTGATTGGACAATGAAATCAGATTATAAAAATTTAAGAATCAAAATGAATCGAAAGCATAAACAAAGTTCTACAATAAAGAGCGATGCCCGAGAAATAATTGTCAACGTTGCTTCTGTTTGTGAAGAAGAGGCAACTAATGGGTTTAAGTTGCCATTAATTGCATAATTACAAAGAACTGCAGTGTATACAAGTATTTCACAAAGTACAGTAAAAAGGATTCTAGCCGAAAACAGAAAAAGAAATTTAAATAATCCAGAATCAAAATTAAATTCTCCAGGAAAAAAAGGCCCAGACCCGATGTAACTAACAAAACTGAAAATTTTGATTTCCAGGTATTTCTCATATTCTTTCTCACATCTATTACTTTTACAGTGTAGTTTTATTTGATTACAACAATTTTCACTTACAATAGACTAAATCTGATTGCAATAATAAAAATAACTTTCACACAAATTATTGTCATCATTGTTAACTATACTGATTATTGTAATAAAAAAAATTAATTGTGATTTTTTCTTTATTTAATTGTCAATATTAAATACCTTATATAAAACCAGTAAACCAGTAATTTTGATTGAAATTATTTTTACGTATACATACTGAATACGTACTCAACCCATAGAAAATTTTACTTATGGCGCCCATGGATTTTGACGTAGGCGCTCCCCCCTTCCCGATTCCCCTAAGCTCTTCTCTCGCTGCGCGCACTGTACTTGTTTTTGAAGGAAATGGATATCAAAAATATTTTTTAGGTTAGTACTTACTTGATTCTAAGACTGCTCATCAACGTAACAACCTCCGTAGCCCCAATCCACTTCCTTGTATTATACAGCTTACACCCTAACTGCTCCGACCCTTGCAAATCGAATCCTTGCGCCCACGCCTGCTCTATCAAGCTCTGCAGCCGTGAGATGCTCGGGACTGCGGACCGGGGCGGTCTTTGCCCTTGCCAGGCTCGGTAGAGCAGCTCGTTGTAACCCGTATGTGTAAGGAGGGATGAAATCAGCATTTGTGTGTTGCGATAGCCGCAACCCCAGCCCCGGTCGCCGTAGCTGGCGGCGTAGTGGTCCACGCAAGTGCAGGTGGAGATGCGGGAGACTTGAGGGGAGTTTAGGCTCACTGCCCGGACGCGGCCGACCTACAGGGGAAAGGGGATTTATGATTTTAGAATAGGGGAGTATCACAATTTTTGAAAATTTTATATATTAATCCATACGAAAAAATAAGACACGTATTTTTTATTTTTCCTATAACTCTTACTGCGAAAAAAAAAATGATGACATAAATAGGATGCAAGAAATAGATATACGGCCCTAGAATATGCGTGAGAATGACAATATAGGTATATTTTTTATACTAGTGTTTTATAACAACAATTTTTTTATTGTCATTTCTGTTGCTAAACGAAATAGTTCAAAATGATAGTTTAATACGTAAAAGTAACAGTTTAATGCGTAAAATGTTACTTTTAAGCACTTGTTACTTTTAAGCACTAGTGCTTAAAAGTATTTCATTTAGCAACGAATAGATGAACCTGACGTCTGCTAATTTTTAATTTTGAAAAATTCAAAATGTTGATATTTGAGAACAAATGATCTGTTTTAAAACGCTATTATAAAAATCTTGCATGTAATACATTGCGAAATGAGTGTTTTAAGTACTTGACGTGTTGCAAAACTCGTCTACGCTCCTGCGTACAAATTTCCCGTCGCGTGCATAAAACACTATCATTTCGGAACTTATTACATAAATAGCTACTGAAAGCGACAAAATATAGATGAAGCGCACATATGTTGAAGTTAGCTACATATCATGTTAGCGGTAAATACAAAAATACATTCCTAACAAGTTTTACAATTTCTGGTTTTAGTAGTGAATCTAGTCTGTCATAGTTATTAACGCCATTAGACCGATATGGTTTGGTTTATAATCAGCCGAGTTCGTTATTTGCATATCGGCCGTGTGGCGTTCAAGAATTTCGTAATAATATAAAATTTAAACATTAAGGGCAGGTTTTTCATATTTGGTTATAGTAATTAACGTATCAAGGGTGTTATAAGGACAATAACACCTGAGGTCAACAGTGTACTCTCCGAGGACCTCTGGCCCGAGGTGGGTACGTTTACCGAAGGGGTTATTGTCCGTTTAACACCCGCGGTGCCTTCAACGTTTAACGTCCGACCGATATATTATTTTAATAAAGATTTTTATCGATTTATGTCTTGTCATTGTGATTTGTGTTAGAGATATTAATCTACTTACTTAAACGCTGTAATAAGAAACGCGATATTTTTATTTGTTTACAATACCGATTTCATAGCAACAATTTTATAACAACTCTTGGGTGTTATTTGGTATATAACATACCAGTAGGACGTTAAAATTTAACTAAGAGTTAAATAAACAGAATTGAAACGAAATGAACTATCTAACGACAATTTATCATTACTGTCAATAAAACGATTAATTAAAATTTTAACCAGAGGTTGAAAAACCGAACAATAAAATAATAATAAAATTCTTCTCTGTCATAATGAGCAACTTTTTTTTGATTTATAAATTCTCCGAGACAACGGTCCATCAAGATTATGTTATTTTTCTAGGAACACTTGATCCTTAATTGTAGAAGATTGTTATTAAAAATAACGGGCCCCGTTATTTTTCTCTTTTGTTTTTAGTTCTGTTATACCATAGTAACAGTATGATATTACAAAAAAAAATAATAATAATAATAATAATAATAATAATAATAATAATAATAATAATAATAACTGTTAGTTAAATAAACAAAAGTGGAATGAAATGAACTATCAAATGACAAATTGATCATTGCTGTCAATAATCCGATTCAATATTGTTTATTTAACTTGCAGCTCAAATTCTAACCAGAGATTGTAAAACTGGAACTTGTGTGCATTAGTGCATTCGGCAATAATTTTTTTTTACAAGTGTAAACCTGTCATGTTCGCTTCTAAACTCTAAACAGGCTCATGGACAGTAAAGACATCTAGCGTCCATCTTGAGAAATAACCAGGGCCGGATACGTCATAATCTGATTTTTACATGGTTACTTATATGACATTCTATTACAGGCCAATTCTCAAAAAAGTTTAACCTAATTCTCATTTTTGGATTAGGAAAATCTATTTTATTCCGGTATTTAAAATTTAATCTTCAAAATATTATCAAAAAATATAAATACTAGAAATTATATTTTAAGATAAAAACTGTCAAAATTTGAGTAGAATTCGCTAATCAAAAAATGAGGATTAACTTAAACTGTTTAGAGAATCGAGCTGTTAGTATACATTATCAAAACATTTAAATTTCAAAAAGCCATATTGCCCTATTGTATTAGTAAAAAATAAGGTCATTACTATTAGAAACTAAATTTTCATAAAATATTAATGAATTCAAATAATTTTTAAAGAACGGGCATAAAAAAGACAATATAATTAATGTATTATGAAGTAGCGTGCAAATTACCCTCCCATTTTCAACAATATAAATAATTAAAACTTTTTAATTTATTAAAAGTATAAACTTACAATTCCTCGCGTGACGGAACTTCCATCGTCGATGCCACAGCTTTCCGCTGCCCGGAGATCCAACTGTCTTTCATAGTAATCCGAAACACTCATTTCCCCCGCGTAAACTGCCCGTTGCATATTTGTCACACTTTGTTCTCTGAAGTTTCCTTGGTTGTCCATTCCGTACTGCGCCTATAAGACAAAACATATCATATAAAAATTCGTTATCTATTGCATTCTGCGCCTAAATTATTTATAGCTTGATATTAATAGACCAATCAGGAAGTTTTAATTTCGCAAATCTGGAGGTATTGATTAAATGTACTCCGGTCTATTATTGGATTTGTAATGTGATATATTTAGGTAACTCAAATAATATTATTTATTTAAAAACATCCGGAAAATATATATTTCTAAATATGTAGAAAACACTCGACATGTTTCACAAGATTTCAGCATCTGAATAACCTATTCCTTCCTAGCTAGTAACCATAGACGCGTTTCGCCCAGTTGGTGAAATGTTTCTACAAAGAAACGGCAGGTATGGTGGATTTATAACACACAGAACGCAGAACATAATTTAGCATAGAAAACTTACAATTTGGTCATTCGAAAAATATATTTATAAGAGACACAGCGCACAGAACATAATTTAGCACAGCATAGGAATTGACCAATGTTCAATTTTCTGTCTGTGCTGTGCGCCCTACGTTTTTCGTGCATCTTCGTACCATTTCGTGGTAGTTCGAAGTTCGAATAAATATTTGTAAGTACCGCTACGAGGTTGAAACATGTGTCAATCATTTGTTGATTAAAATGGACGACATCAAACTTATTTGTATAATTTTAATCATAAATAACATAACCAAATACATAATATCATGAAATCGAAATCCAATCTGACAAAATTTATAAAAAAATTATAGCATATTATTATTATTATTATTATTATTATTTGAAAATGACAGGTACTTCTTCTTTTACTTCCAATTTTTACATAGAACCCCCTGACAAAATTCTATGTTTTCTATACTAAATTAATCTGTACTAAATTATGTTTTATGTTCTGTGTTAGCTATAAATCCATCTTTATACCACACTGATGAGCCCCAATAAGGGCGAAACGCGTCTATGGTTACTAGCTGGACACGGCCATCATCTGATGATGACCGAGAGGTTGATTCAGATGCCGAAATATTGTGAAACATGGCGAGTGTTTTCTAATTCTTTATTAGACATTGCTTTACCTAGATTTCGCTATAGGGTACTATACCATGGTCAATTTTTAACTATCTTAAATAAGATAACGAAAATATACATAAATTAATGAATATTAGTGAAAATTTTTTGTTTAAATATTGATTAGGTGGCAAACTACAAGCGATTGAAGTAGATTACTAACTGGGTATGACGCGTTAGGACCTAAGAATTTGATTGGTCGCCTGATTTTAAAAAGGAGTTTCGCGCGCCTCTTGCGGTCACCTTTAAAACATTATGAAATGTCACGTTGATGTATAACCTAACAAAGAATTTAACAATTTTGTGTTTGATGAATTTGTTTAATTATAACATCTAGTAATATTAACAATAATAATGTATTTATAATTAAATCAATTTGTAATATTAATTAAATTAATAATATTAAATAAATTAATAATAATATTAATTAAATTAATATTGAAACTTCAAAACAGAAAAACACTAGCGCCATCCGCCGTCATACTTTGTGTCATAATATTGTCAAGCTGTTTCAATGTTCTATAATTTATTATACCCAAATCATTCCAGCAGCCAATGCACGTCATTAATAAAAATTGAATAAAAGTAACTAGATGTGTGACGTCACGTACTGGTCCGTTTGCAGAGGTTTTAGAATCTTTATGAAAAGAGTTATACAGATTGCAATCTGTATTATCGACATGGTCATGAACTGTCACAACTACAAAATAAATGCTATATTTTAGTCACTGTCCATTTCTATTTAAATTATTTTATAATACTAACCTTATTTATACTTATGTATGCCATATAAAGATAATAAATAAAAGTGAGCTGAATTTCAAAGAAATATACCGAATTCTTCTGATTGATTAGAAGTGCTAACTTTGGTAGATTCACAGATGCTGTGTTTGCGTTAACGGTCACGTTGCGTCGTTGCGTTGCGTTTAACATTACTTTATTATAAATAGGCCTTTACAACGCAAAAAAAATGTTTCAAACACGATACAAATATTTTTCAAATAAAAACTTTGACAGTATGAACATACAAATTATCAATGTTGTCAACTATAGCAAAAATTAAACGAATAATATGACGTTGATGTACATTATTTATATATTATTCATGTAATATGCGATAAATAATGAACTTTACTATTCATCTTAATAATAATTATATAAGGCTATACACTTTTTGACGGTTAAAAATGATTAAAATTTTATTTCATTTTTCACTATTAGTGATTTTAATGCATTAAGGTTTTTACACTAAATGATGACGTGCATTGGCTGCTTGAATGATTTGGGTATAGGAAAAAAATGCTTATTATTTATGTTATTTATGCTTAATAATAATTTCTTCGTGAATATAACGTATAAGTTTTTATATAAAAATATTTCAGCTATGCAAACATGAAAAAAATTTGTCCCCTCTATAACTAACAGTTTGTCACGCACCAAATTCTTAAACTTTAAAAATTCATATCTCGCTTATTACGTAAAAATTTTAAGTCGCGTTTGCATTAAAATTCTTATTTCATCCTGATTTTACAGAAAAAAGGTACTTTATTAATTAATTCTCACCCTCAGCATCTCGAACTCCCTCTGCTCTTGCACCCTCCTTGCCTCCCGATCCCTCTCCCCCGACGGGCTGGGCAACGGAAAATGCGCCTCTATATGTTTCGCCGCCGTATCTGGATCCAATTCCACCGCACACACCGGACAGGTGTTCAACGCTGGTGACGCAGGGCTCAGGATGTCTTTATGTTCGATGTTCACATGGAGCTCCAAATCGGAGACCGAATCGAACGCCTGAGCACAAAGGGGGCATAGGGGCTGGTTCGCCTGGTGGCTGTGGCTTGTCTCCGGTGTGGGGGCCACCGAGGGAGAGGTTAGGTCGAAGTGGTCGCGGTTGACGTGTTCTTGGAGGAGGGAGGGGGTGGAGCTTGTGTGCGGACACATGGGACACTAAAAAAGAAAATATTAGTGTATATGGTAAACACCGATTTTTCATGCTTGACCGTTTTATCATTAATTGCTGAACAGCAAAATAATAAGTAATTGTATGTTTATCTCTGTCTTACTTATGGTTTCCTACATTCTGTCTTCGATACGTATATCTAGAGTGCTAGTCAGCTAAGAAAAAGCCATTTGCGTCATCAATAGATGCGCGAAGCAATGACGTAGTAATGACGTAGGCTCATAGATTTTGTAGGCAGTGGCGTGCCATCTTATTCTTTGCCAAATAGTGAAAGCGCACTTCATTTGTTATTTTTTCTATTTATTTTAGTTGATTATCACAAATTATTGATAAATGACATGCAAATTTGCTAAAGAGACATTTTTAAATACCTATTCACTGCGTCTGCTTTGATTTTCATTTAGGAAGCGCATTAGGCCATCACACGACATAATTTTATATTATTTTAGTGCGAGCCGATATTTCGGTCTCTCAACTAAGTTGATAATTAAAAACTTAATTACCCCTATTCTGTAAGAAAGTTGCTAAATCTTAGCAACATTGCTATTGGCTATTTGCTACAGCAATGGTGCTTAGAGTTAGCAACTATGTTACAGAATTGGGGTGACTGTAACAAATAAAATATATAGCATTGAAAAATTGCAGTTTAAAAAGTTATTTCAACCCTTTTTTTTCGTTTATTTCAGGGAACTTTATAAGCAACTTTTGTTCAAAGATTGAAATATCGGCCCCACTGTACTAACAATACCAGTAATGAAATTGATTCAACTGTGGAATTGTCACGTACACAAAAAAACCAAACAAAAAAACACAAACGACTTGACATAAAAATATTTCATAAACACTCGATAAGGCAGAAGTAAATTGAAATATAACTAAATTAACAAATTGTTGTACTATTTATACCGAATACTTATCCCTTCTCTATTTAAATCTTTAATTTTTCTGTTTGAAAACTTATGGAACATCATTGCGCTGTACACAACTACATACGACAATTAGAATCAGTTAATCTTTTATACCTAATGGATAAGACTGTAATAACATAAGTAATCCTAAGTCGGTGTAATAATTTCAGTTGAATTACATCTTTGACCTCGTCTGGTATTAACTTTAAACTTTTTCGGGTACAACATCTGGGTAAATTGTTTGTTAGAAATTAATCTGCAAAGACTAGTACAGTTTCTACATTTGTTCTTAATACATTTATATTTAAACCTAGAAATACACCTGATTGATTAATCATATGATACTTCAAATGATACATTTTCATTAGAACTAAACGTCAGAACATAACACGAACGACACTGGGGTATCCATGAACAAGCTAAGCCGTTGCTATGACAACCAAGGGCAATGACAAAAATCCGTTTCTGCGCTGATGAAGTAAATGGCTTTTTCTTAGCTGACGGGAACTCTAATATACGAAGATCAAACTATGACGTAACGGTCAAGTGTGTATAATCGGTGTGTAATTTAGGCGTCAAAAAAAAAAACCACGCACGGAAACAAAGTACACACAATGGCTCGTAGTATGGTCACGGTTTTAACTAAAACGCTGTTTTAAGAAATGTCAAATTTCATTATTTAATAACAATAATAAATAGTATCAAATTTATCAAAATATGATTTTAAAGCAGAACATAGTATGTATTCAAACAAATATTTTTAAAAAAATCGTTCTTTACATATAAGGGTGAAATTAAATATTCAATTTTGAATTTGACATTTCTTAAAACAGTGTTTTAGTTAAAACCGTGATCATACTACGAGCCATTATTTTTTTCTACTAAATAATAAAATATATCAATTTCGAGATAAGTCTATAAAATATAGGTGTTTCTATACGCTTGCTCACTATTGGTAACTTTTTTATTTGAAAACTAAGACATTGGTAAAATAAGCAAAATAAGGTTGTTGCAAGAATTTTTATATATTTTACAATTAAATATTAAAATTTGTGTAATATTTATGACAATCTTTTTATTTATTTACCAAAATAACAATAAGAAAAAATTGAGGATATTAGAAAAAAATATATATCAGCAGTACCCAAAATATACAAAGTGAGTTTGGGACTTACTTGAAGTGTACTGTTCGCTGGATTTTTGAGTTTCAAAGCTAAATTATTTCTTAATGGAGAACCTTGTGGATGAATTGATTGTTTAGGACTAATTTCTCCTCCTCCGTTGACTATATTCGTTGCTAAATTGATATTGTTCACACCCCCACTAGCACCCCAATCATCCGGGCTGTAGCATCGTCCGTTGCTCATGTTATTTGAATCTCTACAACAAAAATATTCCATACAGAATTACACAAACACAAAATAACAGAATAAAAAATGCTGTATGGCAGATTTCAGCTATGTATTTGTTAACATCTAAACTACACAACAGTCGAGAATTTACCCATATTTAATTATGGGCTTTAAACTTTAAGATTATTAAACCTATAATTTTTGGATGAATAAGATATAAAATTTAGGAGCCTAGGCCGAATTGAGGCACGGGCAGCCACGTGACTTTGACATTTGCTTGTAGGGCCCAACAAGGTTGCCAAGAGTACAATTTGTGTACCTTGCCTGTGTTGCCAAATGAATTTGAGCGTAAATTAGCAAATAAAATTGTAAAACTAGTTATTATTATGAATATCATGTTTTACTTTCTAACACACAAACTTAATTTTTAAAAATTATGCGACTTGTGCTGCCATCTACGATACAAAGATTTCTTGGCGCGCTAAATTTGAGTTAAACCATCAGATGGATGTTGAACGTCGTGTATATTTTAAAAATTAATAATAACTAGTTTTACAATTTTATTTATTAATTTTACGCTCAAATTCATTTGGCAACACAGGCAAGGTACACAAGCTGTACTCTTGGCAACCTTGTTGGGCCCTACAAGCAAATGTCAAGGTCACCACGTGGCTGCCCGAGCCTCATAGGACTATTGCAAGAATTTTTATATGATTTCTAAATACTAAATTTAAAAAAAAATTCTTCTTTAAAGAGCCTCTTTGAAAATATTACGATATATCCATTACATATTTTACAATTTCTGAAACAGAATGTGACGTCTCTCAAATTGTTTTTCCATATAAAATTATGTCGCGTTTTTTAAAGATTTGGTACGGATACTAACGACATCTAGTTATTTTTATTGCAATTAGGAGGATACTGTCGATATTGTCGATATCCCTGATCGTAGCCTACGTTATTAAATACAAGACCGGGAAACATCACAATATCTATCAAACAGAAACTCTAGTTCCAAACTCACCGTTTTGGCGCGACGTATTCTTGCTGTCATATGGCTGTCTTTTTTGACGTACGTATTTTGTGGTTTTAATCGCTAAATTGATAATGGTCGCGTTCAGCACCTCTCATCGCTGACCACCGAAGTTTGCCGAAGACATGAATGGACGAATGTGATTGGTACTACAATTGCATTCGGAAATCATCGGCGCTCAGCGATTCGAACGCGCCCAATACAAAATATTTTTTTGACATTCTAAAAATGTCATTTGAACATATACCTATTAACTAATATATTGCTAATGCTCGTATCTTTCCCATAAGAGTATGTGCAGGAAACACTGTGAAATGCAAATATCATTTCTGCAAAGTCTATCTCACACAAACACCCAACCGGCAATTATGCGCATGCTCGGAAATCTTGACTACTATTGGCTAACGTTGACAGCGTCGCTGGCTGGGCTGCGTTCCAAAATCCACAATATTTTCAAATGTAGTTGCTCACGATTCTCAATATATGAAAGTAATTTGCCTTCTTGAGGAAGAAAAAAATGCTTTTGGTTGAAAATAAACATAAGTAAATACGTTGGCGTGTATTACGAGCATACTTTTATAATAAAAGCGCTTTTATAGAGCGTATTTTCACATTATATTGAGGAGAGTGCTCCATAAAAGCGCTTTTATTACGGGCTTGACATTAATGTTGTAATTATAAGTAGTTTTGTTAGTTTTATAAAATAATTTTTAATTTAGTTTAAATTTTTTACTTCAACAAAACTCTCATTCGTTCCAAAACACAACACTTCAGACTGTACGCCAAAACTTTGACGTTTGATTTCATTTCTGTTTGTAGTTGCACTTCGAAAGGATTTGCTTTGTGTTTCATACAGTAATTTATTGTCACCTAAATAAATTAATCCTGACCAGATTGTATTCCTATTATTTTTACAGTACAATAAAGTAAATTATTTAATTCAAATTTAGCACTAGAATATGTCAATGTTTTTTATTATTACTAATATTTATATTCAAGAATTTACATACAAAATAAATAATAGGTACATTGTTTAATTTCTCAAATTTAAATTTAAAATTTCTCGCTCTAGTCGTTAATAAACAGAAGTCTGTGATTCGCAAAAAGTGATCATGATTTCCTCGTTAGCCAATAGTAGTCAAGGTTTCCAAGCATGCGCATAATTCGCGGTTGGGTTTTTGTGTGAGATAGACTTATGCAGAAATGATATTTCCATTTCACAGTGTTTCCTTCAAGAAAAGCAAAGGATCCGCAATATATTAGTTAATAGGTATATGCATTTGAATGACAGCGGGAATAAGTCGCGCCCTCATCAGCGGTTTTGGAACTAGAGTTTTTGGCCAGATTTTTAAACAAAATTTGAGTTGTTTCCCGGCCTTGTATTTAATAGCGTAGGCTACGCCCTGATTCTCCTTAATTCTCTGTCAATGAAGTTATGATGTGCTCTCAGTATCTATGGTCAGTATAAAGTAAATACAATATATTTTCCATGACTATTTCTTACGCCAATCTTTTTATTTAATTATTTACGAAAATAATAAATTATTACTATTCTTTTTATTATTATGAAAAATATTGCATAAACTTTCATTTGAAATACTTTTAAAGAAATGCGAAACCGGCTCATTAGTCGGTCAGACGATTGGAACAAAATTAAATTGGACAGGATATCCACCTCCTAATAACTTTATTTGGCGAATAATAACTACCTATGGATACAATTGTATCATCAATTATTACCACAGAAATTATTCGCCAAATAAAGTTATTAGGAGGTGGATATCTCGGGCATAAATCTCTTAATAATGATGGAATCTATACATATTAAATATTATATTATAAGAAAAGAAATATGCATGTAATGTTTTATATATAAATATAAGAATATAAAAAAATCAATATGAATGTTTATTTTTATCATACCTAATTCAATTCCATAAACTATATTAACTTTTAGCATTAGCTATTATTTGTTTTCTTGTTAATTCATGCATCTATTATTAATTTTTAAGCAAAAAACTTAAAAAATTAATTCATTTCTGTCATTATTTTATTGAACTAATAGGTATATCAAAACAAATAAGCTGTACGTATCTTAAGAGTTATAGTGCTAAACTATATTAATAATAAAAGTAATGAAATATATCTTACGAAGGGCTGTTATCTTCATCGATAAAGGTCATGAGTTCAGCTTCAGGAGTCAAGAAGTCCAAATGAGCTTGGTTAACATGAATCAACAACTCCGCCGAAGACACAGCAGCCAGTTCACAAAACGGACAAGTAGCATGTCCTTCTACATGCATTGCCTTCGTATGAGTTCTCATCTCTTCCTCAGACATTCCTTCTACCCCACATATCTCACACGAATAATTAATATCTGATATGTTACTTGCCATTTTCACTGCACTGTATAAAACTCACTGTAGATTCACTCTATCTCACAACCTACAAAAGTTACAGTTAACAAAATACTTATATAATAATAAATCAATGAAAACCTCTAGTTGCATTTCCTTGTGTAAAAAACTAAGTAGGTTCAATTGATGCTGCAGATGATTAAAAGTAGGAAACTTGTTACTGATGATAAAGTTGAGGTTTTGGAACAGAAATAAAACATTGCAGACATTTCAACGGCCCATGGACAGCTAGCAACCGCAATGCTTAGCTGCAATGCAAGCTGCCAGCATTTCCGTGACGTTGGGCGCGTGTATCCAATTTATTGGGGTGCATTCAGACAATATCAACGCTATAAAACTAATTTCCAACGCTTCCGCATCATAAATATGACAAAATGTGTACAAATCGCATTTTGTCACAAATTTTGATTTACATTAAAATTTAAAACACTAATGAATGTAACTGGGAAAAATTGTATAATAAAAAATTTGTCTGCTTAGATCGCACAGCTGAAGTGAAACTTCCTAACTTCTTTAGATTTCTGGTCGGTGCTTCCTAATGAATCTGAAAGTGAAACCTTTTTGCCCATTACTAGCACAAACACGCTTGCTTACTCCCCAACATGTACTATTGAAAGAGAAAACGGAAGAGAGAAATTTGAAACTATACTTAAACTGAAAAATGCAAATCGAAATTTTGACAGTAATATTAAATTACTCATTTGACGTTTCGTTTCGACACGATATTATCAGTTTAAGGAACACTTTCATAACGCGATTTCTTAGTTTACATCCTCCGTTAACAAGTTTCACTTCAATTGTCTCAGAGTGTTGCAACTTCCGTAACGCGTGTTACAATTTTCGTAACGCGTTTCAACTTCCGTTACACGATTTTTTAGATTACATCCTCCGTAAAGAAGCTTCTCTTCAAAAAATAAAAATTAATATTTCATTCAATATAATAGTTTTTAAATGCAAGTACACTCCGGGGTACAATTTAAGAAAAAACTACCAATAACGTAACCTATTACTAATTCATTTTATACTCCATAAGTCGTGATTTGAAAAAGGCATGTAAAAGATTAAGTTTGTTTCATGTAATCCCGTTTTTGTTATTTGTATACTTATTTGCAATGATTTATAAATTATTGATAGCAATATAACAATATAAAAACAAAGGGTAAACTAAAAAAAAATAATACATATTCATTTCATTCACGTGTTTTTCCCGAGGACAGTTGAAGCAAAACAGCTGATTAACGTCACTATCAATTGTTTATGTCTGAACGCACCCGAAAACAATGCTTTTGTCCCAAATTTATAAATTTAAAATATACGTTTACAATAAATAACGCCCTTTTAAAAATCTATAAATAAATGCTCCAACTCTATTAAAATTTGTATCAAATTATTTGCAGAATTAAAAATTTCCTGATATAGGTTTTAAAGTACAAAAACTCTAAATTTCCCAAAACCACAAAACAAAATGTAAATGACTTTGAAACGGGCAAAATCCAGGCCAAGCATGTCACAGTTAATATCTTTAATTAGAAACTATATTATAGAAAGTAAAACGTCCTTTATTCGTTGGATATTCGACCACTGAACGAAAATGACGCGGGTTGACCTTTACCCAAGATAGTGTAATTTTTAACCTTTATATATTTAACTAACTCATAACTTTGCATTCGATAAACAGTGTCCAAATTGCTCGGGCACACATACCGCAAATTTTTATAATACTCATTAACACGTCATGGTCTACGCGTAAGGACAGTTGTACATATCGCTCTATTTTTCTAACAGTTTTACCAAAAATTAATAGTGATTCAAAATGGGAGAGAAAAAAGACGTACCGAAATACATGAAATTCGTTTTTGGTGGATCGGCAGGGTAAGTAAAATGGATTATTTTATAAAATTTGTTAGTGTGATACCCTAGAAACCTATTTTTCCCACCTTGACCTACAGAGGGATGCAAATGCACTCCCATTTGCAATTTGGCGGGGTGGTTTGAATATTTTACCCTCTCATTTATAAATTATTAAGCACCGGTTTTATAAACGTCAAGTTAAATTTAATTCCAAACTAAACTTAACCGAGATTTTTTGACAGCAATGATTTTAGTACCGTAAAAACATATAAATTGATTTGAATTTGTTCATTTAATTAAATTTGATTTGGTAGTAAATTTAACTGGACGTTTATAAAACTGGCCCTACATGTATTTAATTTGTTTTTTTGAGAAAGTTGGGCGTGACAAATGATATAAAAAGCAACTTTTAATTGTTATTCGTTTCACGTGATGTACTAATATTAGAACAAACAAAATCATCAAGATGTTGAATACCAGTTGAATAAATTTTAACTTAAAAATACTTAATATGCTGCAATTATCATTATTTTTAAACGATATATTTTAGATTTTAGACATTTTGTAGTTTTTTCTAATATTTATAGTTATAACTAGTTACCTACGAAATGAATGTAGAAAGTCCAAAATATTTAAAATATTTTCAAATAACTTTTCATTAAGTAAAAACAATTAATGTACATTCCTCGCAGATTGCAAATCACTGTAGATGCCTCATTTTCGAAGAAGTTTGTTTACAAATACTCATATACCTATCAAACTGATAAGATTTAAGATATAATTTTATTTTTATTTTATAAGTTGAGGCCATACAACAGGACAAGGTCCCAATTACAGTACGGCACTAGATTACTATAAAATATATACATAAAAATAGTACAAAAGTTGTAGTATACAATGAAATGATAAATGTGGTACATAAATAATAGTAGAATATGTATTAATATTACAAATTAATCAAATGAATGTGGTGTTTAACACAGAGTTTAAATTTAAACAAACTACAAGAGAATATATCTAAAGTACAAATTTGTGACGACAGATTATTATAGAGCAGAGTAAGTCTTGTAACAGGTGAATTTATTGCAAAGTTAGTTCTAACATTTTTAACTAGAAATAGATCAGATGAACGAGTTGAACGAATTGGAACTTTTATGTGAAACTTCATAACAAGATTTGGGCTATCAATGAAGTTATTAAAAATCTTATACAAGAATGTCAAATCTAGAATTATTCTCCTATGATGGAGTGAAGGTAGATGTAAGTTGGCATTGGGAAATTTCCAATTTATAAATGAAATAAATTTCCGTTGAATTCGCTCAATTCTGTTAATATAAATTGCATAATATGGAGACCAGCAAATGGACGCGAATTCAAGCTGAGAACGAACTAAGCTATAATATAAATAGATAAATGAATTAAGATTACTGAATAGCTTCCCAATTCTCAGAATGAACCCTAACATTTTGTAAGCCTTCTTTACTATATAATCAATATGTATATCATATATTAATTTAGAATCTAGCATGACACCAAGATCTTTAATTTGAGTTACTCTAATAAGGGGATTACCAGAAAGGCAGTAATTATAATGAATTATATTTCTATTTCTTGTAAATGTAATGGTAGAGCATTTATCTGCATTAAAAAGTAAATCATTTTGCATTAAATATGTACATAGCCTATCGAGATCTGCTTGTAAATCTAACGCATCATGCAAGGAAGTAACCGCTTTATAGATCTTCATGTCGTCTGCATACATAATGAATTTAGAATTACTAAAACATTTTATAACATCATTGATAAAGATGATAAAGAGAAGTGGTCCTAGATGGGATCCCTGAGGAACTCCGGAAGTAACATGAATGTAATTGGATATAAAGCCATTAAAGGCAACACATTGATATCTATCTGATAGATATGATTTAAACCACTGGAGCAAACTGCTATGTATGCCGAACATCTCTAACTTGAATAGTAATAGGGAATGATTTATTTTATCAAACGCCTTGCTAAAATCGGTGTACACTGCATCAACTTGTGTCCTTTCATTCATATTATGTAAGATAAAATCAGTATATTCTACTAAATTAGTATCAACAGACCGACCGGCATAGAAACCGTGTTGTTCGAAATTTATAAAATTTTTAAACGAGTAAAATAAACGTTTATGTACAATTTTTTCTAAAATTTTTTCGAATATGCATAATTTTGAAATAGGCCGATAACTTTCAACACAGTTTCTATTACCCGATTTGAAAATGGGTGTAATTAAACTTCTTTTCCACATATTAGGACAGTGGCCTTCAGCGAGTGATAATGTCAATGTTAAGTAAATTCCATCTTTAAAATTTTCCTGTTTTTATAGGTCAGGTATTTGTTATGCAAAATGCAAAACTTTATTTTCATTCTTTAGTTCTGAATCATGTAAAATGTTTATCGAACATGTATTTTGATACTGCTATAAAGTTTGGTAATAGAAGTGTTGAATAACAAAATTATAAACTAATGTTGTTTAAAATGTAATATTCGAAATTTTCAATACAAGAATTTTCCTACATTAAATCATTTCTTATTTGTGAAACAATAAATATGTATATCAATAAATATTTATCTGTAAACTTCGTATTTCGATAGATACTTCTGATTTGCTGCACCATGAGATTGGATAGAGCACTGAGATATGAAAAGGAAAATTTTGGACAAAGTTGTAGCAAATATGTGACTTTAAATCATAACAGCATATTAAAAAACAAGTTTCATAACACAATCTGTTAACGCACGACATTTATTCAATTATTTGGAAGTTCATGTCAATTCTGATTTATGACGTTTAAAAATTTAGTACCAACCTTCTAAAATAAAAAATTGCCGCCGGCCGTTATTTTTTATAATAGTCGCCTACAATTAAGGGTCAAGCATCTTGATGGACCGTTGTCAAGGACAATTTATAAATCAACAAAAAAGTTATTCAATATGACAGAAAGAGAAGAATTTTATTATTATTTTATTATTCCTAAGGGCCAGTTTTACAATCTCTGGTTAAACTTTTAACTGTCAGTTAAATAAACAAAATTGAAACGAAATGTACTGTTTGTTAAATGACAAATTCATCATTGCTGTCAATAATCCGATTCAATATTGTTTATTTAACTTACAGTTAAAATTCTGACCGGACATTGTAAAACTGGCCCTAAATGTTTAAAGTTTATGAAGAAGTAGTAAACGACTGTGCTAAGGATGAAAGTAAAGATGTACTCAGGATTTCAGTCAGTGATAATAATTTTATTTGACGATATCTTCTAGATATATTTATGACATTCTTGTATTGTAAATTTTTTTAACTTGTTCTGTAAGTACCATTTGTATTTAATGTAAAAATGCTGTACCGTGTTTTTTATTCTCCATAGTTGCCCTGATAAAGCTCCAAATGGGGGCGAAACGTTGGCTGTAGAATAAAATTATTATCACTGACTGAAATCCTGAGTACATTTTTACTTTCATCTTTAAAGTTTATGTTTTTACAAAAAATCTTGAACGCCACACGGCCGATGTGCAAATAACGAACTCGGCTGATTATAAACCTAAGCCGCGTCCGTTATTTGCCTCATATCGGCTTAATGACGTTAATAACTATAGTATTCCCTGATAACTATATCAAATTTCGTAATATCTATGAAACACCTATAGAACACATTTATTGTTGTTTTGTAATACTAAATTTCCCTGGTATTATCTAGTAATACCTTAGGAATTCTTGTATGTCCCTAAATAATACCTGAATTTTTCCATTCGTATTTACAAGTCCGATTATAATGTAATACTTCCTTATATCCCACATTTTCGTCGCCTTCGTGAAATGAATAATTTTTCTCTGTTCTTTACCTATTCTTTTTCTTGTTAAGTATGCTGGCATCCTGCGTGGTCCAACCACTCGATCTTATCAAGAACCGGATGCAACTTAGTGGTGTAGGAAGCGCTAAGAAGGAATACAAGACATCGTTTCATGCTATCAAATCTATAGTGGCTAATGAAGGAGTTTTGGCGATGTATAATGGCTTATCAGCCGGATTATTACGGCAGGCGACGTATACGACGACAAGACTGGGTATATATACTTGGCTGTTTGAGCTTGCAACTGGGTAGGTATGGATATTACACCTGAAATGAAATAAATGCTATTGTAAAATAAATATTCAGTCATTTAACAAGTATTCAAAGTTTTTAATTTTTTTTTTTTAAATTGAGTTTTGTCCTACGAACTATATAAAATTGAATTTTCTGTACTAGAGTGTGTTCAAAAAAATCCTAATTCGGAGTAAGCTATGGACAAAAAAACGTATGTGAATTTGAAAGTATTTAATTAAATGTCAATTTGACACAAGATATTGTCAAAAATATTATCTAAAGAAATCAAAGCTTTTCTTGAATTATTATTTTACAAATAGAAATAAATTAGAAAACGGTGAATGGCAATTCTCTGTATCCTTCTTTATTATCTGTCTGCTTAAAATTACATTTCACGATCAATTTTGACAACTTGACTTTTGAAATGAATAATGATCAGACATACCATTGTGCTCGTAACCTAGTCCAAATTAGGTTTTTTTCTGAACACACTAATTAAAAATGACTTGGTGGCGCTTAGGGCTAGCCCGTTTTACACACATAAAATATGAATTATAAATTGCACTTTACTCTTATTAATTACAAGTGAAACATATTTCAAGAAATTTTTATTATCTTCAGTTATTGGACTCGAATTAGAATCTATAGTACATTTCACGTAAGAAAATAGCATTGGTTTAGGCAGTTTATTTAAATTATTTATGTAATGCTTGTAAAAACGTTTGACTCTCAAGCGCCATCTACTATTTTCTTACGTGAAACGAAGTATAGTTTTATGTTTCGTGCAAGATGTACTTGTCAAAATTCGATTATTTTAATTCTTTAATAAATAAATAGTTACTTAAAGGAGTATAATAATATAGTATAAATATTGCAATAATATACATGAAGAATCACAGCTTAAACTTCTGCACTGACTACAACTTTAGCTCTTACGACGTTCAGCAACTGAAACGTTTTCTTTTGTTACAAATTTTTCGCTATTGTAAACTTGGTTCGCATTTAGACCAATTAGAAAGCTCTGCCCTGTCTTACTCCTAATTCCATTTTTATGTGGAATCCTGTATAGGTGTGCATTCTGACCAATCAGAGGACAGAATATGTTTCACTATCTTAACCAACGTTATTTTCTTACGAGAAACGTACTATAGATTCTAATTCGAATCCAATAAGATAACTGAAGATAATAAAAATTTCATGAAATATGTTTCACTTATAATTAATAAAAGCAAAGTGCACTCTTATCAGTATTATCAATAATACCTGGAATTTCATAAACTATATCTAATTAATGGTTGTTATTACAATTAGAATTGTTTATCTTATTCATTTGCAAACATTTACAAATACAGGATGGAACAAATTAGGGTTCCTTATATGAAAAACTTTCTTATTTTGCACGCTACAGAAAATTGATGTAGGTCTTTATGGGTTAACTTTTTTTTTTGTTTTTGAGTTACAGGCTAAAACTTGATTTTCGCTTATTTAGAAAATACCTCATATCTCGCTTATTATGAGAGATATAGAAAAAATGTTTAGATAATATTTATACAGCTTTTTAAGAAAGATTAAAAAATCAATTACAAATCATCATTTGTTTATTTTGAATCTATTAATTATATTCTAAAAAAATTTTAGTCAATTATTTTCGGATTAGTTAAATTATTTTTTATCGGCCAAAAATATGGAAAATATGCTCTCTAAAGTATATAAATTAGGAAAATGAGTAAAAAATAATGAAAATAACATTAAAAATAAACAAATCGTGGTCTGTAAATGATTTATTCATTTGTTTCTTAACAAATTTCATATTTTTTACCCCAAAGAATTAATATTTCAAGTTTTATTCATGTTTAAAACAAAAGCGAGATATGAGGTATTTTCAAAATAAGCGAAAATCAAGTTTTAGCATGTAGCTCAAAAACAAAAGACGATAGAAAATTCCTGTGGTGCCTATTAAAGTTGTCTCAAAAAGTTGGCCCATAAAGACCTACATCAATTTTGTGTAAGGTGCATAACAAGAAAGTTTTTCATATAAGGAACTCGAATTTGTTCCACTTGTACAAGTCATACAATTTTATATTTTCTGAAGTTCGTATTGTTTATCTGCCATTACGAGTGGTACATAAAGTCATATAAATTATTTTTATTGAACTATAATTAATATAATTTTTCAATTTAGAAGAAAAGAAAAATGCCTTTATTCTTGGAATATGAAGCATAATCATCAGAAATAATTTAATTAAAATCTTATTTAATTTTATACTATTTAAAAATATTCCCTTCTTTTAGGGAAGACGGCAAGCCGCCCAATTTCGCCACGAAAATGGGGCTAGGTATGTGTGCTGGTGTATGTGGAGCTTTTGTCGGTACCCCAGCTGAAGTTTCTCTTATTCGGATGACATCAGACGGGCGTTTGCCTCCTGCAGAAAGACGAAACTACAAAAATGTTGTGGACGCTTTGGTTAGGATAGTCAGAGAAGAAGGTGTAGCCACCTTGTGGAGAGGGGCTATACCTACAATGGGAAGGGCTATGGTTGTGAATGGGGCCCAACTCGCCTCATACTCACAGGTAGGAACAGGATTTAGTTACTAAATTTATGGCTCTATTCTAAATCTTATGTATAATTTTATGTTAATCAACAAAAATAGATGCGTTTTTGTCAGTATTTTGCAAATTTACAGAATATATGACTTCCAAGTACTAAATTTTAAAAGATATTGTTCTTTAAAGAGCCTCAAATTTCAAAATATCACGAAATATCTATTAGATACTTTACAATTAAATATTGAAATTTGTAATATTTTTAAAAAGTCACGTAATCTGAAACAATGTGACGTCAGAGTACATACAGATTAACATGTGACAAACTATCGCCTACTTTTATTTATATAAATAACGTAAACTGTTTTCCTATTGGCTATGAATGACGTGCTGTATGTACTCCGACGTCACAGGATTGGGGTTTTTTTTTATTTAATTATTTACGAAAATAACAATAAATTATTATTTTTATTAGTATCAAAAATATCGCATAAACTTTCATTTAAAATATCAATGATAAGTATAAAAATAAATGTAGTACATACAATCTAAACAGCTAAATAAAGAAATATTCGAAAAGTTACATTCCAACTAAACAAATTTAGAATTTATAAATAGACATAACAAATGTATTCTAACTATATATTTACATGTTCGAAAACGTGATATTTATATTTCAATCAAAACATAATTGTGGTAATTTCATATTTGTTGAGAATCAATATAATTATTATGTCAATTAGCAGTTAGCATTTTAGACTTTATTTAAAAACAAACAACCTGCCAAGAATTTTTTGTAAACCTTTTATCTATTGCAAGTATTGTTTTGCAACAAACTATGCAAATAGAAAACTTTCTAAATCATTCATCAAGGAGACTCGATAAAATTATTCACGGTCATAATTTTCTTGTACATAAACATACAATCATTTTTTAAAATATATATGTACACATAAGTAAATGCATAAAATTATCTGTTGAAGGAGAGAAAATTTGTAAACATTCCATCAAAGATTTTAGTGGCCTAGCATTGATTAAATAGTATATATAGATTGGCAATGCTATAGTCAAACCGCGTAACACATTTTTATTCTGTAAGAATGAGAGCCATCTGTGTGGCGGTTGTCTACTATACATGTGTTTAATTCGCTACTAGGTAGCAGCATGATAGATCTCGTCGGCGGGCGGGGCCTCAGGCGGAGCCAATTAATTTGTTTCGTCATTTCTTCAGAGAAATTTAATTTAATTATACATTTATTTTTAATACATACACATTACATATTCCATAACAATTTTAATATTTCTAATAAAAAATCATTTGTCATTAAATCGAAAAACAATTTAATATGAATTTACAGCGGTTATATCCATATACGAGTATGCATTTGAAGGTTTGGACCACACTGCTTCACCAAATTAAAATGTTACTTTTAACATAAATACATATATGATAAATAGCTATTCTTTTTTAAATAAAGTGCTTACCAAGCGTTATTGAAACAGGTTTCATTAAAATGGAACCCAAGTAGTTAAAATCACACCCGATCACTTGACACACATAAAGTTATTAATGTTTAAATTTCGGGAAGTTTATTTTAATAATAATAATAATAATAAATGAATATAAATCTAAACAATCTTTTCAATATCTTCTTTGACCACCAATACGTAATTAAAGAAAAAGTAACAATTAGAAAAAGATTACATTTATTTAAAAACTACTGACCTAAAGATTTATTACATTTTTCAATAATTCAATAATTATTATTTGTTCTACAAATATTTATTTTTCTTTTGCAAGATTTTCTTGTAATATCTGCAATTTCTATTTTAAAGTTTTTAAAATTTTTATTTTAATGAATGTTTTTATAATAAAAAATTTATGCTCGAAGCATCCATCACTTTTATTTAACCAGTTACTGGAATGTGAATTTATGCACCGTACACAATTTTTTAATAATTTCCTGGTTATATTGTTTGTAAATGTTGCTTTGTAAATTCCCTATAAAATTTCAATAATTCTGACACAATCTTTACCATCTCTTCATTCGGTCTGCAAAAATATTGTATATCATTCACTTTGTCATAATCTTTTAGAACTAAATATATTTCCTTTTCACCAAGAAAAAGGTTATTTTTCTTTAAAATTTTATTACAATTTTCGCAATTATATTATTCATTACAACGAAAAACCAAATATCCAGTAAAGTACACTACAGCACATTCCTCATATAAATTATTTGGCTATTGAATTTGAGATTCATTTGTCATTATTTTTACTGTCTTCAGCAATTTCACATAAATTTTCATGAGGCGGTGTAATGTATTCTGATATTACTGTATCAATAATTTCATCTTCATCTATTTCACAGTTGCCCCTTCCAACCCAACTAGTTTTAAAATTCTTATGTTCTTAGTTCTTTGCAATTTTTGCCTAAATTATTTTGAAGTTGAAATCTATTTGTTAGTAAAGATAAACAGGTCTCTTCTTTATAAACAATACAAAGTACATAGTAATTTTATATATATTTTTCTATTTCGGTGTACTTTAAGCCTATAAAAAAAGCACTGTTAATACGTCATTAAGAAGATCTATAAGCACATTGTTTGATAGAATGTATGTATTAACGTACACAATCAGACAAAATTCACAATACAAAATACACAAACTGTCACAATGTGAAATTTCAATTATTACCGGGGAGCGCTACCAATATAACCGACAAAAATGCACCAAATCATATTTTTGATATCGCATTTTTTTTTAAAGCACATTGTATAAAATTACCTCAATAGAAAAAATATATATAAAAGATATGTTTCATAAGAACTGGTCACGTACGAGTCCAAGTTTACAAAACAAACTACGAGGCGAGTTTGGCAAAGGACGAGAATGCCTTATGATACTTTTTTTTTGATTTTATTTCTTTTTTACTTGAAAACATAAAATTGTAAGAATTATGAAATTTTACATTATATACCTATGTACCTATCTGTAAATCCACAGTTGGAATTTGAAAATTTTCCAAAAAAGTAATTTGTCCAAAAATAAAATTAACATGAGATATTTTGATATGTATTTATTTGATAAAATAGCTTAATTTATTTCATGCGTATATAGTACATTATAAAAGGGTAAAAAATTGAGAATATCTATACACATTTTGATAAGTTAATTCTTAGTCAAAAATATTTTTTTCATAATTCACAAAATTCTTGAAGTTTAATTTTTAGTGTCCGTAAAAATAATAATGAATTAATTTAGTTGTTATTCAAAAACAGTTACGTGATTATTAAATATCTAATTATTTTTTATTAACAATTTCGTGTCTCCGACTCCACGCGACTTTACACGAATACATCCGAACATAATTACCGCCAGTCTTATCGACTGTTAGTACGGCCAAATAATAAAATTATTAAAGGTGGCAGCATAATACGTCGCTGTACAGTGTGCTACGTAAATGACCGTAAGGTTGCCAATCTATATACATTATTTAATCAATGGGCCTAGGTTGTTCTGGGCACTATTGTAAATGGGGTATCCTACCATAACAAAAAAATAAAAAAAAAAACAATTTAACTTAAAGTATGGCTCAATAAATAATAGTTAAAACAATGAAAACATTTTTTTAAATAATTACTTTACGAGATATTTCACATTTGCTAAAAGGGGAAATTGACGTCATACAATTGTTATCTTTCTCTCGTAGCGTACTCAGTGCAGTGTGTGTGAGAAAGACATGTATAGGGGGAATGTGACGTTACACTGATTTCTCGAAAATAAAATACTGTTAAACTAGGAACAATTAAGATTTTTTAATACTATGAATTGCTTCAAAACTGAATGAAGTTTTATTTGAAATAATAAAAAAAATTGAGTGGAATACCCCATTGTAAGTATAAAAATGCTCGATTTATTTAATTTATATATGTTTTTTAGGCAAAACAACAACTTTTAGCGACAAAATACTTCGATGATAACATTTTCCTGCACTTCGTAGCTTCTATGATCTCTGGACTTGTGACTACTATTGCATCCATGCCTGTAGACATTGCCAAAACTAGGTGAGAAAGACTTTAATCTCTATTTAATTAATATCAAATTTAAAAACCAATTTATATATTTACAAAAGATGCCCAGACATGTTATTAAATAGTAATAATTTAAATATTGTAAAATTCAGTTATAAACCAAAAATTCTATTAAATAAGAACTGAAATAATCAAAGTTCATAATGGAAAATAGAAAATTGGTCATTTATATAAAAACAAGACCTTAAAACTGTTTGATAGAGACTATTAATGTTTAAAAAAAGTTATTAGTTTTTAAAATATCTACTATACAGTGTGTTCAAAAAAATCCTAACTCTAAGTAGTCTGTGAACAAAAAAAAACGTATGTTAATATTAAAGTAATTAATTAAATGTCAATTTGACACGAGATATTGTCAAAAATGTAATCTAAAGAAAACAAAGCTTTTCTTTTTTAATCCTTATTTTAGAAATAGAAATAAATTAGAAAACTGAGAATGACAATATTCTGTAACCTTATTATCTTTTCTCCTTAAAATTACATTTCACGATCAATTTTGACAACTTGACTTTTGAATTGAATAATGATCAGACATACGTTTCTGTGTTCATAGCCTACTCCGAATTAGGTTTTTTGTCGTCTGTCTCGGGTATTAGAATTAGTCTAAATAAAATAAATAAATAAATAAATATATCATTACGGCATATTACCCATTTCTGGGTGTGCCAGTATCTACAACACAAATAGACATCGGTAATGATGACGATATATTTTACCGTGTGGGCGCTTACCAGGCGTCACCTCACGGGCACTCATAGCTGGCGTGGACATTAATAAGAAAAATGACAAATTTACATATTTTCATTACTAGGCAGCATATCATGTCCACTTTAAACTAAAGTGTACACATAAAAAATACATACATTTAAACAATCAATTGTACAAACATTGTACAAATTTTCGCAAAATAACGCACACACGTAATGTTCGCTTTGAAAATCGACAACAGAATTTATATTTAAGATTCTGTAATATCGCCGGTTTTCTAAGAATAAATGTATGAGTCGAGAAATTTAACCAAATAACTTCCGTAGGATACAAAACATGAAAACAATCAACGGAGTACCTGAATACAAAGGCACAACGGACGTCCTCATGCGAATAATTCGTGGAGAGGGCCCTCTAGCCTTATGGAAAGGTTTCACCCCGTATTACGCTCGCTTGGGACCACACACTGTCCTAACCTTCATCTTTTTGGAACAACTGAATCAGGCTTACCACCAATATTGTCAGTAATGCCAACTAAACATCTCATATTGTTACGTTGAATCTGTTATGCTTTTACGATTTTATTTGCATTTATATTATTGTTATACACAATGTGAAAAACATGCACAAATATATTTTTCAACAAATAGTTTTATTTATTTCGTTTGTACATTGATATGATTTAGTTTTAGACATTCAGAAGTCCCGACAAAATCTGTGATAACATCACTGTAGAATACATTTTTTTCACGAAAACAAATTGTTTATATGAGACTTACTCAATATTCTTTAACATGTTTTTAGGAACTGTCTAACAGTTGTAAATAAAATCGTGTGTCTAACTTCTCAACAAAGGAACCGCAGTGTGCTTCCGACTGACTGACGAAAATGAGATGTCTCTAAATACAGAATGTATCAGACTTCGTGTAACAAAAAATAATAGCTTATTCCTGAGCTAATTTTGAGCAAAAAATGTCATATAAAGTTATGTCCGGAAAGTTTTCGTTACAGAGTTACAGGCCTTTAAAAGTGCACCTCATCTGACATATTTTTATTAATAACTCTGGTACTAGTTGCACTAAAATTTTGAAACTTGTCATGAGGATACTACTTATTGAGATGCATGTTTACACTTCCTTTTGTTTTTGTATATCAACCAGAGGCGTCTCATATGGGGAAGTCATGAAGGTTTTTTGCCCTTATTTTTACCTATTAACATTTTTACATATAAAATATTACATACAATTCAAAAATGTACTTTTGATAAAACTTGATAAACACAGTAGCTTTGAAATATTTTATCTTTTCGAAAATGTCACATGTCCAAAATATTTAGTTAACAGATAAAAATCAATCAATTTACCACAGAAAATAGAAAAACGATACAAAATCTGTTTATAACTATTGTTTAATTACCTTATTTTCAATATTAGTATTTTTTTTTTGTAAATTAAAAAAGTGATAATGTTAGTGTTGGTGAATATGTAGATATGGTGTTTATTTATAGATATTGTAAAGGTAATGTTTGTCGTACGTCCAGAGAATATCGACGTGGACATCAAAGAATGAATTTGTGTGAATTTCATTGTTTCTTAATTGTTACCTAATTTTTTTTGCATACTTGATTTTTCTAAAAATTAAAATATCTCAAAAACTACTGCGTTTATCAAATTTTATCGAGAGTACTTTTATATGTATTTTTGTATTATATGCAATATTTTATAGATAAAGTTGAAAAAATGTTAATAGGTCAAAAAATAACGATAAAAACCTTCATGACTTCCCCATATGAGACGCCTCTGGTTGAGATACAGAAACAAAAGAAAGTGTAAACATGCATCTCAATAAGTAGCATCCTCGTATCAAGTTTCAAAATTTTAGTGCAACTAATATCAGAGTTATTAATAAAAATGTGCTTGATGAGGTGCACTTTTAAAGGCCTGTAACTCTGTTACGAGAAGTGTCTGGTCATACCTTCATACGACATTTTTTGTTCAAAAGTAGTTCAGTGATACGCTATTCTTTTTTGTTACACGAGGTCTGATCTAACCTAACGCACAAAATTCGGCCCGAGTTTTCCGAGTGTGTCTTTTGTGCAATAGGTTAAGTTATTGATGTTATTTTTTTACATTTGACCGCATTTTATTACACGATATGAGACAACAAAACTTGTCGGAACAAGACTGCGGTCCCTTTATCGAGTCGCTAAGTACAGCCCAAATAAAACACAATTTTTAATTGTGGCATATAATGATTCATCATTCAAACATCATTTGGACATGAATCTGTATTTTTTATAATAATTTATTTTTAAAATAAATATGTATCTCTCATTACTTTGTTTCATAAAATATATATTACGTGCACTAAATACTATATAGTATAGTTACTGCATTGAAATGGCACTATATTTTTCTTTTGAAAAATATTTTCATCATTTAGAACGAAAATACAGAGTTACGTCCTAAATACTCGAAAATTTGTTCAAAAAATACGAATTTGTACAATATAGTTTGTTTGCTGTATTGTACAGTGTGTCCCATTTTCGATGTTTTTTAAGGTATCTCTGGTAAAATATCAATTTTTTGAGTCACTAAAGGAATTTTCTATCGTCTTTTGTTTTTAATTCTATATCTATTAATTTAATATGCTCTCTGAAGTATATAAATTAAAGAAATGAGTAAAAATGAAGAAATTAATTTTAGAAATAAACAAATGATTATTTGTAATTTATTTTTTTATTTATTTCACAATAATTTTCAATTTTGCCAACTCAATAAATTAATAATTCACATTCATATTAATTTATTGAAATAGAAAGGCGGCTATGATGTGATTGACAACAAAACAATTAGTTTTATAATAAAAGAGATCAAATAATTTCTAAAATAACTATTTTACAATATTTATTGCATTTATTTTAAAAAACAAACCAAGAAACTTATTATTGTCATATTTTAGAAACGTCATTATCAATTCTTAAATGTCAAAGTGATTTTAGTTTTCATCCAAATTCGCGGCCGTTATTATGGTAACGACCGCGAAATACAGATATGTAAATCACATTGGAAAGCTTATAAAATAAGGAAAAAAATAGACTATTTTCACTATAGGTCCTCTTTTAAAAAATATTATGTCGAAAATTATCAAGTTTAAAAATTCTACATAAAAGAGTTGGATAAAATTTTTATAAATTTTTTATTTAAAATCATCACTAAAATGCACAAAAATCGTCATTAAAAGCTCAGAATTCGGCACTAAAATAATCCATTATACGACGATTTCATGCAATTGCAGTGTTGCCAACCTTATGATAATTGTTGTACATGTAAGATAATTTGGACAGGTGTATGATGTACAATAGTAAATTTATACGTAAAATGACAAAAATATGTGCAAGAAAAATGAACTAAATAATTTTGATGAATAAGTTTGAGATAAAACACATAATTTTGAGTGTTCTTTACGATAACTTCAATGTACTATGTTAGCAACATTGAATGTCAGAGTAACAGATTATATTTACAAATAATCTATGAAAGATATATTCCTTCATTTTCACAGTTTTCGATTTCAAATAAAATTTAATATGTACCTCTGCAATAAAATTCCTTTTTATCGGCCCTAAGGGCCTCGGCAAATAAATTCCACATTCGTCATAAAATTTACAACTTCACTACCTTCATACATAAATAACTATTCTTTACTTCTTATAATAAGCGAAAAAAGACGTATTTTTAAAATTTAAAAAAAACAAGTTTAAGCCTGTATTTCAGAAAGAAAAATCAATAGAAAATTCCTGTGGTGACTAGGTATTATTAAATTTGTCTCAAAGAATGTGCAAACGATTTAACTTATCAATATTACTCCAGATACACTAAAAAAAATCGAAATTTACCCCAAAAACAAATGAGCTTATTATAATAAAATAGCTGTTATTCTTTGGTATCGTTAAATAAATCAGTCTTAAAATAAATATTTCGACAATCAATCCAGTTTTTCAAACTTTTCTTCCTTTTCTTTATGTACAACACAAGCATCCTTAAAATTAGTAACATTCAATCCAGAAAAGTAATCATCATGGATAAACCTTACAATATCTTCCATCCTACAGAAAACTATCTTTTTTCCATCAGAAAAAATGCTTTCTGCGTTTCTACAGAACGGCATTTCTTTCGTCACATCTTTTCCATTAACCAATAATTTAAAATAGAATCCTTTTGGTCCTATATGCGACATTCCTTCATTTTGATAAACTTCTATCACTAACCTCGAAGCAAACTGCAGACTGGCATGTTCATTGGATATTCCAAGTGCCACACTCAAATATTGTAACGTATAATCATGCCCAGAGTAGACTACAAGTTTCGGACTTGGCTCACTGGCCATTTTCAGCATATACGAAACAATATTTTTAAACATTCCATACGCTTTCAGCAGACAAGCGTTTCTCCAATGTTTGCTTTTCCATCTTTGGTGGTTATCCCATTCTGTATAAGCGAAAAGAGCGGACACGTGATCTGCTTTTAAGCACATGGAACTACTGGCACATGGAAGCATGGAATCGTGGCAGATATAGGTTAGAAGGGCGTCGCGTAATGCTAAAGGGTTTGTAACTAGGGCTTCGTCTGGTTGTTCGAAGACTAGGGTGGCTGCTGAGCGAACTAAACGGACGACTGCTGGGTGGAGATGGAGTTGTTCTTTTACTTGTTTGTTGAGGAGTCTACAATAATGGGGTCAAATATCGAATGGTGTATTTCAGGAAAGAAGTTGTAAGAAGATGGCTTGTAATCACAACAGAATTGATCTGACAGGTACTATAGTCCGTTCGCCGAAACGAGAAAATTTAAAACTAACCTGGGGTCCGAACCAAGTCATTCTTATTGGATGATAATGACGACAAATTGCTTGTGAGGAGCACACTCTTCATAAGAATATAATGTAAAAGCGCGCTCCATAAAAGCACTTTTATTATAAAAGTGTGCTCGTAATACGGGCCATTAATTTTATGATTATTGTTAATATTTTCTATATTATTTTCATCGTCGAAATCAGGGTTGCAATGTAAAAACAAATTTGACTGAATTTATTGATTGTTACAAGGCAACAAAATCATAATACAGTATGTTAAAAAACCTAATTCGGAGAAGACTATGAACAAAAAAATGTATGTCAATTTTAAAGAACTTAATTAAATGTCAATTTGACACGAGATAGTGCCAATAGTGTTATCTAAAGAAAACAACGCTTTTCTTCTTGAATCCTTATTTTAGAAATAGAAATAAATTTGAAAACGGTGATTGGCAATATTCTGTATCCTTCTTTATTATCTTTTCTCTTTAAAATTACACTTCACGATCAATTGTAACAATTTGACTTTTGAATTGAATAATGATCAGACATACGTTTCTGTGTTTATAGCCTACTCCGAATTAGGTTTTTTTCTGAACACACTGTATCTCTGCCGGCAGCAGTAAAAGTTACTTTAACTAAAACTTTGTTGCACAGTATCAATAAAATCAAAATTACTCTGTTCGTGACACTGAATTTTAAAATAAAAGTTACAGAAGGCAACTTTTTCTAGTACGAGTTAAAAATTCGTACACGAGCCGCGTTCCAGCAAATGAAATAGTCTCTTATACTATTTTCTCTGTTTCGTCTTTCATTTACATTTAAAAAATGTCAATTTTCATTAGGGGAATTTTTTGTTAGTACCTACACCTAAGTTGGGAACAATAATTTGGGTTTTTTACTAAATACAGTCATTCAAACCACAAAATGTCACCAAAAATCGTTTAGTAAAAAGCTCTACAGCTATAAGTATGGTAGAATCTTAGACCAGGAATATTCCTGTCTAAGAGTAGAATAGTGGTTCAACTATGGGTCGCGACCTAAAAGTGGGTCGCGTACGTATTATTTTGGGTCGCGACGAAATGTTTGTGTAAATTATTTTGTATGTACATATAAGTTAAAATAACATTTTTGTTTTTGTTACATTTGAGTTAAATTATACAAATTTATAACCTTTGCATCCATAAATGTGTATTTATCATTATTAAATTAATACAGTTTATAGGTTGTAAATATAAAAATTTTGAAGTAATAAAATTATGTCGGGTCCCTACAATTTATTGGATTGCGAAGTGGGGCACCTAAGAAAATGTTTAAGAACCACTGTCTATCATATCAGTCTAATTTCAAAACAAAGGCAATTACTTTTACTCCCGCAGGCAGGTAAATAACTATAACTCTCAATAAAATCATACTTTTAAAGAAGACCGTATAAATTGCATGTTACAGGTTACAGTATTTAGATTAAAGCTCAATTAGTACTGAACCAAAATATTATTGTTGTAGTTTTCAATGTATTATTTTCGGATGTACTATGTACTGTTCCAAAATTAATTTCTCATGTGCTGTTTAAAACTGTCGAACTACAATTTACCAAAGCGTATATACCCAAAATAATACATAATACATCATTCAAATCCTATTGAAATACATATATTTATCTAAGAAATAACCCAGTATTTTTGTTTAATTTCCTTACAATTTTTTTTTTTTTATAAAAAATCAAAAATAAATACAGGGAATTACTAAATTCCAACTGGAATCCCATATCTTCAATACGTCAATCTTATTTAGTTCAAGTTAAAAATTATGTGTTAATTTATTATATTAGCATTTTCTATTAACATCTAGGTTTCTGTTTACTAAATATTTCAAATTCAAAGAAGATAATTGGTTATTTAAATATTATAATTCATTATACGTGAATGGAAACACGAATATATATCACGCTTAAAATGTAAACAGTGTGAAGATCAAAAATTATCTCTGTTTAGTGCAATTAGAAATAAAAATTAGCTTTTTCTCACTAAACCAAAATAAGTATTTGATAAGTCTATTTATAAGTGTAAAGTACGACACTATTAAAATGTAATTAAAAATATCACTAATCAAGGAATTCAAATATCAATTATTTATCAAGTTTTACTTACTACCGACCAAATTTATTAATTGACTTGGTACTAGTAATTATAATATTTATCAAGGTTACTGACAAATATAGAATTCAATCATATCTACTATTTTTTTATATAAATATAAAAAAGAGATATATCATTTTGCAATTAATTACTTATTGGCAAAAAATTTGTGAAAATAAATAATAGTACTTACTAATATTGTGAAATAAATCACCATTCACTGATATTTTATAAATATAATACAAAGTTCGAATTTGCCCAGTTAATTATATTCAAAATACATTAATGCATACTGAACGGTGTATACACAGTAACTGACTGTTAAAAATTTAATAATATTATTCAGGGCACACAATGTATTGAAATATAACTAATTTATATTCAAATTTTAACGATTTAGGAATCGTAAAAATGTATTTACAAAGCAAATTTTTTTTTTCGTATTAGTAGAACAATGTAAAGATGTATTTGTTTTGGGATTGCATGAAACACCGAAAACTATTACATGTAGTCAGAAAAATTGACTCTGTCGAATGACAAAGCGTATATCGCTCACTGCTTGCATTATAACATTAGGTGTCAACGGGCTATTATTTGCGCCGCTCTATTGAAATTAAGGTATGCTCTGTATAGTAAAATAATCTTACTGTTCCTTTAACATAAATGCTATTTTTGTTTGAAATAATTTCGTATGAGAATGAAAACTAGTCCATGAAGTTGACGCGTATGAAAATGCTCAAATCTTGACCTGTACAAGATGGCTGACAAGTACACTCCGAAGTACATTTTTTTAAAAAAATACTACCAATAACGTAACCATATACCTACTACTACTAATATATTGCGGATCCTTTGCTTTTCTTGAAGGAAACACTGTGAAATGGAAATATCATTTCTGCATAAGTCTATCTCACACAAACGCCCAACCGCGAATTATGCGCAAGCTTGGAAACTTGACTACTATTGGCTAACGAGAAAATCATGATCACTTTTTGCGAATCACAGAGTTCTGTTTATTAACGGCTAGCGCGAGAAATTTTAAATTTAAATTTGAGAAATTAATTAATGTACCTACTATTTATTTTGTATGTAAATTCTTGAATATAAATATTAGTAATAATAAAAACATTGTCATATTCTAGTGCTAAATTTGAATTAAATAATTTACTTTGTTGTACTGTAAAAATAATAGGAATATAATCTGGTCAGGATTAATTTATTTAGGTGACAATAAATTACTGTATGAAACACAAAGCAAATGCTTTCGAAGTGCAACTACAAACAGAAATGAAATCAAACGTCAAAATCAAACCATGTGCTCGCTGCATCACCAGGGCTGCGTTCCAAAACCAAGAATACCGAGTTTTGGCGTAGAGTATGATATGTTGTGTTTTAGAACGAATGAGAGTTTTGTTGAAGTAAAAAATTGAAGCTAAATTAAAAATAATTTTATAAAACTAACAAAACTACTTATAATTACAACATTAATGTCAAGCCCGTAATAAAAGCGCTTTTATGGAGCACTCTCCTCAATATAATGTGAAAGTACGCTCCATAAAATCGCTTTCATTATAAAAGTATTCTCGTAATACACGCCAACGTATTTACTTATGTTTATTTTCAACCAAAAGCATGTTTTCTTCCTCAAGAAGGCAAATTACTTTCATATGTTAAGAATCGTGAGCATCTACGTTTGAAAATATTGTGGAGTAATTTCTATACTCTCCTCGTTAGTAGAGTAAGTAGAACATCACTTTGGAGTAAACTCTGGCAGTTTTGGAACAGGTTGAGTAAACTCTGAGAGTAAGGTTATTAGTTTTGAAACGACTTTGAATAATTTCGTACTCTAAGAGTAGGATTTTGGAACGCAGCCCAGCCAGCGACGCTGTCAGCGTTAGCCAATAGTAGTCAAGATTTCCGAGCATGCGCATAATTGCCGGTCGGGTGTTTGTGAGAGATAGACTTATGCAGAAATGATATTTCCATTTCACAGTGTTTCCTTCACCTACTCTTATGGGAAAGATACGAGCATTAGCAATATATTAGTTAATAGGTATAAGTTGGCGCGTACCGAAATCTCGACTTATGTAGCGTTCGACAAGATGGCTGACAAGTACACTCTCATTTATAAATTCATCAAACGATATTTCACAGGCACTTATTAAAGCTTCTATGTAGAGTGCACCAAAAGGAGTTTACTTTGTGCAGTAATGGTTAATTTGTAAATGAATAAATAACCATTTCTGTATCACGATCACAAGCCATCTTCAACACAACCTTCCATTTGATATTTACCTCATATAATACTCCGCTCCAGAACAAGCACAATCCGAAAAACAAAAACTCATACTCGGACTTTCCCTTACTTGAATCTTCCCCCATACATCTATATTCACCATCGGATGCAACATCGCCAACACAGATTGAAATGTCCTCCTATATCTAGTGCAGTACACCACCGCGTCATTGGCGGTGATATTGTTGAACTTCAAAAGGTGTCCGTAAGATTGTTGCAGAATTTGGCCTGTTTTAAGTAGCTGAACTACACCTTGAAGGGTGAGTTGTCCCAGAGAGCATTGCGCTGTTGGTGGAAGATAAGGGAAACCGTGGAACGCTCCCGTTTGCATGAAGGCTATACGGCCGCTCAAGGTTATGTTGTGGATGTAGTTCTAAAAAATCATTGGGTGGAATTCAGTGGGTTGTATTAAGGTCTGTATTAAAACTTGTATTAAGTAAATGGCAACATTGTAATATTTTCCACATCTATCCATGAGATTCAATGGATGCATTGCACAGTAATCGCCCTCTGACGTCATATTAAGTCTGTCATCTAGCGATATTTTTGTAAAGCTTTGTAGAGATGATGCTCTGTTGCCACATAATTGATATATAATAAAATCAGATTGTATTAATTAAAAATTATTCTAATAATGCCAAAACAAATAAATTATTGCAATTTTGAATTTAAATATGATATATCCAATAAAGAAAAATGAATTTTGTGTCAAAATTAAGTTTTAAACAATAGTAAAATTTAATAATACACGCAACTGGCAACAATGGATTATCTGTCATGTAATGAATGTGCTTGTGCTTAGTTTGTGAAGCGTTGTTGAAATGTTATAAGTTCAAAAAATATCTCAAAACTATGGAACAAATGAAAGTAAAATGTGTTAAGAAACACAAATTATTTCGAAAATATTGTAATGTGCCAATGCCAATTATTATCGTATCATAGATTTCCAAAGAACCCAGAAAAGAGAAAAAAGTTGTTAATATCATAAACAATTAATACAGAAGTAAAGTAATTCACATTTGTCTGTTGTAAACATTGTAAGAAATCTGATTTCATACCAAGCTTTTTGAATTTAAAACTGACAACTATTTCATTTTGTCATCTCTATGCGCAGAAAAACAACTGCGCATTGAAAACATCTCATTTTTTACTATCTCTCTCACTTTGTGCAATGCATCCATTGTGATTTAGAAATTTTACCACAGTGAAAAGTAATACAGGTATCCTTTAGTCAAATGAGGAAGTATTATTGTAAATGGAAGGTGTAAAAGGAAACTCTTTATTGCAAAATTAGGTTAGAAATATGCCAAATTTTATGTGTCAAATATTTCATACCTGAACGTTAATGAATTTTAAAATATCTCAACCCCCGTTTTGATCAGTTTTGACATTTGTCCTTTTTTTCTTACTTCTGTTAATAATATTTTTTTCTTTATTTGATCCTTTGGTCTCTTATTTTTTTCTGACAGGTTGCCAAAATATTTTTGACAAAGGACTGTTTTGGCTTAAAACACGCTAATACAACCCACTGAATCTCACCCATTATGGTTAATAGTATATTGTAATACAAATGAGGAAAGGGCATCATTGTAAAATGAGTACGGTTCTAATCGTACGAGTTTTGCAATGGCCCTTTTCCACGTGTATTACATACTACATTTTTCAACATTACATGTGAAAATTACATTTCCGCGTATAATACATACTATTTGTTTCAACATTACATGTGAAAATTACGTTTTTCATATGTACTGAAGTTCGTATACCTGTTATTTCAATGAATAAATGTGGAAACATCTAATAAAAAACTTTCGTCACTTAATGAGGAAAGTAATTACTTTCCTCACTTGTGAGGGAAGTGGTTAGTATCACAACTAAATTAAGTGAGGAAAATGTCATTTTCACAAGTGATGTTGAAAAAAATTAGTTTTTTTAATATGTGAGTATGGAGTTATTGTTAATACAGAATGTCTCTAAAATGAGGGACATGGCTTAACAACAGATTCCTGAGGCTAGAATAAGACGATTTAACTAAACTTGCCTATACGGGAAAGTGTACATTTAGCCCTTCGAGAATATACTGACAAGAGAAGTAATTCCCTATACCAATGCATAGGATGTTGTGATCGGAAGATATATAAGCGGGGGGCTGGAAGTCATGGTGTATTGTGGGCAGTGTTTTGTTGTGTTATATGTCACTACTTATCAGTATATCAAATGGGGGATTCCACTACAGAGTACGAAATTACTCAAAATCATTCCAAAACTAATAACCTTAGTCTCAGAGGGGGCTTGACATTAATGTTGTAATTAGAAGTAGTTTTGTCAATTTTTTAAAATTTAATTTCAATTTTTTACTCCAACAAAACTCATTCTTCCAAAACACACTACACTCTTAAATTACGGTACTCTTGAATTTGGAAAGCTGTCCAGCTCTCTGACCTTCGAAGTGACAGTTTCTCCCCAGGTTCTGATTGGCTAATTTGCTTCGTCACAGTGTCCGCAAGCTATTTGAATTTCTTATCTTCCATTGGTAGTAATCCCCACCTCCTAACACGCTATTTGTAATGCATGTATAGGCAGTCTTCCGGTCGCCAATCAAAATATTATATATAGATTTTATATTAGTGTCGAAGCGCTATAACAAAAAACCCCTTATTTCCGAAATATCTCAATTATACCATTTCATTTTTTTTTATTAATATTCGTTATTCAGCATATACATTCGTATTTTTTTACTATTTTCCTTTAATTCGATTGAGCTGGAATCCCCCATTGTAATGAAAAATACAAAGAAAATATACGGATATTTCGTTTCATGTGTAAGTAACTTGGATTTTTTTTTTTACAAATAATATATTAAACAAAGTGTAACTTTTAGGTTTCCTGTTAATAATGACGTAAGGGTAGAGATTGAAATTTAATGGAAATAAAGGTGATTTACATATTTCAAAAGCAGCAATTAGTCATTACTTCATAAAAAAAGGTAGTACAAATATTAAGATAATACGCAGTCCGCAACACACCACGGTTTCAATACGCAGCTCGCAATATACCACGGCTTCCGCATATGTTCCGATCACAAACACCGTAAGGCGGCCTCTATTCAGTATATGCTCGAAGATTTAGCCAGTATTCTGCTTCAAAGTTCTTTGAAAATAAAAATAATTTTGCTTATAACAGACCGCTGTATGCAATTTGGATAAAATTTGGTATGACAGTTCATATTGGTTTTAAGTCATCTTTTAAGATATTATTATTAGTAAACCACTAGTATACGAAACTTAGGTATTCCAACAATGATTAGATCCTAACTTTTTAATGGCCACGCCGATAACGTAAAATTATTTTTTTCTGAAAGGTACATTCAATAGTAAACTTTTCTCTCTTACTGATATTTTTTATGATTCACACAGAAAAAAATAAAACCTGGGTGACTGCACCTTTAAATTTTTAAAATAAATTTTATCTTGCAGTCTGTCCAAATGCCAAATATATAATTGTAATAAATAAAGAGAAAATAATTGACAATAATTGATTACAATAATCAAAACATTGATATAATAACAATGCTTTGTATTTTCTTTTGATATTAATAAACAATATTTTTTTATAAATACAGTAAAAACATAATAACTACGCAAATTTTTAATATATCAGATTGACAATACATCTCTATTTTCGTTTTCATTCTCAAGGTATTTCGCAGCCTCCTTCGTAATATTTAAAATTGAGGGGAGAAAATTTCAGAGACAAATGAATAAAATTAAAATTACTTGTATTAATATCATTATGAATGTGGGCGAGGTGACGAAATTTGTCTATACATATTATAATATTTGGCAAAGAAAGATTGTTGCAACAGATTAAAGCTTAGTTAAATGAAATGTTTATGACTGACAAAGACCTTGCTACAGTGTATGCATGCATTTCCTTTTTAAATTATATTACTCTATTTATATCCCATGAGATTAAATAATTTATATTCATAATCCATAGAGTTTATACCATGTTGTTATCTTCAAATTTAAATGTTTATTTAAATAGTTAACAGTTTATTTGAACACTTTTTTGTTTATATATTTTTTATCGAAAATCATTATAATATATCATTTAGAAAAAAGAATACAACTACAAAGAAATATTTAATAAAAATAAATAAAGAAAAGTTAACTGAACTAAAAGTTAACCGCAAAATGACTGTCAAAAAAAAAACGAAATGTACTTAAGATAAAATATTAAATATTTGAAGAGAAACAATATTGTTTTTTGCCGATTGACATTAAAAGTGCAATTTTTTTTTTACAGCTACCGGTCTGTAAAATATCGCATTTACAGCCTTGGCAGTAATAGTATATTACGTTCCAACTTAAGAAAGCGAGTACTTAAATGCCATACAAGTACAGTAAAATCACTTTTCTGACGCGCTGCGTACACTATTTTTCGTATTTTATATTAGTATTAAAACTGTTTTTTTGCTGCAAAAAATACTGAATTAAAAATATCTAAAAAACCATAGTAGTCTGATTTTCAGTATCAAAGTAACTTGACAGTTATTGTTTTTGTACCTTACAACCTCCAAACAAATTAAGTTTTGGAGATCGATTTGTAAAACGATGGATCTAGATGATGAAAAGAACATGGAAAACAATTTAGAAGATAAACAATAAAAAATAAAAATAAACAATTCCTTGCGACAATATATACTTTAATGACAAAATCGTTGCTATGCAGTAACGGTTCCTATGTTGTAAAGTAACCCATTACTGCACGAGTTTGTGTATATTAAAATAGTACATTACTGTACAAAATACGAAAAAAATATTTTTTACTGCCTGTTGTTGCTATTTCCATAGCAACCGTTCAACAAACGCATAGCAATGGCGATGACCTTCAAAATATATATTAAAAATAATCTCTAAATTAATATTAATTCTAAAATGGGCAAAAACTAATGTGTCCAACACGGTACTATACACAGATTTGTTACTTCGACAGCATTCATTGCATCTGCTGTAAATCTGGTATTTTACTGCCTAATTAAATAAATAACTATTTGTTCGGAATATTACAAAGGAAAGATATATTTATGTTGTTTAAATATTTTCAATTTAATATCCATAATCCTACGCGAACCAATATATTTTAAGTTTAATCAAAAATGGATACTCAAAATCAAAATTAATCAGAATTTACATTTATCTAGAGCACCTCCTATTAAAAAATATCATGGATATGAATAGATACGGTATTAAAAATATGTCTACCATGGAATGCTTTTAAACCAGCTTTATCAAAATTTTCAAGGATGTACAAATTGTTTAACAATTTTTATGAGCTAGTAAATATATAATTCCAGTTATTTTACATAAAAATAAACATTCACTGACCGGCAACGAAAACGGGCCATTCTTTTAGATAATTGTTATCTGTTATTTTTTGTGCAATTGTGAATTATTTTTAATTAGGGTATATAAAAGATTAATTCGCATTATGAAAAGATAATTTTAGGAAGTTATAGTTCATTTAACATAAGAAAATGGCGTTGGTTTAGATAAGGCTACAAATTCAGCAATAATATTATAGAGAGATCAAAAATAACTGATTCTGTTGGCAATACAATTCTGGGGATCTTTTTATTCCACAGTTTACACAACAGGTAAAGGCGGAAATACTATGTGATGTCATTTTGACAGTAAATACAAATAGGTTATGTCAGATCAAGGGCTTGACAGCTAATAGGATTTGGGTAATGTAAGAAATAAAAGTACGTGAATAAGGGAAACAACCATTTTAATAAAAAGTTGTAAATATACCCAAATTATCAAATGTCACTGTCAACAGTGTCAAAAACAGGAATGATATCAACCTTACCAATTTCAAGAATTTTTCAAGTATTGCCACCTGAATCAGTTATTTTTGATCACCTTTATTTTGTAGTATAAATATAATTTGAGCATTTACTTTAAAAAATGGAATTTCCAGTTTTTCGTGTCGGATAGTTTAGAACAGAGGTGTAAGAAATAGATAGAAGAAGAACAATATGTGAAAAGTGTGAATTAAAACGATAAAAATAGTGAAATAAGACAGGGTGTTGGATAAAAATATTGTAAATAAGACAGAAAGTTGTATGTACGATATGAAATGTACAGTTTTGTTTAAGAAGTGCGAATGTACGTATAGCTAGAGTGCGCTTATCATAATCATACTTGATAGGCATTTAAAAGACTGTTCGGTTTTGCTCCACAGTTCACAGTAGATATATTTCTTATATGTTGAAGGGGCCCTCTATCTCCATGTCTTATAACAACAATAATCCCTCTTAGACTCCAATGAGGTATATCAACTGAGCCTTGAAATAACAGAACATCAGCATGTCAAACATCTCTCAAAACAAATGAATACCTTCGGAATCAGGTTGCAAGTCTTCTAACCTATTACAACTTTTAAATATTCTTTTTGTTTTTAAACCAGACTTATAACTTTGCATAGATTCAGTTCTTGGTAAGTCGAAAGGTCTTGGCTTTTGAGTTGGTTCTAAAAACTTGTATAACCCCGCCACGAGAAGAAAAATCCATAAACTTAACAACACGTAACAATGGAGTGCTCTATGTTGAGTTGATAGTCGAATTATATCGTACAACATTTTGATTTTAGAACAATTAGTTAAAACAACAGTCAACAGCAGGTCATCAGATAACGTAGCAACTTTTCTGCTATATCCAAAAATAACATTGCTGATAAGATAATAAGTTGTGCGCACAAGTCAGGAAAATCTAAAATTAACTGATAAAATGTTTACTTTTGATTGTGCAATTTTCTTTCGCACATTTTGAGGGTGGGTTTGTTGTCAGAAAACTGTGAAGGGTGGTACAGAAAAGTTGATTTACACAAGAAAATTTTGGGGTGTTGTCGTTTTTATTTATCAAACGAATGACAATAATATAGTACAATAAACTTTTTATTACATTGAATGAAAACAATAATGTTTTTTGTTGATAACTTGAAGTGTTTTTACAAATTACAATTGTTTACCAAATGTATCATATTATCTTTTGTGTAAATGTACCTTTATATCTTGAGAAATCAGCTGATCGGATACTTTTCCGCTATTTACCTCCCATACCGTAGGTAAGGGAGGTAATGTTTTCGGCCCAAAAATTCGATAGTGAGTTTTCAGTGAATAAGCACCACAACACGTTTTTACTATTTTTACAATGTCTGGTTAGGTGTATGTGCGTGTGGATTTTTTCTTACACAATAACTCATATCAAACAAACTTCCAAAAATTTCTGCATTAATATAAAAAGTTGGTTAGATTTTGGGAAGTGGGGCTTAATTTGAAGCCCATGACAGTTTTTGAGAAAAATTACATTACAATATAAATCAAAACATTTCAATGTTAGTATCTAAGACTTTTATATCAAGGGGAACAAAATACTAGATTTTTGCCAAAATTAATAAACCGGAAGTGATACTTTACTTGAAGCTCTGATCAAATTTTCGTGAAAAATATATTATAATATAGTTCAAAACTTTTATTATTTGGTATTTAAGACTTCTGTATTAATGAGAACGACATATTAATTTTTTCTAAAATTGATAAACCGGAAGTGGTACTTTACTGGAAGCTCCAAACAGATTTTCTTAAAAATATATATTAAAATACCATCCAAAACTTCTCAAATTTAGTATTTAAAACCCGTATGTAATTTGAAATAACATATTAGATTTTGACCATGAATGAAAAACCAAAAGTGAGAAATGGTACATAATTT
Organism: Ophonus ardosiacus; assembly: GCA_943142095.1. Lineage (NCBI taxonomy): Eukaryota > Metazoa > Arthropoda > Insecta > Coleoptera > Carabidae > Ophonus > Ophonus ardosiacus. The sequence goes on from OW964835.1 coordinate 6,181,293, forward strand.
GTAGCTCTTAACAGATTTTCGAGGAAAACTAATTCGGAGTAGACTATGAACACAGAAACGTATGTCAGATTATTATTCAATTCAAAAGTGACAAAATTGATCGTGAAATATAATTTTAAGGAGAAAAGATAATAAAGAAGAATAGAGAATATTGTCATTCACCGTTTTCTAATTTATTTCTATTTCTAAAATAAGGATTCAAGAAGATTTCTTTAGATAACAATTTTGACAACATTTCGTGTCAGATTGACATTAAATTAAATACTTTCAAATTGACATACGTTTTTTTGTTCATAGCCTACTCCGAGTTAAGATTTTTTTTTTGAAAACACAAAATATAACCCAAAATTTTGTATTGAGACTTTTTTATTTATTGGAACAACAAATTAGATTTTGTTTACAAATGATCAACCGGAAGTGATACTTTACTTAAAGCTTATTGCTGTTTTAAACATGGAATTGATGGAAGGTCATGTGCTGGCCACATTAGCTTTTTTAAAATATTCTGATTTTGATCCATTTCTTTGCCGTCAAAACAGTAATTTGTGATTGGTGTGAAGATAATAAACAAGATAAAACGATTGTTGCTAAGATATAAGCTAGATAAATAACAAATGAATAATATGTCAATAAATTATGGCAAAAGTATTTCACAAAATATGATAATTTTGTTTGTTGACAATTTTGTTTTTTATAAAAAACACCGTATGTTAAATTATCGATACGCGTTAAAAAATATTGTCTTGTATATCATTTCCCGAGAAATACTTCCAAATTAGTTTGAATTGGATTGCGAGTCAAAAAATAGACTCGAGTTAAGACTTTTGGCAATGACTTTGTACGATACAAGGTTCGCATGAATATCTACGTATATCAAACCACATTCACAAGATAACACATTTTGCAAATAATATTCGCAAATACCAAAAACACAAAAACTAATTTAGCAGAAAAGCCGGTAAATATTGTGACCACGTGATCGCCGCATGCACGCCCAATGGAAGGGAGAAAAGATAACGAATGACTTGTAACGAAAACCTTGTCTGGGCGACTGTGTTTGCTTGGCGTGGAGAGAAAATCAAAATCGAGCGAGTGTGGCTGTAAACGTTGTAGAAGTCACGTCGTCACATCTCGCACGAGTTCGAAGGGCTGAGGTGCTCATTTTAAGAGCACAGGTTATGAAAAGTCGTGTAGTGTGGACGCATCTTTGCTGCTGTTTGTTTAAAATAGACTAGTGTGACATTTGCTGTGATGTTGTGAAATTATTCAGTGGATTATTGAGTGTCGTGCAGTGCACAGATAACTTTTGGTGATGACACAACGAGATACTGTCATACACCTGGTTGCTGGAGGGTATGTTTACTTGTTTATAATCATTTCCACATGTCATCTTCATTATTCCATCGTTTTCGTTATGTAATGCGTTTCAATTTTTTCAATGACGCGCAATTTGTATGTAAACAACATACTTGGCGCTAGATATGAAGTTGCTGCATCTAAATTTACTAATTTAGATTTGAGAAGCCGTTGACAACGTTCATTGACTTGTGTTTTGGACTAAAATTTAGCCAGCTTTGTTGTTTTTGTCTTTTGGCTGGGTGAGAACATGTTTTTATTAAAAATTCCAGTCGGACTCAAAAGTTCTCACGCCAGGACCGGCGTCAGTGTTTATTTGCATAATCATATCATGTTCCAAAAATTTTTGATATAACAAACGCCCATAGTAACAACAGCATGCGTTTAAAACAAGGTTAATTTTTTTTTATAATGTCTTTAAACTTATCAACAAGCTGTTATCACGGATATTTCTTTTTGAGATAAAAAATGATTTAAACATAAATCATATTGACTAAGGTTCCTCTTTTGTTTCTACATTCATAACAAATTCATTCATGTTTGATTATTTTCCAGTTTTATAACAAAATTGTATCAGTCACGAATGTGTAATTATTTAAAAATTAGGAAAATTAACAATAATACCATTTTGTAATATATGACATTAAAATCAACAGGATATGAATTAATCTGAGAATTGTTTACAAACTAATTCTGATGGCATTAATATCATTAAAATAATGATTAAAATGTACACAAACAATTTTTCATATTGTAATTTTTATAGAAGATTTAAAATGTTTGTTACTCTGATCTAAATGTATTTTATTTGATAAAAATAAATAAAACATTTTAAATAAATATAAATCAACTTATTAATGGCTATTATGTTATCTTTAAATTTTTATTTGGAAAGTAGTTATGTTTATCATAAAAACAAACTATATTTGCGATAATTCTATTTTTGTATTATACTTATAATATACAATCACCATACTTCTGTTGATTATTTATTGCTTTCAAATTGAAAACTTTGTGCTGTCAGTAGTAAAATACACATACGTGTGTAACTCTATTAGTTTAAAGATATAATTGTTCACATTGACTGATAATACAAATAATACTTAATACTTGACTAAGGCCCAGTTTTACTGGTTAAAATTTTATCTGCCAGTTAAATAAACAATATTAGATCGGATTATTGACAGCAATTATAAATTTGTCATATGACAGTTCATTTCGTTTCGGTTTTGTTTAACTGCTAGTTAAAATTTTAACCAGAGGTGGTAAGTTTGGCCCTTAATAAAAATAAACTAACCTATAGCTTGACATGACAGATAAATCGTTACACATTTTTTTTTTTTTTTTTTTTTTTTTGTTTCAATTCCATGGCTATCGCTATTTTTGGAGAGATTTCAACATTTTAATACATAATTTCTGCTGTTTAAAAGCAAGCTAAATAATTTTTGCTTATTGATTTAGATGTAAAATTTTATGCTGTACAACTTTTATTTGAAGCTTTTTTTACCTAAAATAATTAGGGAACCAAAAAACTACGAAAGTATAGAGTGATCAAAAAAACTGATGCACTTGGCAATAACAAAAACTTACTTGAAATTGGTAACACTGATACAAACAATTATTTGCAGTTGTTGACAGTGACATTTGAAAATTTAAATACATTTATAATTTTTTATGAAAATGGTTTTTACATTGGAACATGACAGAAAAATGTACTTTACATTTTTCTGTCACTCAAAATGCTAGCGTCAAGCCCCTGACATAACCTATTTGTATTTATTCTAAAGATCACATGGCAATGTCAATAGTATTTCCGCTTTTGCCTTACGTTGTGCAACTGTAGGATAAAAAGATCCCCAGAATTGTATTGCCAACTACATCATTTCTTTTTGATCACCTGTATATACTTATACAGTGTGTTCAAAAAAATCCTAACTCAGAGTAGGATATGAACAAAGAAACGTATGACAATTTGAAAATATTTAATTAAATGTCAATTTGACACGAGATACTGTCAAAAATGTTATCTAATAGATATTTACACACCAAGTGAGCTAAGGTAATGTTTATTCTTGAGAAGAAAGTTTAGCTCACGAGCCCATAAGGGCAAGTGAGTTAAATTCTTCGAGTGAATAAACATTCTTAGCTCACGTGGTTTGTACAATATTTTATTCAATTTTGACGAAATACTAATAAAAACCATTATAATATTTAATTTTGACAAAATAAAAAACTAATCAGGTAGTAGGCTGAGCATATGACAATCGTCGCTGATAGACGTCAAGTCATGTATTTAAAATGCTTTATTGTATGTCATTTGTACCGTGAAAAATAATGAAAATGGCTGATAATGTCTGCTAAATATTATGGTGAGTGTTATTTTCGTACCTGATGTTATTTTAAATGCATTATTTGTTGCAGAGTGAGTTAAAATTTTGTGAGAGTGATTTAAAATTTTTTTTAATTCACATGTGAAAAAAGTGGTACTTATAGTTGTTGCTATGGAGTTAATAATGACAGTTTAAAACGTCAAAATTGAATAAAAAATCAAAGCTTTTCTTCTTGAATCTTTATTTTAGAAAAGAAATAAATTAGAAAACGATATATTATCTTTTCTCTTTAAAATTATATTTCACGATCAATTTTGACAACTTGAGTTTTGGAATGAATAATGATTAGGCTTACGTTTCTGTGTTTATAGCTTACTCCGAATTAGGTTAATTACTGAACACACTGTAAATAGTGCCAGTCACTGTCCTTTACACCCGGCTAAAATTTATACTTGATCCAAACATTTTATTTTCTGAAAAAAAAATGTGAACTTCTATTTTTATTTATTTGTACAAGTTTTTCCATGTTTTTCAAGTTTAGGTTTTTATTCTTTATTGCCATTAGTTTAGTTAAAACATTACTTTTAACTTTTATTTTTTATAAGCAATTTAGAAAACAACAATAATTACAATTCTTCCATTTAAATTTGGTGTATTACTGTACTACCTACTCATGAATTTAATTCATAAACATGTTTACTAGTCAAGCCGGTATCCTAATTGGTATTCCCAGATGTTTCAGTAGAATGCACACGAGTAGGTTTAAAGAATTTTAAATAAAAATTTAAAATCGTTTTCGGTTGGAATAGTACATATGTTTGTCTGTACAACACCTGTTACTTTTAAAATTTATTTAGTGGCTTTTTAAAATGATTTAAAATGATGATCATCGCAGATTTTATCAATATTGTGGGTGTAACATCTCTTTACTTAGACATATTTCACCATATGATATATTTTTATCTTTGGAGAGCAATAATCGATCAATATATCACGTTTTAATATGTCATAATCTAATTACATCATAAAAAATATCTGATGTGGCCAACGTAATCTCGAACATAATCGACCGTCTGTCATCAGTAAAATACCATTTCCTGTAACTCAAGTATATGCGTTGCGTATGCGAACTAAATACAGTGTGATCAAAAATAACTCATTCAATTGGCAGTTGAAAAATACTTGAAATTGGCAAGATAGATACATAAATTTATTTTCTGTTTTTGGCACTATTGACAATGACATTTGAAAATTCAAATTTGGGTATATTTACAATTTTTTATTGAAATGGTTGTTGTTTCCCTTACCCACGTATTTTTATTTCTATCATTACCCATAGAGCAATAATCTAAAACATTTCAATCACTCAAAATCTTATTAGCTGTCAGGCCCCTGTTCTGACATCTATTTGTATTTATTATCAAAATAACAAGTCAAATAGTATTTCCGCCTTCACCTTATGTTGTGAGAACTGTGAAATAAAAAGATCCCCAGAATTGTATTGCCAACTGCATCATTTTTTTTTATCACGCTGTACCTATACTTCATTTCACGCAAGAAAATAGCAGGTGGCGCTTAAGAGCCGACCGTTTTTACATGCATGAAATAAATAACTTAAATCCGGAAACCAAACTGTAAATAATAAAAATATTTTTATCTGTAAAATGTACGAGTTACTAATATTAAAAATGACATCAAAATATAGTTAAATATCACTTAATTCTGTAGATTTTATTTGATAATTGACAGCTGACACGTGATATTTTTTTTTCGCTTTTGTGAACTAGATTAGCATTCTGACCAATCAAAGGGTAGAGTTTATATCCATATCTAAACCAACGCTATTTTCTTACGTGAAATGAAGTATATATGTACAGTCTCTAGACTCTAGAAACTAAGTGTAATCCTTTGGATTTCAATTTATTTTTCTTGTTTGCGATATTTATGATAGTGGAGTCTTCCTTGCTGGTATCCACAAATTATGGCCCGTACTACGAGCGCACTTTTATACCAAAAGCGCTTTTATGGAGCACACTCCTCAAAAGAATATTATGTAACAGCGTGCTCCATAAAAACGCTCGTAATACTATCTGTACCTTTACCAATTTTGACTTATATTTTAACGCGTTGATTCTAAATTTTTAAACGGCATATTAATATTTCTTAGTTCCGGAGTATTTTGCGTTCAAACCCAAAAATGGGTAGAGATCCATGCCTGGCGTCTTTACCATTCGATTCTACGGGCAAAATTACATAAATATGCAATTTAAAAATAAAATAATGAATAATTTTTTTAGAGTAAAATATGTAACTGAATATGGTAATGTTTGCGATTTTGACTATCTGCAGGAATTTCAGGTTTTTAACTGTAAGTTGTGAAAAAATCAAAATCGCAATAATAAATGTAAAAGCAGTTTTTTATGCAACTTTTTATTCTGAACAACTTTGTACTTTACAGTTATTAGGTACCGTAAAATGAACAGAGGACCAGGAAATTGTATAAAACATGTTAAATCCTTGTTCACCCCTAAACCCGGTATGTGACAAATGTATGGATTTTGGGTTCGGGTGAACCCACGTTATTGGAGATTGTACAGTGTGTTAAAAAAAAAATCCTAACTCGGAGTAGGCTATGAACAAAATGACAATTTGAAAGTATTTAATTAAATGTCAATTTGACACGAGATATTGTCAAAAATATTTAATGAAATCAAAGTTTTTCTTCTTGAATCCTTATTTTCAGAAATAGAAATAAATTAGAAAACGGTAAATGTCAATATTCTATATCCTTCTTTGGTTCCTTTTCTCATTAAAATTACATTTTAGGATTAATTTTGACAACTTGACTTTTTAATTGAATAATGTTCAGATATACGTTTCTATGTTCATAGCTAGCCTACTCTTCTGAACAAACTGTATATACTTCGTCTAGACTCGAGATAAACAAATGTGACGTTTAAATTACTTTATAATTGTAATTTTCTTTCAAACTTTTGCTATTGACATGCAATCACAACTTAAAATTTATTTTTTATTTCGTCGCCTAAATGGCAACATCGGCTATCTCATATTTTGGATAAAACGAGTTGTCAACCATTTCTTATTCAGAATTTCGCTGGAAATTACAATTGACTATCTACAATCGATTTACCGCGAAATTTGAAATAAGAAATGGTGGACAACTCGTTTTGTTCAAAACATGAGATAGCCGATAGAATTTCGCGGGAAATTACAATTGACTATCTACAATCGATTTCCCGCGAAATTTGAAATAAGAAATGGTGGACAACTCGTTTTGTTCAAAAAAGGAGATAGCCGATAGAATTTCGCGGGAAATTACAATTGACTATCTACAATCGATTTCCCGCGAAATTTGAAATAAGAAATGGTGGACAACTCGTTTTGTTCAAAAAATGAGATAGCCACTTCGGCGACGATTTTCTTTCTTGACCAGCGGTACTCAATCTCAAGCAGCGACGGCTGTGACCTAAATTAAAGTTACGAGAAGAAAAATATAATATTTGCAGAAAAATAAAGCTGTATCGGAAGAAACCTGTTTAAATTTCCATACTTTCTTATTTATATTCATCATGAACCACTAGTCTAGATAGAACCCATAACCTCATTTATTTTTGGCGCTAAATTCGAATTGTTATTCAGTGTTGCAGGAACAGTCGGTGCGATAGTAACATGTCCGTTAGAAGTGGTAAAAACCCGGCTTCAGTCCTCGAGCAGCGGGTTTGTGGAGGTCCCGAGGATAGCCGCTGAAGGTCATAATACACAGGTGACATGCAAGACTGTGCCCCCTGCTCAAAAACGCCGCATCTGTACCGCGTCTTTACAGCGGGGCTCTCAAGTCATGACATTTTCAGGCTACGGGCTTCATACCTCCAAGTCTATGAACTTGGTGCAGTGTCTCAGGCACATAGTCAAGAATGAAGGACCTGCTGCTTTGTTCAAAGGCCTGGGGCCCAACCTGGTGGGCGTTGCGCCCTCTAGGGCTATCTACTTTTGCACATACTCCCAGGTGAGGACATAAATATCAAGCCAGAAAAGAATTTCCTTTATTGAAGTTGTAACCTTGTTATTTAGCAATATTTTAAGCATTTTATAAAACGACGAATAGCTTAATTAGGTGTAAAAAAAGTGACACATAGGCGTTTATCACGGGAATCCAGTTTTTCGTTGCGCAAACTTTATATATTTATTTTATGCAAAAATGCTTCAAGTAAAAGTTATTGACCTGTAGTATTTATTTTAAACAGAGGTGATTAAGCGTTGACTAAAATAACAAATTCAGTTGTTTTTTAATTACCCCAATGTATTTGTAAATGGTAGTCATGGTAATTAGTTAGTCAGGGTGACTAAAATTTTGAGTAAATACTACTGGCCATAGAGATTTAAATTCTGCATCTAAATTCTAAAAATTAATTAATTATAAAGTTACAGTTTTAGACTAGGTAGCCATGGATTTATGACAAAATATAAACAAATACATTATTTTTAACTGTCATTTATAACTAAATTTGGATTAGAGTAGTAAATTACACAGAACACAAAAATAATAGTATATTACATCCTAGGTGGGAGATGTTTCATTACAGCCGAGGGTTTATGCATATTACCGAGAAGCGAAGGCTCAAAGTGAGATAAAGTGCGAGGCTGTGATGAAACTCCCACCGAGGTTATGTATACTATTTTATTCACAATCATCCTCATTTTAAATCAGTAATTTTCAAAATAAATCATTGAGTTATAACCTTAATTTTATTAATATTTTTGACAGCTCTCTTAAAATTTGTTTAGCCTACTAAATTATAAGGATCTGTGACAATGTTGGTAGGCAACCCCTACATAAACTTTTCCAACCCAAGAGATGGAAGTGAAATTTGTTATTTTCAACCCAAGAGATTGTCATTAAAGTTAGGAATGACGTATTCCCCAAACTCCAAAGGGTTAGGAATCGGTATATTACTATAATAGTTGTTAATAAAATATTTTAGTTCTAATTGACAGTTAAAAGCAATGCATTTGTTTATTTTTTGTCATAAATCCATGGCTGCCTAGACTAAACTCATAAAAACTGTAATTTTATAATTAATTTTTACATTTATATGAAGAGCTGGAATAATCGTTTCACATGACAGCTGCAAAATTGAAATATCTATAACTTTATTTGAAGTATTTTTGCATAAAATAATTAACTAACGTTTGCGCAAAGAAAAATTAATATTTGGGGATTTTCGCTTGTAGTTTTTCTAAACATATCTAAACCTAATGCACAAATCTCACGCCCAGACAACTCGGGCCAACGTTTGTGCCGTTTGTGCTTTAAGTTGTAGATTGTTATATAAAGATTTATTTTACAGAAATATCTAAGCTAATTAAGTACGCATATTATAAAATGTCTAGACGTTTTATAAAAAGACGGATTTCATAACCTGCCTACTTTTTTGAAAAGAGAAATCTTCTTTTGCACATATGAGTATGTACTCACAAATGAGATTAGAATATCAGTATAGCAGTAATATATTTATGTTTTGTATTTTTAACAGTAATTCACAGTACAATAACTGATAAATTTATAGATAAAATAGGATTTATGATTACGCCCTTTACATGTCAAGTATCATTGATTTCTAGTGCCATTGTTTTATTTTGTAGAACATGCCTAGAATTATAGATAGACTTTCCTGTTTGTCTGTCTACAAAAAAGTAAATATTGATAATTTTTTACCATAAATTGTCGTCCACCATAAGCAAATTATGGTAAATTTGTGTCAAAAATGGAATTTATATGCTCTATAATTAAGATTAGTAAAAGAAGAATTATTAAAAGTTTATTTAGCTCTGAGATATAAAGGTTTATAAAATTCGTGTCGTCATCAGGACTAGTTTTGAAAAGAAGCTTCTCATTGGCTATATTTGAAAGCCCGTTCTCGCCATTTAATTTAATTTTAGTTTTTTTGACAGTTCGAATTGTTCATTTTTTTATCGATTTGCCAATATAAATAATAGAGCATGGATACTAAACACCCATTGGGGCCTTAAAAAAAAGTTCAAGTTTATTTAGCTCTGAAATGTATAATGGTTTATAAAATATATGTCGTCATAAAAAGAATTTAAAAAAATGGTGGATGAGCCCATTGTATGTAAAAAAATCTGAATGGGATTTTCACGATTTTTTGATATATTTTGACCCCTTTTTTATTTTACAAAAAATTAATAATGGTGTTTCCAAAAAAATTAAGTTCATTTTTTGTTCATAATGTAACTTTAAGTTATGTCAATCATATTTCATACAATAATTCTCAAAAATATTAAACTTTTCATTCATAATTTCGTTAATAAAGTTTCGCGGCATCAAAATGTGACGTCACCTAGCGATGAGTCCTATAGTTCAACCAAGTTAAATGTTATTTAAAAATATAAGGGCCGGTTTTATAAAGAAATTTAATCTTCACTTAAAATTTACTTCCATAGTAAATTTAATAAAAAGAAAAAATGCAACGCATTTCTTTGACAGCAATGATTTAAAAATCATAAGAACAAAGAAACTGATTCGAATTTGTTCATTTCCTTAAATTTACTTGGCCACTAAATTTTAAGTGAAGATTAAATTTCTTTATAAAACCGACCCTAAATAATATTTAAAAAATTCGTAGTTTAAATATTATGTACTTCTGGAAGGTAATATAGAGCCTAAACTGAGCTTGATGAGTGCGGTTTACGCAGAAACATTTTAAGGTTAAATACGAATCTAAGTTTTATTTCAATAAACTAATAATATTACAATAAACGAAACATTCAGACATTTCATTTGGAGAAACATATTCAATATCCATTTGAGGACAATTTTGATTAGACATGCGAAATTGCAGAAATAATGAAATATTTTTGACAGTTACTGACAGGTGATGTGTATGTTTTGTATTTATATTAATTTTTTAGGTTATAGTTTTTTACAATTACATTTATATTAAAATTATTTATTTCACTCACATTCAATTTAGCTAGCCTAATTTATTGTACACAAATGCAGAAGAAAAGTTGGAATAACGTAATATTGGGACAGTTTGAAATTTTTCGCGTTTGCACCAATCACAAGCCAGGAAATGTTGTCCCTATACCTTGCTACACTGCATTCTTTTACCAGACAGAAGTCTACATTAATAATTTTGTTTACATTTTTAGAAAAAAATAATTAAAAAATGTGGAAAGACCCATTCACTAGGAAAAATTAATAAAATTTTTGAGAAACCCGAGTGACCTCATAAACCTACAAGAGAGATAACTAATCAATTATATATAAATTTAATGCCATTTTTTGTTCCATATACTTTTGTTTTTCCTATTGTGGTACACGTGCAACATGTGATTGTTGTTTACACTATACAGAATGTATTCATCTACTCAATTATTTAATCGCAACAATCTAACAAACAGTGCAATTATGTCATTATGCAAATATACAATTACCATTTTTATATAATGATATTTATTATAGTGCATGTGTACTATGCAGTATGCAAGTAGTATCTATAAATAGATAATATAGAAAGTTTGCTAGCATTACAAATAAAATGGTCTTGTTCTCGTATAAATATTATCTTAGAATAAAACAGCTGTGTATACAGAATTGTATTTAAATACAATCTTAATATTTAATATAAATAACAGAACAACGGTAAAGGCTATAATGAGAATAGAAATTGTATACAACGCAAAAGTAGTTTTGGACAAGAATATCTGTTATTGAATTCTTTCGCAAGAAGGAAAATTTCTTTCATATCTCTGGCTGTTCTGAAACAGGTTAAGAAAGAGTAAACTCTGATAGTAAGGTTATTAGTTTTGGAACGACTTTGAATACTTTCGTACACTGGCTTGCAAAAAAAAAAACGCGTATACCTTAAAAACCGAGTTTTTATGTCTTTTACCTGTGTAATTATGAACTTTTTAAAATAAGCTCTCTCACGGCTCTCTGTCAATTGACAGTTGTCATTGTTGTCACTGTTTTTACCTCCCGCTACCCTAGGTAAGGGAGGTATAGGGATCGTGCTAAAAATCGCGTAAAGAGATTTTAGTGAATAAGCACGTTTTGATGTCCCCAGAATCCGATTTTAACATTTTTACAATGATGTCTGTAGGTATGTATGTGTGTGTGTGTGTGTCTGTGTGTGGATCTTGTGGACACGATTACTCAAATACTATCAATCAGAAAAATTTGAAATTTTGTATATCCATTCTATACTAATGTGGGAAGAGCTCATTAGTTTTTAGTGTATATCGGATAACCGGAAGTATCATTTATACAAGCTTTTAAAAGTTTTTCTTGTAAAAAATTCATTGAATATAATTTTTTAGCAATTTTTACCAATACAAATTGAATATAATGGCACAATCTTCAATTCTACGATAATATCATTTAGTAAATAACTTGAAATAACTTTATATTATATTATAAAATAATTTATTTTTGTACATCACTTTGAATCTGCGTCAAACAAAAACAATATTTTAATAACAAATTTGACACATTTAAACAAATGTCACTGTCACGAAGCAATTTTAATTAAAATTAATAATGAAACCGTGTTAAGAAGAATTTAGTAGTTTAAATATGATTCTAATGAAATTTAGGTTTGTAAAAATAATATATTTTCCATCATACATAAATATTAGATATACAAGATAATTCGATTTAAGTTTGATGTTTGCAGCATTATATATCAAACAGCTCTCAATAAGAACGTGATTTCAAAGTGTCAAATAATAGTTTGCAACTACACATTTACGAAATGGATAATTTACGGCGAAGAATTTACACAGATTGCCTTTAAGAGCATAAGGAAGTTGGTGATGATTTTGACAATAATGTGTGTGACGAATTTTCCTTAAAATATATTAATGATCCAAAACTTCGCAAAGTTGGTATTTAATACTCTTATATAATTTGAAACAACATATTAGACTTTGACTATATATGATAAACCGGATGAAGTACTTAATTTGAAGCTTTAACAGATTTTTCAGGAAAAACATAATAAAATATAATCCAAAATTTCGTATTACAAACCGTTCTATTTATGGGAACAACAAAGTAGATTTTGTTTACAAACGATCAATCGGAAGTGAAACTTTACTTAAAGCTCATTGCTATTTTAAACATGGAATTGGTGGGAGGTCATGTGCTGGTCACATCAGATTTTTTTTTTATATTATGAGTAAAACTCGATTTATTTTGCAGGCCAAACACTTTTTCAACAATTCAATTCTCCCGCCAGATACCCCAATCGTTCACGTGTGCTCGGCCAGTGCAGCAGGTTTTGTCGCCTGCACAGCCACCAACCCCATCTGGTTTGTAAAGACCAGACTACAACTGGACAACAACCGATTCGGACATATTACAGCCGCAGAATGCATACGAAGGATATACGCACAATCCGTAAGTAATAAAGAAGTATGTACATACAACTTTCACCCAGATACTGACCTTATAGTAATTAATGTTAACACGTAAGATAACGGTTAGTATGAATGAAAGTGGTAGTTGATTTTTATGAGGTCAGATTTACTAAAGAGAATTACTGATATTTTTAGCTGCTGATTAAAAATGCGACTATACTCGCCGTCAAATAAGTGTGGACTGATGTTGAACTTATTTCCTCCCTGCACCGTCTCTTACCCTTCGGTGTTGCCGATTCTTAACATTGCTACTAAATTGGCAACAGTGTAAAATCTCCAGTCCATACTTATTCGACTGCAATATAGTTACTATATGTTCATTACATACAGTATTGGCCATAAAGATAGCAACTTTTAAAAAATTTCTATTTCTCTGAAGTGAACATAAGAATATTAAAAATAAATTACATAAAGAATAACCTCTTAAAACAAGTTTATTTTATGTTAAAATAATTTATATTAAATTTATAGAATTTATTTAATTTGCATAATTCTTACTTTTGTCTGGACATAAAAATAGCAACTACATAATGAATGTCTTTATTTTCTCAATTTCAACGTTTATATCGTATAATTGTTTAAAAAATATAAATTAGTACTTCAAAATTATGGGTCGTAATAAGACTTTGACTAAAGAATTTCGCAATTTAATTTGAATAAATCTACAATAGCACGAATAATAATCCATTTTCGAAGGAAGGGTAATATTGAGCCTTCTACAATTTCTAGTAGACAAAAAAAAACATCAAACCGAAGCGATAGAATGATAAAACACATATCGTTAAAAATCCGTTTGATATCATCAAAGAAAATTTTAGGCTTTCTACTAAGTAATGTTAAAGATAAAATATCTTCAAGACAGGGAAGAAGAATATTAGTTGCCGGAGAACTTTATAATCGTCGGCCTGCAAAGAAACCACTTCTTTCGAAGAAGAACGTGAAGGCCCGATTATTTTTTTGCAGAAAATCATGTAAACTGGACAACTGACATGTGGAAAAGAGTATTATTTAGTGATGAACTAAGATTAATTGATAGAAATGTAATAACAAAATTACTTGAATTCATGATGAAACGAGAAGAAGTAATAAATTCTCGTGGTTCCGGTTATTACACTAAATATTAGAAAATTTTGTTTTTATATTAATTTTATAAAAGTTTTTATTTTTATGTCCAAATAAAAAATATTTTTTGCACATAAATTAATTTTTAAGAATAAAAGAAGTATTTCGAACTTTCATTGTCTTTATTTTTTTTGAGTTACACAAAGTTTCGATTGATAAAATCTCCAATTGTTATCAAGTGAATCAATTTTTGTTAATATAATGCAAATTATTTTAATGTAAATTAAACTTGGTTCAAGACACTAATACTGCAGTAATTTATTTCTGAAATCCCAGTTTTTACATTAGAGCAATTGAATTTTTTTTAAGTTGCTATCTTTATGGCCAATACTGTAGGTGAAAATAGCATTTATTTGAAACGATTACTAATGTGCACAAAAATCGTCATTAACTGTTCAGAAATCGGCACTAAAGTAATTCATGCAAATGCAGTGTTGCCAATCTTATGATAATTATTGCACAGGTGTAAATCGAAAAGTGGCCATAGGCGTTTAACATGGGAAATCAGTTTATCACTTTATGATTTATTTTTCTCGCCCTACGGCATCGGCAACTAAATACCACATTCGCGATAAAAAGTAGAACTTCAGTACTTTGTTATATAAATAAATAACTATGGTTTAGATAAGGAAATGAATACTGGTGTCTGATTGGTCAGAAAGCGAAAAAAATATCTGTAAACTGTCAAATATCAAATAAAATCTACAGAATTATACTTTATTTCACGTAAGAAAATAGCAGATGGCAGAAAATAGCAGATGGCGCTTGCGAGCCAACCGTTTTTACATGCATTAAATAAATAATATAAATTCGTGAAACCAAACTTTGTCAATAATAAATATATTTTTATCTGTAAATGTACGAGTCCAGAATATTAAAAATTATATCAAAACATGGTTAAATATCACTTAAAACTGTCGATTTTATTTGATAATTGACAGCTGACAAGTGATATTTTTTTCGCTTTGTGAACTAGGTTAGCATTCTGACCAATCAAACGGCAGAATTTATATCCCTGTCTAAACCAGCACTATTTTCTTACGTGAAATGACGTATAAGTGATATTTAACCATGTTTTTGATATCTACTTGTAAGCAATGTGTTGTGAAGGACGGTTGTTGAATCTCTTTCGACGTCAATGCACGACGTACTTTTTATTGCATTACGTCTGTCTGTTAGTTTTGTTGCCAAGGGCAGGGAGAATCCAAACAGGTTAATGTATTCGAGATTCGGGCCCTAATAATATGACGATATGTTCAAAGTCCAAAAGTACAAACTCCATCGTATGATTCGAACTAATATTTATCATACACGAGGCAAACCCTTAAAAATAGAAATTATAATAGAATCAAAATGTTGGCAAGTAATGTAATTGTGTCATAGAAAATGTTAACGTATTTATTGCATCTTCGGTTCATAGGTCATATTCATATAAATTTTTAATGGGGGATTCCAGCTCAAATTACTAAAAAACGCGAAAGTATAATGTTTAATATACCCAAATCATTCAAGCAGCCAATGCACGTCATTAATAAAAATTGAATAAAAGTAACTAGATGTGTGACGTCATGTACTGGTACGTTTGCAGAGGTTTTAGAATCTTTATAAAAAGAGTTATACAGACTGTAATCTGTATTATCGACATGGTCATGAACTGTCACATCTACAATATAAATACTATATTTTCATCATTGTCCATTTCTATTTAAATTATTTTATAATACTAACCTTATTTATACTTATGTATGTCATATAAAGGCAATAAATAAAAGTGAGCCGAATTTCAAAGAAATGTACCGAATTCTTCTGATTGATTAGAAGTGCTATCTTTGGCAGATTCACAGATTTTGTGTTTGCGTTAACGGTCGCGTTGCGTTGCGTTTAACATTACTTTATTATAAATAGGCCTTTTCAACGTACAAAAATGTTTCAAACACGATACAAACATTTTTCAAATAATAACTTTGACAGTATGAACACACAAATTATCAATGTTGCCAACTATAGCAACAATTAAACGAATAATATGACGTTGATGTACATTATTTATATATTATTCATGTGATATGCGATAAGTAATGAACTCTACTATTCATCTTAATAATAATTATATAAGGCCGTACACTTTTTGACGGTTAAAAATGATTGAAATTTTATTTCATTTTTCACTATTAGTGATTTTAATGCATTAAGGTTTTTACACTAAGTGATGACGTGCATTGGCTGCTTGAATGATTTGGGTATAATAAATAGTGATCAAAAATTATTGATTCAGTTGGCAATACTTGAAAAATACTTGAAATTGGTAACACTGATACAGAAATGTATTTCCTGTTGTTGACAGTGACATTTGAAAATTTAAATTTGGGTATATTTAAAATTGTTTATTAAAATGGTTGATGTTTCCTTTATCTACGTACTTTTATTTCTTACATAACCCATAAGCAATAATCTAAAGCATTTCAATCGCTCAAAATCCTATACGCTGTCAAGCCCTACCTCTGACATAACCTATTGTCTATTTTTTTATAAATCATGAAATCCATCTCATTTTATAAATATAGTAATAGAAAATAATTTGAAATATGCGACTTTTCATTCATAAATTTGCTAATAAATTTTCGCGCTTTTAAACACAGTAATCTAACCTAAAATTGTGACAGCTGACAGCAAAATATACAAGGGAGAAGATTATTATTACTTTCTATTTCTTTAAAACTACTAGTGCAGTATAAGATACGTAAATAAACCATTTATTTAAATAAATACCAAACCAAACATAGTTCCAAAATAAACCGGCAGAGCTCGACTGTCGTATCCGTGAAACTGTGTCGTCAGCCGTTGAAATATTTGAAAATGAACGCATCTTTTAAAAAATCATATCTAATTCTAAAGACTTGTAAGGTGTAAAACATACACTTACATATTTAATTTGATCTATTTTTTCAAGAAAAAATAAATTAGAAAATGTGAAATGACCCCATTATATTGCCAACTGCATCATTTCTTTTTGATCACTCTGTATTACTTCACGAATATGAAAATAGCACTGCAATTCTCAAACAATATACAAATTGAAATATTTCTATTTATGGAAACTATAATTATATTTTATACCTACATAAATAAAACATTACTAATTATTGCAAGCAATTAAACATTGTTCATGTGATTAATGACACTATTGTAAAAATGTTTTTACTGAATAAAGATCCGCACGTCATCTTACAGACATTAAATTTCATAGCAATTACAGTCTAATTATCTATTTTTAAACTTGATATAATAACAGGAAAATACATGAATAATATTTTCCTTTATTTCTGTTGTAATAACTTACAATGTAATTATAGTCGTAAAAGCGTATAAAACGTTAATAATTTTATGTATCCTCGCCTATTTTAAGTTTATTTTGATACGGAAATATAAAATACATAAATCAGATGTTAATTTAGAATTACATTCCAAGTATAATCCAACTTTATTGCTCTATACGTAGCGTATACTCATAAAATAAATTTATTATTTATGCATTCTTAATTATTGACCTATCCAAACCAAAAATGAATTGAATGAAACAATAAAGCAATAAAAACAAAAAAAAAATAGTTATTTATGTACTGAAGTTCTACTTTTTATCACAAATATACAATATGAGTGATAAAATGGAACTTCAGTGCCGAGGTGCTTATTAAATTTTATTTGAAAATAATCTTATATGTGCAATAATTATCATAGAGTTGGTAACACTGCTTTGCATGAAACGTTCATCAAATCACTTATCAAGTAAAATCGACAGAATTAAGTAATATTATAAACATATATAATAAAAATATTTATTATTGACAAAGTTTGGTTTCACGAATTTAATTTATATAGTTAATGCATGTAAAAACGGTCGGCTCTCAAGTGCCATCTGCTATTTTCTTACGTGAAATGAAGTATAGTATTATTTATAATTTATCAATATTGATTTTTGTAAACAAGAAATGTAAGTGTTTGTGAGCGTGCATGCCTCAGATAAATATATCATAATTTATAAGCAATAAAATTCATTGATAATTATATAGAATTTCTATTATTATAAATCGCTATATCAGTTTTAAATTGAGTAAAAAATTAGTTTCCGATAAAATAATCAATTACATTTGACCTATAAAATAAAAATAGAGTAACTGTTTTAATTTCATATTGTTGGAAGTCGCATGATTTTCGAATTCATGAATTTGAAATAAATTCAAACCTATTACGATCTATTGTATTTTTATGTATTCCTATAAGTTTCGTAAGATATCAGCTGATATCCGCATGGTACTTAAAAATACCGCTTATCGAAACTCTACTAACATTGTTTTGAGGGTCATTTCGTCTCGAAACGTGTATTTCCATTTTCATATACAGGTTTTTGTTCTTATGTTAATTGAAGGAATGATTTGTACATTGAAATCTATTGTACAGGTTCATGTCTTACTTATTTTAGTGTTAACTTAGTGTATTATTGATATTCTAATTGTATATAATCGCATAACAGTTAACTTGAAAATTTTTCTCCGCAGCGAAGTTGCAAACTATCTTAACCCATAATGAATTTATAGAAATAGAAGTTATTTTTAGTTTTGGCGCCCAAATCTGTTGTTTATATTGAAAATGATTCATTTATTAACACAATTAGTTAATAAATAAAATGTTATTAGTTCAAATTCAATACCTTATAATGGAGCATTCCACGATTTTTTGATTTTTTTATATGTTATAGTATTTTTAAATTCAGAAATTCCATAATTTTTCTTTTTTTAAAATTCGGCTTCTTATGGAAGAAAAAAATGGCAAATATTTGGTATCCAGCGTTTCCCGCCTTACGACGTAAGCGAACCCAATGGTGGAGAGCAATAGCATTATATCGTGCTTTTCTGTCTCAGCAACTGCTGTCTTGGCTGCTGTTACCAGAGGTTCTAAAACATTTGTCAATGTTGTGCAATTAAGGTTATATCGCTTTATATTTGAAAATTTCATTTTGTTCTTATTTTCCTTTCTTTAACTTATTTTAAATTTAGTATATTGTAGTTATAGTTTATTAGTATTTAAGTATTTGTAAAAATATAGCGTGTAGCCGCATAACCACCATAACCAAATACTCCAGTAGAACAGTCTGGCAGTCACTGGTTTGATGATGGGAACGCCTACTTACAGTGTCGGCCAATAAAAGAGAGCCGGGTTTGGTAGCATCATCAAGCCCGGAAAAATCCTCGCGCTTTGAAAGTGTGTAACATATTTTAGCATTTATAAATAAAATAAATATAAATATATCATCACGGCATATTACCCATTTCTGGGTGTGCCATTATATACAATACATGTAGATATCGGTAATGATGACGATATGTTTTACCGTGTGGGCGCTTACCAGGCGTCATCTCACGGGCACTCGTAGCTGGTGTGGAGAGTGCACCATGGGGGTCACTTTTGTGCCATTTAAAATTGGAAATATTTGGCGTCTAAAAAAAAATAATAAAACATATAAGGCATTTACGAAAATTCTACCGGTGAACTGTTACCGGTATATATCGGTAAACAGCTGTTCATCAGGTTACAGCTACCGGGATAGATATTTTAAGAACGCAAGTGGTAAACGGGGTAGATTTATAACCTATAAAAAGCAGTTGAAAGATGAAACAGATTTGAAATTTGACGTAGTTAAACGTTATCTCGTCTCGTCTTCTGTATTATCATAATTAACTTCTGAAACCTACTTCCGATTCCAACTTCACTTGGCATCTCTACCTTTTTTTGAGGTTAGATTATTCATTTACCGCATTTACCGGCTAAACAAATTATGGATCCGGTAGATGGATCTGGTAGATATGGTACAATTTTCGAACAATTCGCTAGTGAAATAGAGCAATATGACGTCTAGCGGCGAAAATATGAACTATTGCATGGTAGTAAGTCCTAGCCGAGGTAGCGGCGGACGCATCGTTTCTGTCACTTACTTAACAAATAAATCACGAGTGGAGTGAAATTTGTAGGCTATACTTCATTTTACGTTAGAAAATAGTAGATTACTCTTAAGAGCCGACCGTTTTTACATGCATTGAATAAATAATTTAAATTTGTGAAACCAAGCTTTGCCAATAATAAATATATTTATCTGTAAAAATGTCAAAATCTAAAATTGCAACAAAATATGGTTAAACATCACTTAATTCTGTAGATTTTATTTGACAACTGACAGGCGATATTTGTTTAGTTTCTGTGAAATAGGTTTATATTCTGACCAATGAAGGTAGAATTTATATATCCCTAACTAAACCAACGCTATTCTTACGTGAAACAAAGTATAATAACAAAATCTAAAACTTCAA
Organism: Ophonus ardosiacus; assembly: GCA_943142095.1. Classification (NCBI taxonomy): domain Eukaryota; kingdom Metazoa; phylum Arthropoda; class Insecta; order Coleoptera; family Carabidae; genus Ophonus; species Ophonus ardosiacus. Next base: position 6,201,928 of record OW964835.1, read on the forward strand.
CACGTTTTAGTTGCGTTTAACCTATGTACGTCATTAGCACGCAGAAATCCAGAAATAATTAATTTCCATAATTTCCCGAAAACAAGAACCTAAATTCTATAGAAAAATTTATTAGAGAAATTTGCTAGTTTGAAATAGTTGGTAGACGAAAGTTATGCATTCATTTTTTAAAAATGGGAAAGGAACCGAGTAAAAATTTGCGTGCTTCTTGCATTTTGTGAAGCAAGATTATATTTTGCCGGGTATAACTACAAGATAATAATTACTTAGTGTCTTTATTAAAGTACATACTTCGTAATGAAATCTAAACTTGTAGACCTGCCAGCACAAAGATGACAATAAAATAATAATACTTATCTCTCCATTAATCTACCAAAGACTGTAATAATGCAGTACTATGTAGATTCAAGAAAACAAAGACTCGAATCATGTAAATTCAAAATTCGAGAGAATGCTGAACATAATTTTTATATAAAACTGACTAGTTCACAAAATTCAAAATGTTATTCATACTAGAAACATTATTTTTATTTAATATTAACTGTAATATTAATATTACTTTGTATTTCAAACGCCGCAGTGTATAAGAATACAGTTGCGGGAAACGAAGCATCTACCTTAAACCGGCCATATTGTTACGTCACGCGCTAAGCTCCATCTCTTCTGCACTCGCGAATGTGGTTTTCAAACGCAGTCGGTAGGGGCGATATCTACCGGTAGAATTTTCGTAAATGCCTATAGAAAAGAATTTTGCGTCAATAACACAATTAATTTATATAAAAATTCGATATGAATAGAATCCCCTATTATGATATTTATAATTTTATTGCTGGATCAGACAGTCAATTTTTTTGACTAGCACTGTTGCCTAGGTTACGGTAGTAAAATTAAAATGTAAAATCGAGAAAAGTCGAGAAAAATGACACAAGTCCAAAAAAATAGTTTTGCGTAAAACTTAAAGAAGACAGTTCTCGAATGTAAAGTTATTTATACTAGCTCGAAATGAAACGACATTAGCTCCATCTCTCGGAAAATATAATCTTTTGATTTGTCACCATTCTTGATTATTAGAAGCATATTTTTGAACAAATTTAATCTGATGAACTTAGAATTTGTAAATTTTGACTTGTGTCACTTTTCTCGCCGGGGTGGGTATATAAATTAAGAGAACGCATGTACCAAATGGGGTTCGAAAATAAACACCCGATTCCTCCCACCAATCTATGACTTATTTATTTATTGATACTTATTTTTCTGTTAATTCAGATTCGTGTTCTTTTTAGGGTATACGCGGATTCTACAAAGGTATCACCGCGTCATACATGGGCATATCCGAAACCGTCATCCATTTTGTAATCTACGAGGCAGTCAAGGCCAAACTGATCGAATTCCGCCACCACACAGATGATTCCAAAAGTTCCAAGGACTTTTTGGAATTTATGTTGGCTGGTGCTATCAGCAAGACGGTTGCTTCGTGTATCGCCTATCCACACGGTAAGAAAATACGAAAAGAAAATTTTCCTAAATCAACACGATAGATTCGTGTAAAAAAATCTTATAATAATAATACAGTTTATGTGAAATTCCTAGAATTATTACCTTCCGTCACCTTTAGGTAAGGAAGGTAGGTATTGTCTTTGGTCAAAAAACGGATGGTGAGTTTTTAAGGAATAAACACGTTTTAGGGACCCTACAATACGATTTTAGTAGTTTTACGATGATGTCTGTATGTGTGTGTGTCCGTGTGTATGACAAAAATTTCTCCGGCGATAACTCCAATACTACAATTCTAAAAATTATAATGGGGTCATACCAAAAAAAAATATATTGATTTTTTTTTTATATAATTAAAAATATTACATAATTTTATACATATGTACATGAAAAATATTTAATATTCTTATACTTTTCATTCATGATTTTCTTTCTAAACATTTTGAGTCTTATTTTGTGACGTCATGGGTTTGTACACACATACAATGATAGTCACGAACACGTACTCGTGCACGTACTGTACATCTGTACATGAATGTCAGCGCAGCGCAGAGCTGTCACATTTTTCGAACATAACCAACATTTTTAAAGGAAATGTCTTTGCAACAAGTTGTTTTTGTTTAAATGTAAGTACAAATAACGAAATGTTCTATATATAAATATAAATAAATACAAATTATGTGTGATTTAGATATTACCATGGTTGTATAATATTCTTTTCTGTAAATTATTTGAATTCGCTTCTTCAAAATTAATTTTCATAATCAAATTATTCAATATACAATAAAAACAAAAGCACGAGTACAAAATAACTTGCTGTCACGTTTGCTTTCAATTCGAATAACATAAACGTCAAACGTAGTTCCATTTTTATTCGATAGGAGGGACTACGGTCACGGGCGCAAACCCATGACGTCATTTAAAATTTAATATAAACTTTAAAAAATTATTTCTGTAAAACTAGAAACTTATGTGACATAAAATATATATTTCTGTAAGTGGTTTTAAGTATACTTTCAGGAAAAAAATAAATTGGAAAATGTGGTATGACCCCATTCTTTTGTATTCCTCTTCTTTACATTCATATGAAGAGCTGATTAGATTTTGGTTATGATTGGTCAACCGGAAGTTCCCTTATTTAAAGTTTTTTTTTTTTTAAACGCAGTTAAATATTTTTTGTGATTATCAGTATGAAAATATATTTTATTGTCCATACGGTTTGATTATACATTTTCCTTCATATTCAATAGATATAGAGTTAAAGAATTATAAAGAGATTAATTTTCATAAACCAGCCAGCTTTGCTATAATCATGGAAACAGCTGATATATTCAAATAATTCTAATTGACAGATGTCAGTGTCAAGTGCAATTTACATGTATGTTCGTGTTATAATTTTATTGGATTTATAGAATCTTTTCCAAGAAACTCTCGGTATGGAATTTGTAGAAAATAGTATATGTTCGTGTTATAATTTTACTGGATATATAGAATTTTTTCCAAGAAACTTTTGGCATGGGATTTGTACAAAATATGTAGAATTGGCGGAATGTAATGTGCTGGCCACATCAGATTTTTTAAAATATATTATTAAATTGTTAAAAGTTTTTTCCTTTTTGCAATATGGATACTATACTTGCCGTCAAATAAATATGGACTGGAAATTTCTGCACCGTTGCCAATTGAGGGGCAATGTGGAAAATGCTACGTAATGAAGAAGCGGCAACACCGCAGGGCAAGGGACAGGGAGCGGAGAAGGGAAAAGGTTGAACATCAGTCCATACTCATTTGACGGCGAGTATAAAGTTTGTTCTATAAATAAGTAAACTTGATTTTTAATTGTAATGTATTCGTAACCTTGTACCATATTGAATATGGCAGCCTCGGTTTATGATATTTATAACTGTATGAACATTTACAAACATACATATGTATATGGAATGTCTACAGTAGGTATATTAAAAGTATTTTTTTTTTAAGACTAAACAAGGAAATGGCATAGGTTACCATTATGTAAATATTATAATAATTAATTAGTATTGTTTACCAAAAGATATCTACAGGATGTTCAAAGATTAAACATTCAAACTTATAATTTAAATAAAGAACATAAAACAAAAGCTGGTAGCTTGAACAACTGAATTAGGATTAAAGGTGAGAAGCGAGCATTGTTTTATCTCTTATCAATCGCTTATGGATTAATAATAATAAAAAAATAATTGTACGTTTCTCTTATTTGGAGCATTTTTCTCCAAAATAATCTATAAACGATGATAGAGAAAAAACTATGCTAGTTATCTGCTTGCTAATCTCTCTTAATCAATGGGGTATTCTACTATAACAAAAAAATTGAAAAAACAATCACTTTAACATCAAGTATGGCTCAATAAATAATAGTTAAAACAATGAAAACATTTTTTGAATAATTATTTTACGAGATATTTCACATTTCCTAAAAGGGAAAATTGACGTCATACAATTGTTATCTTTCTCTCGCAGCGTACTCAGAGCAGTGTGTGTGAGAAAGACAAGTATAGGGGAAATGTGACGTTAGACTGATTTCTCGAAAATAAAATACTGTTAAACTAGGAACAATTAAGATTTTTTAATACTATGAATTGCTTCAAGACTGAATGAAGTTTTATTTAAAATAATAAAAAAAATTGAGTGGAATACCCCATTGTTCATAAAATACCCGAGACACACCACAAAAATTAATGATCATTAACGGCTAATTATAGTAGGTGCATGTGAAGTTGAGACTGATGATAGATGTCGAAATTGCGTATATTAACAAACCAGAAAATATTGACTGTAATAAGCACGTGCTATTTATTGTTTTGTACTGTATGATTATAATACAATAAATAGCACGTGCTTACTACTACATTCAATATTTTCTGGTTTGTTAAAAAACGCAATTTTGACATATGTCATCAGTCTCAACTTCACGTGCGCATACTATAACAGTTAATGATCATTAATTTTTGTAGTGTGTCTCGGGTAACGGTCATTATCTTTCTATAATATTGGAATGAGGAACAGTTTAAACAAATATTTACTTATTAATAAGCATGCATTTATATTTGCATTTCTCTTTAAACTGTAAAAGAAACTTCGTAGTAAACTCTAGTGGCGTAGTTAGAAATTTTCCTTTTCAATTATCGGGTTTTCTAATCAATTAGAATTTAATTAACGAGTTCAATATAATTCATACTATATGAATATTGAATTATTCTGTCGCACTCATACAATTATAATCAAATGATCTGTTTATTATTTTAACTAATTTATATTTTATTAAATTACTTTTTTAAAGCATCACTTAGGCAAATATTTAGTGGAATGTAAGTAACATACAGTTCGCAAATTTCTTTACATATTCATATAATTATTTATCTAAATGCCTAAATCTCGTTATCATCCTTAAGAAATATGATTACTCATTGTAATATTTCTTAATCTCTATATTTACAATGTTCCTACATATGTTAAATATAGCAGTTCTGTTTATATTTACCGCTAAATATTACCAAAGTAGCCTTGTGTTTAGTTAGCATGCTTACATATTTGGTTAGCAATTGACTGTAATTTTAAATTGCGATGATCTCAATTAATGAAAATATTAGTTTAGTTGTCTAGGCTTAAGTAAGTTAATACTGCTCATTAAATTGAAGCAAGTATAGTGCGTTCTTATTTTTTTTATATAGTCGAATTAAAAGTACTAATTTTTGCATTTAATGTCAAAAATTAGCTTTTTTAACAAGTGCACTACGTTTAGGGGTTATTTTGTCACTTGTTATAACCTGTAGCAAAATTTAATGCGTATTTACGATTTGCGGAAATGCATTGGGGATTTTAATGTAGTAAAATTTAAGTAAAAAAATCTCATGTGACCAACACAAAACCTCCCGCTATTTAATTTTTACATACATACATAAAATCACGCGTTTCCCACTTAGTGACCGATTTTCGGTAGCGAATAACCGCATCCGAACCACAATAATAAATAGTTACGCAACAATCATCCTTCGCCACACATTCCTATCCATTTTTATTAATTTAAATACATACTTACGTATTTACTAACGCTGCAAACTGTTCCATTGCATAAAACTATTGATTTATTTACTATTTTCTTTTTAAAATTTCACTATTATTAATTTGAAGTAATTAGTTTTTTGACAGTGCCATTTACTGTCAGTTACATTCATTTGAAATATGAACTGTGTAACAAAGGAATTGTGTTTATCTTAGGCTTCGGGACTAATAAAAAAAATTATTTTCAAATTTATCTGCAAAATATATAGAAAAATTATAAATGATTCCTGTAGAAAATTCAATAATCTTTAATTTTCATAAGACATAAAATGCGAAAAAATGGCATTTAATGATATTTTTTGAAGAAAAACCATTATGAGCTTCAGGTAAAGTGCCATTTCCGGTTATCCGATTTACACCAAAATCTAATGGCTTCTTTTCATATTAGAATAGAATAGAAATACAAGGTTTCAGAATTTTCTGAATGATAGTATTTGAGTTAGAGCGAAGACAAAATCCCTACACATACATACAGACAGACATCATCGTGAAAATGTTAAAATTGGATTCTAGGGACCTTAAAACGTGGTCATTTACTAAAATCTCGATATGTGATTTTTAGCACGATCCCTATACCTCCCTTACCAAGGGTAGCGGGAGGTAAAAACGTTATAACAATGTGGATTATTCTGAAAAATAATCAAATAAATTTTTAAAGATCATGAGAACATGACATGCATTTCTCGACTCCGCAAATCTAGCCCATGAAGTTGGAGCGTACTTCATGGTCTAATAGTCAGCCATCTTGTCAAACGGTGTATATATCGAGATTTTAGCATTTCGGTACGCGCCAACTTCATGGGCTATATTTACGGAGTCGAGAAATGCATAAGTCGTGATTTGAAGAAGGCTATGTATAAGTTTTCGTATGTTTCATCCAATCCCAAATTTTCAAGTAATATTTAAAAATTCATCTCACTCAAATTAAATAATAAATAACTCAAGATTTTAGAATTGTGATACAAATACATGTGTGAAAGTTTCAGAAAATAAATATATTACAATACCCAATTTTAGTAATAATTTCTATGAGAATTAATAGTAAAAGGAAGTTTCTATCTCTCTACCATTCTAAGACAATTTGCACCAGTCAAAACCCAAGGCCGATCATTTTTAGGAAGATTAACATGTGGAACCTTCTTCGCAATACTTTATAGTTTGATATATTGCTCTAACAGATATATTTTTGATTTCTATAAAAAAATGTTTACAATATCTCGTTTGGGCATTTGTCCAACTAAATTGTAAATACTTTTGTTTAAATTGAATTTAACTTGAAATACGGAAATCTATCTATAGGATAGTTGGACAGATAGCCGAAAAGTGAAATTGTTATCGTTTTTGGGGATCAGAACGTTGGAGCCCCTAAAAAACAACATCCGGCAAGATACCACCCGAAATGTACGAAAAAGTCCTCGAAAATTACTTCAAAAGGATCGGCTGCTGTAGAAGGTTCAGAGGCGGTCATTTAATTAATATTATTTTTCATAATTAAATACATAACATTTTCAACTAATAAAAAAAGATCCGAAGATTTCCTTAAATTTATGTGGTTTTTTTTTAAGTTCGGAAACCCTAATTGGATTACCCTTTACTATGTTTTATATTTTTCTAATTGAATAATTTTGAATAATTTGTGTATCTTTGGAATGTAATTAATACCATATTTTTTTGTTTCGTTTCAGAGGTAGCCCGCACAAGACTTCGAGAAGAAGGCAACAAATACAACGCGTTTTGGCAAACCCTCTCGTTGGTGTTCCGCGAAGAGGGTCTCCGAGGCGTGTACCGAGGGCTAAGCACCCAACTAGTACGTCAGATCCCCAACACTGCCATCATGATGGCGACTTACGAAGCCGTAGTGTACATGCTCACAACGCACTTCACGTCCGAATTCTACCATGCTGCTGAGGAGCGCGAATAGCTCGATTAGAATCCCCCCCGCTCCCGCCCCAGTTGCTGAGTCAGTACATGTGATAGCTATTGCACAGAATCCCAAGGTGATTTTTGAGGATTTTTTCGATACATTTTGGTACTGATTGCAGAGAGTTATTGATACTGATTAACGTAATTTTTTGTTTATATTAGTGATAATATAACTGTGGCCGTGTTACAATACCAAAAATGGTTTTCAGTCAAGTGCCATTGTTAACTTAGGAAGATTTTTGAGAGATGACTGTAATTATTATTATTGTTGTATATATGCGAATTATATCTTAGTTGTTAAATAACTGCTTGTTATTTACCTGTTTTTCAATCAATAAATGTTTTGTTTCCTAGTTTTTTTTTTTAATCACAATCAACAATTTTATGGAACTTATTCATTATTACACTTTATAATTTTTATTGTTTTCAATTTCAGCCCATTTTACTTCATTGAATAAGATTTTTGAGAAGAAGGGACTATAACCAGTGCCTGATAGTAGTGAAGACTGCCTTTACATGAAGTAAACGGGCCCATAAATCATAATCAAAATATCACAAATTAATACAAATCGTAAAATACTTTCTGATTAATAAGTAGTAAAGCTAAATAATTTTAAAATACATTCTTCAGTAAAAATTAGACATTTTATGACGTGACGAGTGTGAATTTAATTCTATTGGCCAGAAATATGAAAGCTGAGAATCTCGTCTATAATTCCCGCCCACTGTCTATTCATTTTTCATTCCCATTGGTGAGTAAAGATGGTGGAACGTGTGGAACTCTCATGAAAAAATATTTGCCACATATACCTATTAACTAATATATTGCGGATTCTTTGCTTTTCTTGAAGGAAACACTGTGAAATGGAAATATCATTTCTGCATAAGTCTATCTCACACAAACACCCAATCGCGAATTATGCGCATGCTTAGAAACCTTGACTACTATTGGCTAACGAAGAAATCATGATCACTTTTTGCGAATCACAGAGTTCTGTTTATTAACGACTAGTGCGAGAAATTTTAAATTTAAATTTGAGAAATTAAACAACGTACCTACTATTTATTTTGTATGTAAATTCTTGAACATAAATATTAGTAATAATAAAAAACATTGACATATTCTAGTGCTAAATTTGAATTAAATAATTTACTTTGTTGTACTGTAAAAATAATAGGAATACAATCTGGTCAGGATTAATTTATTTAGGTGACAATAAATTACTATATGAAACACAAAGCAAATGCTTTCGAAGTGCAACTACAAACAAAAATGAAATCAACGTCAAAGTTAAACCATGTGCTCGCTGCATCACCAGGGCAGCGTTCCAAAACCTAGAATACCGAGTTTTGGCGTATAGTATGATGTGTTGTGTTTTGGAACGAATGAGAGTTTTGTTGAAGTAAAAAATTGAAACTAAATTAAAAATAATTTTAAAAAACTAACAAAACTACTTATAATTACAACATTAATGTCAAGCCCGTAATAAAAGCGCTTTTATGGAGCACTCTCCTCAATATAATGTGAAAGTATTTACTTATGTTTATTTTCAATCAAAAGCATGTTTTCTTCCTCAAGAAGGCAAATTACTTTCATATGTTGAGAATCGTGAGCATCTACGTTTGAAAATATTGTGAAGTAATTTCTATACCCTCCTCGTTAGTAGAGTAAGTAGAACATCACTTTGGAGTAAACTCTGGCTGTTTGGAACAGGTTGAGTAAACTCTGAGAGTAGGATTTTGGAACGCAGCCCAGCTAGCGACGCTGTCAGCGTTAGCCAATAGTAGTCAAGATTTCCGAGCATGCGCATAATTGCCGGTTGGGTGTTTGTGAGAGATGGACTTATGCAGAAATGATATTTTCATTTCACAGTGTTTTCTTCACCTACTCTTATGGGAAAGATACGAGCATTAGCAACATATTAGTTAATAGGTGTATGCTCATGAAAAATATTTGCTGGTCTGTCTCCCGTGACGTCATAAACTCATCACAGTTCCACTCAAAAGTTATTTCTATACTTAATTTCACGTAAGAAAATAGCATTGCTTTAGATAGGGATATAAATTCTGCCCTTTGATTGGTTAGAAAGCTAATCTAGTTCACAAAAGCAAAGGAAATATCACTTGTCAGCTGTCAATTATATAATAGAATAGATCGACAGAATTAAGTGATATTTAACAACCAAAAACGGTCGGCTCTCAAGCGCCATCTGCTATTTTCTTACGTGAAATGAAGTATAACAAAAATGTATGTTATAAAACAACTTAATACATACTATAAATAGTTATTTTTAGTACAAGTGAACAAAGCATGTCTTTTTCTTACGTGTCCGGAAATTGGCCGCATGATTTTTTCCACAATCTTGAAATATAATTATATAAAAAACGAAACATTGTACTTTTTTTATTAATGAAAAACTCAAGTATACATAATGTTTATAACTAAATTTAATATAAGGTTAACTACAAAAAATTATTGTTCCTACATGTAGAATGGTAGATATTTATTGTACAATTTGTAACTCCATCAAAATTTTTGTCTTCTGACTTAGAATATTATAGGCTTGTGTATTTTGCTCACTTGTGATGAAATTTATTTACTTTGCTCACTTGTGATTCAACATGCTACTTTGCTCACTCTTTTAAGTTTAATAATAATGAATTTTGCTAACGATAGTGGAAAAAATAATTGCTCCACTTTTTATCATATTAAACAACTAATCCTTGCTATAAATGGATGCATTGCACAAAGTGAGAGAGATAGTAAAAAATGAGATGTTTTCAAAGCGCAGATGTTTTTCTGCGCATAGAGATGATAAAATGAAATAGTTGTCAGTTTTAAATTCAAAATGCTTGGTATGAAATCAGATTCCTTAAAATGTTTACAACAGACAAATGCGAATTACTTTACTTCTGTATTAATTTTTAATGAAATTAACAACTTTTTTCTCATTTCTGGGTTCTTCGGAAATCTATGATACGATAATAATTGGGATGACGCATTACAAGAAGCTACGGAACAATATTTTCGAAATAATTTGTGTTTCTTAACATATTTTACTTCTATTTGTGCCATAGTTTTGAGATATTTTTGAACTTATAACATTTCAACAACGCTTCACAAACTAAGCACAAGCACATTCTTTACATGACAGATAATCCATTGTTGCCAGTTGCGTTTATTATTAAATTTTACTATTGTTTAAAACTTAATTTTGACACAAAATTCATTTTTCTTTATTGGATATATCATATGTAAATTCAAAATTGCAATAATTTATTTGTTTTGGCATTATTAGAATAATTTTTAATTAATACAATCTGATTTAATTATATATCAATTATGTGGCAACAGAGCATCATCTCTACAAAGCTTTACAAAAATATCGCTAGATGACATACTTAATATGACGTCAGAGGGCAATTACTGTGCAATGCATCCATTAACAAATACTGATATAATAATAACTTACAAAGTGCCGAAAACAACAATGAACTCTTCATATTTGAAGTCTTAACTATTCTTAACTTTCATATTAAACCAGTAACACATTTATAAACTATTACAAATTTCTAAAATCACGTTATAATTTCGTGAAATTTTCTTCTGTGGAAAATATGAGCTTTTTGAAATAGTGGACCGGGTGGACCGTTCTTACACTAACGCTACTCAGTCGGTAGGGGAAGTTCCTTACGGAAATTTGTTTTGCGCACTCTCACATCTTGCTGTCCCTGTTGCTGTCTTTTGCAAAGAAAAAGAACATCCTTTTACATCCGTTTTGTACGTGTGTGTGAACCAAAATGGTAAAGCTTTCAGTTTTTTCATAATTTAACTTATTTTTAACTATGTAGTTATTTAAAATTTGTTTTGATACGAAATATATAGGGTGTAGTGCAATTTGTGAATGATTAAAGTTGTATTTTCATTCGATAACATGTATTTATAAAAGTCACATGGCCATATGAATTTAGCTTATTTGCATCAAATCTGTCAAAATTGCATATTATTTTAGTGATTTAGTGCCAAAATATTTAGTTTTTCTATGTAAATAGAGTGTTTTTTAGTAGTTATGTCGATAATTCTAAGAATATAGAAACATAACCCTAAAATGTTAAATGTTTGGCTTTTTAGACTTGCAAACGCCGAAATGGTGGTCGATCCAAGCATGGACGTGGCCACGTAAAACCCGTCCGTTGCACTAACTGTGCTCGTTGTGTCCCAAAAGACAAGGCGATCAAAAAATTCGTCATCAGAAATATTGTTGAAGCCGCCGCCGTGAGAGATATTACTGAAGCTTCAGTATATACATGTAAGTGTTCTTTACTTAATTATTTGTGAGTAGAAGTGTTATATTTTTCATGTTTTTATAGCCTACGTGCTGCCCAAACTGTACGCCAAGTTACACTACTGTGTATCTTGCGCTATTCACAGCAAAGTTGTGCGAAACAGAAGCAAGAAGGACAGGAGAATTCGTACTCCTCCTCAGCGTAACTTCCAGCGCGATATGCCCAGGGCCCAACAACAACCCAGGAAGTAAAATATGTTCCAATATTTACATGTAATTAATAAAAAAATGGAAAATTAAAACAACTTTTATAGCACCCTATCCATATGTATTCTTATTTCATTTTATTATAACGTTATTTTTTCTACGTCCGTTAAAAACTACTTTTTTTCATTAACCCTTAACTATAGTCTGTTTTTTAACTAGGAAGAGCATGTACAGTGTTTTAGCGCTGGCAATTGTTGGATTATTTTAGAGAAAAAAACTAAAAATAACAGTTACCCAAAAATTAATTGTACGCAAAAAAACAGAATACAGAAAAAAGTGCAGTTTTTAACGGACGTAGAAAAAATAACGTTATACAGTGCTGAGCAGAAAGGACCGACGTTTTCTAAAACAGCACAAAATTGATACATTTTTCTTAAGAAAAGATTGACAGATTTGAGCGGAATTATTACCATTAATAAGTCTGAGCGCTATATCTAGATAATACACTTCGTTTTGCTTGAATTACGAAGAAACCGTGTTCCTATTCGACGCCTACTTTTTACTGAAAACTCGATATCAAAATTTTGGATCGAAAACATATTTCTTATGTAAGTGAACTTTGTTTTAACAACGTAAAAAAAAACTTTAGTGAAGAACTCCCAGGATTTGCAAATTTTTCTTCTCATAAAAAAAAATAATTCCCTTCCTTGTTTCGTAAATATTATTGACTTTTAAATATTTGTAAAAACTTTTGACTGTCTAGTTCCTACTTGGATTTGTAGAAAAAAATCAAATTGGGAAAACGGTAAAAATAAATCGACAAATTGTACGCAATAATGGGTAAAAGGTATGATACATTTATTATTTTCAATGAGAAATCAACAATAGTTAAAATCCATAAACTTTATTTCTACTCAACAAATTACTTTTATATCATTCATAATTCTATAAAATGCAAACCAATATTAACAAAAATAAGAAAAAATAGTGTAATTATAATTAATAATGTTAAAATATTAATTGACCTATTCTATTTATAGAATTTTCCTAAGTGACAAATTTAAAAGAATGAAAAAACAGACATTATTTTGTACTTAAGCAAGTTAAAAACATTCAAACTACTTTAAACCATAAAATTACTCCCCATCTCCAACATTATTCATGGCTTCTTTGAGATTTTTTTCGAAAACTTTTTTCGCATCGCAGAAACCGTGTTTTGTTTTCCCAAACGAATTTGGTCCGGCAGATGTCGGCGTGTCTCTAAAGCAAATTTTTCGTGAAAATCATTCATCAAACTGCATTGAACCATTACCTTCCAATATTTCTCATCCTCATTTTTGCCTCTGGAGGCATTTCTTCCGGTTCGCTGTCGCTCTCCTGGTTAAACGCTGAAGCAACTGTCAGTTTTGGTTTCATTGGAACAGCCGTCTTGGAAGTAGATAATTTTATTTGAATCCCTGATTTCCGAGGTACTGGCGCAGGTGCGATTGCTTTTGCCTTTTTTTCATTTGGTTTACTGTGTTTTGGATTGGGCGAAGGCGACCGTTCATGTTTTGAGCCTATTAAATACTGCCGAATTTGAGATTTTAGTTAATAAGGGTTATGGTACATAAATTAATGCGCCATGTCATTTTGGTAATTATTTTGCAAAAGAACTAACAAGGATGGAAAAAAACATATAAATTAATCGATAATTTTCTAAATAATTACCAAATTGCGGATTAAAGCCATGATAACATAACCCAATAATATTACCAGTTGTGTAGGATTCGTAATCCTCTGAATGTCGTTTTAGTGGTCTGCTCATTGTGTGATGTTTTTACGTATTATACTTATAATCGAATAACTTTTATCAAGAAATATTAAAATACAGAAAAACTATAATATGTGTGCCATTTTGCTTGAGATTTTTTCAGAATGACATTTTTGTAGTTACAATTTTTCCCGTTTTTTGCGAAATGTGATATAAGCGTTAGCAGTGATCCCAACCCGGGGATGTTAATAATATTTTTTTAATGTAAAAATAGGAAATATATGGATTTCGGTGCTTTTGACTAATCAAAATCTGACATTTCAACTATTGAATATAAGAATATTTAATGTGTACCATACTTGAGTTTGACAGGAAATATTGTAGTACAAATGCCATATTATAATTATGCTACTATTGGCAACATTGAGCGCTAGTGTTTGACAATATACTAACCAAACTTTTACAATCTCATTACCTTGGTTTAAAATCAAGGTTAATCGTAGTAATTGAGTATTAATGTAATATAAAATCATTTCAGGTAACATTATTGCTATGAATCATTTACGATCTCTCACAAAAATTACTTCATTCAATTCTTTTCGTTGTTTGTACAACTCGGCAAGTAACTTAAAAGCTTCGTCGCCGGCTCAAAAATTACCGGATACACAAAAAATAGAATCTCTTGTTCCACTAGAACCAGTTAAATCTAAAATAGATTTAAGTGCATTACCTCCAGATGAAATTATTGAGGATAAAACCATTAAATTATTAGAAAAATTGTCACTAGTTGACACGATTGACACTACCAGTATTGAAATTTTGGAAGAAGCGATTAAATTTGCGAAACCTCTGCTTGTTGTTGATGCAAGTACAGTGGATCCACTTATCAGTGTTCTGGAAGATGAGTAAGTTCACATATTTTAATATATTTTTTCAAGAAAATCTGTTCAGAGCTTCAAGTAAAGTACCACTTTCAATTTATTAATTTTAGCAAAAATCTAATATGTGGTTCTCATTAATATAAAAGTTTTAAATACCAAATTTGAAAAGTTTTGGATTATATTTTAATATAGTTTTTTATTGAAAATTGTTATGGTCTTCATGAAAAGTACCACTTACGGTTGTCCATTTATACCCAAAATTTAATCAACGCTTATATAAATATAAATGCAGTAAGCTTAAATACGGATAATAAAAATTTTTGAAAGTTTGTTATGAGAAATCGTAGGCGAAAAAATCGTCACATCATTGTAAAAATAATAAAAACGTGTTGTGGGGACACTAATTTGTGCTTATTCACTGTAGTCACTATCGAATATTTGAACGAAAATATTAACTCCTTTTCTTACCTATGTTAGAGGTTGGTGGGAGGTAAAAAGTAAGTTTTTGAAAATATTACATTTTATGGAAGGGGAAATATTCCTACATCTTAGCTTCATAAACATGTTTAATGCCCGATAGTATAAACATAGTTCAGTTTTTTAACTTAGTTTAATTAATATTGAACTGGGTTCAAATAAAATTTCTGTAGTATAAAGCAAAATCAGCTTTTGACTTGAGTTTAAACTACGCTTAACTTGAGCGGCCGATTTCATCCGTTCAAATTGAGTTTAAATAATAATTGACGTTTTTATATTCTAAATAACATTCAGAATTATAAGTGTCTACGTTGTAAATAAGTATGTACGAAAGTTTATTGATTATAATTAATATTTTGGTAATATGCTGATTTAAATTCTAGATTAAAAATTATGTTGTTCGATTCAAGTTCTTATAGTGACGACGAGAATATAGTGAATGCATATATAATGAATAGATGCCATCGAATATTTCGGGAAAGGAGAAATCCTTTCGAAACGATATTGAATTTAAATTGCGGTTTCGTTTCGAAAAACGAACGGTTTTAGAATTTCTATATATTTTGGGACCTCTGCTAGAACCTGCCACGAATAGGAACAAATCAAATTTTAATAATCTTAAGAATTGTAGGAACTGTTTTTTTTCATATTTAGCTGGTGATCTAGAAAAATGACGAATGACTGTTTTCTTTCTTCATCGAAATTCTTAGATCTCTGCTTTTTGTTCATTTTATATTCGTAGGTCAACAAGTCCGAGAACATTCATTCAAAAAAATTGACAAATACAATGAAATGAAGTGAGTTGTATGAAATATTACCGTCTGAGTAAGGGATAAACTACGTTCAGTTGACCCCAGTTCATTTTAATGTTATACCATCCAAATATAATTAACTTAAGTTCACTAAATAAACTCCGTTTGCTTAACTGCAGTTCAACACATTTTTAACTGACCTTTATACTATCGGCCATAAGTTGATTAGTTGGCACACCTTGCATTTTCGTTGAAAAACTGTGTGGAAAAAGTCTAATTTCCAGTCAGTTGCAAATAAAAAATATTCTTATATGTTTTCCTAAACTTGTTTTATTAAAATACGAGTGGAAAATAATTAAAAAATATTTTTAGACCTTTGCAAATTCGAGAGGACAAAGTATCTGAAGGAAATACTCGAGACGAAATACTCGCGAATGCTTCTGTAAAAGAAGAAGAATACTTCGTCGCTCCGCCTGGAAATATTCCGATTGAAGTTGAAAAAGATTTACTTGATGATACAAAAGTACCGAAACCGGCAAACTAATTTTATATAATGACATCTACGTTCAAAGAAATAATACATTTATGCGAAAAAAGAGGCTTCATAAAATTTTTCTCATCTCCTGGCTCAACAAAATTAGAAAAATACAATTTAGGACCTATTGGTTACGTACTACAAGAAAACTTAAAAACTGAATGGCTTCATAGCAACTTAACTAACAGAGATATTAGTGTCTTCTTGAATATGAAGGACAATTTAAGCGAATCATTTAATTTTGTGAAAGAAATATGCCAGGAACGTTTACCTTTCGGTATAGCACAAATTATAGACGATAATTCAGTACAAGAAAGTATTAGTGAAATTAACGAAATAGATTTGTATTTTCAGATATCCAATCAAGTTAAACTACAGTCTTTGATATTTGTTTCACCGAATAATTCTACGCATTATTTTTATAATTGGCAAAAGCAACGACGTATGTGGTGGCGAAAAGTAAGTACTTATTATTTATTACTGTAACAAGTGCGGGAAATTAGAGATTCTGAAACGATATAGTTAGAGAATCATGTTTTCCGTATCTGCTGTTAACCAGAGCTGTGCACAAGTACAAGAAAAAAGGATTTAAGTACAAGTACTTTGCTGAAAAATGTACTTAAGTACAATTACTTTCATTTTAAAAGTATTTAAGTACAAGTACTTTACTTGTACTTGCAATTTCAGGTATAAGTACAAGTACATATAAAAAATACGAAAATTGAAAAAAAAACATTTAGTTTATTTTTCTTTGACTTTCTTTATGAAACATAAATAAATGGTTTATTATTTAAATGTTTTCGTTATTGTGCGGAGACTTTTTTTGTCATAAAATTATGAATACTTTCAATGTTTACCCCATAAAATAAATAAAATAACTACATTATTTGTATATTTTTTATTTATAATAAAGTTCATAATGCTTTTCATTTTGAATTAAAAGAAAATTTATTATATTGCATTTTAGAAAGCTATTTTTCCTAAAATAGATTGAAACTATTGTCGTACTGAGACTTTATGACAATGCAAAATATTAAGAGCATGTACATTCACCGAAATGAGTATTTTTTTCTACGGAACTACGGTTTTCAAACAAAATACTAACTTTAAACACAAATTGTTAATTAATTTATATAGATATTTATAGATAGTACAAGTACATTACACACCACATTTAGTAAAACGTTTTATTTAATTTACGAAGTAAATAAACGGCTAAGAACAACAACTAATTGCATTGAATACACCCGCAGTTTGAACTGCAAATGAATTGAACTTATAACTTAAAAAATAGAGGGCATTGCTTAGTTCGAGAATACGAGACAAACTGGATATATATTTTTTTGCTGCGTAATTTTGCAGGTTGAAACGTGCAAAACAAAAGTACTTGTACATATACGTGAACACACAAGTACAATTCCAAAAATATTGGACTTAAGTACAAGTACACATTGAAGAATTGTACTTAAATACAAGTACAAGTACAATAAAAATGTATTTAAGTACAGTTTAAAGTACATGTACTTAAGTACATGCACAGCTCTGCTGTTAACCATATTTTTTTTTCTACGACCACTACAGAAAATTGTACTTTTCCCATGCTTTACAATGCCCAAAAGTTATTTATTTCTCACGGTCGTTTTGCTAACTATAATTTAATGTTAATATTTAAATATTTATTGTAATTATTTTAAAGTTCAATTAATTATCGAAAAATATTAATCTTTATTAAAAATGAGTTATTTATATTTACCAAAGAATGTGGTCGTAGAAAAAGTAAAGTGTGCCACTCGTGCAGAAACACCTATTGCCCACTTGTGTGATTCCAGCCCTCGACTTCGTCCCGTGCTGAAACTCTCACACTTCGTGGGCAATAGGTGCTTTTCCACACTTGTTGCACAATAGCAATTGCTATTGCCCACAAAAATGAGAAAAATTATGAAATACATATATTCTAAATTTTTAAAACATATCATCTACTACTTGATTCATGAAACCTTGTTTTAATTATTTCCCGCACTTATTTTGCTTTGAGAACACATATTTCCCGGACGATTGTAGAAAAATATATTACGTACAAAGGGCGGAAAATGCCATTTTACTGGATAAGTTAGACACTATTTAGGATGAAACAGAAGATCTGAAAGATATCGAATCCAGTAAAATGATTGAACGCTGTAGACAATTTTAAAGATATAATTATGTTATACTGAAAAATGCAAAGGTAGCTAGATTAATTTAAAAAAATCTAATTTTTACAAATAGCTTCAAAGTAAGAAATAATATAGGTCCGTATTCTCATCTCTTGAAGTAACGCTATTTCGATTTTTTATATTTTATTTTATGATAGACTAGAATAGGTTTTTTTAATTTTAAAGATGTCATTGACAGTTGAAGTAGCGATTTTCAGAAGTAGCGCTACTTCAAAAGGGGGCATATTTTGGTTTGCTTTTTTTTTGGGAAACTTTTTTATTTTCTTTCAAACGACGATGCTGATTTTTTTTATTACTGTTGGACTACGAATCATATTATTTATGTTCATTTGTTGCAAACATCAAAAATGTGAAAACAATGGTTGTAATGAAACAAATGAAATTACTTATTAGGTTTAGGTATTATCAGCTGTTATTTTTAAGGTTATTTTCTTCATTTTTATTAATATTTTTCATTTACTCAGCACTGAAACATTTCAAATTTCGTTTTCAATATGTCATCGCGTACTATGACGTTCACATGAAAATATTAAAATTAAATAAACTGAATGAAATTTTCTGAACTAAATTACCAATGTAAATTATAATCTATTGTTGTTACCCTAAAAATGTAATAATTGTTACCTTAGCGCTTTTTAAAACAAATGAACATGCAAAAGAAAATTAATTATACATCGTTAAAATGCTAAAAAAAACATATTTTCATTGGTGTAATTTTCTGCTATGCCATCGTCATTCGACAGAAAATAAAAATAAATAAATTTAAATCAAGGCTAATACAAAAATAACTATACGTTTTCTAAAATAAAATTGACTTTTTTAAATTACACTTTAAGATTTCTGAAATTAATTTTATTAATTTCTTAATAAATAAACTACCGGGAAATAGATAATTAATATATTTTATTATCTTCAACAAATGTCGATTATTTCTGTTTAAATATTATTTCAGTTTTCTGCATCTCCAGGTCGTTATTCGTTCACAGACATTCAAATTTCGTCAAAAGGCGAACAAAATGTCGAAATATTATCGACATATCCATGGGGCTCTCATATAATGGAAAAAATATTCTTAGATCCAAACGGTCATCCGTCTATTTCAAAAGAACAACTACAAGTAATAATTCAGTTGTTTATTCAACTATTTATGTATAATACAGTTGTTTTCCAGACAAAAGACGGCCGAAAACGCGTCACAGCCAACTGTATAACCAGCACGACTTATTTATCAACAATGATATTGAACACACTTTGCGATGCGTATGATGAACCTTTATTTCAAAACGAAAAAAGACCTTTGTTAAGATTTCACAGAAAACTCGCACCATATAAAATCAGTTTTGCTATTTCTACCTCAAGTAATAGTGATGAATTAAATGATTTAGCTTTATTTTTATGTAAAAAGTTGAGAAATAATCATGTTTCTGCTCTTTTATTGCCGAGTGCCTCCAGAAATTCTTTAGAGAGTTTATGGATGCAATATGATCAAATAGGAATTCCGTATTGCATTATTTTAAATGATAATACTTTGAAAAATGGTATTGCGCATTTAAGAAGTCGAGATACTACTTTGAAAGTAAGTTTTATGGCGAGAAATTGTGAAGAAATATATAAAATATTATTTTTTTAGGAGCAAGTACATGTAAGCGATCTGCAAGATTATGTAGAAAAACTATTTAAAAATTATTGATGTATTTTATGAACTGTATCAATAAAATTTTGTTGAGCGTCTCTGATATTTTATTTAGATAATACCAACTTAAAAATAGCTATTCCATTTCCCTACAATTACGTAATACCACTACAACCACTTGAATCAAATGTCAGTCGGCAATCATACAATTTTTGTCATTACATCAAACGTTATTTGTGTTTTAATGTTGTTTTGTCATCTCCGAAAATAAATACTAATAAATTAAGCGTAATATGGAGTGTTATTTACATTTCTAATTAACTAATGGATCTTTTTGTTTAAATAATTATTGCAACAATAATGAAGCCATGAAAATTGAAATAGTTTGTTTTAAAAGACTTTAGAATGGAATCAGAAAGGTTGTTAGTGGCTGCTGGATTGACAGCAGCTGCAGTTGTCGGGGCGTTTGTCTTTTGGGGCCCTGCAACGGGTTCCGGCCACCGGGGCCGTCTTGCAGGGCTCATTAACCTCGGACAGACTTGTTTTTTAAACACTATTCTTCAAGCTCTTGCGGCTTGTCCTCAGTTTATTACTTGGTTGAATTTAAATCCTAATGTTAAAGAAGAAAGTTTACGAAAGACTCTTGCGACCGTTATTTCAGGTAAGCAATTACGAGGTCAAGCTCAAAATAGTTCGGCCGGTTTACATTTTACATAAAAATTTCTTTCGATTCTTTAAAATATAAATTTTAAACTTACTAAAACTGAAAATGGTATTCCACCATTTAATATTTGGTTACTGTACGCACTTGATATTTACAAAGTTGTTTTTCATTGTGCCAAAAGTAAAGGGTTTCGGTAATCGGTAGAAGCTATGTGGACTTGAAAATAACCCTTAAAACACCGGTTGAAATTATTAAAGTTTTAAATATATATTTAAAATAGCCGAAAGAATTTTGTAGAAATTCCATCCATTTGTGTAGATTTTATAATTTGTTGAAACTGTAAACTGGCCGAATTGTTGTGAGTTTGGGCTCGTATATTAATGTTTTTGTTAATTGGTAGTGATAAACGGCACGCATGTTTCCATTGGACAAGGACCATATGCTCCAGCTGATGTGATGAATGCTTTAAGACGACTTGGATGGGCTATTCCACCAGGTGAACAAGATGCTCATGAATTGTTCCATGTTTTGTTGACGTCTTTAGATGAAGAGACTCCTAGAGTCGCACGATTGGTGAGTTGTTTTTGTTTAATTTAAAAGCGTATTAGCTTAACAAATGTTCACAAAACTAAAATAAAAAGTGCGTCCATACGTCGTTAATAAAAGATGTAAATATTTATGTTTTCTTTCAAAGAATAGCATGTTTTAATAAGAACATTGTATGCATGATAGTATTTAATCAATTTACGTAGATACTACGCACTGCAAAGCGGCATAGGCTTTATGTTTTTTTAACAATGCTGTTTTATTTTTTTTTTAATTTTTTTTTTGGACTAATAAAAATATAAGACTACACGTGTGTGTAAGTCCGAGTTAAAAATTCCTCCAAATCAACGAAATGTTAAGGTCCGAATTTTAAATTTGCTTCGTGACGTAGGGTAATTTGAGTATACCAGAAATAAACAAACAGTGGTTCACAGGATGTTTACTGAAAAAACATTGAGCAAATTAAACATAATGTATGTTTATTTCGTTATTAGAGACATAAAATAAATGATTGCATTTTATTTCTCATTTTACAAAAGCAAAGAAAAAAGAAAGTCATCCGAACAGAAACGATCGACCCGAATAAATATATTCTTAGTTGAGGCGGAGTGAGGATGAAACTTCACAAACGAGTTCATAGTTGGATACTATTCTCTCAATCACGCGTGAACATCTCCTGCATCATCCAACGCAAAACACGCTGTATTTTTTTTAGAGGGAATCACTTAAGTATGGATTGGAGATTTCTACCCTGTTGCTAATGAGGGATTCCACCATTTTTTTTTATAATTTCATCTGAAAATATTAGGAAAACTAAGACTATTGATGAAAATCCGGTGAAAAAATTCCTATTAATAAGCGAGTTATGGTCTTCCGAATTTTGAAAAGATTGACGTGACGTCACATTTATGTGTTTTTACCATTACCAAAAAAGTGCATAAACAAGTCATAACTTTTTATATTTTATACAAGGATAAGGAGATCAAAAGTAGGATTCTTAACGCCAAGCTTCTTAACAGGATTTAATTTCTTGTTCATGTACATCGTTAATTCGTCGAACTGGTACTAGCTGACGCATGCGTACTTCTCACTGTTAGAAAGAGATAGCCACCCCACCATGACAGTTGAGTGGATACAGCTCGCGCTGTTGTATAGAGCAATAGAGATAAGAGTCGCCGGTCCATTTTGTATATAGAGGTCACTGCACAGCCCACAGTGTACTAGTCAGCCATCTTGTCGAACGGTCCATATGTCGGGATTTGAGCATTTCGGTACGGCGCAACTTCATGGACTAGATTTGCGGAGCCGAGAAATACATAAGTCGTGATTTGAAGAAGGCTATGTAAAAGTTTTCGTGTGTTTCATGCATTCCCCATGAAAGAGTAATCTGACCTAAAATTGTGGCTACTGACAGCAAAATATACAAGAGAGAAGATTATTATTACTTTCTATTTCTTTAAAAGTAAAAGATATTTAAATAAAACATTTATTTAAATAAATATCAAACCAATCAATCATAGTTCCAAATTAAACCGGTAGAGCTCGACTGTCGTTTCCGTGACACTGTGTCGTCAGCCGTTGAAATATTTGAGATTAACGCAACTTTAAAAAACTCATATCTCTGATTCTAAAGACTTGTAAGATGTAAAACATACACCTACATATTTAATTTGATCTATTCTTTCAAGAAAAAAATAAATCAAAAAATGTGAAATGACCCAATTGGAAAACGTATAGAAAGAGCCAAAGGTAGAAGTAGAAAAGCTAGAAAAATCGTTGAAAACAAGAAAAGCAGCTTGAATGGAATCTGTTGAAAATTGGACAATCTTTAGGAAAATTATGTTTGTTGTACTCTTTTTTATCAATTTCTTTTTTCTCCTTTTTAGACTGGTTGTTTATCGGACGCATTAGGCTTAGACACCATCGACTTCACCGACTTTTCCAATTCTACCGATCCCACCGAAGTCCGCCCCCCTGTCTCCCCTCCCCCAAGCCCCGAACCGTCCCTCCAGCCCTCAACCCCTTTGGGGAAGTCTTCTAGCACGCTCTCTTTAAGTGAACTGGCCACTAGCTTCCTCTCCGAGCCAGGGACTGGGGCCCTGTACGGTGGAAGTCGCCCCAAAACGCTCCGCTGGCGAAACGGTACGGGGATGAATAGGAGATGGGTGTCGCGAAGCTGCAGGAGTCTTAGGTTGTCGGGGCCGCCGCCCCAAGTGACGGGGTTGTCAGTGCCACATCCGTTTTGTGGGACTTTGGCTAGTCAGCTGAAGTGCACGGAGTGCGGGTATAAGGTAAGAATGCGATCTT
Organism: Ophonus ardosiacus; assembly: GCA_943142095.1. NCBI lineage: Eukaryota > Metazoa > Arthropoda > Insecta > Coleoptera > Carabidae > Ophonus > Ophonus ardosiacus. The sequence continues at coordinate 6,225,700 of OW964835.1, forward strand.
CATATACTTTTACGGTATTATAGTCCAGTCAGTAGAGGTTTTTACTTTTTTGATTTTAATATACAGTGTGTCCCTTTTAGAGGTGCCACCATTGGGATCTCGAGAACTATAAAAGATACAATGACGGTTAAATGAAACTTTTTGTGCGCGTTTGGGAGGCCATCTCAGATGTGCTTTTGTTTTTCCAAAAATTCTCATAGGGCACTAGATAATGACGAAAAACTGAATATTTCGCCCTATTCTGTAACTCAATCGATAATAGTTATCGATCGATAATAATTTTTGACAAATAGAAACAAATGTATCGTCTGCCAGTTTCATTTTTTTATTCAGTGTCTACTATAATTATTGGCTACAATTTATTATCGATCGAAAAAAGTTATCGATTGAGTTACAGAATAGGGGTGATTGTTGGTTTTTTCTTTTTCAAATAATTTCTAAACTATTGGTAATTGAGAAAAACGTTTCAAATATAAAAGATAGATATTTTTATTAACTAACCAGTGGCGTACGAAATAAATTTTTATATCCGTAATATTCGAGATATAACACAAACTTATATTTTTTTAAATTTAGTCTCAAAAAAATAATTATTTTTTTCTCTTTTCAATGATGTAAGGGTTATTATGTTTTATATTTGTTTTGCTCTTAAAATTTAATTTTTTTCTTTATTTTTGTGAATTTTCTTATTATTTTTCAAAAAAAAAAATATTATTTTTGTTAATTATATTGTATTTGATCGATATAATTTATTTTATGCCTTTATTACTTAATATTTTTATTCTAGACTCATAATTACAAATTACACTATAATGTGCCAAGGGCGACCAGATACAAAATATTATAAAAATTAATTTGATACGAGTTTTGAGCAATTTTTTCTAACGAAATAAATTATTTAAATACAAAGAGTATTTCTAAATAGAAATCTACCAATATTTTCAAAATAATTGTAAATTTAATACAAAATAAGGAAAAAATAATAATTTTGAAGGCAAAACAAATATAAAACATAATAACCCTTATAACATTGAAAAGAAAAAAAAAACAGTTAATTTTTTGAGACTAAAATCAGATATGGGTTCCATTTAAAAAAATATAAGTTTGTATTATATCTCGAAAATTTACGGATATAAAAATTTGTTTCGTACGCCACTGGTTAGTTAATAAAAATATCTATCTTTTATATTTGAAACGTTTTTCTCAATTACCAATAGTTTAGAAGTTATTTGAAAAAGAAAAAATCAACAATATTCAGTTTTTCGTCATTATCTAGTGCCCTATGAGAATTTTGGAAAAACAAAAGCACATCTGAGATGGCCTCCCAAAGGCGCACAGAAAGTTCCATTTAACCGATATCGTATCTCTTATAGTTCTCGAGATCCCAATGGTGGCACGTCTAAATGGGACACACTGTATGTTGTTTAGGTTGGGCCTCTAATTCAAGTTTTAAGGTAAGAGCATACCCGGTGCTTATTCATTTATGACAAAATACGTGTTAAGAAAACACGCCATTAATCAAAAACCATAAGAGACACGAATGTGAAATAAATGTCAATCAATATATTTCATTGATCCCCATTGAGTTCCAAAATTGAATTTTTGAAATTCATTACGTGCACTTTGTCAAAAATAATTAAACTTTGATATAATACATTGTTGCAAAAATAGGCTTGTAATTTATTTGTCAAGAATATTTGGTTGTTAAAAGAATTGGAACTCAATAGAGGTGTTTATCATTTAACCGCCGGATATGCTCTTAAATATACGATACCGCTGTTTGAACATTTTAATTCAGCTTGGAATTCTCCTTCATGTTATGTATTAAACGATTTTCATGCTCAGATGAGCTGTTCGCGAGTTATTAACAATTTAAACATATGAAGTGGGTTCATATCTCTTTTTTCATTTGAAATTGCGACGCGCAATAATGTTTATCTTTAATCGTGTCGTAATTTCAGAAGAAAAAATGAAAACTAAGTCGATTTGCAGATGTTCAAGATTTTAATAACTCGCGAACCGCCCATCGGAGCAAAAATTGTTTAATACATAACATGAGGGAGAATTCCAAGCTGAATTAAAATTTTCAAACCGCGGTATCGTATCTTTAATCGGGTCAGAGTGGTTGATGAATTTATGGAGTGAAATTTTGACACGATTAAATAAACAATATTACGTATTTATTTATTATTTTATTTAGGATGAAAAAATGAGTTCTGAGTCGATTTGCAGATGTTTATTGCGATTCTCTAATTTTCTGTAACGCTATAGAAATGTAAAAGTGAACAAAATCGCAACAATTTTTGTTTATTAATACATTTATTATCATTTGACATTAAGAAATGATACGATTTTGTTGAGAGTTATAGTTCTATAGTGTTATAGAAAGTTACAGAATCGCACCTTTAAAGTTTTCGAGGAATTTCATGTAAGTTTAAGGTATTAGTAACTCCCAAACCGCTCATTGACAAAAATTTCATGCTGAATTCAAAAATGGCCAAAAACTCAAAAATACTTATTTTTGCACTTTTGATTCGACCCTCCCCAAGGTCAAGTACTACTACTAAAATAATTATTTTATTCTTCATAGACGGCGGTGCGTTACGATAAATTCGACAGTCTTTCCCTGCCCCTTCCGTCTGGCATGGGTGATTTGGGCTGGGGAAGACATAAACTTCATCAGCTGTTAACTAATTTTACGACTGCCGAGGTTGTAAATGATGTTGCTTGTGATGGATGCAACAAGGGCAGGGATCCTAGTATGTCACCTATTCATGCTAAGCAACTGAAGACGCAGCAAATCGGAAAGGTAGGAAAATAAGTCAATTTAACATTATGCTATATGAGGTGCGTACTGTTTTTGAATAAAAAAATGTAATATATTTATTTTTTATTGCAGCTTCCATTATGTCTATGTGTCCATATATCGAGAAATATGTGGCACGTAAGCGGAAAAATGTCAAAAAGGCAAGATTATGTCCAGTTTCCAATAAGATTATCTTTAAGTGCGTACACTTTCTTGCAAGCGCAGTTTTTAACAAGGGTAAGTATTTTATTTTACAATTTATTTATTGCAAACTTAAATTTAAAAATAATATCCCTTAAATTGGCAAATTCTATAACCTGTGTACTTTTCATTGCACAACGACATTCTTACTATACTATATAAGGTGCGTTCGGTAAATCATACGGAGTTGGGAGTATTTACGGAGCGGTGTTGGAGTGGACTGGGAGTAGAGCTGGAGTTGGAGTAGATCGAGGGAACAAGGTACACTCCTTTATTTATGATTAACCGAACGAGTAGAGTTAAAATTTTGGTGCACGAATATAATAATCTCCTTTTTTGACAGTCTGATATACTGCACTGCCAAAAAAAATAAATAATGAACTATACAGAAGTTATTCAGTTTGGTATTATTCTTTAATGATTCTGAAGAAAGTATATATTAGATATGGTACAGAATTCTTACCGTTCCGACATACTGTGCCTTGTTATATTACAAAACAATATTATAAATATAAAATAATTGTGTATAATAAAATATTTCAACATAAAAATACAAAATGATCTGACAAAACAAAAAAACTCCATGTATGCTTGCATATCGAGGTTGGACTTATGGAGTTAACACTTTTCACTCCACTTGACTCCATTCTGCATTTGCCGAACGCTCCATTTTAGGACGCTTCTCACTCCATGTAATTACCGAACGGTGCTAGGAGTGTACAGAGTGAAAAGAGTGAACAGAACTCATTTGCCGAACGCACCTATAGTTGTAGAGAGTTCATTGTTTTGTTTCATAACTTATATTTACAGATAGAAAACAGTGAATAATTTTAGAATATTTTTCCTGTTTGGCAGCACTTCAGCAGTACAAGCGAAGGCGGGAGTCCATTATCCTACAGCATGCCCAGTTCGTGGGGCGCGCAACAACAAATTGATAGTCAAGAATGGCGGCATTTGTATCAACTTGCGGCAGTTGTGGTTCATATTGGAGACGCGCATTCCGGGCATTTTGCCACTTATAGGCGGGGCCATCAGACCACCACGTCCAAGTAAGAAAACAATATGTTTTTTATTGTTTATGTAGCATATTTTCAAAGAAAATGAAAGCAACAGTGAAGAATGGTAGAGAGAATACATGTAAATCGAAAAGTGAGAAATTGGCGTTTAACATGGGAAATCAGTTTTTCTTTGCGCAAAGGTTACCTAATTTTATGCTAAAATACTTGAAATAAAAGTAGCGATTTAAATTCTCAGAGAATTTATTTTAAAATGCAACATTATGATTCATCACTTCCATGGATACTCACTATTGTCAAAAAATGACAGCAATGTAATATTTGTCCATTTTAAAATGCAACTATAGGTGCGTTCGGTAAATCATACGGAGTTGGAGTATTTACGGAGCGGTGTTGGAGTGCAGTGGGAGTAGAGCTGGAGTTGGAGTAGATCGAAAGAACAAGGTACACTTCTGTATTTGTGATTAACCGAACGAGTAGAGTTAAAATTTTGGTGCACGAATATAATAACCTCCTTTTTTGACAATCTGATATACTGTACTGCTAAAAAAAATAAATAATGAACCATACAGAAGTTATTCAGTTTGGTATTATTCTTTAATGATTCTGAGGAAAGTATATATTAGAAATGGTACAGCATTCTTACCGTTCCGACATACTGTGCCTTGTTATATTACAAAACAATATTATAAATATAAAATAATTGTGTATAATAAAATATTTCAACATAAAAATACAAAATGATCTGATAGATGTCAAATAAAACAAAAATCTCCATGTATGCTTGCATATCGAGGTTGGACTTATGGAGTTAACACTTTTCACTCCACTTGACTCCATTCTGCATTTGCCGAACGCTCCATTTTAAGACGCTTCTCACTCCATGTAATTACCGAACGGTGCTAGGAGTGTACAGAGTGAACAGAACTCATTTGCCGAACGCACCTATTATAAATAGTATTGCAGCAAAGGAGATACCTCCAAAACACATCACAAATGGTGACAATTCTTATTACGACCGACTAGAATATTGCCTCAGTGTGAATGGGGGTATTTTGTAACATTTATTACATGAAAGTTATGAATTTTTGTAAGCTAAAGTTTGTTAAGACATGCAACATTCATGTTTTGATTTTTTGTTAATCGTATGTAGGCTAATTTATAGGAAATTAGTTTTGATAATACGAAACTACAAATTTTGTATGTTGCATTTTAAAATGGACAAATAGCGCTTGAGGGCCGACCGTTTTCACACGATAATTTAAATTTGTGAAACCAAACTTTGTCAATAATAACTATTTTTATCTGTAAAAATGCACAAGACTTGAATATTAAAAATTTCAAAAAAACATGGGTAAACATCACTTAATTCTGTAGATTTTATTTGATAACATAACTCGCGCTATATCTCACCTCGAGGCTTCGCCTCTCGGTAATATACATGGGCCCTCGGCTGTAATGAAACATCTCCCACCTCGGATGTAATATACTATTTACTTTTATATGAGTAATTGTATCATATGATTTAGACGCAGAAATGATTTATGGAAATTATACATTTTCTATTTGTTTCTGTTTAGGTGGTTCTACACATCGGATACAGAGATCCGAGAAGCTACCATAGACGAAGTATTAAGAAGCACGGCATATATGCTTTTCTACGAAAAGTGTTCCCCATTAGGAACATTTTAAGACGTGATAAAAAAAGTACGGGTAGCTATTGAGGTTGACCTGAACGTAATCTAAGCTTTACTAGTCTTAAGTTATTGCTTGTGTTCCTTACAAACCAAATTGATTTATCTTATTTAATAATTTACCTCTAGTTCCATTTGCATTTAGATTCTCTCTCTGAACACACTCAGTTTACACTCAGTACTTATAACGAATACATCTTTTGTATGCAGTTCTTTATATTTTTGTATGAAAATGTCCATATCATTATGTTTATATGTCCAAACGTACAATCATATGAGAAATTTAAGAGAATTATTAACTATTAACAAAGCAATTCAATTTGGGACACCTAGATTCGTGCCAAATAGATTATTTTCACGAAGATTCACCGTATTTTGGAAAATATTAAATGTGTGATATTGTATGATTAGTACTTTAAAACTCTTGTCATGTACAACAATTAGATTAAACTTTGCTTTAATTCACTATCATTAATTATTAATTTAAAAATGTTTAATATATTTGAATAAATGAATATTATCACTACTTATTGACTCTTTTTTTTAATGTATCAATTTTTTCCTCAAATCCTTTAAAAATGTCAAAGTTCCTATACGTATGTAGTTCCTGAAACGCCCGCTTAAGGGGGCAGCACATGTCAACTTACCTTATATAAATTCAAAATTTCATAGCGCCCATATAGACAGCTTTTGCAACCAAAATTTGGGTATATACATAATTCAACCCGGAGATTCCAAAAATTTCAGATTTTTATACACCCACTTTTGGGTACTAAAAATTGACCCAAAAATGGGTGAACATACGAACTCGAAAATGCAATTTTTGGAATCTACGGCTCAAGCTGCGTACAATAGACTTAATATGAAAATTTAATTTTGATAAATGCAGTAGTCAAGGAGAGTATGTTCCTAAAATTTGGTGACAAAAAGTAAATAAACACAGGCTCTAGAAATTTTTTAAAATGACGATTTTTAACGATATTTTTGTTAATTTTCAGCGCAATAAAAAAGCTGTCAAATGAGCCACTTCTAAACCCTGGGCCCTACGCCCTTGAGAGTTGGATATGTTGTTCTACGACCCTTGTTTTTATAAAGCGTATCCGAGGGGAACGCAAAATTTCAAGGAAATCGCTGAAATCCTAGCCGCTTCCGAGATATCAACCCCTAAAGTTTTTAGAGGGTTATTTTACCCTAATTTGTCTGTTTAAAGGAATTAAGGGCTGGAAAATAGCGTATCGGGTAGATTTATAGCCGCTCTTTTAATTGGCCTGCGCAAAATTACTTAAAACTCTTTAGTTATTGATATATTTACCCTTTTCAGATTTTATGGGATGACTCTATTATTAATAGGGCTGGAAAAGTCGAATAAATTATATTAGACTAATTTGGATTCAGTGATTACGATTTTGAGGTCAAATTATACCTAGAGCCCTTTGTTACGTAAGTGTCCTTCAAAAAAAGGATGTGCTAGTTATTTCATCATTTAAAAGGATAAACAAAAAGGATATAATAGAAATTTAAAAGATAAACTTAAATTTTGATATATTCTGCTCTTTTATTACATAATTTATAATACATACCTAATAAACATTATTATATCACTATAAATACATTACATAATACATTTTATTTATAGTCTCTATCCTGGGATGTCCTTAAGTGGTCCTTGGCTCTTTATTGACCCTGCAATCATAAAGAAAAACATTATTAAACACAGTTCATTGACTTTACAATAATATTATAGTTTACTAACAACAAATAAGTACAATTATTTGGAAAAAAAAGTCCGAAAAGAAAATGTTTCAAATAAAAGTTGTTTAGAATTTAATTGGTAATAGAAAATCCTAATAAAACTTTCCTCTAAAATCCATAGTTTTCCCGTTATTTCCAATAACCCACTTTAGACTTGAATAACTCCCCTAATATCAACCCCTATGGAGTCAGATTTGGCTATTCGTTAGACCTTTGTCCCTAGTATACGCATACCAAATTTGAAACAAATCGGAGTCAAAAAGTTTTTTTCGCCAAAAAAACCCCAAGGCTTTAGTCCATGGTTTTTAGTTTCGATTGGGGAAAAAGAATTTGAGTTAGACATGGCATCCCCTTAATTCGACCCCAGGGATTACGAATCCGGCGTCCGAATTGTAATGTAACAGTTAGATCTTACGTAATTCGCGAATGAAATGTAAAAACTTCAAAAATTCATAGCGCCCTTATAGAGATAGCTTTTAAAACCAAAATTTGGTTATGTACATAATTAAATACGTAGATTTCAAAAATAAAGTTTCAAATTTTTAACACCACCCACTTCCGGGTATTAAAAATTTACCCAAAAATGGGTGGACATACAAACTTGAAAATACAATTTTTGGAATCTACGGCTCAAGATGCGTACAATAGACTTAATATGAAAATTTAATTTTAATAAATACAGAAGTTATGATTTTTTTTCTATGTTCTACACCCAAATTAAGGTGAAGGCGTGTTGTTCAGATTATGGTTTTTGGATAGTACAGATTGAGAAGAGTATGTTCCCAAAATTTGGTGACAAAAGGGCAATAAACACGGGCTCTAGAAATTTTTAAAAATGACCGATGTTTAACGATATTTTTGTTATTCGCCCAACAAAAAAAGCTGTCAAATTTGCCACTTCTAAACCCTTGGCCCTACGCCCTTGAGACTTGGATATCTTGTTCTACGACCCCTATTTCTCAAAGGGTATCCGAGGGGAACGCGAAATTTCAAGGAAATCGCTGAAATCCTAGCCGTTTCCGAGATATCAGCCCCTAAAGTTTTTGGAGGGTTATTTTACCCTAATATGTTTGATTAAAGGAATCAAGGGCTGGAAAATATCGCATCGGGTAGATTTCAAGCCGCTCTTTCGATTGGCCTGCACAGAATTGCTTAAAACTCTTTAGTTTTTGATATATTTACCCTTTTCTGATTTTAGGGGATGACCTTTGATAACTCCATTATTAATAGGGCTAGAAAAGTGAAATAAATTTTATTAGACTAATTTGGACTCGCTGATTACGAATTTGAAGTCAAATTTTACCTAAGGCCCTTTGTTACGTAAGTACTCTTCAATAAAAGGTTCTGCTCGTTATTTTATTATTTTAAAGGGTTAAACAACAAGGATATAATAGGAAATTAAAAAATAAACTTAAATTTTGATATATTCTGTCCTTTTATTATATAATTTATAATACGCACATAATAAACATTATTATAACACTATAAATACATTATATAATACATTTTATTTGTAGTTTCTTATAGACATATGTTTAGAATTTAATTTGTAACAAAAAATCCAAATAAAATTTTCCTCTAAAATCCATAGTTTTCCCGTTATTTCCAATAACCCATTTTAGACTTGAATAACTCCCCTAATATCAACCCCTATGGAGTCAGATTTGGCTATTCGTTAGACCTTTGTCCCTAGTATACGCATACCAAATTTGAAACAAATCGGAGTCAAAAAGTTTTTTTCGCCAAAAAAACCCCAAGGCTTTAGTCCATGGTTTTTAGTTTCGATTGGGGAAAAAGAATTTGAGTTAGACATGGCATCCCCTTAATTCGACCCCAGGGATTACGAATCCGGCGTCCGAATTGTGATGTAACAGTTAGATCTTACGTAATTCGCGAATGAAATGTAAAAACTTCAAAAATTCATAGCGCCCTTATAGAGATAGCTTTTACAACCAAAATTTGGTTATGTACATAATTAAATACGAAGATTTCAAAAATAAAAGTTTAAAATTTTTATCTCTACCCACTTTTGGGTATTAAAAATTTACCCAAAAATGGGTGGACATACGAACTTGAAAATGCAATTTTTGGAATGTACGGCTAAAGATACATACAATAGACTTAATATAAAAATTTAATTTTTATAAGTACAGTAGTTATGATTTTTTTTCTAATTTCCATACCGAAATTAAGGCAAAAGCGCGTTGTTCTGGTTATGGTTTTTGGATAGTACAGGTCGAGGAGAGTATGTTCTCAAAATTTGGTGACAAAAGGGCAATAAACACGGGCTCTAGAAATTTTTAAAAATGACGAATTTTTAACGATGTTTTTGTTAATAGCACAACAAAAAAGCTGTCAAATAGGTCATTTCTAAACACTTGGCTCTACACTCTTCAGACTTGGATATGTTGTTCTACGACCCCTGTTCCTCAAAGGGTATCCGAGGGGAACGCAAAATTTCAAGGAAATAGCTGAAATCCTAGCCGTTTCCGAGATATCAGCCCTTAAAGCTTTATTTTACCCTAATTTGTCTTTTTAAAGGAATCAAGGGCTGGAAAATACCATATCGGGTAGATTTATAGTCGCTCTTTCGATTGGCCTGCACAAAATTCCTTAAAACTCTTCAGTTTTTGATATATTTACCCTTTTCAGATTTTAGGGGATGACCTTTGATAACTCCATTATTAATAGGGTTAGAAAAGTCGGATAAATTTTATTAGACTAATTTGGACTCACTGATTTGCGGTCAAATTTTACCTAAGGCCCTTTGTTACGTAAATACTGGTTATTTTATTATTTAAAGGGATAAACAAAAAGGATATAATAGGTATTTAAAAGATAAACATAAATTTTGATATATTCTGTCCTTTTATTATATAATTTATAAAACACAATAATAAACATTATTATATAACTATAAACACATTATACAATACATTTTATTTATATTTTTTATAGATATATATGCTAGGATGTCCTTAAATGGTTGTTGGTCCTTTGTTGAACCTGTAATCATAAAGAAAAAGATTATTAAACACAGTTAATTGACTTTACAATAATTTTATACTTTAACAATAAATAAATACAATTATCTCGAAAATGAAAAGTCAGAAAAGAAAATTTTTCAAATAAAAGTTGTTAAGAATTTAATTTGCAACAAAAAATCCTAATAAATTATCCCACTAAAGTCCATAGTTTTCCCATTATTTCCAATAACCCATTTTAGACTTGAATAACTCCCCTAATATCAACCCCTATGGGGTCAAATTTGGCTATTCATTAGACTTTTGTCCCTAGTATACGCATACCAAATTTGAAGCAAATCGGAGTCAAAAAGTTTTTTTCGCCAAAAAAACCATAAGGCTTGTCCATGGTTTTTAATTTCGATTGGGGGAAAAAAAATGAGTAATACATGGCATCCCCTTAATTCCACCCCGAGGATTACGAATCCGGCGTCCAAATTGTGATGTAACGGTTAGATCTTACGTAATTCACGAATGATATTTGAAAACTACAAAAATTCATAGCTCCCTATGTACATAAATAAATCCGTAGATTTTGAATATGGGTGTTTTAGTTGTATATCTCCACCCATTTTTGGGTATTAAAAATTGACCCAAAAATGGGTGGACACACGAACTCGAAAATGCAATTTTTGGAATCTACGGCTCAAGATGCATACAATGGATTCAATATGAAAATTTAATTTTGATAACTACAGTAGTTATGATTTTTCTCTGTTCCACACCCAAATTAAGATGAAGGCGCGTTGTTCAGACTATGGTTTTTGAATAGTACAGGTCGAGGAGAGTATGTTCCCAAAATTTGGTGACAAAAGGGCAATAAACACGGGCATTTGGTTATGTACATAATTCAATCCGTAGATTTTAACTATGGATGTTTCAGATTTTTATCTCTACCCAATTTTGGGTACTGAAAATTTAACCAAAAATGGGTATACATACTAACTTGAGAATGCAATATTTGGAATCTACGGCTCAAGTTGCGTACAGTAGACTCAATATGAAAATTTAATTTTTATAAATACAGTAGTTACGATTTTTTTTTTCATTTTCCACTCCCAAATTAAGTTGGAGGCGCGTTGTTCAGACTATGGTTTTTGGATAGTACAAGTCGAGGAGACTAAGTTCCCAAAATTTTGTGACAAAAGGGCAATAAACAATTTTTGTCAATTTTCGGCACTTTTGAACTAATATCCGTGTTGTGAATTATGTATTTCCGATTTTCCATTAAAATTTTGTCATTCCATTAATTCAACCCCGTACAATCCGAATCTGAAGTCCAAACTTAGATACGACGCTTAGATCTTACCTAATTCGCGAATAAATATTTTAAAACTTCAAAGATTGATAGCGCCCTTAGAGAAACAGCTTTTGCAACCAAAATATGGGTATATTCATAATTAAACCCGTACCAGAAATGTTAAATACAATACTTATATAGCCTAATATGAAAAATAAGAAGATTTAATTTAAAACTTACCTATATCCGAATGTATACCGGTTACTTTTGACTTGAGACATTGCTGTATATTTTATTTTAAAAATATAAGGTAAGGCATATTATTAATTTTATATTTATCATTATTATTTATAATATAACTATTTTATTATTTATAAATTTTTACATTTCTTTTTATTTACAAGTTTCTTGACTCGTTTCCTCTTCAGCAAATCATGATTTACTTTCGGGCACTCATTTTTCTTATGTCCTTTTTCTTTGCAGTGGAAGCAGTTCTTTTTACAGAAAAAATATATAAGTAAATATTGCAAAACAATTAAAAAGTATACAATACCTGAGTAAACGCAATATCTCCGCATTTATGGTCGGGCTGAGCGCATCTTCCACATTTTTTGCAATGAATCCAAGTTGGTTTAACACATCTGCTGCATTTTTGGCAATGGATATATGTTCTACCATCTTTTGATGTGCAAGAATCGCAATATTCGCAATGGTTGTTTTCGTTATACACCCAACGATCGCATGTTGAACAAAATTTATAGCCTTCGTCTTCTGGTAGACGAATTTTACTAGAAAAATAAAATAAATATGAAATATTTTTTGGTTACCACTAAAATCAGGGCCGAATTTATAGTAATGGGGCCCCCCTTCCATAAAATAAATTGCTGGAAAAAGATTTTTACCTTCCGTCACCTTTAGGTAAGGAAGGTATTGTCTTTGGTCAAAATCGATGGTGAGTTTTTAATGAATAAGCACGTTTTAGGGTCCCTACTATACGAATTTACTATTTTTAAATTGATGTCTGTATGTATGTATGTATGTATGTATGTATGTCTGTCTGTGTGTGTGTGTGTGCCAAAGTTTTCTCCGACGATAACTCCAATACTACAATTCTAAAAATAATAATTCTTTCGTATTCCTCTTCTTTACATCCATAAGAAGAGTTGATGAGATTTTGGTTATAATTAATCTACCGGAAGTAACCTTATTTCAAGCTTTTAACAGTTTCTTAAAAAGAAACCGAAATTAAATATTATTTTTTGACATATTATATTATAAAAATTAAAGAAAATGCTCTTTTCTATACGGTTTGATTATACATTTTCCTTCATACTCGACAGATATAGAATTAAAGAAATATAAAGAGATTAACTTTCAAAAATCAGCTTTGCTATTTATCATGGAAACAGCTGATATATTCAAAAAAATCTAGTTGACAGCTGTCAGAGTCAAGTGCAAAACCAAAGATGGAAAGTATAGGATCAGAAAGTGGTATAAGTCATAGTGTTTCTCGCAAGTGACTTGCAGTTGCAGCCTTGCCTCAAGATTAGAACTTTCAATGCCGGGAGTATAAGGAAGGCCAAAGAAAAGATGGAAGGACTGTATCGCAAAAAACTTGAGAGAGGAAGAACTGTGTGAAGAAGATGCGTTGGACATTAATGAGTACAAGAGATGAGTAAGAAACAGTGACCCCCAATAAAATAGGGAAAAGCTGAAGAAGGAAGAAGTGTCAAGTGCAATTTACATAATGTACGTTCTTGTTATTGGATTTATGGAATCTTTTCAAAGGATCTTTCGGTATGGAATTTGTAAAAAATAGTGTGTTCGTGTTACAATTTTACAAAATATTAGAATCTTTTACAAGGAACTTTTGGAATAGGATTTGTACAAAATACATCGAATTAACGAAAGGTTTTTTGCTGGTCTCATCAGATTTTTTTATTACGACCCAGAAATGAGTAAAGTTTTAAATGTAAATATCTCGAAAACGAAAAGAGATATCGGCCTGCAGTTTGAATATTTGAAATGTATCTTACCTCAATGAAACGTTGGTGAACATCCTAACGGGGGACCCAAATTTCCTGCCCTTCTGTCCATCTTGAAACAAGGAATGATTGTCGTAATCAACTTTATAATCCGCCATTTTAAAGTCAAATGGTCCTTGACTTATCTGCGGCTCCATAAAATATGGAAAGAATAAAAATATTTTCAATTTATTTTTCTTGGAATTCAAACTTTGATATAAAGTTTCTATTTTCTTTAACGTCTGGCAAATTGGTTCTGTTCTACCACCAAAAGGCGGATCTATAACTACAGCAAAGTTTTTGCCTCTAGAAGAAATATAAATTAATTTTATGAGGAAAGAAATTATTAGTTCTTACCCGTCAGTTTGTAAGAAGTCTTTGAAGACACATTCAGAATCTCTGAGAAAGAAATGATGGTTGAATAAATTATACCAACAAAATTGTAGTGGTCCGTAAAAATTATGATATCTGTGGTCGAAATCCAATAGCAAAGCGGTCATATTTAAATGTTTATTGATTATATTTTCGTAGATTCGGGGAGCTCCAATACATAACACATTTCTAAAACAATATATTATTTTTTTGGGCCTAAAAAAATCGGATAAATTTGTACCTAATTTTTAAAGACTGAAGTATGTCAATAATTGTACCAACAGATTTATCTGTAAATAAGAACTGTGCCTCTTTTTTGTCGTTATTTAACGGCGACAGAAATGTTGACGGAAACGACATTTGTTCATCGCTTATTTCTGCTACAATTTGATGATCTTTATGAATATCTTTCCCTTTAGGAACAACCCAAACATTGCACGTTGTACAATAACATCTTTGTTTTGCGTTTAACGGTTGAATCTATATCAACAAACAAAATAATCTCCATATATAAAAATAAAACGTACTAACCTCATTCAATGTGATGAAAACCTGCCGATGATCAACTTTCGGTAACGATTTAAGTTTCTCCTTATTTCTAGCAATCTTTTTGCTGTTTAAAATTTTGTCTTTTTCGTCTTCCCAAAGAAAGAATGAACAAAGTTTGCGATCGCGGCATGCAGAACATGCAAAGAAGTTTCGTCTTTTGCCAAATTCGTCGATACAACGAGAAAATAATAATGTTGGACCGTGCGGGCATTGCGGATGAGAAGATAGGTCTTCTATGATGTATTGTATTCCAGACATGTCTAAAGAAACAGGAAAATAAATTGTAAACAAAAAGATAACCTAACTAATAAAGAATTGTATGTATCATTGTTAAAAGATGCTTGTCTATTGTTACGAAACATGATATTCTTACCTGAATGTATATAATTGTTATTTAAATGTATAAATAGTCAAATTAACAATTAGTTTTGTAATAAACAATAGTTAAAATTATACTTTCATTTTGAAAACATGTGTACAAAAACATATGTTGAACTCTAGCGTTAAATACATGTAACATGTCCCGCGCAAATTGCAAATAAAACTTTTGGAAACATTTGTAACATAGTTCTCAATAAATAAATATATGACTGCTTATTACCCATTTCTGGGTGTGTACCATAATTTTTACCTCCCGCTACCCTTGGTACGGGAGGAATAGGGATCGTGCTAAAAATCACATATCAAGATTTTAGAAAATGACCACGTTTTAAGGTCCCTAAAATCAATTTTTAACATTTTCACGATGATGTCTGTATGTGTGTGTGTATGAATTTTGTCTTCGCTCTAACTCTACTACCATTCAGAAAATTCTGAAACCTTGTATTTCTACCCTATTCTAATATGAAAAGAAGCCATTAGATTTTGGTGTAAATCGGATAAACGGAAATGGCACTTTACTTGAAGCTCATAATGGTTTTACTTCAAAAAATACCATTAAATGCTATTTTTCGCATTTATGTCATTATGAAAATTAGAGATTATTGAATTCTGTACAGGTATACATTAATACTTTTTCTATACATTTTACAGATAAATTTAAAAATCATTTTTCTTTTTTTAATCCCGAAGCCTAAGATAAACACAATTCCTTTGTTACACAGTTTATTTTTTAAATGAATGTAAATGAAAGGTAAAAGTCATTGTCAAAAAACTAATCACTTCAAATTAATAATAGCAACATATTAAATAATAAAGAAAATCGTAAATAAAGTAAAAGTTATATGCAATGGAACATAATATAGTTTGAAGAATTACTAAATACGTAGGTATGTATTTAAATTAATAAAAATTAAATAGCGGGAGGTTTTGTGTTGGCCATTTTTTTAAATAAAATTTACGAAGTAGGAGGCTATGAATGACAATAATAGCCACAACTCATAATGCCCTAGAGCATTATTTATTATATAATTACCCTGAAAACAGGGTTATTATAATTTACCGGTCGGAAGTTAACAATTTTGACGACTAATATGTAATCATCATCAACAATTAATTAAGGATGTATTAAATATTTATTATAAATAATAAGGTGCGGATGTATTTATAAGTTAACAATTAATTTGGTCAATTTCATACAGTCTTTTGTAGTGAACAGATGTACGTTTCTCTCTAGCGTCAATTTGAAATATTTTATTATTCTTTTTGATTGTCACCAAACATTCTGTATATTTAAATATAGTAGAAATTCGATTAGGAGCCAAACAGCTATTTTTGATAGCTGATATTACCAGCCATTTGCAAAATTTCGTTTTGAACATATTGGTCATTGGTTTTATATTAATAACATACTAAAAATTTATACTCAAATTCTTAGAAATAGAGGCTGAGGAGTTTCGCGCGATAAACACAATCTTCTAGAATTTTTGTTAATTTGCACTCAGAGTTCAGTAGTACAGACTTAGCTACGCGCTACTCTCACTTCGTTACGCTTCTCTACCTCAGATATACAGTAGGGGACATATCAATACTGTGTCTTCTGGGCTGTAGTTGAATCATCTAATAGGGGATTCCACTCATATCGAATTTTTATATAAATTATACACATAATTATTTCTTCCCATATAACTGTGTTATTGACGCAAATTTCTTCTCTATATGTTTTATCACTTTTTTTATAAATGCTAGAATATATTACATACTTTCAAAATGCGCGGTTTTTTCCGGGCTGGATGACGTTACCAAACACGGCCCTCTTTTATTGGCCGACACTGTAAGTAGGCGTTCCCATCATCAAACCAGTGACTGCCAGACTATTCCACTGGAGTATCTGGTTATGGGGTTATGCGGCTACACGCTATTATTTTTACAAATACTTAAATAATAATAAACTATAACTACAATATAATAAATTTACGATAAATAAAATAAAAAAAATCTGTTGTGGCCAGCACAAAACTTTCCGTCAATTCGATGTATTTTGTATAAATCCTATACCAAAAGGTCCTTGGAACAGATTCTATATAATATCATGTAAAATCAAACACGAACACATACTATTTCTATTCTATAAATCCAATAAAATTATAACATAAACATACACTAAGTAAAATGCACTTGACACTTCTTTTTATTCTTCAGCTTCCCCTATTTTATTAGAGGTAGCTGTTTCCTCTTCTCTTCCACTCATTCCTGTCCAACACATCTTCTTGACACAGGCATTCCTTTCAGTCTTCTGCGATACAGTCCTTCCATCTTCTCTTTGGCCTTTCTCTGCGTGTCACTTGCGAGGAGCACTATGACATACCAATTTTGTGATCCTACACTTTCCATATTTGGTTTTGCACTTGCAACTGACATCTGTCAATTAGAATTTTTTTAATATATCAGCATCAGCTGTTTAATTTTTGAAAATTAATTTCTTTATAATGCTTTAAATCTACATCTATTGAATATGAAGGAAAATGTATAATCAAACTGTATAGAGAAGAATATTTTCTTTAATATGTATAATAACAAATTGTCAAAAAAACAATATTTAACTGCGTTTTTTTAAGAAAAAATTTAAAAACTTCAAATAAGGGTACTTCCGGTGGATCAATTATAACCAAAATCTAATCAACTCTTCATATGGATGTACAGAAGAGGAATACGAAAGAATTATAATTTTTAGAATTGTAGTATTGGAGTTATCGTCAGAGAAAAATTTGTCACACATTTGTCTTCCATAAGCCAAAATTTAAAAAAAGAAATATTAGGGAATTTCTGAATTTAAAAATACTATACATATTAAAAAATCGCGGAATTCCCCATTTTGCAGCCGCCTTCAGAAGACTTGTACAAAGGAAATATTGGATATATAGTAAAACAAATAATAATGAATGAAAACAATCAATTTATTGTGGAATAACATTTTATTAATCTAGTCTTTTATGTGAACATTGACTGCATGTTAAAATGTGTTTCAGTAAACGTTTCTCAAATGCCTGATCGCAGATCCCAACTGAAGGAATCGATTAATACCATTTCGTCCACTCTTTTCTGATTACTGCATAGTGACTAGAGCAGTAACACAGTTAGGAATGCATTTCTTTATTCATTATATGTACAGTTCTTAACAAGATCGTTTCTATATGAGGTAAAACAGGAAAATATGTTATTATTTATAGTATGTACATTCAAACAATAATATAGGAATAAATTAAAAACTATAACTCTGATTCTTTATGCTTTTTTTTCACCACAAAAAGTTTATTTGTACAAGAATTGTACTACTTATAGCAGAGACTGATTATTTCAACTTAAATTAATCGCATATTTTTGTGGTGAATCGTTGTAGAACAATAACAAATTAATATCAATACCGTGTGATATTAACAGTGATTTTTTTTACATTTTCTTCGTTTTTAGATCACTAAACGAAAATAATTTTAATGTATTTATGTATGTAAAGCTACACCTCTACATTCTAGACACATAATAAACAAATGCGATACAACATGCACAGAAGAATATATTGAAGTGGCCTGTATGTTGTTTAATATTTGACATTTTTCAAAAATCGTCTACATCGTTCACACACAGACAGAATCACGGAAATTATATTTTGTTACAAAAAGATTTAAGAACTTTATTTTTTATTTATGCATACAATTGTCTAAGGCGATCTATGTATTCATTGTATATCACAAATATACGTATATATGGTAACAATCAAACAATTTTTGTTATTCAATAGAACATCATTTTATCACCTCTTCTTGAATAATAAAATTCATTATATATTCGTTTTTTGATAAGTAATGTCATTTACAAATCTTTAATATAAACATATTGGATGGAATTAAGTGGGTTGTATTAAGGTCTGTAGTAAAACTTGTATTAAGTATATGGCAACATTGTAGTATTTTCCACATGTATCAATGAGATTCAATTGTAATTTAGAAATTTTACCACAGGGAAAAGTAATACAGATATCCTTTAGTCAAATGAGGAAGTATTATTGTAAATGGAAGGTGTAAACGGAAACTCATTATTGCAAAATTAGGTTAGAAATATGTCAAATTTTATGTGTCAAATATTTCATACCTGAATGTTAATAAATTTTAAAATATCTCAACCCCCGTTTTGATCAGTTTTGACATTTGTTCTTTTTTTCTTACTCCTGTTAATAATTTTTTTTCTTTATTTGATCTTTTGGTTTCTCACTTTTTTCTGACAGGTATTACAAAGTTGCCAAAATATTTTTGACAAAGGACTGTTTTAGCTTAAAACACGCTAATACAACCCACTGAATCTTACCCAATAACATTAAACTGTTGAATATTAAACAAAATACGGACCGTTTTAATAGTAAAAATTTTTATGCAGAGCATACACGTCATTAAAGTTTGTAACTAGATAATGACGTCACGGAATTACTAGGTTTACATTTAATTTTAACAACGAAGCACAACTGGAAAAACAGTTACTGTTTGTATTGAAAAATACAAATTTGATACGCAACAAGGCAATGTAAGAAAAAACAACGAACAACGTAAACAAATGTTAGGTATCATACGAAAAGGTAAAAACGAATAAAAGAACAGCAAATGCCAGTCGACAAGATACATGTCATATAAACGTACAAATATTGAAATCCAATAGTGTCAACAGGTGGTGAAAAAATTAACTACAATTATTTGAAATAAATAAAACATGTTTGACTTTCAAATAATTGTAAATTTAATTAAAATGTACTATTCTTATAGTATGCAAAATATAGTACTTATTTACTTCTTTTTTTTCTAAATAAAAACATTACTCGGTCATTAATAAAGTTTTTTTTCATATTATAATGTTTTTATGACGCATCCTCTGCAATTTTTTTTTTTACTATTTCATTAATTTCTTTACATCTATAGTTCGTTTCCCATAAGAAAAGAGCGTTGATTTAGGTAAAAAATAAATTGTTATCTTCCTCTGATTGATCAGAATGCACATCTAATGGGGATTACACCATTTTTTTTTTATAATTTCATCTGAAAATATTAGGAAAACTAAGACTATTGATGAAAATCTGGTGAAAAATTCCTATTAATAAGCGAGTTATGGTCTCCCGAATTTTGAAAAGATTGAAGTGACATCACATTTATGTGTTTTTATATCAAACTGTTTTCATCATGGACCTAAATGTTCTTGAAATATATGCTATTTTAAGTTATATTTACATAAAAATAAATGAATATTATAACACTGTATAAGTCTACATACTTTATAATTACAGGTGTATTTAAATTATTAAGTTTAATGCAAGAAATTTATGTTAAAATAAAAACTGTTTGGAAACTGCAGTACAGGAATGGTAGCCCCTCCTTTCGAATTTGAATTTCTTTACTTCCATTGGTAGTAATCCCCACCGCCTAACACGCTATTTGTAATGCATGTATAGGCGGTCTTTCGGTCGCCAAACAAAATATTATATATAGATTTCATATTAGTGTTGAAGCGCTATAACAAAAAACCCCTTATTTCCGAAATATCTCAATTATACCATTTCATTTTTTTATTAATATTCGTTATTCAGCATATACATTCGTATTTTTTGACTATTTTCCTTTAATTCGATTGAGCTGGAATCCCCCATTCACGAAGTTTTGACTATGAAACATATGATGTGCTTGAGGTCAAGAACGACCGGAGTAAGTAATGCTTGGCGAAGTAATACTCAAGTACGAGATTGGGCATCGACTATGAATACGGGCATTCATTCTGTAAATTTTATTTTAAAATTACAGGCGATATTTTTTTTTTCGGTTTTGTGAACTAGATTTGCATTCTGACCAATGAAACGGCTTAATCTAAACCAACGCTATTTTCTTACTAAGAAAAATGCATTTGGGTTTTGTAGAGACTTCGTTCTGAACTCAATATATAAAAAATAGTTTTAATAATAAAAATAAAGTTCAATGTTTATAAATCATTTTGTATTTTAATTTTCCGAGATTCGTGCTGTAAAAACTGAAGTTTCAGTAGATATAAATTGGAAAATTCGTAATTTCAAATTATCTTGAACGAAGAAAGTAATTTTACTTACATTTTGTTTTATTTCTAATATTTTTCTCCACATCTAAATCATTCAAAATGATTTTATATATTGAATATATTGCAGATTATCAATTATTAAAATTGTAGTAGTCACAAATTAATTTTCTTTAGCTATCATTAGGTTTTTAACACATAAATATTGCCCTCTATTTTAAAAACATTCTTTTATTCATCAAGAAACAGTTGAACAAAAGTTTGACAACCGCTCTTCAATTGTTTTTTGACAAAAGAATTCACAGAGAAGGGCAACATTTAGAGTTATATCTCCGTACCAGACTTAGGAACTTGTATATAACAAACTATTTATAATTATCATTATTATTAGGTATATATTTTAGTAGTAATTTTATAAGAGACGATTGATATATTCTCACAGTGCGACACCACAAGAGAACGTAAAGCACTAAACGAACTCTGATACGAGTAATTTATCGTGAAAGCCCGATCACAGATATAATACTGAAATTAGGGTCAGAAAGTACACAACCATAATAAGACTCATTTTTTTTTTTTGGGTTTTCTCATATTTTTGATATATACGGGACAATATGTTATATAATTTCGATTTATAGTTTACATACGATTGTTGAGTCATTTAAAATCTAAACTATAATTGACCATCGCATTTTTAGAATAGATATAAAAATATCTATTTTGAACGATTTTTCTATTTATTTTCTCCTTTATGATTTATATATAAAAGCAGAATTTACTATTTTTAACAAATAAGTTTTCCTATTTGTGCTTATCTCGTAGCCCGATTGTAAAATATGTATTTTATAAAACGCCTAAAAAATGGCACTCAATTTTTCGGAATAAAACTACGTTATTTACGCACAATATTTCTAGAAATATTATTAATCAATTAGGAGGCAATCAAAAATTTGAAAAATCAGTTAACCGATATAATGGTCCGTATTACAAGCGCACTTTTATAATAAAAGCTCTTTTATGGAGCATACCGCTCATAAGAATATAATGTAAACGCACGCCAAAACAGCGCTTTTATTATAAATACGGGCCTTTAATTTTAAAAATATAATTTTTAATCGGAACCAATATTTTTATTTACTAACGGTAATCATTCTGCTAAATAAATTAAAACCGGTTCTAAAACGAAACGGAAAGTGTAAAAATAAATTACAACTTTTTATACTAAAAATGAATGAAAAAAAAACAACTTTATTTTAACGGACGTAGAAAAAATAATTTATATAAACAAATTTGAAACAATTTTCCTGTTCTTGAAACCGGGCGTTTAAAATACCAATCCTGTTTTTTTTTTTTCAGAAAGATTTTCTTAACCGCTTTATTTAACCGGTTAACTAAAGCTGTGTCCGATGTCGCATTTTGAAATTTAGTATTTAATATTTAGGTTTTCTTCACATAAATAAAACTCCGAATGGCACACTAATGACAACCATTGGTTTGTATGGCAACACTTTAGAATAACAAATATAAATTATACAGTTTGATTTAATTTGATGCTTCAGATTAAATGTTAATATTGTATTTCATAAAATAGAAGCTAAGAAGCTATTATTTGACGGCTGTGTCCGATGTTGTAATTGTATCACACTAATATCTAAATCCTAAATTTATATGCCCTAAATCTAAATCTTATTTAGGATTTTAGTAATTAGATTTTAGGGTTTTGCACTAATTAAACAATTCATGTTCGTAGCTGTAATTTGTGAAAAACGTCAAATTTACTGTCAAATAATAACATCTTAGCTTCTATTTTATGAAATATAATATTAATATTTTTCAGCGTTTTCCGCTTACCAAAATTTAGTGCGCACTGGAACACACTTAGTGCAATGTATGACGTCATGCACTGTTTTGGTTTTGTGAACGGTGCGCACCCATCCAGTGACAAGTGGAAAATACGTTCCTGTTCCTATTTCTGTTCACATTTGTTTGGGCAAAAGTTGAGGTTAAATTTGGGGTTTGAAAGTTTTATTGACATAATTGACAATAAATATAAAATATGACGACGGTGTCATTATTATAACTCTTAATTCTGAAGGATTTTTGAAACATGATAAAATTTAAGGTTTTTTATTTGTGCAAAACAATATATGTAATTATTACCTGTTTGCCAGAATATTTATGTACTATACTAGATATGAAATTAATTATTTTGGGTTGGTCTGGTTTATTTACATAGTCTAAGAGCCGTATGTGTTATATCATCAGATGACGGAGATGAAGATAAAAGTCTTTCAACAGCAGATACCACTACGGCATTTTTTAAATCTTCCGCCGCCATATTTGCACTCAAATTGTCGCACTTGCTATAGTAGTCGGTGCAACAAAATGCGCACTGGGTGCGAGTTGATGTTGCCCTGAGTGCGATTTCGTAGTAAGTGGAAAATAAAAATCCGGAACAGTGCGCACTGAAAAGGTAAGTAGAAAACGCCACTCACACTCAGTGCAGCTAAATTTGCACTCAGTGCGCACTGGATGTGTAAGCGGAAAACGCTATAAAAATCCGGAACAGTGCGCACTGAATGTGTAGGCGGAAAACGCTATAATATTTACTTTGAAGCATCGAATTAAATCGAAGTGTATAATTAATTTTTGTTTTTCTAAAGTGTTGCCATACAAATCAATGGATATCATTAATGTCCCATTCGGAGTTGTATTTATGTGACGAAGACCTAAATTCTAAATATTAAATGCCAAAATACGATATCGGACACAACCTAAAGATTAAAGGCATAAAACTTTAAAAATCATAGTTAACACGTTTCGCAAGTTTTCAATCTATGAATCAACCCCTTAGTCATTTATCAGAGACTGGCTCCCTCAATCAGAACCACAGACGAGTTTCGCTCTTACTGTACTAACGCCTCTAGGAGGCACTGAGTAGGCTGAGTAAATCCCAAAATATGATTCAAAATTTTGAAAACAATTTAGTCAATACTTACATTCTCACTATTCTCAGTCGAAAGTTGTTTTATCTTTTCTTTATTCCCCAACAATCGAATGTAAACTTTGATGACATGAGCACCAATCATCAACCTATAGAGTGCGTGCTAGTCTAGAGAAGGCAAGAAATGAATACGAGATCAGAG
Organism: Ophonus ardosiacus; assembly: GCA_943142095.1. Classification (NCBI taxonomy): domain Eukaryota; kingdom Metazoa; phylum Arthropoda; class Insecta; order Coleoptera; family Carabidae; genus Ophonus; species Ophonus ardosiacus. The sequence goes on from OW964835.1 coordinate 6,249,982, forward strand.
ATCACAACATCCGACGAGACGGAGCGCCCGTTAGAAGACAGACTCCGCCGAGCGGGACAGGTGTATGGGGTGCGAGGGGCTACGTGCCAGCCGCTTCTTCGGCAACTTGTTCAACGTGTTCAGCAGGCTGATGAAGTCTGGCCGGTCGGACGAGCGGAACGACCAGCATTGCATCAGGATGTCCTATGAGAACCACACGAAAATTACAGATAAAGGTAAGTGTAAGGTGCTATTATAGTATATTAACACCCTGTAAAAATGTCTTGAATTCGACAATGTCCATTTGCACTCGAAACACACAAGGTTTTTTCTACAGTCACCACAATGGGATACTCCGCCATAAGAAAAAATAATAAAATGTACACTTTGTACTTACAGTACTACTCAATAAATAACGATTGGCTAATATAGAAGATACGGTTTAAACTCAAAATGCTTTTAAATGATTATATCGCTACATTAGCTTTCTATTCCATAAAATAAACCAAAATTAGGGCGCGGAAGCCAGAATTTGTGATGATTTGATGAGTTTTTGTAGCAAAATGTGTCAATTGTCACGCTTGTCACACTGAAAAAATTATACTTGCCGTCAAATAATTATGGACTGGAGATTTCTACAATGATGCCAAATTTTTTAAGTGTCTATCTGTACAAATATCTGTAATCTGTCAATGTCATTTTATATTCTGATATTTTCGTTAGCACTTGCGGGCGCTTTTCATTCCCAATTCTATAAATTGCACTATATTTAGACTTTTGAAAAGAAAATGAGTGAAACTCATGAATTAAATAGTCCTGGTTCTTATAAAAAACGTTTAGGAAAACAAGATTTAAATGGGCAAACAAAACAATTATTGCCAATGTACACATTTTTTCAAAATATTGACGTTACATCTTGAAAAAAATTATAATTTATTAAATAACAAGAAAACTTTGGATTTGACTGCAGAAGCATGTTGTGTTGGCAGATCTGCTGTTCACCTAATAATCAATCATTCTTACCTTTTATTTAGATTTCACCGGTTATGGTATTTTAACGCAAACGCGACCTTAGCTTGATTTGTGGAAACTTTGGTCAAAATATAAATATAAATTTTCCACAGAGACAATTTTTATATTTTATATTACGTATTACTGTCTTACCTTGCTTATTTGTTATAGATATTTTCTTCATTTCCGATGTATTAAAAATTTTAATTAGTTTTAAATGTATAATATGACATTTGCGTTCATTCCTGGTCATGTCAAGTTACAAGCGGCAATGTGCGGAAAAGGATAAAAGTTGAACATCAGTCCATAATCATTTGACGGCGAGCAGGTATTCCCTGACGGCGAGTATAACAAATATTTCAAGGTATTTGTGATTATATATGTTACCTCATGTTACCTGGTGTATTGACTGACTTCTTGCAATTATTTAAGTAACGAAATAACTAATAACTTTATTGTAATCAAAATAAATACGGTAAACTCGAGATCAAATGTCACAATACGACTCACAACTATCGTCGCCACTATAGGCGAGTTTCTTTATTCACCGATGAGTAGTGCGCATGAATCGTAAATTCACCACACCGTTTCTTTATTCACTGCTGAATTGCAGATGAAATTCATCATACCGTTTCTAATTACCGCGCACTATCCATCGTAAATTCATCGCATGCATCGGCTTTGACTACCGATGGATTTTACGATTTCCGATGGATCGGTAGTTGGGGGCCTAACGAAATGTTTTTAGGTTATATTTTTGACATTTGCGTTTGTGTCATGGTTGAAGGTATAAGATTATAGAAAAAATGCATGATTAAAATAAATAAAAAAAAATATCTCGTTCACAACGGAAAGTAGATGGTTATAGAGGTAGATATTTTTATTATAATTATGGATTCCACATCACTGCTGTTATTGCTGTTATCAGATTCTTCATTGTTCAATGAAGAATTTGATGATTGCAATACAGCGACGGTCCTTTTAACCACACTTTTAACTATAAAAGTTTCCATATCTGTTAACTGGTGTGGTGGTTAACTGTCAGTTGATATTTAAGGTTAGGAGATTCATCGCACTTTTCAGCAACCCGTTTCTTTATTCGGTCGCAGCGGCTATCCATCGGATCCATCAGTTATTCATCGTGACGTCATTTTCAATTGCTGATGGAATTCAGCGCATTAATTGTTGCTGAATAAAGAAACTCGCCCATACATCTACCGCTAACTGTGTATAATCATTTCTATTACTAAACAAAACCTGTTCACACAATTTATTTTATATTTAATTTTATTTTATCGTTATTTTCCATTCTTCTTGAGCTATTGCTTCAATCTAATCTATGTATTTTATACTTTCGTTTTTATAAATGAATGCCCTATTTTATTTTCACAGCAGTGCAGCACTTTGTTTGGTTATGTAATATACCGGCAGAGCATATGTCAGATTTATTTGTGAACGTGGTAAATATGTAACTACAGTGCCATTAGTTCCTGACTAAACGTTTCCATTAAGAATGTAGACAAGTGACATTTTTCAACATTGTATAATTAGAAATTTGAACAGCGAGCGTTTTTTCTACTTTGTCGCACATGAGCGGCAAACATTTTGCGTTAACAAAAGAAAGCGCAAATGGCTACTTTCTAAAGTGGCTGCAGAAAAAATCTATTCCAATCAATTTATTGCGAGATATTTCTACACACTATTTTACGAAATGTAACAATAATATTTGAAAGTATGATAAAGCCTAATTTTGTTACCTTGACATCGCGCGAAGCTTGCAAATTCGCTAGTGGCTGCTTCATTCCTTTACCAACTTGCCAGATTATAGACTCAGGCGGTTGTCCCTTAAAGGGCCATTCGCCACACAGCAACTCGTACCACACAGTACTACAAATATAAATATGGTATGGTAAACGTAGAAAATGGCAAAGTTCTGTTTAAATGTGAAACATGTAAACTTACCCAAAAGCGTAGACATCAGAAGCTTTAGTAAATGGTAGCTCTTCATCATGAGTCTGATGTGCCCGTAAACTTCTCACTATCTCTGGAGCTAAGTAACACAACCAGCCTGGAGGTATTCCCAAACTATCTCCCTTTCTGCATCATAAAAACAAATATCTATCAAACTCCCCTCTCATTTTGCACAAATTGGAAGAAACTTTAAAAATTATTAATTTACCAAATATCTCTATCTAAACCAGATTTGACAGGGCAAGAATAATAAAAAAAAATAACGGGTAATGATTATCCGAAAACGAGAACGTAATTTTTAAAATGGTTTTTGTTCAAAAACAAGTTTACCCTTTATTTAATCGGTTAATAAAATCATTCGGGAAATTTATTTAAAATCGTCACTAACAGCCCGATTCACAAAAAAGTTTAAGCTAATCCTCATTTTTGGATTAGCGAATTCTGCTCTAATTTTGACAGTTTATAACTTAAAATATAAGCTGCATTCTTTTTACCAATATCTCACCTCACTTGTTCTCAAAATGAGATGAGATTGAAGTGAGGTGAGCTGAGATAGTTACTTAACAAATAGAACACAATTTAGAGAAAGAACGGAATACCTATTATCTTTCTCTGTTTATCATATGTTTTATTTATCAGTATGTTGACATTTTCATTTTGTTTTCGAATTTATTTTAAATATCTGACAAGGTAGACCCGCTAAGACAATGAAATGTCAAAGAATAAATCTACATCGTACGAATTTTCATGGCAAATAACATTATAAAACAATTCAATTTATTTATTAAATTTAGAATTAAAGAAATACAATTTCACTTATCAATATTAAATCATCAACATTAACACTTTCTTAAATATTCATTTTTAAATAAAAAATAACACTGAAAAAGACCCCCACTCCTCCAATGAGGTGAGACACTCAACAAGCATCACCCCGCAAGGTAACTCAGTATCGGCAAGGGGGGAGGAATCCGCCTCACTTCATCTCATCTCAGTTGGGACAAATAGAACTGTCAAAATTACTGAGACAACTGAGGTGAGCTGAGATGAACTGAGATTGTGTGTAAAAAGAATGCACCTATAGTCTAATCTATTCCTAGTATCTACCTTTATTGATAGTATCATGAAAATTAAATTTTAATTACCGGAATAGAATAGAATTCACTAATCCAAAAATGAGAATTAGCTTAAACTTTTTTTTGAATCTGGCTGTAAAAGTTCAAAAATCGGCACTAAAGTAATCGATTATACGATGATTTCATTCAATTACAGTGTTGCCAACATTATGATTATCAATGGACATACAAGATAATTTGGGTAGGTATACGAGATATATATACAGGGATTTTCTTTTAACATGCAACATATGGCGAATCACTTTCATGGTTACTAACTATTGTCAAAAAATGACAGCAATGTAATATTTGTCCATTTTAAAATGCAACATACAAAATTTGTAGTTTTGTATTATCAAAACTAATTTCCAATAAATTAGCCTACATACGATTAACAAATAATCAAAACATGAATGTTGTACATCATAACAAACTTTAGCTTACAAAAATTCATAATTTTCATGTAATAAATGTTAAAAAATACCCCCAATCACTCTGAGGCAATATTCTAGTCGGTCGTAATAAGAATTGACACCATTTGTGATGTGTTTTGGAGGTATCTCCTGTGCTGCATACTATTTATAATGTTGCATTTTAAAATGGACAAATATTACATTGCTGTCATTTTTGACGATAGTGAGTAACCATGGAAGTGATGAACTATAATGTTGCATTTTAAAATAAACTCTCTGTATAAAAGTATATTTGAACGTAAAATGACAAAAAATATGTGCAAGAAACTCGAAATGAAGAATTCCTTTGAAGAAGATTGAAATAAAACATAATTTTGAGTGTTCTTTACGATAATCTCAATGTTCGGAGGTTAGTAACATTGAGTGTTAGACTGACAGTTCCATAAACATAAACTATAAATATAAAATATTCCTTTCATTTTCACAAATTTTCAATTTCAAATAAAATTTAATATGCACCTTAGCACTGAAGTTCATTTTTATCACTCACATGATTTATTTTCTTCAGATTTACAGCCTCGGCAACTTAATTCCATATTCGTGATAAAAAGTAGAACTTCAATACCTTGATACATAAATAACTATTTTTTTAGGTCTGTCAAAAGGTTTACTTTGTTTACTCTTCTTTCAATTTGGAATACGTAGTTATTTTTATTGCCATTTAAAAAGATTGAGTGAAAAAATTGCTGTTTCCCGTTTGTTATCAGATTTTAGTATACCCAAATCATTCAAGCAGCCAATGCACGTCATCACTTAGTGTAAAAACCTTAATGCATTAAAATTACTAATAGTGAAAAATGAAATATAATTTCAATCATTTTTAACCGTCAAAAAGTGTCTTATATAATTATTATTAAGATGAATAGTAGAGTTCATTACTTATCGTATATGACATGAACAATATATAAATAAAGTACATCAACGTCATATTATTTGTTAAATTGTTGCTATAGTTGGCAACATTGACAATTTGTATGTTCATACTGTCAAAGTTATTATTTGAAAAATATTTGTATCGTGTTTGAAACATTTTTGTGCGTTGTAAAGGCCTATTTATAATAAAGTAATGTTAAACGTAACGCAACGACGCAACGTGACCGTTAACGCAAACACAAAATCTGTGAATCTGCCAAAGATAGCACTTCTAATCAATCAGAAGAATTAGGTACATTTCTTGGGAATTCGTCTCACTTTTATTTATTGCCTTTATATGGCATACATAAGTATAAATAAGGTTAGTATTATAAAATAATTTAAATAGAAACGGACTGTGACGAAAATATAGTATTTATTTTGTATATGTGACAGTTCATGACCATGTTGATAATACAGATTGCAACCTGTATAGCTCTTTTCATAAAGATTTTAAAACCTCTGCAAACGTACCAGTACATGACGTCACACATCTAGTTACTTTTATTCAATTTTTATTAATGACGTGCATTGACTGCTTGAATGATTTGGGTATAAATAAAAATATCGGTTGTGGTTAAAAATCGCGTTTTTTTATTCAAAATAATAGTTAACCCAATTATATCAACCGTTTTTTTTTTGCCTTACTTATAATCACAAATTAAATGATTTAAATAAATAAAATAAATGATTTATAATTTTAAAAAATCTGATACTTTCTGGGCTATCTGATAATACATTATTTAATCGAGTATATCAATTAAGGAATCTTCAAAAAATATAATGAATAATGATAAATAAAATTAAAATAATTGTGTTATTACTTTTCTATATTTTGCAGGAATTTGTGCCAATCTTTCTCATGATCTAAGAAGAAAATTATTCCTAAGTCTACATTTGATCTGAAAAAAATAGAAAATGAAGATTGATCTATATTTTCTTTAAAATGACGCCACTGAATTGATCTAGAAACACAAATTTCGCCTCCTTTTGTAGAATAAAATAGTACTTACCTATTTCCGAAGCAAAGCTTCGTAACACTGAACAATCCAAAATCAGCAATGATTACTTTTCCATTTTCCAGAAAAATATTCTTGCTTTTCAGATCTTTATGGACGATTCCCTTTGCGTGAAGATACCCCATACCCTGTCGCATAATTTAACATTAAATAACTTATAAATAATCATTAAAATGTGTTTTTTTTACCTGTGATATTTGTTGTGCGATGATCGTTGTTTTATTCATGTTAAATTTGTCTTTTCTTAAATGGATGTGAGTGTAGAGTGTCATACCTTTACTCAGACTAGTGACTATAGCCAATCTGGGTGGTTTCATACACGCGCCCATGAAAAGCATTAAGTTTTCATGGCGAGTTTTTCTGAAAATTCCAACCTACAAAGTATGAAATTAGTGAGAATTATTAAAAGATGTTTTGGGGAATAAATCACCTCCATTTTAAATGTTTCCAAAGTCTTTTCATCGTCCAAATAATCCATATTTAAAACTTTAATGGCTACATCACCGTGCCAGTTTCCGCGATAAACTGTACCGAAACGTCCAGTGCCAATTGGTTCGCCGATTTTTAGTTCGTCGAAGGGAATATCCCATTCTCGCATAGACAACTGCAATACAAACATAAAGGTGGGGATTTTAGAATCCAGAATGATTCTTTTCTTTTACTAAAAATCACCGTTTATAAATATAGAAGTGTGACAACTCAATTTTTGTTGACATATAGTTGTTGGCGATTAGTAGACCGAGATTCTAATCTTACACACATTGGCTCGTAGTATGATCACGGTTTTAACTAAAACGCTGTTTTAAGAAATGTCAAATTCAAATTTCAATGTTTAATTTCACCCTTATATGTAAAGAATGATTTTTTTAAATATTTGTTTGAATACAAACTATGTTCTGCTTTAAAATCATATTTTGATAAATTTGATATTATTTATTAATGTTATTAAATAATGAAATTTGACATTTCTTAAAACAGCGTTTTAGTTAAAACCGTGATCATACTACGAGCCAATGTGCCATACCACATAACATTCTGGAACTAATACCACAAATGACAAATTAACTGTCAATCGTGCTGTCACATTTGACACGATTCTAAAAATGTGGAAAATATGCTTTCTTAAGTATATAAATTAGGAAAATGAGTTAAAATAATGGAAATAACATTAAAAATAAACAAACCATGATCTGTAATTGATTTTATCATTTGTATCTTAATAAATCTTTTTTTTTTCACCTCGAAAATTAATAATTCAAGTTTCATTCATGTTTAAAACAAAAGAATGTAGACTTGTTATACATCGTAACAAAGCTTATAATAGATATTTACACACCAAGTGAGCTAAGGTAATGTTTATTCATGAGAAGAAAGTTTAGCTCACGAGACCGTAAGGGCGAGTGAGTTAATTTCTTCGAGTGAATAAACTTTCTTAGCTCACGTGGTTTGTACAATATTTTATTCAATTTTGACGAAATAATAATAAAAACCATTAAAATATTTAATTTTGACATAATAAAAAACTGATCAGTTAGTAGGCTGAGCATGACAATCGTCGCTGATTGACGTCAAGTCATATATTTAAAATGCTTTATTGTCTGTCATTTCTGCCGTGAAAAATAATGAAAATGGCTGATAATATCTGATAAATATTGTGGTGAGTGTTATTTTCGTACCTGATGTTATTTTAAATGCATTATTTGTTGCAGAGTGAGTTAAAATTTTGTGAGAGTGATTTAAAAAATTTTAATTCACATGTGAAAAAAGTATTACTTATAGTTGTTGCTATGGAGTTAATAATGACAGTTTAAAACGTCGAAATTGAATAAAACAAATAAAAAGATGAGACTGTTTTTTACCCATGTTCCCATTTAAAAAATGTGATGTTTGTATTACATCCCGAGAATTATTAAGTTTTAAAAAAATCTAATTACTTCACGTTATTCTATGTAAAAAAAACTGTATAAAAATGATTTATACAATTTTTCTGTATCTCTCATAATAAGCCAGATATGAGGTATTTTCAAAATAAGCGAAAAACAAGTTTTAGTCTATAGATCAAAAACAAAAGACTATGGAAAATTCTTGTGGTGCCTATTAAAATTGGCCTATAAAGACCTACATCAATTTTCTATTGTGTGCATAATAAAAAAGTGTTTCACATGAAGAACTCGAATTTGTTCCATCCCGTACATCTCATTTTTCTAAAAAAAATTGAGGTTAAAATATTGAACGTCTTGTATATTTTATAAATTAAGTTTATGTGCTAGAAAGTAAAACAACATGATATTCATTAATAATAACTAGTTATACAATTTTATTTATTAATTTTACGCTCAAATTCATTTGGCAACACAGGCAAGGTACACAAGCTGTACTCTTGGCAACCTTGTTTGGGCCCTACAAGCAAATGTCAAAGTCACGTGGCTGCTCGCGCCTCAGAGAGTCAACTGTATGATCGTCCACAAAAATTCTATATTTATACACCGTGATAAAAATGAATCTCGACTTACGCTATTCTGCCGAGGCCACCTGCGTCCATCCCTCTCCGTAATAGTCTCACTATCCGACACCTGACTATCTTGACTATCCACCCTCACTGGAGTCCGATCCGAATCCGTGCTCACCGACCCCGAAACCGACACCGTCCTCTCGCTATCATGCATCTCCTCCTCCAGAACTGGCACCCCATGGAGGGGATGCGTCTCAATCGTGACTCCGATGTCAGCCCCGAGGTGCCCCACGTCGGGGAAATGGAACTGCTGCTTGGTGTGCGCCAGGGGGGTTTGCGCTACTAGAAGAGCCGGGCTTGACGGGGTGGAGCTGTTGCAGGATGATGTGTTGGAGCTGCTGTCGGGGGCTGTGTATGGGATGTTGACGGTGGGTTGGTTGTGGTTGTGGCGTTTGTAGGGAAGGCGGTTGAGGATGGTTTGGTTGGGGGAGCAGGTGCGGTATTGGTTCGGGGATTGGTTTGGTTGGAATACTGAAAAATAAGAACATGTTTCAATTTTATAAGTAATTAAAAATAGGAGAGTTCACTTACATTAAATTTGCAAATAATAATTTCATAGTTTCACTTTTTTATAAATACGTAAAAGAGTAGCAAAGTATTCAAATGTCACGCCGATGACCACAAGATTCAACGGTGCTATGTGTTGTAACCATATACGACCTCGTAACTAATATATTGCGGATCCTTTGCTTTTCTTGAAGGAAACACTGTGAAATGGAAATATCATTTCTACATAAGTCTATCTCACACAAACACCCAACCGCGAATTATGCGCATGCTTGAAAACCTTGACTAGTATTGGCTAACGAGGAAATCATGATCACTTTTTGCGAATCACAGAGTTCTGTTTATTAACGACTAGCGCGAGAAATTTTAAATTTAAATTTGAGAAATTAAACAATGTACCTACTGTTTATTTTATATGTAAATTCTTGAATATAAATATTAGTAGGTAATAATAAAAAACATTGACATATTCTAGTGCTAAATTTGAATTAAATAATTTACTTTGTTGTACTGTAAAAATAATAGGAATACAATCTGGTCAGGATTAATTTATTTGACAATAAATTACTGTATGAAGCACAAAGCAAATGCTTTCGAAGTGCAACTACAAACAGAAATGAAATCAAACGTCAAAGTCAAACCATGTGCTCGCTGCATCACCAGGACAGCGTTCCAAAACAAAGAATACCGAGTTTTGGCGTAGAGTATGTGTTGTGTTTTGGAACGAATGAGAGTTTTGTTGAAGTAAAAAATTGAAACTAAATTTAAAATAATTTTAAAAAACTAACAAAACTACTTATAATTACAACATTAATGTCAAGCCCGTATTGAAAGCACACTTTTATAATAAAATCGCTTTTATGGAGCACTCTCCTCAATATAATGTGAAAGTACGCTCCATAAAAGCGCTTTCATTATAAAAGTATGCTCGTAATACACGCCAACGTATTTACTTATATTTATTTTCAACCAAAAGCATGTTTTCTTCCTCAAGAAGGCAAATTACTTTCATATGTTGAGAATCGTGAGCATCTACGTTTGAAAATATTGTGGAGTAATTTCTATATTCTCCTCGTTAGTAGAGTAAGTAGAAAATCACTTTTGAGTAAACTCTGGCTGTTTTCGAGATTATTAGATTTGAAACGACGAATAATTTCGTACTTTAATAGTAGGATTTTGGAACGCAGCCCAGCCAGCAACGCTGTCAGCGGTAGCCAATAGTAGTCAAGATTTCCGAGCATGCGCATAATTGCCGGTTGGGTATTTGTGAGAGATAGACTTATGCAGAAATTATATTTTCATTTCACAGTGTTTCCTTCACTTACTCTTATGGGAAAGATACGAGCATTAGCAATATATTAGTTAATAGGTATATGATTTCTGCATAAGTCTATCTCTCACAAACACCCAACCGGCAATTATGCGCATGCTCGGAAATCTTGACTACTATTGGCTAACGCTGACAGCGTCGCTGGCTGGGCTGCGTTCCAAAATCCTACTCTTAAAGTACCAAATTATTCGAAGTTGTTTCAAAACTAATAACCTCTAAAACTGCCAGAGTTTACTCCAAAGTGATGTTCTACTTACTCTACTAACGAGGAGAGTATAGGAATTACTCCACAATATTTTCAAACGTAGATTCTCACGATTCTCAACATATGAAAGTAATTTGCCTTCTTGAGGAAGAAAACATGCTTTTGGTTGAAAATAAAGATAAGTAAATACGTTGGCGTGTATTACGAGCATACTTTTATAATAAAAGCGGTTTCATGGAGAATACTTTCACATTATATTGAGGAGAGTGCTCCATAAAAACGCTTTTATTACGGGCTTGACATTAATGTTGTAATTATAAGTAGTTTTGTTAGTTTTATAAAATTATTTTTAATTTAGTTTCAATTTTTTACTTCAACAAAACTCTCATTCGTTCCAAAACACAACACATCATACTCTACGCCAAAACTCTGTATTCTTGGTTTTAGAACGCTGCCCTGGTGTTGCAGCGAGCACATGGTTTGACTGACATTTTATTTCTGTTTGTAGTTGCACTTCGAAAGCATTTGCTTTGTGTTTCATACAGTAATTTATTGTCACCTAAATAAATTAATCCTGACCAGATTGTATTCCTATTATTTTTACAGTACAACAAAGTAAATTATTTAATTCAAATTTAGCACTAGAATATGTCAATGTTTTTTATTATTACTAATATTTATATTCAAGAATTTACATACAATATAAATAGTAGGTCCATTGTTTAATTTCTCAAATTTAAATTTAAAATTTCTCGCGCTAGTCGTTAATAAACAGAACTCTGTGATTCGCAAAAAGTGATCATGATTTCATCGTTAGCCAATAGTAGTCAAGGTTTCCAAGCATGCGCATAATTCGCGGTTGGGTGTTTGTGTGAGATACACTTATGCAGAAATGATATTTTCATTTCACAGTGTTTCCTTCAAGAAATGCAAAGGATCCGCAATATATTAGTTAATAGGTATATGAATATAACCTTTGAGTTATGTTAATGGCATTTGTCATACCGCAAGAAAGAATAACAACAGCTTGTTCCAAGAAGAAATTTCTGACGGTTTATGATACTATCAGTTACTCTCTGAATATTTATGTGAACTGTTTGTTTGTTGGAACAAATTTCGGATTGCTTCAGCCAAAAGTTTGACTGGGGTGCTGTTTCTTCTAACTAATTTACATTTGTGTGTTTGTTGGAACAGTACACGAAGCAGTCAGAAAAGTAGAAGATCCTGGTTCGAGTTCCGGCGGTGTCAGATGATTTTTCAAATTTATTCTTATGTCCGGTTTTATAAACGGCAGATAAATTTATTTCCAAAGTAAAAAAAAATTATTCCTTCAAATGACAGTCGAATTTTTAACAGTAATGTTATAAATGTCATAAAATGAGTAAAATTGATTCGACGTTGTTAGTTTGAATAAATTTACTATGGAAGTAAATAAATTCTGCCCTTTATAAAACCGGGGATAAGTTATTTATAAATAATATTGTAAAAAAAAAACATGACAGCATCGCACATTTATATTAAAAATAAACAATAGGGACTATAAAAGCGTACAAGTTATTCGTTTTTAAAATAAATAAAATCACTCTTATTAGTTTTCTGAAATAGTTTCAAATAAAGATTAATTAACGTTACTTTTGGTGTACCCCAAGGTTCGCACCTGGGACCTTTATTAATTAATTTATTTATATACAGAGTTAAAAAAAAAAACGGATAAAATTCATTTTCAAGTAATTTAATAAAAAAAAAAACGACAACAAAAGAAAACCAAAACTTGTTTGAATTTATGAAACTACGGCAGATAGAATCCACGTACGTTAAGTCTTTCTAGAACTATAGATCTCTTTCAATTTGGATGAAGTTCCATAAAAAAATATAAAAATAAATTAAGTTTCTCACCATCAGACTGGAAACTTTTCTTAAACTCCTCTACAAATTCCTGCGGCAAGCCACAAGATGGAGGAACCTTGCTCTCGCATTCCCGATGACATTTATATTTGCATTCCTTGCACTTCAGTCCGGGGCCGAAGATTTTCTGATTGCAGAAGTTGCAGAGTGTGATGACCTTGAAGGTTTTTGTGAAACGATGGGCGATTACGTGGCCCATACTTCGAGATACGGTCGGAGTGCGAGGGGATTTCGGGACTTGCAAATTAGTAGCTACAAAGACGAAAATGAAAACATTATTTATAAGTAGAGCTTAATTAATAAATCAGAACAAAGTTTAAGAGAAATAGAATAATATTTGGGCTTACATTTGTAGCTGTTGTCATCGCTGTCAGCCCCAGTGGCTCCCGTGTTGTATGGAGGTGATTTAATAGGACTAGAAACAAGTGGACTGTTGTATCCATGGTCTCCAGGACCGGGTTCTGTTGGTAAACGGCCCCTGCGACCTGTAGTACCGGACTGTTCGGTTTTCCTACACCATATATACATTTACAAATTTATCCTTCTATATATCATTAAATAATGAAGTTTAAAAAATCACTTTATTTTGCTCAAGATGGGTTAACAACAATTTTTAACATTCTAATTTATTTAGAAATACTTTTTTAGAATTTTGAAAATTTCTCTAAACACAAAATTATAAAGAATGTGCAACGAAACGCGAAACATAGGAGTTTAACATACGATTTTAAAAAGTACAAGAATAAAAAGTTGTTTAAAACTAATTTTTACTTTTAAAAATTCGTTAATACAATAGAATATCTGCGGCACTAGATATTTCGAAAGTAAAATATGACACTTTCGCCAAAAATCAGATAGCTATTCTGCAACTCACTGCTTAATTTTAATTGGTTAATAATTTTAACCCAATAGATATTGATTTGACAAATAAAAATTCGATTTTTTGTTATATTTCAACATAAAAAGTTGCAAAAACAAGCCATGCTGTGACGTCACAGGTTCCAAACAAGTTCAGACTCATTTCAAACAGACATTTTATATGGACACACAATTTCTAAATAAATATATATACAGGGTGTCTCAATAAACTTGCCCACTATTGGTAACTTTTTTATTTGAAGAGATACGAGGTTGATTAAATTAGCAAAATTGTGCCATTTTATATTAGAAAATTGGTCATGTAAACAAAATAAAAATTGTGTCAGCGGTTCCCAAAATTTGGGACAAAATATATATTTTTTAAATGGAACTATATATTTTTTATTATCTTATTAGAAAGAGTATTTTTTACTCTTTCTAACAAGGTAATGTTGTTTATGTACAATTTTTTCAAATAAACGAGTTATTTACGTTTAAAGATAAAACTTATCTTTTATTAGTTTAGGTCAAGTAAACTATGAAAACAATTGTCTTTTATAAAATTATTATTTTATTAATTTATTTTACAGTAATAACAAAACAAAGAAAATGTTCAAATTGAAAGCCATTATTTCTTTCGCACATTTAAACTCTTTTGGAAAGAGAGCCGACCGTTCTATGTAACTGGTGTCTAGATATAACTTTCTATATAGCACTATCATATCTAACTTTTCTTCATTTGTAAAGTTATTAAACATTATTAAACACAGAGAACTTTACGGGAGAAATTATTAAACGTCAAACAAACAAAGAATCAATTGTTTCCATGGCTTACTTGACTAAAAAACTAATAAAATAGTTTACAAATTTAAAATTTTAACCGTAAATAACTCGTTTATTTGAAAAAATTGTACATAAACAGCATTACCTTATTGGAAAGAGAAAAAAATACTCTGTCCAATAAGATAATAAAAAATACATGGTATATATATATATATATATTGTCCCAAATTTTGAGAACCGCTGACACAAATTTTATTTTGTCTACATGACCAATTTTGTAATATAAAATGGCACAATTTTGCTCATTTAACCAACCTCGTACCTCTTCAAATAAAAAAGGTACCAATAGTGAGCAAGCTTATTGAGACACCTGTATACTGTAAATTGAGGATTACATATCTAAATATGCTATATATATTTTTATAAATATAATTTTCATTTGGCGTGAACTTATCTACATGTTACATCAGATTTCTTTCACGTTTGATTTGAAATTAGACGCTAGAAGGTTATAAACGCATGTGAGACATTGAATATATTGCAGAATATTATTTTATTCTTTATTTTCGCACGAAACAATGTTTCATCGACATGTTTACTTTCATACATTTCAGGTTATCTTTAAAAGTCACTTTTACGTTTAAAACAGTGTGAAAATCAAAATGCTCGTTGCTCCGAACATGTGACGTCACTTGGCAAGTGACGAAGCGGGGGTCTAGCAGCCCCGTTTTAAAGTGTAATTTTCAATTTTCAGTTTTTTCATGATTACAGATGGATTTAAGGAAAAATAAAAAATACGGGTCTAATATTTTTCATTACTCTATCGATTACAGTTATAAAAAAAGTCGTGCATGACCTCATTTTGAGAAAAATAAGAAAGAGGACGGACAATTAAATTGGACTTATTTTAAAGGATTTAATGTAGTTGAAGATACTTGGAACAAGAGAAAGGAAGTTAGGAACGTTAGGCATCAAGGCAAGGAGAGCGGGAATTACGACAATATGGAGAGAGGCGCAGGGCAGACTGGTGTAGAGATCCATATGAATGATTGTACTGTTCCATACCCAGTGTTGGCATCGCCATTGTTGTCGACTTTATTGGCGGCTAGCTGCGACTCATGCGACTTTGACTTTGTGAGCGGGTAGGCATCTAGAAGCAAGTTGGTAGCTTGAACGCCTGTTAGATGTTTCTTGCACGGTGGAGGAGTCGTAGGGAACTTTAATTTCTCACCAGCTAAATATCAATCAACGTGTAGGATTTAGTTACAAGAAGGTTTAGAAGACATTGCAGTCTCGGTGCCACTGTTAGTAGCAAGCAAAGCATGCCGGTGTTAAAAAACTGTCAAATGTAGCGATTTCCAAAAGTGTTAAAATTGTTGAGGAATTATAATATTATATATGTACATCATATGAATAGTTAAAATGTAAAGAAGATTATAATAAATTAGTTAAAATTAGTTAAGATTAGGAATAGATATCATGCATGACATGAATCAGTATGAAAAGTTAAGAAACTATTTGGGAAGGAATACAGAGCTTTCAATATATTTAAAACACATATTACCTTTTAAAACTGCAATGATATGAAAATAAATCTTTATTCTATATTTTTCACATATTTGAAATTAAATTTAGAAGTTTTCCGGCTTATAAAAATCAGTTTTTTAAATATTTTTCAGCAAATTTTGAAAGTTTGTGAAAGATGAAATTAATATTTGTTAACATTTTTTGTTTTACGCAAAATAAATATATTTAAATTCGAGGTTGGATAAATATCTGTGGCGTAGGCTTAATACAAGAACAACCAGTGTCAATGTTTGACCCAAAATGAGATTGGTTGTTTAATCAACCCAAAAGCAATGCAATAATAACCAATGTAGAAATGTCAGTAATATCTCGAACGACTTCAGTGTTATAGACAATTTAAATACAAAACGAGCCGGTTTCAATTTTTTAGGGTATTTTAAATGAGTGTATGGAATATTTATCATAGTAATAAAAAAATTATAATAATTTATTGTTATAAACAAAATGGCGCCAGAAACAGTCACGAAAAACAACTCCCTAATCCTGTAACGTCGGAGTACATACAGCACGCCATTCATAGCCAATAGAAAACAGTTTACGTTATTTATATAAATAAAAGTAGACGACAGTTTGTCACATGTTAAACGGTATGTACTCTGATGTCACATTCTGTTTCAGATCACGTTATTTTTTTCGAAATATTGTACAAATTTCAATATTTAGTTGTAAAATATGTAATAGGTATTTCGTGATATTTTAAAATTTGAGGCTCTTTAAGGAACATCTTTTAAAATTTAGTACTTAGAAGTCATATATAAATTCTTACAACACCCCTATTAGCAATATTTGTGATCATTATTAATAAATGCAGAATGTTCAGTATTCTTGCATTATTAACTCTGAAGGTTTATTGTTGATTGATAATTTCGAAATGTGAACATTGATTGTTCTTGCATTAAGCAAATATATATCGCACATATTTTACCCAAATTAAATTAATTTGTTGGTTTCTTTTTGATTAAATTTAAAAATAATATAAAACATCAATGATTCATATTCAACAAATTTGAATAATAGTAGAGTGTCGCGGGAACCTCATATTTTAATTAAATAATACTAAATAAAAGTCCCGGGAAAGGAAAACAATATTACCCTATTATTTTTATATTGTAAATGTATGTATTCCTAAGTAAGGAATTAATACATAACTTTATTTTTTCCATTCTTCTTAGCAGGTACCTTGGTTGCAAATATTGTTTGTTAAGGTGTCAAGGTGTAATATAAAAGCGGATTAATTTTTTTTTTTTTCTAATTTTAATGTTTAGAGTTGATAACAATGAATTATTGTGGAGCTTGTTTGCCTATAAAGTCTTCACCTTCACGCTATTTGGGGTATTCCACTCAATTTTTTAAAATATTTTAAATAAAACCATTCAGTTTTGAAGCAATTCATAGTATTAAAAAATCTTAATTGTTCCTAGTTTAACAGTATTTTATTTTCGAGAAATCAATGTAACGTCACATTCCCACTATACTTGTCTTTCTCACACACACTGCTCTGAGTACGCTACGATAATAAGATAACAATGGGCTACTTGCGTACCTTTTTTATTTCATATTTTTGAAGAGTAGTTAAAAACTTGCTACCCATATTTTTTTTTTTTTGACAAATTTTTTATTAATTAGCCAGAAAAAAAATAACGAAATTTGATTATTTGAATTACCGCCAAGTATGACGTAGAATTACGCCGCACCAATGAGTGGTCGTAAAGCCATAGCGTTTGTTGGTATGGGTAATGTAGATCTCCTATTTGACGTTTCAACAATAGTTTGGAGGTTAGTATTTTAGTTTGTCTTTTTGGTATCGATATTTTAAATTATATGTAACTACCTATTTGTTTATTTGTGAAGTAATTAATATATTTGAGAGCCCTGGGAGAGAAAAATGTCAAATTCAAATTAAAAATTTCTCGTACGCGGTGCCATCTATACGTTACATTTTTAAACATGGTTTCCTTCTCGAGTTCAATATTACGTCACAGAAAATTTTCTTTCTTAATTTACTAAAAAACAAATAATTTTTTTAAAATAAAATTTATATTTTTATATGTGTTTTCAACATAACATTACGTATATAGTGATAGAAATCGGATTTTCAGTACCACGCAAGTAGCCCATTGTATGACGTCAATTTCCCCTTTTAGCAAATGTGAAATATCCCGTAAAGTAATGGGGAAGTTTAGCGATTTTTTTTTATTCTTTTATTCCATGGGAAATGACTTGACAAATGATGTAACATGTTTTATTTTTTTCAAAAATGCCCAGATTTTCCGGAAAAGCCGATTTTAAGCTGTAATGACGGCGGTAGAGGCTTGGTACAACGTATGTCGCTTATACACGGACGCACGCGGTTGCGGTTACCAGTCACTTGAGACTGAGTTGTTGTTCGACCTACGTTCAAGTGGTTCGCTTTCACCGTTCTGTCTGAGTTTTCGCATAACTGACTTGTGACGTACTTAGAGTTTACCCAAAAAATATTAATTATAAATAAATGGAGCAATAATTTTAATTTTTAATTTCAATTTCAGCAGTCATTTGTGTTATATTTGTGAGAAAATAGTATGTTATATAGAATTTTTACCACGCTAAACTTCCCCATTACTTAAAAAATGTTTTCATTGTTTTAACTATTATTTATTGAGCCATAATTTAAGTTAAATTGAAATTTATGGTGGAATACCCCATAGAACGTGTGTACATTTCCGATTAGCGTTTAAATTTATTTTTTTTTCTTCTAAGTTAGGGATCTCCATTATTATAAAGGTGGTTACAATTTAATCGTTCAGGTTTCCGTGACACTCTACATAAGTATAAATCCAACCTAACCAATGAATTTCTCTGTAGTGGGAGAGGACGCGGAAGCAGGTTAGCATAGGGACCACAGTACCTTTTCCCTTGGTGAGTACAGGAGGCGTTAGGGGCGGCGTAGGGGAACACTGAGCATTCTGGGGCGACAAGACCAAAGAGTTGATGGACGACACCGAGCAAGAGGGGACTAGAGTAGACACCGAACCTCCTAGCATGTTGCCCCGGTGCTGGTTGTTGTTGGTGGCCGCGCCGTACGGCAGGCATTCCTCCGATGGCACGCTGTTCCTACTAGGGCGACTGCGCCCCCCTACGCGAGGGGATAGGTTGTTCTTCATGTGGTGCCGGTCCCAGCTGTCCCAGTAGAGGGGGATTTCCACCGTGGTTTTCTCATCCCGCATGAGTACCTCTATAAAAACAAGAATAAGGATTCGAAAAAATCATGATTATTTGCAGTTATTCCTGAGCTAAAGTTACTTTTCTCTACCACAGGCTCTTCTCAAAAAATAAGAACAAGAATGGGGTCTTATACCAGAGTCAAATTTTAACTATCTTAAATAAGAAGACGAAAATATACATAAATTAATGAGTATTAGTGAAAATTTTTTGTTTAAATCATTGATTAGGTCACAACCTACAAGCGATTGAAGCTGATTACTAATTGGATATGATGCGTTAGATATTAAGAATTTTATTGGTCGCCTGATTTTTAAAAGGAGAATAGGCTATTCCACGACATTTTTTAAAATTTTTTTTCTTGAAATACATAAAAATATAAGATCACATGTGAAAGTCCGAGTTAAAAATTCCTTCAAATAAGCGAGATTTTAAGGTCCGAATTTTAAATCTGCTTTGTGACGTAGGTAATGTGGATATACCAGAAGTAAACAAACAGTGGTTCACAAACCACGAAAAGTTGTTAAACAAATTACAAAATAATGTATATTTAAATTGTAATATTATAATTCATTATTAGAGACATAAAATAAATTATTTCACTTAATTTATTTCACTTTTTTTCTCATTTTATAAAAATAAAGAAATTAGAACGTCACCCGAACAGCAACCGAACAGATCCGACACACCCGAAGAAGTATATTCTTAGTTAGGGCGGGACTTCTCAAAATCGGAGGTCATACTTGGATCCTATTTGCTCAAACACTCGTGCACATGTCCTGCATCATCAAAAGCAAAACTCCCCGTGTCTTCTAGAAGGAATAATTTTTAATAAAAGAAATATGGTTTTCCTTATCCTTTAACTATTATCATTCTTATTTTCAATAAACTTTTACTATTTTTGATTACTGTGGAATAGCCTATCGCGCGTCTGCTACGATCACCTTCATAACATTATGAAATGACACGCTGATGTATAACCTAACAAAAAAATTAACAATTTTGTGTTTGATGAATTTGTTTAATTATAACATCTGGTAATATTAACAATAATAATATATTTATTATTAAATCAATTTGTCATATTAATTAAATTAATTTTGAAACTTCAAAACAAACACTAGCGCCATCCGCCGTCATACTTTGTGTCATAAGATTGTCAAACTGTTTCAATGTTCTATAATTTATTAGGAAAAAAATGCTTATTATTTATGTTATTAATACTTAAGAATGATTTCTTCGTGAATATAACGTATAAGTTTTATATGAAAATATTTCAGTTATGCAAACATGAAGAAAATTGTTCCCTCTATAACTAACAGTTTGTCCATTGTTTGTCGATTTTTAAACTTTAAAAATTCATATCTCGCTTACTACTAAAATTTTTAAGTCGCGTTTGCACTAAAATTCTTATTTTATCCTGTTCTTAAAGAAAAAAAATAGTATAGAAAGAACCCCATTATATACGCATGTATCACCATTACGTCTCAAACGAGTCTCAAACAATTTTCAACAACTTTTTTTTCTGGGGTAGCTATTATTTTGTTGAAAAATTTAACAAATATGAGACAAATTTTTTTTGTATCATGAAAATCGTGAAGACCATCATGCATTTTTTTTTCGATAAGGTCTGTAAGTTTTTATAGAAACGGCTATAGATCTTATAGAGATGCCTAGAATTTCACTATAAGTTTATAGAATTATCATTAATGTAAGCAGCATTATTGATTGTTATTCAAATCAATGAAATTCAAAAACTAATGAACAATAAAATTACTTAAGCTCTATGTAACAATTTATTTCTAACTATTCAATAAATATTATTACCTATTCCTATTAAACGTATAATTACAAATTACATGGCAACATTTTTTCTCGCGTCAGAAGTCATGGAAAATCCGAGGAAAACTTTTAATTCATGGCCAACCAAGCAACACCTCTTTAAGAGTTTAAAATACCTGTTTATGACTCATTACTTCTTAGTGCAACTAAATATTCATTACATACTTACAGAATTCTAATTAATAAGGTGTACTGTATTATAATAAGAGGCACACTTTCATTTTGTAATGCATACAATTTAAATTTCTATTGTTTAATGTCTAGGTTTTTTAAATTCTTGGCTAAAATAGGACATACATATTTCCATTTATTTTTTATTTTTTTATAATGATTGTATTTAAAAGAGACTATAAGTATAATACAGAGTCACCAAAAACTGATTCAGTCAGTTGGCAATAACAAAAAATTACTTGAAATTGGTAACACTGATACAAAAATTTAATTCGTGGCGTTGACAGCGACATTTGAAAATTTAAATTTGGGTATATTTACAATTTTTATTACAATGGTCGTATGTACTTTTATTTCTTACATTACCCATAGAACAATAATCTAAAGCATTTCAATCACTTAAAATCTCTCTCTGACATAATCTATTTGTATTAATGGTCAAAATGACATGTCAAATAGTATTTCCGCTTCCACTTGGTGTTGTTTAAACTGTGGAATAAAAAGATCCCCAAAACTGTATTGCCAAATGCATTATTTATTTTTCTCTGTAGTATTTTTGGTTAATAATATTTTTTGTCGGTGGATGGCAGCACCAGTCTCGTTTCATAATTTTTATAAATATGTATAACTCAATAAAATTATATACCAGTAAAATAAAAAACCAAAATTCTAATTTTAGAATGTTGTTTGGTGATTCAAAACGAAGTATATTTGCTTTATTCCGCCTGAAAAATATTTATAATAGTTCAAAAATGATAACTTGATATCACCTTAGACCTTTTCTTTTAATTTATATAATATTTGAAGTTTATATTTGAGAAAAAAAAGGACTCACGACCTCTGGATGGTTGACATGATGAGTAATCCTAATTTCTCTTTATTCTCGCAAATATTTTTTACCTAACTTTTTATTATTGAAGATAACAACAATATCCTCGAAATATGTATATACAGGTGTTAATTAAAAAGCGGGCCATAGGCCTTTAACATGGGAAATCAGTTTTCCTTGGGCATAACCTCCCACTTAATTTTAGATAAAAATGTTTCAAATAAAAGTTATAGATAATAAAACCTGTTGAGTGATTTAGATGAAGAATTTAATTCTCTACCTACAACATTTATTTGAAACATTTTTGTCTATTATTAATTGGGAAGTTTAGCGCATGAAAAAACTGATTTTCAGTGTTAAACGCCATGGCCCACTTGTTATTGAACACCTGTATGTTGTTTTTATTATCATTTAATTTTAAAGTGGGGGGTAATTTTTCATTTTTAATTATCAATTATTTTAAGTAACGTTTCAGTTTCATAGATAAAGTATTTTTTATATGAAGGTGGTTGAAAAATAATTTTTAATGATAAAAATGTTGTTTTTTTTGTATTAGAATGTTCCTATTTTCTAGGTTGTAAAATTCAATCTATTGACGTTTATTTCTAAAAAAAAGCGTTAACCACTGACCAAAGCCACCACCGGCTATTTTTATTTATTCTATGTGAAATATGACACTGATTGTGGTCGGATAATCGCAGTGCGGTTATTTATTACTGATATCACCAGAGCCACTTGACAACACATTGCTGAGTATAAAAATAGTTGTCCAATAACATCAACAAGTGTTCAAAACAAAACTACGCAAAACTTGAACAAATAAACGCAGAATTCCTAAAAACAGACGCGAATTCAACGAAGAAAGATGTTTATTTATAAGCTTTTTACTCGAATAGTTCAGTATTATATTTTTACTCCCACCAGTTCATAAGATAACCTGCACTTTTGCGTATTCTTATAAGTAAAATTGACATTTAAAACAAAGAATTTATTTATAAGACAGCAATTTTGTATTGAAACGTTGTCATAAAGGGTTGATAAGAAATTTAATTTGACACTAGTGACAGTGGGCCATTATCTTCAATGCAACGCATTTTTTTTTTAATGCCGTGTCTCATTTGTCTGGACGACGTTAAATCTAATTCCCAAATTCTCTGTAATTGTTAGTTTTGGTATTACAATCCATTATTGTATACTTCTCTGCTAAACGCGAAGTGAAATTTGTACGCACGAGCGTAAGCGAGTTATACAACACGTCAAGTGCCCAAAACACTCATTTCGCAATATATTAATACAAGATTTTTTATAATAGCGTTTTAAAACAGATCATTTATTCTCAATTATCAACATTTTGAATTTTTCAAAATTAAAAAGTAGACAGACGTCAGGTACATCTACTCGTTGCTAAATGAAGTACTTTAAGCACTAGTGCTTAAAAGAACATTTTACACATTAAAATGTCACTTTTACACATTAAACTGTCACTTTTACGCGTTAAACTGTCACTTTTACGCATAAAAATGTCATTTTTAAGCACTAGTGCTTAAAAGTATTTAATCAGTCGCATCTGAAAAACATTTGGGATATTATACTCTCTCGCTGTTTTTTATAAAACGTTGGCTCCTTAATCCGAAATTTTTCTAACATGGATTTTTAAAATTCTAAATTGTCGAGTTAATTTGCGCGATAACGTTTTAACTTTGTCTTGAGCATTTTAAATAAGTCTGCTGATTCGATTTGGGCGTAAAAGTTCAGGTGGGCCATTTTTTTGGGAAATTAATACATACTACACCTTTTTTACATTCCCGTATAGTTCGGTAAATAGTCGTGAGTCCAATATTTTGATCCCCAAAAAATATTAACAATTTCACGTTTTGGCTATCTGTCCAATTGACCTATAGATAGATTTGCGTATTTCAAATTTGTATTACATCTTTCAAAAGTTTTTCTGGGAATTTTAGCATGGTATTTTATAAAACAACTATTATGTATTTATTATTTGAATAAAGTCTTGGAACTTCTTATAGCAAGGAAAACTTAGAAATTGATTTTGAAACTATCTCAAAATGAAGACTTTAAAAAAAAATCTTTTTCATTATAAAGGCCCGTATTTGGAACGCGTTTTTAAAGGGCCTTTCATTAAAAATTATATTTATAAGAAAGTAAAGCCGCGCTGCATAATAGCGCTATTATTATAATAGTGCGTTTATAAAACAGACTAATATATTTTTTATAGACACGAAACTGAGTATAGTATTTAAAATTTAATTAAATACATGATTTATTACCCATCAAAATTATCTTTCGGACAAAAGTAATGATTGTGATCCCAACACTCAAATTTAATACATGAAATCAATATGTAAGCAAACAATTTTAATGCGTATTAATGAAAAAATGATTGTCTAACCTGTATATCGGCATAAGTTGTGCATAGCCCGGTGTAGCCGCCCATATTCCTCTGCCCGGGCATTCTTCTCGTTAAGAATGCTTCTAAGTTCATGCTCCGGTTTCTGTTTGAGCTCTTCCAAAGAGCTGACCTTCCCACAAATACCCTGGATAGACTCCTTGCTAAGTCCAACAACTTGCAGCCACTGAGGAAGAGATGGAATGTTCTTCAAATCGTCCATACGCAACTTGGTTTTGACAACAAGTTGCCGTGAAAAGAGTTTGATCAGTTTTCCCTAAAATTCACAAAATCCCGGCTCAGAATGAGAAAATAAGCTCGGAAATGCTTCTCACCTCCAGGGTTCTGATTTCCTGGCGAGTTAATTCCGCACTTGTTGCACATTTTGTTCGTAATCCTTCTAAACGTTCTGCAGAAATGTCAATCATAGACTGGTACAACTCAAGATTTTTGAATTCTTGTTCCACGTCGTCATCTGCCATCACAATATCACAGAGCACTTATATACTACTATTTACAATCATTTTCAACAAGAAAACTATGTACATCTTATCGTAAATGTACGGTTTACACAATACGATTATTGAATAACATTAACTTCTACACTTCGCAGCCATTTTGAGATATTAGATATTTCAGAGCAAAAGCCGATAAGAAGAAGAAGAATCTGTACTGAAATTTTTCTGCAACCTGTGATGCACTGAATCGAATTTCAAAATTACGAAACGCTCAATGAAAGTTATTTTCAAATAAATATACGCTGTATATTGATCAATGTACAATTTTTATTTAGTAATATGTACATATTTTAGTTTAATGGTTACTACGAGCTTACACTCATAATAGTTCGGCCGGTTTACAATTTCAAATTTCAAGAAATTATAAAACCTATGCAAAAGGGGAGAAATTTTTACAAATTTCTTTTGAATAGTTTAGAATATAGATTTTAAACTTACAAAAACAGAATATTGTTCAAATATTCCGCCATTTAATATTGGGTTACATCGCCTTTATTATTAATACCCACTACTAGGTTTTAAAGTTACGCACATTTTTCTATGTAGTAGAGTATTACCCATATGTTTTGCAAGGTAAATTTTACTGGATTTTTACGAAGTTGTTTTTCATTCTACCAAAAGTAAAGGGTCTCAAAAGAAGATAAATTTAGGCAAGAGGTCTCTTTAAATGCCGATCGAACTATTATACCAATACCTACCTGTCATATGAGCCAAAGTATTTTTAAGTTTTTAGCTAATATTTAAAATATATATAAAAAGAATTTTGTAAAAATTTCTAACCCTTTGTGAAGGTTTTATAATTTCTTGAAAATGAAAGCCAGCCGAAGGGCCGAACCATTTATTCAAAATTGAATACGGATATTAAAAATATTTTTTTCGTGTAAATAATGATACAAATATCATAAAGAAAAATTATATGCTTAAACCGTATAGCTGAAGTAAAACTTCTTAATGAATCCGAAAGAGCAACCGTTTGGCCAATCGCTAGCACAAACACGCTAGCTTACTCCCCAACTTGTACTATTGGAGAAAGAGAGAACGGGAGAGAGGAAGTGCACGCGCACTATTATGCTCTAGTCGTTTCCATAAAAATAAAAGGCCCTGACTGAATACAGATCATTTATTTAATTAATAAAATTCGAATCATAAAAAATAATAAGTTAGGAGGTTAGGACCATCGCACACAAGCTCTTCAAGGTCGCTCGAGTCACGTGTCTGCTCACGCCTTATATTCATAATAATTTCTTCTCCATTATACCAACTAGAAAGCAGATGTTTCGTATAAACAGATTTTTCCTACAACCGTGCGTAAAGTATATACTTTACGCACTCTTTACAATGTGTAAAGTGTCACTTTTCAAACACTAGTGCGTGCAACATGCACATTCGGTTAATTTACTGGTCAAATACTACTAATCGCACCCGACCAAAAACGTCTACTTTACACACTTGTTACACATAAATAACTATTTTATAACAGCGGCGCTACTGGAAGTGCAACAAGATCGTTTTTTACTTCCTTGTACGAAGTAAAGGAAGTATTGTAATCGCGAAAAATTTCGGTTTCCAGATTTCAACGGAAATATACATTTTGACCATCCCTGAATCCATTTTGACTAATTTCGTCGTGACGTCTGTACTCTGTACGTACGTATCTCGCATAACTGAAAAACGGGAAGCCGTAGAAAATTAAAATTTTGTATTTATGACTGTTATAACATCTAGTTGTGCACCTCCCTTTTTGGTCATTACATAACTTTCGAAAGTGGTACTTTACTTGAAGCCTATAGTAGATTTTAATGCAAAACTATATTAAAATATAATCCAAAACTTTTCAAATTTGGTATATAAGACTTTTATATCAATGGGAATAACATAATAGATTTTAGTTAAAATGGTCTACCCGGAAGTGGTGATTTACTTGAAGCCTATAATAGATTTTAATGAAAAACTATATTAAAATATAATCCAAAACTTTTCAAATTTATATAATACTCTTATGTCAATGGGAATAACATAGTAGATTTTAGTTAAAATGGTCTGCCCGGAAGTGGTACTTTACTTGAAGCCTATAATAGATTTTAATGAAAAACTATATTAAAATATAATCCAAAACTTTTCAAATATGGTATATAATACTTTTATATCAATGATTTTTGTGTAACTATTATTGTGGTCCGGATGCGGTTATTCGCTACCGAAAATCGGTCACTTTAATATGTTATTATGTATGAATACGTTTATGAATGAGGCTGTGGTGAAAGAAGTATGCATGGATAGGAATGTGTAGCGAAAGATGATTGTTGCGTAACTATTATTGTGGTCCGGATGCGGTTATTCGCTACCGAAAATCGGTCACAATAATATGTTCTTGAATGAATGTTATGATGATTTTGGGCAAGGCGGAAGAAGAATGTTTTTAAAGAGTTAAGTGATTCTGTGGAGCACTTGCTTTCATCCCTTTTCTTATTATTTTCGGGTTTTTGCTAACCCACTAAGTGGGAAACGCGTGATTTTATGTATGTATGTATGTATATCAATGGGAATAACATAATAGATTTTGGTTAAAATAGTGTAACCGGAAGTGATACTTTACTTGAAGCTGTCATCAGTTTTTCTTGAAAAAATAGTGTTATTTTGATTTTAATAATAAATGCTTCAAATAAAAGTTTTAGAGATTTGAATTATGCGTCGAAAACATCAAGTATGATTAAATTAGCTCTTTAATAAGCGAGATATGTAAATTTAAAAATTATGTACTTTTTGGTTTCTGTAATTAAGTTTGCTATGAATTAGGACAAAAAATACGTGCAATTTTATGATTGGGTCTGTTATAATACATATTTTAATTATTAACAAAATATGTATAGTGTAACAGGCGTACAAGGAAGTCATGTGGTGTCCACATCAGATATTTTTTTTTTAAATATGACCAACATACCTGAAAATCAAAAATACCCGACATTTTTGTAAAATAAAGTCTTATTTTTAATTTTTTATATCTTATTACTAGGCTAAGACAATTTTTCATAATTTAGGGGGTTCCTCACAAAGGATTTTTTTGGGACATCTCGTAGTGATTCTTAAGGATCTTAAAAAAATATTCCCGCAGGAATATATCCGTAATTTGAATATACTATAGTTTATTATAAGCCTAGGCTCGTAAGTATATGTTTACTTACTGTTTTTAAGGACGTGGGAAAACATTCCACAACACATACTATACATCAATTGGTACAAAAAATAAAAATTTACAAGTGGTTCACTTCCACTTTCTGCTTCGGAACTATGTAACTATGATTTTATAACCTTTATAAAAAAATCATCTTTGGAATTGTGCTAAACAATATAAATTAAATATTTATTTTCATTATAAATAAATCATTTACATATACGTAATATTTCATATGTCATTGTTTTGTATTTAAATTTAAAAACGTATGTTGTATTCTGACAATTAAGTTTAATTTTAGACCTAAACAATGTTTGTTTTTTGACCTACCTTTAACTTTCAAATTGACATATGTCATTACAAAATAAGTATTTATGAATAATTTATTCGACGTAATTATAATAGGAGCTGGTATATCTGGAATGGTTGCAGCACATACTCTTTTAGAAAAAGATCCCTCTTTGGATGTAATTATTTTAGAAGCTACAGGCATTTAAGTTAGCAAAAAACTCGTAAATCAAACATATTAATTATTTCTGTTTAGAAAGGACTGGTGGACGAACACTTTCATTGCCATTAAGAATAAAAGTAAAAAGAAAAGAAACGTGCCGTTTTGATTTTGGAGCTCACTGGGTTTCTAGTACACAGACTCATCTGAAAAAGTATTTAAATTTGTTAAAATTACATCTTGCACCTCAAAAGAGAAAAGGAAAAGCGATAGCTGCTTATCAAAATGGATTTGAAACTTTCGAAGATCATCCGTTTGTGGGAAATGTTTTAACTCATTATGAAGTCAAATGGTTTTTTACTATGGTACGATAAAAATAATACAGTGTGTCCCATTTAGAGGTACCACCATTGGGATCTCGAGAACTATAAGAGATACGATGTCGGTTAAATGGAACTTTTTGTGCGCCTTTGGGAGGCCATCTCAGATGTGCTTTTGTTTTTCCAAAAATTCTCATAGGGCACTAATTAATGACGAAAAACTGAATATTGTTGATTTTTTCTTTTTCAAATAACTTCTAAACTATTAATAATTGAGAAAAACATTTCAAATACAAAAGATAGATATTTTTATTAACTAACCAATGGCGTACGAAATAAATTTTTATATCCGTAAATTTTCGAGATATAACACAAACTTATATTTTTTTAAATGGAACCCATATCTGATTTTAGTCTCAAAAAAATCATTATTTTTTTCTCTTTTCAACGATGTAAGGGTTATTATGTTTTATATTTGTTTTGCCTTCAAAATTATTATTTTTTATTAAATTTATAATTATTTTGAAAATATTGGTAGATTTCTATTTAGAAATACTCCTTCTATTTAAATAATTTATTTCGTTAGAAAATTTTGCTCAAAACTCGTATCACACAAATTTTTATAATATTTTGTATCTGGTCGCCCTTGGCACATTATAGTGTAATTATGAGTCTAGAATAAAAATATTAAGTAATAAAGGCATAAAACAAATTATTTCGATCAAATACAATATAATTAATAAAAATAATAATGTTTTTTTGGGAAATAATAAGAAAGTTCAGGAAAATAAAGAGAAAAATTAAATTTTAGGAGCAAAACAAATATAAAACATAATAACCCTTACATCATTGAAAAGAGAAAAAATAATGATTTTTTTGAGACTGAAATCAGATATGGGTTCCATTTAAAAAAATATAAGTTTGTGTTATATCTCGAAAATTTACGGATATAAAAATTTATTTCGTACGTCACTGGTTAGCTAATAAAAATATCTATCTTTTATATTTGAAATGTTTTTCTCAATTACTAATAGTTTAGAAGTTATTTGAAAAAGAAAAAATCAACAATATTCAGTTTTTCGTCTTTATCTAGTGCCCTATGAGAATTTTTGGAAAAACAAAAGCAGATCTGAGATGGCCTCCCAAAGGCGCACAATAAGTTCCATTTAACCGACATCGTTTCTTTTATAGTTCTCGAGATCCCAATGGTGGCACCTCTAAATGGGACACTCTGTATACAGGCGGTTTCAAAGAAAGTGTAAAAAAATTTAAGGGCATATAGTACCGACAAAAATGAGTAAAACAGCTTAATCATCATAGGTCTGATCTTCAACTGTTTCTGAGATAAATGAAAAATCGAAGAACTGACATTGATAGTGATCAAACAAAACAGACTATAAAAAAACAATAAAATATTACATGAAACATTTTTCTCATTTTTTAATAGTTACGAAGTTATGTGAAAATTAAATATTGGCGAAGGTCGCCACAACATTTTACATAGTACAATTATTTCATTTTTTTAAAAAAAAAACAAAAGCACATCTAAGATGACCCCTGAAAGGTAAACAAAAAGTCTTATTTAATTAAAGTCGTAACTCTTATAGTTTTCAAGATAGCAGAGATAAACCCCGTAAAAACTCATTTTTCTCTGTCTCATATCTCAGAAACTATTGAAGATCGGACCCATGGTGATTAATCTTCTTTTACTCAATTTAGTCACTACTATATGCCCTTAAAAAATTTACAATTTCTTTGAAACAGTTTATCCCAATACATGAGTACACCTTTTAAGAAATAGAATTATTATTGCGCAATGCCATTTTTATATGAAGAATACTGAGGTGTTTTTTTGGGCGAACGAACGACTTTAAAGAAAGATATTTTATATAAAAATGATCAAGAATAAGATATAAATTTACCGAAAATTCATCTAGTGGTTCTCAAACAGTATAACAAATAGTTATTTATGTATCTAGGCCCTGAAGTTCTATATTTTACCACGAATGTGGAATTTATTTGCCGAGGCCCTTAGGGCTGAGGAAAATAAACCATATGAATGATAATAAGGAACTTCAGTGCCGAGGTGCATATTAATTTTTTTAAAAAACGAAAATTTATGAAAATGAAAGGAATATTTATTTTATAGGTCAGCTTAAAAATAATCTGTCAATCTGACAGTCAATGTTGCTAACCTCGGACATTGTACTTATCGTAAAGAACACTCAAAATTATATATTTTATTTCAAACTTATTCATCGGAATTATTTAGTCCGTTCTTCTTGTACATATTTTTGTCATTTTACGTACAAATTTACTATTGTACATCGTACATCTGCCCAAATTATCTTATATGTACAGCAATTATCATACGGTTGGCTACACTACACTGCAATTGTATGAAATCGTCGTATAATATTATTTTAGTGTCGATTTCTGAGCTTTTGATGAACATTTTTGTACACTTTAATGACGATTTGAAATAAATTATATGTTTTTAATAAAACTGCCAACTAATTTTCTTTTGGAATGCTTTCAACTAATTTCTGAGAAACTTAAAAACTTTCAAAACTGTAACATTTATAACTGGTGACTTAAAAACCGCCAATGTTGCCAATCTAATTACTGAGGAACTTAAAAACTGTCAAATTAATTTCAAAAATCCTTTTTTATTTTTATATTGATAATAAAAGACTAAAAATAAACCTTTTTTATAGTTAGAAGAACAAAGTGAATTATATCAATTTGGAGATTTACCAGACAAATTTGAAACTGAATTTTATGATAGTATATCGATGGAAGAATATATAGAAGATAAAATGTACACAACAGCAGCTAAAACTGTTGCGAAAAATATGATTTTCAGTACAATTGGTAATTTTATTATTTAGGTATGGCAGGGTTCCTAATTTGTATGTTTCAGGATTAGAAGCAAGTTATATAAGTGTAATGTTTTATTTATTAATGTGTAATAGTAGTTTAGGTTTTACTAATATGTATATGAACAGAGATGGAGGTGCAAGAGAATACTGGATTAAAGTAAGTTGCTTAAAATAATAAAATCGAAATAAGAAAAATTGGAATATTTAAGTTCAAAGGGATCTATGCGCTTAAAAAAATATAATAATTTAGCATATATATTTTGCAACAAGTGCGGAAAAGCATCTACTACCTACGAAGTCTAGGGCTGGAATCACACAAGTGGGCAATAGATGTTCCTGCACGGGTGGCATACTATACTTTTTCTACGACCACACGTTTTGGTACAATATAAATAATTCATTTTTAATAAAGAATAGAACTTTATAATAATTACAATAGTTACTTTTACTATAAATGGAAATATATACATGGGTAAGTATAATTATTTTGTAATTTATAAATCAAAAATGCATATTTAAATATTAACATTATATTACAGTTGGTAACTTGTGTGAGGAATAATTTCTCACACTTTAACCCACAACTGTGATTAATTTGATAACTTTTGGGCTTTATAAAGCATGAGAAAAGTATAATTTTCTGTAGTGGTCATAGAAAATAGTTATTTTTGCAACAATAGTAAAAAGTATAGTCTTATTTCACGAATAGGAAAGTTTGACAGAATGAGCCAAAAGTTAAATTATGTCTACATAAAATTGTCATTGACTTTACATCACTTGCATTTTTCGTATTTATCTCTCAAAATTTCAATTACTTCTTTATCCCATTTTGCCATTTTTCAGTTGTTTAATATCAATTACTTGTATATATCAAAAATATAAATACAAATGACATTTGACAGTCAAAACGTATAGGGACTTTTAAGAAAATGTAGCGCATGTTTCAGTTTTTCTTTACAAGTTTTTCGTTAAAAGTCTATTTATTTGTCTCTCTTGCACTGTCGTCAATGGGCGAGAGAGAAAACATTTCAAGTCACTTGAAAAGAAAAACTTCATTGTGTAATGCACACTTTAGATCCTTGTGAATTTACTTCAGTTTTGTACAAAAGACTGAATTATAACAAACAACACGAATTTAAATCCTTGATTATGGTTTTATTTGTATAGGAAGGAGCAGATGAAATTTGCAAGCGAATTTTAAAGAAAATTGGAGATGAAGTGGTACTTTATAACCACCCTGTAACAGAAGTATTAACCAAAACTGATTGTATAGAAGTAATCACGCCTCAAGTCAAATTTAGGTAAGAATACAAAAATTAATATTTAAGAAAAATAATTATTTTCATGTTTAGTGCTATTCAAGTAATATGTGCTGTACCTCCAAAAGAAGTTCTAAATATTAATTTTTATCCGGAATTAAATAAAATAAGAAAAAACGTTCTCGCAAATACCAATGATGGACATTTTACGAAATTTGTCGTCACATATAACAAAGTATAACAAAATTTGTGTTTGACACCAACAATTTTTGAGACTAATATAATTTTTAGTCATTCTGGGAATATTCTGGACATTCAGGAGAAATTTTCTCGAGAGATGATAATGCAGGACCAATTATTATGTGTTTAGATGCATCAAAAGATGGTAATTCGGCCCTGATGGGAATGATAAAGGAACCGAATATGCACAACACAGGGGTATTAAATGAAATTTACTTTATTTTTATCTATACCGTGACTATTTTTTAACGTGAAACATTGGATTTGTCATATGCATGGTTACGACTTGACATTTGGTTGACAGCAATGTACAGGGTGTCTCAATAAGCTTGCTCACTATTGGTATCTTTTTTATTTGAAGAGGTACGAGGTTGGTTAAATGAGCAAAATTGTGCCATTTTATATTAGAAAATTGGTCAAATAGACAAAATAAAAATTGTGTCAGCGGTTCTCAAAATTTGGGACAATATATATATTTTTTAAATGGAACCATATATTTTTTATTATCTTATTGGAAAGAGTATTTTTTTCTCTTTCCAATAAGGCAATGTTGTTTATGTACAATTTTTTCAAATAAACGAGTTATTTACGGTTAAAAATTTAAATTTTGTAAACTATTTTATTAGTTTTTTAGTCAAGTAAGCCATGGAAACAATTGATTCTTTGTTTGTTTGACGTTTAATAATTTCTCCCATAAAGTTCTCTGTGTTTAATAATGTTTAATAACTTTACAAATGAAGAAAAGTTAGATATGATCGTGTTATATGGAAAGTTATATCTAGACACCAGTTACGTAGAACGGTCGGCTCTCTTTCCAAAAGAGTTTAAATGTGCGAAAGAAATAATGGCTTTCAATTTGAATATTTTCTTTGTTTTGTTATTACTGTAAAATAAATTAATAAAATAATAACTTTATAAAAGACAATTGTTTCCATAGTTTACTCGACCTAAACTAATAAAAAATAATTTTTATCTTTAAACGTAAATAACTCGTTTATTTGATAAAATTGTACATAAACAACATTACAAATTTTGGGAACCGCTGACAAAATTTTTATTTTGTCTACATGATCAATTTTCTAATATAAAATGGCACAATTTTGCTAATTTAACCAACCCCGTATCTCTTCAAATAAAAAAGTTACCAATAGTGAGCAAGCTTATTGAGATATCCTGTATACCCAAATCATTCAAGCAGCCAATGCACGTCATTAATAAAAATTGAATAATAGTAACTAGATGTGTGACGTCATGTACTGGTACGTTCACAGAGGTTTTAGAATCTTTATGAAAGGAGTTATACAGATTGCAATCTGTATTATCGACATGTTCATTTCTATTTAAATTATTTTATAATACTAACCTTATTTATACTTATGTATGCCATATAAAGACAATAAATAAAAGTGAGCCGAATTTCAAAGAAATATACCGAATTTTTCTGATTGATTAGAAGTGCTACCTTTGGCAGATTCACAGATTTTGTGTTTGCGTTAACGGTCACGCTGCGTTTAACATTACTTTATTATAAATAGACCTTTTCAACGCACAAAAATGTTTCAAACACGATGCAAATATTTTTCAAATTGTCAAATAATAACTTTGACAGTATAAACATACAAATTATCAATGTTGCCAACTATAGCAACAATTAAACGAATAATATGTCGTTGATGTACATTATTTATATATTATTCATGTCCTATACGATAAGTAATGAACTCTACTATTCATCTTAATAATAATTATCTAAGGCTATACACTTTTTGACGGTTAAAAATGATTGAAATTTTATTTCATTTTTCACTATTAGTGATTTTAATGCAGTAAGGTTTTTACACTAAGTGATGAGGTGCATCGGCTGCTTAACCGATTTGGGTATATAATAAGTTATTCCACCCTTTTTATAATTTCCTCTGATTTCGATTGAGGCGGAATATCATATTACATTTATATTAACTCAAATTTAAAATAGTATTGATACAAGATATTCTTTTTAGCCAGATGGAACTTATAAGGACGACGTAATAAAACAACTAGCAAAATATTGGGGAAAAGACGCTGAAAATTATATAGATTATAAAGAATATACCTGGTGGAATGTACTTTATGTGGGAGGGTGTCCTGTTACATCTATAGGATTAGGGACTCTAAAATGGTACCACACATTGAAAGAACCTATAGGCCGGTCAGTATAGTGAAAATAATATACGAGGTGTAGCAATTAAATAACGAGATTTATTGTTTTCCGTCTTCCCTGTAAATTTGGCAACATTGCAGACTATGTCATATTAATTTGTCATCTTCCCTCCATCCACTGTTAAAATTTCAAGATAATTAGGCAAACCGTTCGGCAGTAGCCTTTGTTTGAAGTTAACTACTTTCTCGTACTCCGCCGGAATTATTTAGTGTTAATATGAAATTCTGTGTGAAACTTAAAATATCCGCTACAGAAATGTACGAATTGTTGAAGAATGTTTATAGTGATGAGGGTCTATCTAGTACTCAAGTTTTCGAGCAGTTTAGAAGATTTAAAGAAGGAAGAAAAGACAGCGGAGACGATTAGCGCCTCGGCCGTGCACTGACATTGTTTTTTGGAAATGCGAGTGATTGTTCACATGGATTGGCTGCCTAAGGGGCATTTCGTTAACCAAGCATATTACAAGAAGGTTTTGATAACCCTTCATGCACGGGTGAGAAGAAAAAGGGCTGAAATGTGATGGATTCTCCATGAAGACAACGCGCCGGAACAAAACGTCCTGTCCGGCAAGACATTTTTGACAAAATACAAAATCACCGTGTTGGTACATCACCCGTACTCACTTGACCTAGTGCCATGTGACTTGCTTGTATTCTCAAATTGTAATTCTGTGTTATAAAGCACCAAATTCGATGCCGAGATGTAGTTATAGAAAAGCGGCAGAGCTTATGAACAACCTAACAAAAAAGGCCTGCAGGCATTGCTTCCAACAATGGAATGTTCGCATCGGGCGGTGTAGGGTTCGGGGAGTACAATGAAGGTGGCTATAATTTTATACTTTGTCAATGTTTGAAGATCAAGCTTGTTATTTAATTGCCCCACCTCGTATTTGTACCATTGAGAAGCGACCAGAGATGTGTTCCAAAATCAAGTATTGGAGTAGTAGTTACAGTATGATGACGTAATTTAAGAGTGTAGTGTGTTTTGGAACGAATGAGTTTTGTTGGGAGTAAAAATCTGAAACTAAATTAAAAGTAATTTTAAATAATTTTCAAAACTATAGTTACAACAAACATTAATATTAATGGCCCGAGTTACAAGTGCACTTTTATAATAAAAGATCATTTATAAGAATATCCATAAAAGAGCTTTTATTATAAAAGTGTGGTCGTAATACGGACCAATGTGTTCCCTTATGTTTATTTTCAATCAAAAGCATGTTTTCTTCTTCAAGAAGGCAAATTACTTTCATATGTTAAAAATAGTGAGCATCCATGTATGAAAATATTGTGAAGTAATTTCCGTACCTTCCTTGATAATAGAGTAAGTAGAATATCATTTTGGAGTTAACTCTAGTTGTTTTGGAACAGATTAAGAGTAAGGTTATGAGTTTTGGAACGACTTTGAGTATACTTCGTACTATAGAGTAGGTTTTGGAACGCAGCCCAAGAGTTGCCATTTTAAGGATTAAATAATGGAAATAAAAACTTACCTATTATTTTCATAATTTAATACCATATTTCTTCCATTAATAAATATATTTGTTTTGTTTGTTTAATCTATATTGCCTCACAATTTACATCATTCAATATTACAATAATTTTATGCCATTCTTCTTTAAGTGCATAACATCTTATAAAAATAAAAATCTGGACCCTAAAACTTAAAATGAACAATATTCACACCAATAAGACACAATTTTGTAACAGATACAAATAAGAATATACATTAACATTTTTTAATTTGTATATACTGACATAACAGCTCTGTATTAAACTACAATTTCTAATCTTATAATAATGATAATAAATCGCGGGTGTAGAATAACAATGTTCTCACTGCAAGTTTTTGGTAAAATGAGAATTTTATATGGTTCTATCAGCCATATTCTATCGCTTTCTGATATTAGTTTCTAGATATTGTTGTTCATTTTCGAAATAGTATAGAAACAAAGTTCTATCTACCAAAAATTGAATCAAACGTGAAGGACGAAGTTCTATCTGTAACATATAGTACAGACAGAAATACTTAAAACAAGTATTTCCTGAATTAGAGAAGCTAAAAAGAGATTAAGGCCCGGTATTTTCATCTCTGGTTAAACATCCTGTTAACTAATTTGGAGTTGGTGAAATACTATTTCACCAACTCCGAATTGATTCGGAAGTTTGTTGAAATGCTGTATTTAAAAATTGTTCTCGACGTAGTTTATATAAATCATCGTGTCTAATACAACTTTAAAAATTTTGTAATACATTTTAATATTACTGTATATTCAACGATTGCTGAAGATGGGCTTGCCCTAAGTCCGAAACGTCCGTAATAAAAAAATTACAATACACGTGAACCATTTATGCCTTTTGTTTTTACCTTCAAACCATTCAACGATTGGTCCTTCCACCCCTTCTTCATTGAATGGTAATTGTTTTATTATATTATTGAAAAAAATTCTGCAATAATTATTTGTCACTGGGAATTATTTGAACGAAAAATAAATTAAAATAGGTGAAAATTAAGACCTTCCTTTAAAATACAGGGTGTCTCTTAAATAGGGGGACATGGCTTAACCACAGATTCCTTAGGCTAAAATAATACGATTTAACCAAACTTGCTTCTACCGGAAAGTGTACCATTTAGCCAGAAATCTGCTTCAAAGTTCTTCGAAAAAAAATTAATTTTGCTTATAATAATCGGACGCTTTATTCGATTTGGATGAAATTTGGTATGACAGTTTATATGGTTATAAGTCATCTTTAAAGGTGATACATGTTATTAATAGTGAACCACTAGTGTATGAAACTTAGGTGTCCCAACATTAATTAGACCGTAACTTTTTAATGGCAACGCCGGAAACGTGAAATTATTTTTCTTCAGAAAGATATATTCAATAGTAAACTTTTCTCTCTCTGTGTAATTTGTGATATCTGTTACGGTTCACACAGAAAAAAATAAAATCTGAGTGTCTGCACTGCTAAATTTTTAAAATAAATTTAATCTAGCAGTCTATCCAAATGTCAAACAAGTAATTTTTAATGTCAGCAACAATTGTTTTACGGGTTGTCAAAAATTTTCTTCGCAATATTCTAAAATTAGTAACATCCGTTTGTTCGGCCTAATAATATTTTATTACCATTATTATAAATAAGACGATTACATATGTCAGCTTACCCCTAACCAAGTTGTGAAGATTGACAACTCGTTACTGTCATTAAAAATTACTTGTTTGACATTTGGATAGACCGCTAGATTAAATTTATTTTAAAAATTTTGCAGGGCAGACACTCATATTTTATTTTTTTCTGAGAACCGTAAGAGATATCACAAATTACACAGAGAGAGAAAAGTTTACTATTGAATGTATCTTTCTGAAGAAAAATAAATTCACGTTTTCGGCATTGCCATTAAAAAGTTACGGTCTAATTAATGTTGGGAGACCTAACTTTCATACACTAGTGGTTCACTAATAATAACATGTATCACCTTAAAAGATGACTTATAGCCATATAAACTGTCATACCAAATTTCATCCAAATCGAATAAAGCGTCCGATTATTATAAGCAAAATTAATTTTTTTTCGAAGAACTTTGAAGCAGAATTCTGGCTAAATGGTACACTTTCCGGTAGAAGCAAGTTTGGTTAAATCGTCTTATTTTAGCCTCAGGAATCTGTGGTTAAGCCATGTCCCCCTATTTAAGAGACACCCTGTATATTTACTTACAAGCATAAGCAAGTATCGTTGAATTTAATTCCGAAGCTAGTAACCACAAACTCGTTTTATTAGCCGTAGATGGCAGCTGTCATTGTGTAAAGATAAGTAACCTAAAAAATCTTTTAACATAAATGTTAATATTGTTTAAATAAATAAATTTTATAATGTTAACTTATTTCAATAATAAAATAATTTTGTAAACTTGCTTTTTATTTATATTAAAAAAAAAAAAACGTAAAAAATCAGTAACAATTCCTCCGTGACTTCCTAAATATTCTCTCACGGAGTGACTAATATTGTACATTAGTTATTATATAGTATTGCGTTTTTTTAAATATGCGCAGATAGAACTTTGATCCCGTAAAAGATGTGAAAAATTTGACTTTTCTGACTTTTGTAATACTTTTTTCGGTAATTAATTATACCATTGTAATTTTTCTTTCATATTCTTCAGAGAGTTAATAAATGTTAATTTGATAACAATAATGTGTTCAAATAATAGCGAGTTAAAATTTCAAATCAGTTTCCTCGCCATATTATTTTCTTGCAGTTATTCTAGACCCACGAAATATATTTTTGTAGAATACATTGGGCAGGAGCTGAATTAGGAACAGAATGGTACGGATTTATGAATGGTGCTGTCCAATCAGGACACAGAGCTGCTATCAATACTTTATATGATATGAGACCACAAATTATAACTTCTGAAGACATTATTTTCCTCGAGTAAGTAACTGTTTTCATATTTTGGGCACTCCAACAATACATTTTTATATAGAGGTGAGTGTGCACCAAAACCAGGAATATACATTGAAGATTTTGGTTTTTTAGATTTAAATTTTATATTAATGCACGTATTCATAAACACTCTGTAAAATTTTCGGTACGTTATAATTTTTATCCAATAAAAAGAGTCGACATTGAAAGAAAAATCGAAATTTTATTTGTCAAGTTTGATTCTATTTGTCAAAAATTATAACGAGCCGTTTTGAAACTTTACGAGTGTTTATGAATATGGACATAAATGACTTTAAATTCAATGTAACAACACATCTGGAATATGAGATATTTAAAATATAAATATTACAATTTCGTCAAGAATCAGACGGCCATGTAAATAATAAATATAACACGATGGGTCCATAAACCATTTTTTCCACAATCGTTAGCAAAATTCATTATTATTCAACTTAAAATAGAGAGCAAAGTAGCATGTTGAATCACAAGTGAGCAAAGTAAATAACTTTTTCACAAGTGAGCAAAATACACAAGCATGTAATAATCTACGTCAGGAGTCATAAATTTTGATGGAGTTACAAATTGTACAATAAATATCTACCATTTTACATGAAGGAACAATAATTTTTTGTAGCTAACTTTAGATTAAATTCAGTTATAAACATATGTACTGTTGAGTATTTCATTAATAATAGAAAATTAAAATATTTCATTTTTTAGAAAAATTATATTTCAAGATTGTGGCATATACCTATTAACTAATATATTGCGGATCCTTTGCTTTTCTTGAAGGAAACACTGTGAAATGGAAATATCATTTCTGCATAAGTCTATCTCACACAAACACCCAACCGCGAATTATGCGCATGCTTGGAAACCTTGACTACTATTGGCTAACGAGGAAATCATGATCACTTTTTGCGAATCACAAAGTTCTGTTTATTAACGACTAGCGCGAGAAATTTTAAATATAAATTTGAGAAATTAAACAATGTACCTACTATTTATTTTGTATGTAAATTCCTGAATTAGTAATAATAAAAAACATTGACATATTCTAGTGCTAAATTTGAATTAAATAATTTACTTTATTGTACTGTAAAAATAATAGGAATACAATCTGGTCAGTATTAATTTATTTAGGTGACAATAAATTACTGTATGAGACACAAAGCAAATCCTTTCGAAGTGCAACTACAAACAGAAATGAAATCAAACGTTAAAGTGAAACCATGTGCTCGCTGCATCACCAGGGCAGCGTTCCAAAACCAAGAATACCGAGTTTTGGCGTAGAGTATGATGTGTTGTGTTTTGGAACGAATGAGAGTTTTGTTGAAGTAAAAAAATTGACACTAAATTAAAAATAATTTTATATAACTAACAAAACTACTTATAATTACAACATTAATGTCAAGCCCGTAATTAAAACGCTTTTATGGAGCACTCTCCTCAATATAATGTGAAAGTACGGTCCATAAAAGCGCTTTTATTATAAAAGTATGCTCGTAATACACGCCAACGTATTTACTTATGTTTATTTTCAACCAAAAGCATGTTTTCTTTCTCAAGAAGGCAAATTACTTTCATATGTTGAGAATCGTGAGCATCTACGTTTGAAAATATTGTGGAGTAATTTCTATACCCTCCTCGTTAGTAGAGTAAGTAGAACATCACTTTGGAGTAAACTCTGGCTGTTTTGGAACAGGTTGAGTAAACTCTGAGTTCCGAGAGTAAGGTTATTAGTTTTGAAACGACTTTGAATAATTTCGTACTTTAAGAGTAGGATTTTGGAACGCAGCCCAGCCAGCGACGCTGTCAGCGTTAGCCAATAGTAGTCAAAATTTCCGAGCATGCGCATAATTGCCGGTTGGGTGTTTGTGAGAGATAGACTTATGCAGAAATGATATTTCCATTTCACAGTGTTTCCTTCACCTACTCTTATGTGAAAGATACGAGCATTAGCAATATATTAGTTAATAGGTATATGGATTGTGGAAAAAATCATGTTTAACACACGTGAGCATGTCTCTTCTTACTGTTCAGTTGGCGCACTCGTTCCCGATCGTGCGGCCAATTCTCGGACGCGTAAGAAAAAGACATACTTTGCTCACTTGTACTAAAAATAGCTATTTTTTATAGCTTTTTATGAAATTTTGTTTTTAAAGTTGTCAGTTTTGCGGTGGCGCCACCGGTGTCTGTCCAGTGGTCCTGGAACAGTGTTCTGTCATGAGAGCAGATTTAGGTTTGTTCACACAACAAAATACGCAACTAATTGCTAATTTTTCAGTACGCCTTTGTAGTTTGAAACTGGTTTCAAACTGATTGAAAATTTTTGGATTCTGCGAACAGAATGGGCTACTTGCGTGGTACTGAAAATCCGATTTCTATCACTATGTACGTAATGTTATGTTGAAAACAAATATAAAAATAATAATTTTATTTTTTAAAAATTATTTGTTTTTTAGTAAATTAAGAAAGAAAATTTTCTGTGACGTCATTATATTAAACTCGAGAAAGAAACCATGTTTAAAAATGTACCGTATAGATGGCATGATATGCGAGAAAGTTTTAATTTGAATTTGACATTAGTTCATTTTTCTCTCTCTCTAGGCTCTCAAACATATTAATTACTTCACAAATAAACACATAGGTAGTTACATGTAATTTAAAATATCGATACCAAACAAACTAAAATACTAACCTCCAAACTATTGTTGAAACGTCAAACAGATCTACATTACCCGTACAAACAAACGCTATGGCTTTTCGACCATTCATTGGTGCGGCGTAATTCTACGTCATACATTGCGGGAATTCAAATAATCAAATTTCATTATTTTTTTTTCTGGCAAATTAATAAAAATTTTGTCAAAATAAAAAATAAGGGTAGCAAGTTTTTACCTGCTCTTCAAAAATATTAAATAAAAAAAGGTACGCAAGTAGCCCATTAAAGGTTATTGTTATTACTACCATCTTTTCGATAATGGTTTATGGGCCCACAATCAATGTGACAAAACTAATTTTGCTTATTCAGATGTAGAATTTTATGCTCTACAACTTTTATTTAAAGCTCTTTTATCAAAAATTATTAGGGAAGAAAGAATGTTACCATTCTGTATAAAATATACTTGGAGTGCTCAAAATACTTATGCATACATTGAAAAAATAACGTATTTTCAATTTTAGTACTCGCAGAACTCACAAATTGCGATTAAAAAGTTTCGAACTAACCTACAAACACAAAATAATCGGTATAGTTGTCTGTTTACTATTCTACAAATTCGTTATTAAAAAACTGTTTTGAGTAAAACATAAATTTATTCCGTCAAAAATTACAAATGTAATACCTTAGATTATGTAGTTTTTTCCTCATTACTCGCATTCCACCTCTCGAAGTATATCATAAGCTCCAGGTGCTTCGTGTATGGAAACATGTCCACCGCTACGGCCTTAATAGGCACGAATGGGTCCCCAGCCATCGTTTTAGACGCCGGTCGACCAAGACTGACGAAGTTCTTACAAGCTGATTGGGGATTGCATGCAATGTAGATTAGTTTTTTGAGTTTTGGACAACGGCGGAGCATTTCTATTGCTTTGTTATCTAAAAAAGAAGATATTTTGAACATTTTGCAATTTAGTGTTTTAGTATTAGTATATTAATAGTTAGGACAATGATTTTTGTAAATATTAGCAAATATAATATTGATGTGTCAAGTTTTTGTTAATTTTATAGGTGTAAATTATATCTCAAACAATTTATTTCTAAAATATTGTATTCTGAAATATTAAGGACAATATTTTCATCTCTGGTTAAAATGTCTGTTCATCTTTGAATTTGATACAGAAATAGTAAAGTATTATTTGATATTGAGGTCCGGTTTTATTAAGAAATTTATTCTTCACTTAAAATTTATA
Organism: Ophonus ardosiacus; assembly: GCA_943142095.1. Lineage (NCBI taxonomy): Eukaryota > Metazoa > Arthropoda > Insecta > Coleoptera > Carabidae > Ophonus > Ophonus ardosiacus. The sequence goes on from OW964835.1 coordinate 6,293,998, forward strand.
AATTTAAATCCATAAACTTCATTTCGCGTAAGAAAATAGTGTTGTGAAGATAGGTGCAGTTTGATGATGTTTTTTGATTGGATAATACTCCGATATTACCCAATCGAACAACACTATTTTTTTACGTGAAATGCAGTATAGTAAACTTCAAGTAAATTTGACGGTATGAAAAAATGCAACGCATTTTTTTTTGTCAGCAATGATTTAAATGTCAAAAGAACAGAAAAACTGATTCGAATTTGTTCATTTCATTATAAACTTACTTGACAACTAAATATTAGGTGAAGATTAAATTTCTTTATCTAATTCCGTTTTAAAAAGTTGAATTTTATCTAACCTTATGGCGTTTTAAAATGTCACTTTTTTATAATTGTTACAAAATGAGTTTTGTAAAAATCTTTACATAATTGAGTTACGCAATAGTTATTTACGCAACAAGAGTAAAAAATATAGTCTTACTTCACGAATAGGAAAGTTTGACCAAACAAGCCGCAGGCGAGTTCATCGAATCCTATTTCACGCGTTTGTGTTAAAAAAATGCCCTTTTTTCACATTTTTATTGTGTTAAAAATACATAATTTATAAATCCATTTTAATGAAAAAAGTATTTTTTTTTAATAGATGTAAATAGTTATTTACATAATCGGTTATGAAAAGAGTAATATTGTTTGATGAACTCGCTTCGCTCGTTTGGCAAATTATATGAGTCAAACAATCACCCCAATCCTGTAAGGAAGTTGTTAAGATTTGTTAAAAATTGTAACCAGTAGAAACAAATGTAAAGCCTATCATTTTCATGTTTTATTCAGTGTTCGCAATTTTTATTGGTTATTTGCTATAGCAATGTTGCTAAGATTTAACAACTTTCTTACAGAATTGGAGTGAATATCAAGTTTTCATAACTGATTATGTACAAAATTTTATTTAATTCCGCTAAAATAATTTTAAAATACTCAAAATTCTACGTTTTTGTATGATAGCTCTATATACATATAGAAAATAAATGAATACTGATTTTTTAATTTAATGCATGTCAGTGCATGCGTATCGTTATTGACATTGACAATGAGTTCTGAAACCGATAGATCTTCTTTCTAATGTAGAGGAATTGTAAATTAATATTAAAGAAAACATTATTTTAACTCAGTTACGTAAAGATTTTTATAAAACTCATTTCGTAGCAATTATGTAAAAAGTGACATTTCATAAAGTCAAAAGGATAGATAAAATTCAATTTTTTAAAACGGAATTAAATAAAAAAACGTTATTACACAACTGACCAGCGTCTGCTTTATAATTATTATGCTTATTATTCTTAAAAGCTCAGTTTAGTAAATGAAAACATAAAATTAAAAATGAGTTATTTATGTAGTTTACGTTTCTGTGTATACGGTGCAATCTAATGACATACTATGAATTAAAACTATTTTAATACACAACATACATTTAAAATGGCGGCATTATGATTTTTGGATGAAAGTTTTTTTTCTTTTTATTTCAAGCCACCCAACTATTTACTAAATAATACCTCTCACAACTCCTATATGGAGCAAGGGGCAGAAATTCCACCTGATCCTTGGTAAGATTATTTGCATTTTAATTGGTTAGGTTGTCAATCGTCAGCGTCTGCAAGAGATCTACAAATCACACTAAATTCCTATTCACATTTATTAGTCTTTTAACAAAGCGGTATTTTTTAGTTAATAGTTACAGATATATGAATTTTAATTTGCTACAATTTATTCATTAAATATACGCGTTAATAATTAATCAGAGAGTTACATTTCAGATTAATATCTGGAGTGGGATCATGTAACTGTGAAAACGATATTGCGACTGTCGACAAGTGAAAATGTGATCACGTAAATAGTGAAAATCGAAAACGATATCGTTTTGGAACGAAAAAAATATGAATTCTAGTCGACACTCTCAAAGCATGTGAAAACGATAGTCGTATTTTACGTCCCTTTTTATTTCATACATTTGGGTATAGGTATATCTTTTTCTAATTTACTTACATTTAAGTTAAAGAATATAGTGAGCAATGAGTTAAATTTGACGTTTTGGAAAGAAATGTCATTATAAATGATTTAAAAATAAATTAATATATCAAATTTGAAAGTTATTTTTTAGCAAAGCGAAAATGAAATAATTATAATAAAATACGACAATTATAAAACGAATACAGGGTGTCTCAGGACGAGCTTACGCTATCTATATTTTAAATACTATTTAATATAATTTAACGAAATTTGGTATCTAGGGGTTATCCAACATGCCTATTTCAACTAAAATATTTTCAAAGCAGTAGCACTTCCGGTTTGACCGGAAATTTACCTCAACTTTCTTATTTTAAATGGAATACGCTATATTTTATTTTACCATTGAATGCAGCGGAAAATTTTACATATGAAGCAATAAAAACATTTTACTCATGATCAACTACTTCCGGCGTTATTCAACTTTTTTTGATTTTTTGTCTGAAATCCGGCACATTTCCAAAACTCTGTATATCGGGAACGAGATCGAATTTTTATAATCTGAAAAAAGCCTTTTATAAAGGAGACTTTAAGCTACATTATCCATAGAAGAATCCTCGATTATTTATAAAAATGTGACGGGTACGGTACACCAAAATTTCAGTTGACAAACTTCAAAAAAGACAATTTTTTTAAATGGAACCCCCCATTTTTTATTACATAAATGTATTCTACGGCAAAAAATAAGGGTACTTTATGTAATATGTCCTATGTTGAAAGTTGATAAAATTTCAGTAAATTAGAAAAACATGTAATCTGAGTATAATTATTTTATTAATACGGATAAGTAAGCCGTGGAAAAAACAAATAAATTCTAAATACAAAACTATGATTAATATAATACATATTCAAACTGTCATCCATTCATATGTAAGCACATCGTTACTTATCCGTATTAATAAAATAATTATACTCAGATTACATGTTTTTCTAATTTACTGAAATTCTATAAACTTTCAACATAGGACATGTTACATAAAGTACCCTTATTTTTTGCCGTAGAACACATTTATGTAATAAAAAATGGGGGGTTCCATTTAAAAAAAATGTCTTTTTTCAGATTATAAAAATTCGATTTCGTTCCCGATATACAGAGTTTTGAAAATGTGCCGGATTTCACACAAAAAATCAAAAAAAGTTGAATAACGCCGGAAGTAGTTGATCATGAGTAAAATGTTTTTATTGCTTCATATGTAAAATTTTCCGCTGCATTCAATGGTAAAATAAAATATAGCGTATTCCATTTAAAATAAGAAAGTTGAGGTAAATTTCCGGTCAAACCGGAAGTGCTACTGCTTTGAAAATATTTTAGTTGAAACAGGCATGTTGGATAACCCCTAGATACCAAATTTCGTTAAATTATATTAAATAGTATTTAAAATATAGATAGCGTAAGCTCGTCCTGAGACACCCTGTATTGATTACAAGAATGAATCTACAAGAAATTCATGAATGTTTTAATACTAGCATGTTGCAAAGAACCAAATGCGTATGATTTACTATAGCTATATATTTTTACTCTTTTGAAAATTATGATAGAAAATTGAAATATTGTTGATTACATATTTTCTTAGTTAGTAGATAGAACTACCTAAAAGATATATTTTCTGGCATTTTTGATATTCTAGTAACTGTAAAAGTGTTGATTACGACAAAGCATATTTTGATTCCAGCCCAAGAATATTGATTACAAGAATAAATCCAAGAAAGAAAATTTTAACAACTATTGCATTCTGTGAATTAACAGAGATAACGATTCTAGCTTGTGTTTTGTGATTAATATTTTGTAGTTTTTACACAAAATTAAAATTAATGAACTGATCATTTTCCGCAACCTGCCCGAAGGTTATGCGCCGTTATTTAAATGTGGCCCATCCATACTTTATTTACTTGAAATACAAAACGTAATAAAAACTAGATTACTTGAAAATAACTATCTTGTCTACTTGCAGTTTTAAATGGTTTCTTAAAGTTTTAATTATATATTTAGAAATATTTTTGTTTACTTCATAAATTTTTCTTCTGGAATATGAAAAGGAACAAAATTAGATGACACATAGCATCTGTAACTAATTGATAATTTAACTTGTATCCTTCAATTCTTATAGCATTGCTATTATGAACGAAAGGCCAAAATAATACGTTTTGTAGATTAAAATATTTGATGACATTCATATAAATTATCTGTCAAAACTACTATTTAATACAAAAACATTAGTCTATAAACGATATCCTTTTCGCAAAACGTAGTCACTTTACGGAAATAACCGAAGTTGAAAACGTAGTGAGTGACTAGTTTTACGTGATCGCTAAGGAAACGAATATCGTTTTCACTTCTCGATAATCGCAATACCGTTTTCACTTTTACGTGATCCCACTCCTGTGTCTTAATCCAAGAACAACCAATGACAAGGTTACATAATTTTTAATTAGAATTAGAGCACGATTATCCCTTTTCGTAATCATCAAAAAACGTTCAGTTTTAACCTTAACGATCGATATGAGGAAAAATAAAAAATACGGGTCTATTATTTTCACTACTCTATCGATTGAAGTTAAAAAAATGTGCATGACCTTATTTTTCAGGCATTAAAATGTATTGTTTTTCAGCCGATTTCACTAATTGTTCTTGTATTGAAACACAGATATAAATAATAAATTTCACTTACGAAGTCCGGCCCTAGGTGGATCAACAACAGCAATAACATCATCTGTTTGCGCTCTGTGCATCACTGTTCCCAAAATCTCTTCAGCCGCTCCTGTGAAAAACTCGCAATTATCTATATTATTTTCTGTTGCATTTTCTCTCGCGTTCAATATTGCTTGATTCACAACCTCCAAGCCCAAAACTTGTTTACATTTCTGCAAGAAAACTCATATAAACATTCAAGAAATTACGCAAAATGAATAAAGTTTTACTTTAGCGAAGCAAAGTCCAATGGATCCTGTTCCACAACAGATATCGACAACAGTTGTGTCTTCCCTGGGCTGAGCCATTTCTATAGCAGAGTTGTAAAGAATTTCAGCTGCTTCAGTGTTTATCTGAAAGAAAGCTTCAGGGGAGATTTTGAACGTCAATCCGAGGATGGTTTCGTAGATATACTGACTGCCGTGGAGGAATTCTGACGGAGGAGGTAATTCTCCGGACAGTCTATAAAAACCATTTGCGTATTTAAGAGTTTCAAAACATTAAGGGCTGGTTTATGATGAATTTAATTTAGGGTAGTTGCGAAATAGCTATTTATGTAATTAGAACATAATATACAACTTTATTGGACGAGCCGCTGTTTATAATAATAATAAATAAGACGAGTCTATAAAGTTTGTTTATGTACGAATTACATACAAAGCTTTATGTTCGTTCGACTGCTCTACAAAAGCTGGATAGCTCTTAAAATTATTTTTTTTTATTTCCCTTTATAAAAATTCGGTATAACTTAGTCTGCTTTTCTAATGATGCTATTGTTTCATTGTTTTTTTTTTTGTATTTACGCAAATGTAAAAAATTGTTAAAATATGATTTAATAATTTGTTTATTAACCATATCTTTACATAAAGAAATTGATAGTTTAGAAAGTGTAGAAGAGTTGGCAACAAGTGCCAAAGAATTACTCTTGCCCAACAAGTCGAAAAAATTGTTGAAAATACGTATTTATATCATGTAAATAAAAATTTAATTTTTTGTGACTTTTTTTTGACAGTGACAGTTCTGTCCAATAAAATAAAGTAAATATACTAGTCCAATAAAGTGTCACATTATGGACACTAAATGCAACCATAACCCAAGTGATTATGATGCAGTAGAACATAAAAAAAATAAATGTTATTTTTTCCTATTAATGGGGGATTACAGCTCAATCGCATTGAAGGAAAATAGTAAAAAAATACGAATGTATATGCTGAATAACGAATAAAAAAAATGAAATGGTATAATTGAGATATTTCGGAAATAAAGGGTTTTTTGTTATAGCGCTTCGACACTAATATGAAAATATTTTGATTGGCGACCGAGAGACCACCTATACATGCATTACAAATAGCATGTTAGGATGTGGGGATTACTACCAATGGAAGTTAAGATATTCAAATTCGAAAGGAGGGGCTAACATTCCTGTACAGCAGTTTTCAAACAGTTTTTATTTTAACATAAATTTCTTGCATTAAACTTAATAATTTAAATACACCTGTAATTATAAAGTATGTATACTTATACAGTGTTATAATATTAATTTATTTTTATGTAAATATAACTTAAAATAGCATATATTTCAAGAACATTTAGGTCCATGATGAAAACAGTTTGATATAAAAACACATAAATGTGACGTCACGTCAATCTTTTCAAAATTCGGGAGACCATAACTCGCTTATTAATAGGAATTTTTTCACTGGATTTTCATCAATAGTCTTAGTTTTCCTAATATTTTCAGATGAAATTATAAAAAAATATGGTGTAATCCCCCATTATGAAATATAAACTAATTCTAAACATATTAATAAAAAAATTATTAAAAAATATAAAACTTTTCATTTATAATTTCCCGTGGCCGCGTGCCAGAGTGTCTGGTCGCGAACCTGGGGAACCGGGTTCGATCCCGATCGACGCCAAATATTTCGAATTTTAAATGACACAGAAGTGATCCCTGTGGTGCACTCTCCACGCCAGCAATGAATGCCCGTGAGGTGACGCCTGTTAAACGCCCGCACGGTACAAATATGTCATCATCATTACCGATATCTGCGATAAAGCAGATTGTGGCACACTCAGAAATGGGTGTGCTGTGATGATATATTTATTTATTTATCACTCTTATGCCCATATTCATAAACACTAGTAAAAATTTTAAAAAGTTCATTATAATTTTTATCCAATAAAAACAGTCGACACTTGCAAGCAGCAAACATATATATCGACAAACAGAATAGTTCTCTTTTGTAATTGGTCTAATTATAAATTTATATTTGAAAATATAAAATCTAAATTTCTAAATTTGTAAATCGTTCATAAACCATCGAATGCGTTTTAAGTGAGTTTATATGTTAAAATCTAAATTATAAATTGTAAATTAGTAAATTAAATTCATCATAAACCAGCCCTAATTCTTGTTTTTACCTTCTGAGAAGAGGCTGGTAGTAGAGAGACGTAATTTTAGCAGCTTTTCCGTCACCTTGGGTGAAGTATCGAATGAGGTCTTGTTTGAATGCACGAATTTCATATTCATTCAAATTTTGCGGATGGATGCAAATTACCAACATCAACTGATTGTGGGTTTGAGAATAGCGAGCGGTTAACTGGCGAAAATAACCCGTCTGCATTTCGGGATCAAATATGCCGAGATGTGATGATCGCACGTACTTTTCAAATAGCTGCAAACAATCATTACTTCACTATACTCCATTTCACGTAAGAAAATAGCATTGGTTTAGATATACAAATTTGCTCTTTGATTGGCCAGAATGCTAACCTAGTTCACAAAAGCGAAAAGAATATCACTTGTCAGCTGTCAATTATCAAATAAAATCCATAGAATTAAGTGATATTTAATCATATTTTGATGTAATTTTTAATATTTAAGACTCATACATTTTACAGATAAAAATATTTTTATTATTGACAAAGTTTGGTTTCACGAATATAAATTATTTATTTAATGCATGTAAAAACGGTCGGCTCTCAAGCGCCATCTGCTATTTTCTTACGTGAAATGAAGTATAAAATGCTTATTATTCACACATATTTTCAATTATTCCCCATAAAAATTATTGAAACATAATTTTATATTTTTACAAGTGTTGAAATAGATCAATTTATGTGACTCCAATTAATAGCGAACTCCGCTGTTTGTGTACAAGTTAAGTTTGACCTCTATATCACAGAATATTAAACACATTGGCTGGTAGCACAAGCCTTGTTTTAACTAAAACACTGTTTTAAGAAATGTCAAATTTCATTATTTAATAACAAAAATAAATAACATCAAATATATTAAAATATGATTTTGAAGCAGCACATAGTTTGTATTCAATCAAATATTTTTTAAAAAATCGTTCTTTACACATAAGGGTGAAATTAAACATTGAAATTTGAATTTGACATTTCTTAAAACAGCGTTTTAGTTAGAACAGGGCTTGTGCTACCAGCCAATATTACGGCTTATCAAATAAAAATTGTAATAGTCCGACCTAGCGACTATTTCGTATTTGTTGCTTTGGAATTTTTACGTTAAAATTGTAAATTTGAGTAAAATTGAGTACAAAATTTATTAGACAGTGGGTAAAGTTATATTTTGGACAACTGGATGTTACAAAAAGTCGCAAAGTTAGGGTTATTGTGCAGAACTATGCGTTCTAGGGCTGTGTCCGATGTCGCATTTTGGCATTTAGAATTTAGGTGTTCTTCGCATAAATACAATTCCGAATGGCACACTAATGACATCCATTGGTTTGTACGGCAACACTTTGAAACAACAAAAATGAATTATACAATTCGATTTAAGTTGATGCTTCAGATTAAATGTTAATATTATATTTCATAAAATAGAACCTAAGGCTGTGTCCGATGTTGCAATTTTATCACCCTAATATCTACATTCTAAATTTATATGCCCTAAATCTAGTGAATATTTTGGACTTTAGGAATTAGATTTTTGGGTTTTGCAGGAGCATACAATGCTTTGAAGTTGACGCGCGCTAATTAAACAAATCGGCTCTTAGTATGATCACGGTTTTAACTAAAACGCTGTTTTCAGAAATGTCAAAATTCATTACTGAATAACCATAGTAAATAATATGAAATTTATCAAAATATGATAATTGAAAGTTGATCAACTTTAGTTCTTAAAGTAAAATTAAAAGTGTGCACATAAAGTAGTACATTTATTAACACACCTTTAACTTTTGTAAAGTAAAAGTACACCTTTAGGTAAGGAAGGTATTGTCTTTGGTCAAAAAATTCGTTGGTGAGTTTTTAATGAATAAGCACGTTTTAGGGCCCCTAGAATACAAATTTACTATATTTAAGATGATGTCTCTGTGTGTGTGTGTGTGTGTGTGTGTGTGTGTGTGTGTGTGTGTGTGTGTGTGTGTGTGTGTGTGTGTGTGTGTGACAAATTTTTCTCCGACGATAACTCCAATACTACAATTCTAAAAATTCTAATTCTTTCGTATTCCGCTTCTTTACATCCATAGGAAGAGCTGATTAGATTTTGGTTATAATTGATCCACCGGAAGTACCTTTATTTGAAGTTTTTAACAGTTTTTCTTGAAAAAACGCAGTTAAATATTATTTTTCGACATTTTGTGATTATCAATATGAAAGAATATCTTATTCTCTATACGGTTTGATTATACAGTTTCGTTCATATTCAATAGATATAGAGTTATAGAGACATTAAGAGAGATTAACTTTCAAAAATTAGTCAGCTTTGTTAAAATTATGGAAACAACAGATATATTCAGAAAAATTTAATTGACAGATGTCAGTGTCAAATGCAAAACCAAAGTTGAAAGTATAGGGTCAGAAAGTTATGTGTGAATGTGATAGAGTGTCCCTCCAAAGAGAAGAAGATGGAAGGACTGTGTAGGAGAAGATTTGAGAGAGGAAGAATTGTGTGAAGAAGATTGGACAGGAATGATTAAAAGAGAAGAGTAAGAAACAGCGACCCCTAATAAAATAGGGAAAGGAACTTTCGGTATAGAATTTGTAAAAAATAGTGTGTTCGTGTTACAATTTTATAGGATGTACAGAATATTTTTCAAGGAACTTTTGGTATGGGATATATGCAAAATATATGGAATTGACGGAAGGTTTTGTGCTGGCCACAACAGATTTTTTTTTATTATTTCTCACCTTTGCTGCTTTTTTCATGGGTTCAGGAATATGCGACAAATTATCAAACGGTCCCACCGTCGTAACCCCAGTCGTATATCCTCCAAATCTGAATCCAACTGAAGGTTGTCCATCAATTTCACTTCTCCCAACCGTAAATTCACATTTATTGCGATACCCTTCCAACTTTTGCGGATAACGCAGTTCCCACAATTCGCAAGGCAAGCCATTATAAACTTTTTTCTTCTCGTTCACCCATTTCATCAGATCAGGATTCGAAAAAGACAACTCGTTTCCGAGTTTGGTGAGGATTCTTTTGGCCTCGTCTTGTTTAATGACTACTTGGTCTTCGTAAGGAACGTGCCAGAAAGGTATGGTGGATTTTTTTAAGCGTTCTTCAACGCTAGTCTCGAATTTTGCTCGTTTGGCTTCTGGGGAAAGGTTTTCTTGTTCTTTTCTCTTTTTGACAAGAGGGTCCGGCATAGGTTTTGCTTCTTTTGCAGTGAGTTTTTTTCCTTTCCAACGATATCCGTTGAGAATGTTAATAGCTCGAAGTTTATCGTCTTCATTTCGAAAACAAATATATGCCCAGGGATTTCGAGCTTTCGGGGATTTTATTTTGGCCGTGCATAAATTTAATCTGTTGTTTAACAGAGATCGCAACTCCTAAAATTAAAAAATATGCTGTTAAAAATAAGATTTCTTTGAAAGGTTTGTCGTTCTACAGAGAGCTGCAAAACTAAAATTTATACACCAAGAGGCGTAGCTAACACATTCAAGATCAAATATTTCGGTAACTAAATATATGTGGAGTGCAACTACTGTTTATATTTAAACTGTGCCTCAGATGTGGTGACCAAAAGATTGGGCAACTTATTTTTAAAATTAAAATTTTCTTGTATTGCAATTTTTACCTCTAGCTAAGAGTGGTATTGGAATCATGCTAAAAATGGCATATCCATAGTGAATAAGCACGTTATAAGATCCTTATAACATTTTTACGATGATGTCCGTGTGTATGTGGATGTTGTAACCACGGTTTCTCAAATATTAAAGGCCCAATATGTTCATCTCTGGTTAAACTGCCGATTAAGTTTAACTGTCGGTTATAAGAATAATGTGGCATCAAAAAATTGACACATGTGTTTAAGCTGATGCTGTGTTTTTCTTTTAACTGATAGTTAAATTAACAGGCTATTTAACAGGAAATGAAGATACCGGGCCTAATGGCCGATTGCACCAACGTAAATTAAATATTAAACATGGTTTAACTTGACAATATTGCATCGAAATGAAATGTCAAATGAATTATATATTGGTTTCAAAATTTCGATTTGCATTTTTTTATTTAAACATAGATTAAAAATTGTCTTGTAGGTGCAACTGGGCGTAAGACTTACATGTTTAACTACGGATTTCTCAATCGGATATAAATGGGAGGAACGGAATAGATTTTGGTAACAAATAGACAACCGGAAATAGTAGTTTCTTAAAAAATCTTCTAAATATTATTTTTTTAAAATTTATAATATTATAAATAATAAAGAACATTACATTCTATGTCTGATAAATTTAATTTTTTTATTATTCTTCTATAGATTAAGGCCTGATATTTTCATCCCTAGTTAAAATGCCGATTAACTTAAAAAAAAAGTGTAATTTTTACAACTTATGCTATAATATCGATGCTGTTTTTTTTTTTTTTATTGTGTCCCGTGGTCGCGTGCCTAAGTGTCTGGTCGTTATCTGGGGAACCGCATTCGATCCCGACCGGCGCCAAATATTTTGAATTTTAAATGGCACAGAGGTGAACCCTGTGGTGCACTCTTCACGCCAGCAATGAGTGCCAGTAAGGTGACGACGGTTAAGTGCCCGCACGGTACATATATGTCATCATCATTAATGATATCTGTGATAAAGCATATTGGCACACCCGGAAATGAGATATGCCGTAATGATATATTTATTTATCTATGTTTTTCTTTTAACTGACAGTTAAATTAACAGGCTGTTTAATCGGTGACGAAAATACCGGGCCTTAGAGATAAATAATATGCTTATAATTACTGCCTTTTTAAGTATCCGGCACGTAAACACAAACAGAAAACTGCCAAATCTACTACAAATGATATAAAAACTATAAGAGACTTACACCAATTCCGTAAAATTTAGGTAACCCACGAATCTCAATCTTGTACTTCTCAGATGTAAACTCCCCACGTTGTAAATATGCATACGGGTCATCCTCATCTTTATTTCCAGACTCTTCGGTTGCGTCATTGCTGTTTCCTTCTTCAGCATCTTCATTATTTTCCGAAGTGCTTTCCTTTTCATTATTTTCCGAAGTGCTTTCCTTCTCTAGCTTTTCCTCGACCTTCTCTAAAGGTATAAAATCGGAAGTTTCTCCATTCTTATTTACGGTATTGTTATCCGCGTCGCCTTTTGATATGTCTGATTGTTGGTTCTCGAGTTTTACCTTTTTAATGCTGGGTTCTTCATCTTCTTGCTTTATAAGTAAGTCATTGGCTTCTAAAGACTGTACTTCTTCACTCATTTTATAGTTTTACGTTAGAATTATCGGTTTATAATTATAATGTTTGGTTAAATAAGGTTAGTACAAATATAAATTCACATGGAACTGTCAAAATGTGTTTAGAAGAACCGCTCACAATAAAATTTCGTCAAATTTTAACTTTGGTAATAATTATTTCTATTATAACTCAATGCTCTTTAAAATAATATAGTTTGATTTAGAAAATATGAACATTTTATAGATAACAGTAGTTATCAAATATTAAAATAATTAATATTAATGCAGTACATTGTGAACACATTAAAATAATCCCCCCTACTTGCTCATTAACACCTGTTAAAAAACATAACCTATCACTGTCAAAAAAGGCAAAATGTCATTTTTTAAGTAAAAAATCTGTTAAGTAACAGAGGTGACCTTAAGTGTTCTTAAAAAAATTACGCATTAACAATCTATTATGACTTCTAATAATTCTCAAAATGGCTGCACAGAAACTCTTATTGAAAAAGAAACAATTCTCGGCAAATTCACCAGAAGAAATGTAACAGAAAGTGACTCAGTTCACCCCAGATTTGGGGGAAATCCCTCAGAAAAAGAAGTTCAAGAATTTCAACGCAAAAATGATTATTTTTGCCCAGTTTGCAAGAAATATTTCGCGCCAACATTGCTTGCACTAAGAGAACACTTTAAACCAGGTCGGATCAAGCACACGTATTCCCAAAGTTGTATTTATTGTAAAGGACCAGTGTATGAATATTTTATTAATAGTAGGGAAAAAATATATCACGATTGTTCGGAAAAAGAAGAGGCTGAGTAGACCTGCTTACATATCTAAAACAACTACCTCAAATATAAAATAATACCAGTAAAAAAATTGATATTTTTATGATATTTATGTATTCTTTATTTATTTATTATTGTGTGTATATGTAAATATTTATATTAGATTGTATATAGGGTATAACATTGTAATAAAATGTACAATAACTTGTTATTTTTTAATAAAAATTTGTTACAATATATCGTTTAATACTTAAAAATATGAGGTATAACAAATGATGGAAAATATATATTTACACATAAATTAAAGTAGGCTAAAATGAGATTAATCTAGTCCATAAACATCTCCTCCTTTGCGATAATCCGAATTTGCTATTATTTTATCTCCATCTCGCAATAAAGCACAAATAATTGATCCTCTATCTCGATACCTCTTTGTTTTGTGACCAAGTTTCTCCAAACCGTCAATAATTTGCTAGGAACATGCATAAAATGTAATCAATTTGACTAAGCAACAGTCACTCAGATATTTAAAATCACTTTGATATTCATTGTACTATTGTACACTTCATTTCACGTAAGAAAATAGCAGATGGCGCTTGAGAGCCGACCGTTTTTACATGCATTAAATAAATAATTGAAATTAGTTAAACCAAACTTTGTCAATAATTAAAATATTTTATCTGTAAAAATGTACGAGTCCTGAATGTTAAGAATTACATCAAAACATGGTTAAATATCAATTAATTCTGTCAATTTTATTTGATAATTGACAGCTATGATATTATTTTCGCTTTTGTAAACTAGGTTAGCATTCTGACCAATTAAAGGGCAGAATTATTGTTCCTATATAAACTAACGCTATTTTCTTACGTGAATTGAAGTATAGGGATCTGCAAGTTTTACAAATCTGTAAATAATGATCGAAAGCTGTCACTCTTATGTACAATTTTATATTAATAAACAAGAATATATGTGTATTTGCCACATTTTTATAGATCTGTAAGACTTACAGATGTAAATCGACCCATATGAGAACAATTTTAAATTTGCCGCCAAAAGAATGCGTGCGTTTTCAATAAAACGATGAAAATGAGTAAGAAATACTGGATTTTAAATATGAAATGATACTTGATCTTGGTTTGCACTTCTCTTTTTGCAAAAAGAGATGTGTAATTTATCGAGTGCTCCAAAATAACTGAAGGTTCCGCCTCGCTTCGATTTTTTGTTTGCCGCATCTTTATGATAGTGAATTACGATTGATACATTGCATTGGCGTACAGTTAATTTTTGAAAGGAGATGAAAATAAATGTATTCAGGATATTTAGAGTAAATTCAGTTTATATCAGAAAATATGCTTCCAAAATTAACTTGTGTTGTTGTTCCGTAAACACCATTCTAACGTAACGATTTGAATAAATAACAGTTAATTTTAAAAGAAAATAGAACTGCATTTCAAAAAATTTAAAATAGGTAACGCCACTGACTTCCAAAATGCCGGTAATATAGGTAACATTATTTGACATTGCCGGTAAATTGATGCTAATTTTTTTCCGTGGCAGATAATTTTGATCATAATCAGAATATTTTCGTACAATCATTTTGGATCACTCTATATTAAAACAGCAAAAATGCAACAATATTTCCGTGATTCTAAAGCATTCATTAAGTCTGCATTACACGATGAAGTTTTACTTTTCAAGTGACTTGAAAAGTTTTCTCTCTCGCACAATGACATGAGTGCAAGAGAGACAAATGAATAGACTTTCACGAAAAACTTTTAAAGAAAAACTGGAACATGCGCTACTTTTTCTTACAAGTCCCTAAAAGTTTGACTGTCAAATGTCATTTGTGTTTATATTTTTGATGTATTCTAGTAGTGTTATAAGCGATCGATATTAAACTGAAAAATGGCAAAATAGGCTAGAGAAGTAATTGAAATCTTAATGGATATATACGAAAAATTCAAGTGATATTAATTCAATAACAATTTTATGTAGATATAATTTAACTTTTGACACTTTGATATTTTAATTCACAGAAAATTTAATCGTGTAAATATACTTGTAAGGTCATTTATAAAGACACTTTTCAAGTTAATTGAAAAGAAAAACTTCTTCGTGTAATGCACGCCTTAACGAAAAACAAAATATTAAAATAAACCGTTTTATTCTATTTTACAGTTGCACTGAATTTCAAATTTTGTGGGGAAAAGGGGAAATTTACTTTACTCTGTGGGAAAATTGAGTACAAAAGAGTTGGCAACACTGTATATGAGAGCACTGTAAAAAAGTAATTTTTTTTGTACATATTTAAGTCAAAATTTCAATTTTGACGCATCATTTCTTTCTCATTCTCCTTCATTCCTGTAACATCGGCATAACCTTAGACCAGGAATAGAGGGGAGACAGGGCATGCTATGTATTTCGCCGTAAGAAGACTTTCCAAATCATCATAGCGACTTTCGACCTTATTGAAACGTCAAAGTCAGCTGCAATAGCCCAATCGACCAGATGTGTTACATACGTGTGCAGTCGAACGAATAAGTTTTCAAAATCAACAAGCGTCACCCGACGTTATCAACCATTATTTTGACTTCTGACGTTCTTGAATACATACGTCTTTAGTTTGATTCATAGTTTTCTTAGTTTTAAGTTGTTTTATTTATGTTATGGATAATCAAGTATTTATTTAGATTTGGTCAGCTGTAACATAACAATATTTAACTGGTCGACTAGCTATTCCAGCTGATTCAATAAGGGTCAAAATCGCAGAGATGATTTGGAAATATACGCGTGAATATGCCCTGTCTCCCCTCTATTCCTGGTCTAAGGGCATAACTGAGCACCTAACCTAACTTTTCATTCATACTATTCCACTGCCAGGCACAAAAATCATTCATTTTCTTGCTACTTCAATTTTATTCTCTACTTACTTGCAAAATGCCGTATTCATAACTAATTTCCATAGGAAATAGCTGATGATGAATTCTCGGAGCATCAACAGCTTCTTTGATATTTTCTCCAAACCACAATGCTCTCATAATAACCAAAGACATAGCAGTTGTGATTTTAGTTCCGCCAGAAGCTCCAATAACCATTTTGACATCACCAGTTTTATTTACAATTATACTAGGGCTCATAGAAGAGAGAGGACGCTTGCCAGGTTCGATTTTGTTCGCTGGTGAACCGGGCAAGCCGAAATAATTGTTATAAGAATTGGTAGAGAAATCGTCCATGCCGCTGTTTAAAATAATTCCGGTTTGTTGTGATGTTACCCCCGCTCCAAAACTAATAAATAAAGAAATGAAATATTTATCCTCAGGTGTAAGTATACAAATTATCGAATTTTTTCAACAATAAAGCAAAATAATTGAAAATGACCAAAAATCGCATAAAATCTAATGCGATTTTTGTCATTTTCAGCGGCTTCCGCTTCTTCATAACTTAGCATTTTCAACTTGCGGACACTCACGTGACGAAGCGAATTAGCCAATCAGAAGCTGGGGAGAAACTGTCACATCGAAGGTCAGAGAGCTGGGCAGCTTTCCAAATTCAAGAGTACCGTAATTTAACAGTGTAGTGTGTTTTGGAAGAATGAGTTTTGTTGGAGTAAAAAAATTAAATTAAATTAAAAATAATTTTAAAAAAATAACAAAACTACTTATAATTACAACATTAATGTCAAACCCCCTCTGAGAGTAAGATTATTAGTTTTGGAACGATTTTGAGTAATTTCGTACACTGTAGTAGGGTTTTGGAACGCAATCCTGAAGTTTGTTTTGGTAGCGTGTTCAGAGGTTATGCGTTTTGTTTTCATAGTTTGGCAATTTTCATATTGAAGTTTTTGGTGCGTATTGAGTTATTTTATATTTTTTTGCCAAACTATGAAAACAAAACACATAATACGCTATAAACCAAAACAAACTTCAGCTCCCCGTCCTTCAATCTGACAGTTTCTCCCCAGCTTCTGATTGGCTAATTCGCTTCGTCACGTGAGTGTCCGCAAGCTGTAGTGTGTTAAAAAAATCCTAACTCGGAGTAGGCTATGAACAAGAAAAAAACGTATGTCAATTTGAAAGTAATTAAATGTTAATTTGACGAGATATTGTCAAAAATGTTATTTAAAGAAATCAAAGCTTTTCTTCTTGAATCTTTATTTTAGGAATAAAAATAAATTTAAAAAACGGTGAATGAGAATATTCTCTATCCTTCTTTAATATCTTTTCTCCTTAAATTACATTTCACGATCAATTTTGACAACTTGACTTTTGAATTGAATAAAGATCAGACATACGTTTCTGGTGTTCATAGCCTACTCCGAATCCGAATTATATATTTTTTTTATTAAATGAGATTTAAAATAATGATGGAAAAATGCACTGTTTAATAATATTCGACTTACTATAAGTTGACGGTGCTCGTAACAGAAACCGCATCACCATTCGGGGCTAAAATAGAAATATGCGCTGTTCCATGATTCCCTTTTTGATAAAACACTGCCCCATAATGCTCCGGCTCATGAAACGTATGACTTTCATTAATTTTCTGCCTAATTTCAGCGGCGTATTCACTAGAAGTTAAACTCTGTAACAGCTAAAAATTACAATAATTAAATATCTCTCACAACTTTCAATACGAAGTTTCAAGTTTATTTTTTAAATATGTTTGACCAAGGTCATCTTCAAATGGACGGCCTTTCAGTCTCACTTGAGTTTTCTATAATCTCAGATTTAAACGTCAAAATCTGAATCGACTGACTATGAAAACGCCTTTAGAAGTAATTGTTGCTAGGTTATTAAACAAATACACGTTACAGTAAAAGTATTCCAAAATCAAAAATAAGTGCCAGTCGAAACACACGCTTTTTGTCAATGCAAATGAGACAGATAAGTGTATGACAACTTCTTAATAGGCTATTCCACGATATTTTTAAATTTTTTTTTTCTTCAAATACATAAAAATATAAGACCACATGTGAAAGTCCGAGTTAAAAATTCCTCCAAATAAGCGAGATATTAAGGTCCCAATTTTAAATCTTCTTTGTGACGTAGGTAATGTGGATATACCAGAAGTAAACAAACACTGGTTCACAAACCACGAAAAATTGTTAAACAAATTACAAAATAATGTATATTTAAATTGTAATATTATAATTCATTATTAGAGACATAAAATAAATTGTTTCACTTAATTTATTTTACTTTTTTTCTCATTTTATAAAAATAAAGAAATTAGAACGTCGCCCGAACAGCAACCGAACAGATCCGACACACCCGAAGAAGTATATTCTTAGTTAGGGCGGGGCTTCTCAAAATCGGAGGTCATACTTGGATCCTATTTGCTCAAACACTCGTGCACATGTCCTGCATCATCAAAAGCAAAACTCTCCGTGTCTTCTAGAAGGAATAATTTATAATAAAAGAAATATGGTTTTCCTTATCCTTTAACTATTATCATTCTTATTTTCAATAAACTTTTACTATTTTTGATTACTGTGGAATAGCCTATTCAGATGATACAGATGACTTGATGAAACATTTAAAAAAAATTAAAATATACCTCTGTTATATTATTAAATGCAGGATCGCCTAGCTCGGTTCTCTTAGCGTACGCGTATTTGAACGTTTCAATAATTTTGTGATAAGTTAATACTGTGTTGTTGATGCCATCTATACTGTCACTGGTAAAGTTGTACCCTTGGAGGATGTTGAGGATGAAACCTAAAAGGACACCGCTTCCGGGTGGAGGCATGGAGTACAGGATGTCCTGTTTGATTCCGACGGATATTGCGTCGTCCCAGACCGGCCTTCGCAAAATATGAACACAATTATTTTCGTAATTATCCTCATTATTATAATTTGTTGTTGAATATGCATAAGTATAAAATAAATTAGGTTTGAGTTTATTTTGTAATTAAAAATAATTAATCATTAAATGACCGTCAATTGCCAAGAACGTTACAGCGTTTATATTTGTTTGAATTTTTCATAATTAAATGCTATGGAATCTAATGGTATAATTGATAATAAAATAAGGCTGTTGCAAGAATTTAAAAAAATATTGTTCTTTAAATAGTCTCAAATTTGAAAATATAACAACTAAGAAATAAAAATCCCTTAACCTTAATAATAATTTTTAAAAAATTATGTACGTATTTCGAGAACTACGTTCTCGCCATCAGTAGAAACTACAAAATAATAAAATAGAGAAGTACTCAATATGTAAACCATGCCAGAGGTCAAAACAGCTCTGAGTAGAGAGAGAGAGAGAACTCGGATTATACAGGGAGAGGAGTCATAGGTGAGTGAATACATAACTGAGTAGCTAAAATTAAACAAAGTAACTGTCATATTAACTTTATATAATTTAGAAGGATGGAATCTAGATCCGCGTTCATCAATTTATCTTCAAATTTATCTATTATCAAACTCTCGTGTGCGCCTAAATATCTATTATTTTAATAATTGTATATTAGAATTGTCAATTTTATGATTGTGTGATTTGTGCTACTCTAGAGTTATCAGCATTACCGCTTTTTAAATCAATTTGTCTTTTAAATTGCCCGAAGTAAACTTTATTACAATTTTTACACTCTATTTTATAAAAGTCGGATTTTTTATTATTATCTATTTCATCTTTAGGGTTACCTAATAACACCGATTAAAACCAATGATAAACTAGTCCATAAATTTAAAAATCGTTAATCCATGTCATATGATAATGCTACCAAAAGTTTAAACAAAATTTTTAAAAATATAAATTTAACGGAAACTTACAAATCAAATAATACTATTAAATCTTTATTAGGTAACCTTAAAGATAATAAGAGCGATTAATAATCATTTTAAAACGTACGCTGCACTTACGTCTTTTTTGTTGAGATTATTATCGCTAATTAAAACACGTGTTAGTTACAATATTTTTTCCGTTAATCGCACCTTATTAAACTGAAGAAAATTTCATTTTATTTCAAGACAATCCTACTGACGTATGATACTTAAAATTTTCACATTGTTTAGTAAAATTGTTTATTAATGGTAAATCATTCATTAATATAATATTATTCATTAATAGCGGTCTTCACGCTAATGGGCTAATAAAAAATGAAACTATAAACGATAACCGGAAAAAGTAGTTTATGTAGTATATACGTATATGTTTGGCTGGTTGCATTTACAATAAAGACTAAACTTTTCCTGGTACGAATCAGTCGGTCATGCCACTGTTCATGAAAATAAATTGAGAAAAATATTTGTGAAACAAACTTACTGGTAATTTTCCATGTCTTCTTTTGATATAATTCCTCCAAGTTGTTGCACATCTTGTACAAATTTCTCCGCTAAAGTACCATTATAAAGATCATCTCCTCCATTTTCAGCTATTTGCTTTAAAGTATCACAATATATTTTTGGTTTAATTAAAGTACCCATTTTCTTAAACTTTCCTGATGTTTCGTTATAAAACATTTCCCTAAAAAATATTTACAATTAAAAGATATAACAATTTTTACTTTATTGTAGTTACCTCAATAATTTATCTTCTTTTACGTATTCGTTTGTTAATAATGAATCATATTGCGCTTTGCTCATATTATAACCAGTTTCGCAAAGATCTATGGTCGGTTGAATCAGTTCTTTCCAAGGAAGTTTTCCAAATTTTTTGTAAGCTGACCAGTAGCCTCTAAGTTCGCCTGGAACCCCACTGGCTAGGGCCCCTACAAACAAAAATTAGTAATAGACCCACAAACCATTTTTGTATTTTTTTATAAAACTGTACAAAGATATGACCATTAATGAAAACTCGACAAGAAAATTCTTTATAATTAAAGCAAGATATGATTTTTACCTCCCGCTACCCTAGGTAAGGGAGGTATAGGGATCGTGGTAAAAATCGCATATAGATTTTAGTGAATGAGCACGTTTTGATGTCCCCAAAATCCGATTTTAACATTTTTATAAAGATGTCTGTGGGTATGTACCAATCAAAAAAATTTGAAATTCTGTATACCCATTCTATACTCATAAGAGCTCATTAGTTTTTAGTGTATATTGGATAAACGGAAGTATAATTTTTTTCCACGCTTTTAACAGTTTTTCTTGAAAAAGAATACAACGAATATAATTTTTCAGCAACTTTCTGTTTGCCTACTTTTTAATTTTGAAAAATTCAAAATGTTGATATTTGAGAACAAATGACTTGTTTTAAAACGCTATGATAAATAATCTTGTATGAAATACATCGCGAAATAAGTGTTTTAGGCACTTGTCGTGTTATATCACCCGCTTACGCTAGTGCGTACAAATTTCACGTCGCGTTCCTAAAACACTATCATTTCGTAACTTATTAAATAAATAGCTATTAAATACCTTTAAATATAAATATACATACATACATAAAATCACGCGTATCCCACTTAGTGGGTTAGCAAAAACCCGAAAAAATATATTAACAATAGGGAAAGGGATAAAAAAAAAATCATCTTTCGCCACACATCCTGTACAAATAAAAATATAAATATATAAAATAATTTATTTTTATATATCATCTTGCCTATGCGTCAAACAAAAACATAATACTTTAATAACAATTTTGACATACTTAAAAAAATGTCATTGTCAGGAAGCAATTACATTGAAATTAATAATGAAACAGTGTTAAGGAAAATGTAGTAGTAATATTTTTGATTCTAATGAAATTAAGGTTTGTACATAAAAATAATATATTTTCCATCATACATAAATATTAGATGTACAGGATGATCCGAAGTAAGCTGCAACTATGCATTTACGAAATAGATCATGTACAGCGAAGAATTTAGAATTTACACAGATTACGTTTTAGAGCACCAGGAAGTTGATGCTGATTTTTCAAGGAAAATCATTTTCTTTGATTAGGCACATTTTCACCTCTCTAGGTATGTTGATAAACAAAATTGCCACATATGGGCAGAGGAAAATCTTCATGTGAGTCACGAGGTACCATTACATGCCCAACTACGTGGTTAAATACCCAGCGGGAGGTTATGTGCTGGCCACATCAGATTTTTTAAAATTGTGAGAGGAGTTTGTGACGTCACATGTGACAGACCAGTGGCACCAATGAGAATGGAAAATGGATATTTTAGGGGCGGGGCGCTGTGGATTTATATTCGGGAATCTCAGCTTTCTTATTTCTGGCCAGTACAATCAAATCGATACGCGTCATATCATAAATTGTTTAATTCATTATAACTTTATAATGAAGAATGTATTTTAATAGTATATTATACGCCAAGGTTGAGAAGATAATCATTATTGACCCAGCGCCTGGTCAATAATGATCTTCTCAACCGTGGTTTATATACTATTTTTTTCACTACTAGCACATAAATTCTCTTTAATTTTTTTTTTTTATTGATAATAATAATTTTGACATGAATAATAACGTTACTTATTTGTTAATATTCACAAAAACAAAGTAGGCTGCATTTGTTTTTATCTGACGTTTTGCTCATTTCGCTGGTTTGATAACTTCACTTATGGGCCTGGATTTGTATTTGATTTAATTATTTAATAAAAACACTTTGTGCCGTTACAGTCAGCAACCTTACTAGTTTATTATTATTTTTAAATAAATCTTTTGAAATGTATTTACCTACAAAAAACAAAAAAATAGTGATTTGTTCAATCCTACATCTACAAATATTTCACATTTTCACCAAAACAGCATAGTGGCCAGGCGAGGCGGCAGCGTAGGCCAATTTAAAATTATAGTGGCAAATTTAAATTATATACTTAACACCTTTCTTGATTTTAATGAGTTAAATAATATTTGGATTTGGAGGCTTGAGTTTGATTGAAAAGTGACAGTTTGCATTATAGACCAAGGTTAATAATAAATGATTATTGACCTAGGTTACCATGGTTACAAGCAAGCGGT
The DNA here is from genome assembly GCA_943142095.1 of Ophonus ardosiacus. Classification (NCBI taxonomy): domain Eukaryota; kingdom Metazoa; phylum Arthropoda; class Insecta; order Coleoptera; family Carabidae; genus Ophonus; species Ophonus ardosiacus. The sequence goes on from OW964835.1 coordinate 6,317,099, forward strand.
AGTGAAAAACAATTTCTCATGTCAAATAAAGGTAAATAATAGTGGGTTCCTAGGCTAGTAGTGAAAAAAATTATTTAGCTATACTACTTATTAATCAGTAAGTATTTTACGATTGTAAAACTGTCTGAATAAAGGACAACATAACGCTTGATTAATTTCGTTTTAAACGTTTTTCCTGTGACTATTATCCTTCAACTTATTAAAAATCATCAGTGAAACAAATTAATTTCAATTACAACAATGAACTAGATAGTGATGTAACCTTTTCTGGATTTATCCGGGTCCTTGCCATACATATCCTCAGTGGCATTCAATGGGGCTGCTTCTCTCGCATTCAAAGTGACAGCTTTCTTGTCCTCACGGGTGTACACGGTCATAAAGAACCCGCCACCAAGGCCCATGCTTTGCATATTCACAATGCCGTTGCAGAACATCGTTGCAATTGCTGCATCCACGGCTGAGCCATTTTTCAAAAGGATATCTCTGAAATAAGAAACATTTTCAGTACATATTATGACTGTTTGCAGATATGCAGGGTGTCAGGTTATCTTTTATTAGTTTATTTAGTCAAGTAAACTATGGAAACAATTGCCTTTTATAAAATTATTATTTTATTAACTTATTTTACAGTAATAACAAAATAATTAAAGAAAGTATTCAAACTGAAAGCCATTATTTCTTTCGCACATTTCAGCTCTTTTGGAGAGAGCCGAACGTTCTACCTTGTAAAGTTATGAAACATTTTTAAACACAGAGAACTTTACGGGAGAAATTATTAAACGTTAAACAAACAAAGAATCAATTGTGTCCATGGCTTACTTGGCTAAAAAACTAATAAATAGTTTACAAAATTTTAATTTTTAACCGTAAATAACACGTTTATTTGAAAAAATTATACATAAACAACATTGCCTTATTGGAAAGAGAAAAAAATACGCTTTCCAATAAGATAATAAAAAATATATGGTACCATTTAAAATATATATACAGGGTGTTAATACTAAGTCGTTACACCCGAAAATGGTAGTTAGAACTCATTAAAACAAACAACTTTTCTTAGTTCCAATTTTGTATTTGGTGCCCCGGTTCGTAGTTATTGGAGTTCTTTTGTTTTTCGAAAAATCGTCATAACTCCCTTATTTTAAGGACTATTGAATTTTTTTTTCTTTCAAATTTACCTTTAGGCTCTCTAAAATATTTGGAATTTACAATTATTTTTTATTTTTTCAAATGACAAAATGGCGATCGATCAAAAATTTCAAAACATGATTTTTTGATAACCACTCCATCGATTTTTGAAAGTAAAACATTTATAAAATCCTTAAACTATCTACTACAATATTTGTTATAAACATTTTTTTTAATCTATCCAAAAAAAAGTATTTAGTCATTTTCTTCACTTACATAAGTGCACTGTGTTCAGAAAAAATCTAATTCTGAGTAAGCTATGAAAACAGAAACGTATGTCTGATCAATAATCAAGTTGTCACAATTGATCGTAAAATGTAATTTTAAGGAGAAATGATAATGAAGGAGGTTACAGATTATTCCCATTCACCGTTTTTAATTTATTTCTGTTTTAATATAAGGATTCAAGAATATTTCTTCATATAACATATTTGACAATATCTTGTGTCAAATTGACATTTAATTAATTACTTTTAAATTGATACACGTTTTTTTTTTCATAGCCTATTCCGAATTAGATTTTTTTCTGCACGCACCACTTATGTAAGTTAAATAAGTGAAAAAAGACTTTTTTTGGATAGATTGAAAAAAATGTTTAGGACAAATATTGTAGTAGATAGTTTAAGGATTTTATAAATGTTTTACTTTCAAAAATCGATGGAGTGGTTATTAAAAAATCATGTTCTGAATTTTTTGATCGATCGCCATTTTGTCATTTAAAAAAATAAAAAATAATTGTAAATGCCAAATGTTTTAGAGAGCCTAAAGCTAAATTTGGAAGAAAAATTTTTTTCAATAGTCTTTAAAATAAGGGAGTTATGACGATTTTTCGAAAAACAAAAGAACTCCATTAACTACGAACCGGGGCACCAAATCAAAAATTGAAACTTAGAAAAGTAGTTTGTTTTAATGAGTTCTACCTACCATTTTCTTGTGTAACGACTTAGTATTAACACCCTGTATATATATATATATATATATATATATATATATATATATATATATATATATATATATATATATATATATATATATTGTCCCACATTTTGAGAACCGCTGACACAGGGGGATTACACCATTTTTTTTTTATAATTTCATCTGAAAATATTAGGAAAACTAAGACTATTGATGAAAATCCGGTGAAAAAATTCCTATTAATAAGCGAGTTATGGTCTCCCGAATTTTGAAAAGATTGACGTGACGTCACATTTATGTGTTTTTATATCAAACTGTTTTCATCATGGACCTAAATGCTCTTGAAATATATGCTATTTTAAGTTATATTTACATAAAAATAAATGAATATTATAACACTGTATAAGTCTACATACTTTATAATTACAAGTGTATTTAAATTATTAAATTTAATGCAAGAAATTTATGTTAAAATAAAAACTGTTTGGAAACTGTAGTACAGGAATGTTAGCCCCTCCTTTCGAATTTGAATTTCTTAACTTCCATTGGTAGTAATCCCCACCTCCTAACACGCTATTTGTAATGCATGTATAGGCGGTTTCTCGGTCGCCAATCAAAATATTTTCATATTAGTGTCGAAGCACTATAACAAAAAACCCTTTATTTCCGAAATATCTCAATTATACCATTTCATTTTTTTATTAATACTCGTTATTCAGCATATACATTCGTAATTTTTTACTATTTTCCTTTAATTCGATTGAGCCGTAATCCCCCATTGTCTAATATAAATTGGTACAATTTTGCTTATTTAACCAACCTCGTATCTCTTCAAATAAAAAAGTCACCAATAGCGACTAAGCTTATTGAGACACCTGTAGAATAATAAAAATGAAATATTCTATTATTTGCAAAATTTGTACCATTATTTATATTCTAATTTTGAAAAAATATTATACTTTGTACTGAATGTTTCAAAGTAAAAAAATCAACAGCATTTATTTAATACATACATAAACATACATTAAAAAGCGCATTGAACAACATAAAAAATAAAATTATACCACTTCCTCATAAACCGGAAGTGACATCAGCTCTCTTATTTTAAATATCTCATTATGTATATTTTATTATATTAGAAAAAAAAAATTGATGTGGCCAGCACATGACCTCCCGCCAATTCCATGTTTAACCCGTTTTTGCCCGAATTAATTTTTTTTTGAAAAAAAACTTTTTATCTATGGTTTCTAGTTGATAAAGTGTTAATACGAATAAAAAATATATATTTTTTATTTTAAACATTCCTATAAACAATTTGGAGCATGTTCCGATATTGGAACACCGGGAACGAATGAGTGCAATATATTTTATATGTGAAGTATGTAAATAAATATTAGAAAATCAATAAGAATAAGTTTGTTATTTTGTAGTTACATGAAATATTTATGAAATTAACATTTATTCTAAAATTTTAACATTACACAAATAATTACCTTACATGAAAATCTTTGAATCATGTTTTAAGTACATTTACCTTACAATTTTCCACACATTTTTGTTGAGATTTTTTTTACATAAAGCACTTCTATTTTGTTTTTGTGCTGGTATCATCTAGTGATCAATGCGATCATATCGTACTTCATCCACAACACGTGCATCTATTTGTTTTGTTGATTTTGGACGACCGCCTGGTTGACCGTATTTACTGAGGTAAATTTGAACTATTTCCCTTCTAAACTTGTGATCTGTCTTTACATATCTGGCATATAATTAGAAAAGGCCTTTCAGAAAGTTGCGAATATTGTTGTTAAAAAATCATTCAAAACATTGAATCGAATTCATTTGTAAATCTTGACTTTGTTTCGCAAAGTAAATGGTGGTAATGAAGGTAGCAAATCAAGTTTGTTAGACCAGAACCGTACAATAGGAGATTTCCTCAGTAAAGCACAACGGTATGTCGTCATCACTATAACAGTTTTCATCTTTATCGCCTAGTAAAAAAAAAAAATGTCCCTTATGACAGATTTTAGCTACTTGTTGAGTCTGTGATTGTAATCCACTTAGATGATTTACATCATTCGCGCCATCTTCATCGTCACTGTCAACAGCACCATCATTGCCGTCGTCAGGAAGTGTAAAAAATACATTTGCCTTCCAAAAATATTCACTCTCAAACAAATCAATTAGTTGTGCGTAATTAAAAATCTGAAATTATATGAAAAAAAAAAACATGAACCCGTTCATACCCAGTGTTACAATATTGGAACATCAATATTATATAGCATATAATTCACTTTGTAAATAAATATTATGAAAATACAAATCAAATATATTATGTAGAAAGTGTTAAAGAAGAGTTTTATTCAAAATATTTATTTTTATAATTAAATTGTATATAAAAAATATACTCATTTATTGGCAGCCATCAAGCCTCTGAAAATCATCCAAATTTGTTAAAATATTTTATTGCACACAAGATAAATAATGCGAGATGCTGTGCCCTATTCGAAAGTCTGGACCTTCCTGAACTTTACTAATCAGTAAATATCCGTTTATAACGTATACACCAGTAAACAGGAATAAACATGTCAATTGTTCCAATATTGGCACACCGGGCAAATATGGGTTAAAGTAGTAATGAGCTTTAAGTAAAGTATCACTTCGGGTTGATCGTTTTGTAAACAAAATCTAATTTGTAGTTCCAATAAATAGAAAAGTCTGGAATACGAAATTTTGGATTATATTTCATTGTTTTTCCTCAAAAATCAGTTAGGTGCTTCATATTAAATGCCACCTCCGGTTTATTATTTATAGTCAAAATCTTAGATATTGTTTCAAATTATATATGAAATATGAATTTTAAATACCAAATTTGAAAATTTTTGGATCATACTAATATATTTTTTTAAGAAATTCTGTTCAAAGCTTCAAATAAAGTACCATTTCTGTTTATCAATTTTAGAAAAACCTAATATGTGATTCTCATTAATACAGAAGTCTGAAATACTAAATTTGACAAGTTTTAGATTATATCATAATATATTTTTCACGAATATCTGTTCAAAGCATCAAGTAAAGTACCACTTCCAGTTTATCAATTTTAACCAAAATTTAATTGTTCATCTTGATATAGAAGTCTTAAATACTAAAAGTGAAAAGTTTTGGGATATATTTTAATATAGTTTTTCATTAAAAACTGTTACGGGCTTCAAATAATGTACCACTTCCGGTTATCCAATATGACCCAATATCAGAACAGAAAACATAAATAAGGAAAATTGAAATTATTGGAAGTTTGATATGAGTTATCGTGGACGAAAAAAATCGTCACATACACACACGCACACGTACAGACAGACATCATTGTAATAATAGCAAGAACGTATTTGGGGGCCCTAATTCGTGCTTATTCACTGAAAACTCACTATTTTTGGACGGAAAACATTACCTCCCTTACATACGGTATGGCAGGAGGTAAAAATAATAATGTATTTATTAATTTCCTATGAAGCACTTTATTCGCATACTTCATATAATCTTATCTCTTTCATATACGCTTTTGTGTTGTTTAAATGTTAATAATAATTACTTAAAATCTGACTCATACAGAATAACATTCTTACGAAACGTTGAACGTTGGTTTCGTAAGATTACATATTGTATGACTGGGATTTCGAATAATTATTAACACCAAATTTATACCAACAATCGAGAAATTTACTCCTAATTCTTGTATTCCTTCTTTGGATAGGAACGACGGTTCAGAAAAGAATTATGGGTTTTTACCAACCCACATTGAGAAATATATTCGTTCTAGTAAACATTATCATGTCGAAACATTTTTACTTTCTCTTTGCCTACTTATTTACATATACTCTAAATCTAAATCATAGACGAGATGATAGATTCTACTTGTAAGATCAAATAATATTAGAAAACCATCTGTTTTTTTTTAAATTTTGCCTGTAAGGAATTTAGGATTTACTGCCTTCTGTAATCATTCGCTATTTTAAGTTAAAATTGATTTCAATTTTATCAACTGAAATATAAAATACATACATTTACAAAACATTTTGCGATAAAATATTACTTTTTTTTAACACGTAGCAAGATTATAACAACGTGTGTTTCAATAATGCTGACGTTTACATTTAATAATATGCTAAATATTTCCATAACAGTCGCTGACAAATTAATTTAAAATAATCTATATAATGAGTTAAAGATAAGTTTATCAAAACATGTTTATTACATGTTGCGATGCGCCTTATAAAAAAAATAAATATGCACGTCTATGGTTTGCCGCTTTGGAACATTGAAGCTCCATTTCCATAATTGCTCCAGAAAGATTAAATTAAAATAGCCTGTTACAAAATTTTAAGTAAAGTTTGCTTTAATTACATGAAATAATGAGTGAATACAAAGAAATTAATTGTCTTTAATTTTTTGTTTGGTTTTAGTGGTTTAACATCCTCAATATCTTTTTGAGATAATGAAATCTTATCGAGGTCGTTATAAATTTCATTTGTCACTATGAAATGTTTACTAACAATCAAGAAACTATTAAAAAACTAGTTTGCAAAGGTTTGACCTTGATGTTCAAAGTTGAATCATAATGTTTATCAACAAAGCAAATACCTACTCTTGATCAAAACATTCGAAACCGATAAATCGAATTCCTGACTATCAGATAATAAAAAAAATACAACGTACATATATAAATTATACTTTTATTAATATAATTACGCATAAATATTACATTATCAACATTCGAAACTATCTTATAAGTAAGTTTCTCTTAACATCACATATTGTAAGAACACAATACAAAAATAAGTCGTTTACATATTGCTAAATCATCGAAGTTGGAAGGAGGTTCGGCTTGTAGAAAACGTGGCGATGAAGAAATGGCAGTTGCACATTTATAAAGTCTAGCAATGTATGAATCGTAAACCAAGATCAGCAAAACGTCCTTAAGAAGATCACGAGAACTTTACGAAAACTATTGCTTCCTATTAATGTCCTTTTTGTTATTTTCTGTATTCACTAATTTGTTGACAATTTTTCTAGAATGTCCACTAGGATCGTAATGATTTGTGTGTTCACTGGATTCCTTCTTAGATCGCTGCTTGCCGCTGTGTCCACAGAAAATGTGCTTCTCGTGGTCGAAGTTGTAATGTTCGTATTCATCGAAATGTGCTTCAGACATTTTGCACTTTGTGTTAACACAAAAAATAAATGCTAAATAAACGCGTATTGACACTACAAGTCTCAATAAGAACTTGACTAGTCAAAACCAAGTGACTTGCTTTTATACACTTGAGTTGACGCATGCGCAATAAATGAAAACAACTGCTTAGCTACAGCAGCGTAACAAAAAATTTCAACTGTTTATAAATATTTTCAAGGATATCTTTATATCGGTGAATAACTTTGACGGTAAAATCATATTATACTGAAAAATATTACGAAATGTATTATGTTTTTGAACGCCTAGTTAAGAATCAATTAAGAAAAATTTATATGTCTTAAGAAAACGTGATTTTCTGCATGGATTCTGGAACGAACGTGTTGTATCTTGTTCGTTAGCCACGCATGGGTGAAAGGACAGGCAGACATGACGATAGAGTTCTAGAAAACTATCGGATATATTATCAAAAAAATGATCTCTTTGTTTAATTTATTCTTTGTTGGATCTATCCTATTGTGAATAAATTGTCACATTTGCCACATAATAGAGATATAAATTCCGATTATTACATGTTTTATAGAATAAACTATTGTAAATAAATAAAAGAATAGCCATAAAAAACAAAACGTTAAAAAACAGATGTTTGACGTTACTGTTTTGTAAACAGAAAAATGATGCAACGAAAAACAAATATAGAAATTGTAATCTACGTTTTTACAGATATCTTCACATAAAATTTTAAAACTCAGCGTTTTGTTACATTTAAGTACAATATTTCAACATTCTTAATTAATTTTTTAATTAAAAATATCTAGAACAACTTCAGTTAGGTGTTAGGTAAGTAAATATTAAGCAATAATATGTTTATTTACTATATTCAAGATAAAAGATAGGTATTACATATTTTGAAGTATCTAGCTAATATTTTGGTATCTGTTTTAGTATTTCAAGCATACTTCAAACAAGTATATACACGTTCCAATCACTGTATTGTTGACATACAAAGTATTTTTATCAAAAATTTCCATTTATATTTTGTTAAAAAACCAACTGCCAAATAAGCAAAATTATTTTAGATATCATTTTGAACTTAGATAAATTTATGTACATAAGCATTATTATATTTGTTTAACAACATTTTATTTGTAAACAACATTGTTTAAATGTTGTGATGTGTCTAAAAATTGATTAATTATGAAACATCTGACAATCTAGGACGCTAGACGACCGTTACAAAGTGTAGAGACAAAAATAAAATAAAAGACTTGACTTAAAACAGGTCGCTGGTTCACAAATGCCTTAAACAGGATCAGAAATAGAATACGGTACGAATTCACAGTTCACATATAAATAAAAACAATGAGGATGTTTGTAAATTAAACATTATTTCCGTATACCGACAGAAATAAAAATAAACATTATGAATACGAAAATAACCTTGATTTTTTTTACTGCAACCTACAATGCAAGAAAGTATTACGTGTTATCGTAGAAAGTATAATTAATTTTCAAGATAAAAAAGTTCACGGGAAATCTACCAACGTCATAAATATATCTATAATATATAAATACTAGACATTATTTATTAATTATGATACAAAACTATTAGATTGACATAAATTATGAAAATTGGTCATTCTGGAAATTTCCAGAAAATACACGTCATTATAATGTAGAAAAATACAAAATGCTTTAATTATAGAGAACAAAGCCTTATTTCCACCGATTGTTCTAATGCGTAAGAGCTATAATTGATAACTAAACGCTATGCGTAAAAATGTTCATCATATGGCACCGTTTACTACCATTTCCAGCTTTGATTAATGTAAGAACTAAGAGCAATGCAAACTTCTAACCCGAATTGTCAACTGTCAGTCTATTTTAATTATTAAGGCTGTGTCCGATGTTGCACTTTTATCACCCTAATATCTAAATCCTAAATTTATATGCCCTAAATCTAGTGATTATTTAGGATTTTAGGAATTAGATTTTAAGCACACTATGCCTTGAAGTTGACGCGCATTAATTAAACAAATCATATTCGTTGCTATAATTTGTGCAAAACGGCAAATTTACTGGCAAGGAATAGCTTCTTAGCTTCTATTTTATGAAATATAATATTAATATTTAATCTGAAGTATTAAATTAAATCAAAATATATAATTCATTTTTGTTATTCTAAAGTGTTGCCATATAAAACAACGGATGTCATTAATGTGCCATTCGGAGTTATATTTATGTGAAGAAGACCTAAATCCTAAATACTAAAATCTAAAATGCGACATCGGACACGGCCTAAATTTTTAATTTTTCGGTATATATAGATACAGAAAATTAGGTATGTAATTATTAAAAAAAGAAGAATTACTGCCGCAATAGTAGTATGCTAAACAAAATAAGGAAAAAAAAAATGTGATATTTCTGTTGAATTAGGGCCCAATTCTGAATTTTCACCATTGTGATATGATATGAAATGATATAGTTATTTTCGTAACAAGTTATGAAATATACCAAATATCATGCGAGTGTAAATTGACGCACGACGCGTAGCCAGAGTTCAAGTCAATACACACGAGCTAAGATATTTGAATTTCATACAAGTTATGAACATTATTTTTTAGACGAGCATAAATAAATTTTACTTTTTTTACAAAACTGAAGTTTAGGTTCAAACGTACGGACAGTTGACAAATGAATAATGTATACATAGCCAGAAAATAATGACATAGTAACCCAGCAACCGTGTCAACTATTACGATATGAAATATATCGTAACACTAATGTGATAAGTTCAACTTTCAGTGTTAGGATACTACGTTGATATGTTATACTTATCACAATGGTCGTCTAAAAAATTTATATCATATCACTTGTCAGTGTCATGATATTATTTGTCAAATATGAACAAACACATACGCCAAATTATACGCAACCAATATTGGCAACGGTAAATACATACAATATTGTACTTTCTCACTCATTTATATCAGACCACTTTGGAATTGAGAATAGGTCCAAGTGATGAAATGAAAAATTTTCACTGCATATCACTTTAGTGATAAATGGATGAAAAAGTGTGATATTGTTTGTATTTACCGCATATTAACAATAATGATTGCGCATAACAGGAAAATACGAATTTGGTGCATGTGTTTGTTGACATTTGACAAATAATATCATGACATTGACAAGTGATATGATATCATTTTTTTAGATTGTGATAAGTATGACATATCAACGTAGTATCCTAACACTGAAAGTTGAACTTATCACATTAGTGTTACGATATATTTCATATCGTAATAGTTGACACGGTTGCTAGGTTACTATGTCATTATTTTCTGGCTATATGTATACATTATTCATTTGTCAGCTGTCAGTACGTTTGAAACTAAATTTCAGTTTTGTAGAAAAAGTAAAATTTATTTAAGCTCGTCTAAAAAATAATGTTCATAACTTGTATGAAATACAAATATCTTAGCTCGTGTGTATTGACTTGCACTCCGCTACGCGTCGTGCGTCAATTTACACTCGCATCATATTTGGTATTTTTCATAACTTGTTACGAAAATAACTATATCATTTCATATCATATCACAATGGTGAAAATTGAGAATTGGGCCCATAGTCACTAAATAAAGTAGCTGGAAATGGTATCCTAGTAAATTGTTTTATTCACAATCATTATAGTAATATACCGATTCCTAATCTTTTGGAGGTATGTCTGATCCAGGTCTGATCATTATTCAATTCAAAAGTTGTTTTCAAAATTGATCGTGAAATGTAATTCTAAGGAGAAAAGATAATAAAGAACGATACAAAATATTGTCATTCATCGTTTTCTAATTTATTATTTTTTTTTTTTTTGACAATATCTCCTGTCAAATTGTGTCAACTTGACTATTAATTAAATACTTTCAAATTGACATAGGTTTTTTTTTGTTCATAGCCTACTCCGAATTAGGATTTTTTGAACACAGTATCAGCCCGATTCACAAAAAAGTTTAAGCTAATCCTCATTTTTGGATTAGCGAATTCTACTCAAATTTTGACAGTTTATATCTTAAAATATAGTCTAATCCATTCCTAGTATCTACCTTTTTTGATAATATCATGAAAATTAAATTTTAAATACCGGAATAGAATTCACTAATCCAAAAATGAGGATTAGCTTAAACTTTTTTATGAATCGGGCTGTTAGTTATTAAATATTTCATAGCTTTTTTAGATAAAAATTCATTTAATATGAATCTCAGGACGGTTCAATAATAAAATAATTAAAGATAACAGTATAATAGATAGCGCACGAATTGTGATACACAGATGCTCATAAGGTTGCCTACCTACACATAATATTTATGCCTTGCACAGCTTCCACAAATTTTAAACTTAGACATAAACAAAAAAATGCAAATCGAAATTTTGACAGCAGTATTCAATTTCTCATTTGACATTTCGTTGCGATGCGATATGGTCAACTTAAAGAATACTTAAAATTTAAAAGTCTGCGGTGCAATCGAGCTTTAAATTTATAGTCTTATTTCACGAATAGGAAAGTTTGACCGAACAAGCCGTAGGCGGATTCGTCAAATCGTATGAGTGAAATAAGACACTTTTTACTAGAGTTACATACAAATTTATGTTTGCCTCTGTAATAAAATGTGAAAAAAAGTGCCATAACATTTAATTATTTTACCCGTTTGCGTCAAAAGTGATTTTTTTCACACTTTTATTGTGTTAAAAATGAAATACTATATAAAGCCATTTTAATGAAAAAAGTGTACCTTTTTAACAGAAGAATAAAAAAATAACTGTAATTGTTGTTTGTTATAAAACTGGTCCTTTAATGCCCATATTCATAAACACTCGTAAAGTTTCAAAACGTCTCGTTATAATTTTTGACAAATAGAATCAAACTTGACAAATAAAATTTTGATTTTTCTTTCAATGTCGACCGTCGACTGTTTTTATTGAATAAATATTATAACGAATCGTTTAAATTTTTTACAAGTGTTTATGAATAATACGGGCATAAGTCATACAAAATTAATATTATTGTTCCTATTTTTTACCTCTCGCTAAGAGAGGTATTGGATTCATGCTAAAATTCGCATATCGAGATTTTATTGAATAAGCACGATTTAAGGTCCCTACAATCCGATTATAACATTTTTAAAATGATGTCTGTGTGTGTGTGTGTGTGTGTGTGTGTGTGTGTGTGTGTGTGTGTGTGTGTGTGTGTGTGTGTGTGTGTGTGTGTGTGTGTGTGTGTATGTATGTATGTCTGGATGTTGTAGTCACGATTCCTCAAAAACTATAAGACTTAAAAAATATTTAACTGCAGTTTCCTCAATCTGACATTCCTGGGAAGAGCTGAAAAGGTTTTGGTAACAATTGAACAACCGGAAGTAGTAGTTTCTTAGAAAAAATCTTCTAAATATAATTTTTTGGGAGTTTTTTTTATTAAATATTGAAGAACATAAAATTCTCCATCTAATACACTTAAAATTTTTATTATATCTTGTATAGATTTAGAGATAAAGACACTATAATTTATAGAGTAAACTAATCGCAGAGGCCAAGGCACTAAGGAAACCAGTTGACAAATTCTAATGTTTATAACATGACACATGTCATTGTCAAATATCAACAGTTTTAGTGACATTCTGATAGCTTTTTCTGGGAAGTATATTTAACTTTTCTTATTGTTTTATTTAATTAAATATTTAAAATTATAGGTAAAATTGTGGTACAATGCATAAATCCATCAGAAATACCGCCAATCTGGTTAATGAAATGGAACATTCTTTGACATTTAGAAACTTCCTCATACAATGAAAAATAGATATAATTAGAATTATATGTGTGCAGAAGACATGTTAAATGTAATAAAAAACAATATTTGGGTATAATGTTCTGGAAGATTTTGTTATAAAACGACGGTTCGAAAGCGAAGTGCAATACAATACTTATATAGCCTAATATGGAAATGGTACGTTTTAAGTTTAATGGCGATATCTGCGATAAAGCAGATTGGCACACCCAGAAATGGGTAATATGCCGTGATGATATATTTATTTTTATTTATTTATGGAAATGGCGAGAGGTCTTGTGCTGGCCACAACAGATTTTTTTTCTTACCTTCCTATGCTACTGCAGGGTGCGGCATCAGAGCACACCGCCCCTTTAGCGAAAGTGTGTAAAACGGAAGGACTCGCCGGAAATGGTTCCGTTGGATTTGGCGGGAAGAGCTCATTTTCATCTTTTTGCCTTTCTTTGTAAAACCAGCCATTGAAATAAGCAGTTACTATCAGTACGATTATTATAAGTATAAGCAAAGTGCAGAACATGCATTTTTTGTTGCAGTTTATTCTGAAATTATAAAACATATATTTTAGAGGTTATGTTTGATTATGTTTTTGTAATCTTATCAAGAAACAGTTATAAAAGTTTGATCAATAGGAAATAAAAGCGTTATGAATAAACAAATAACTTAATTTTCTAATGAATAATGGACCATATTGTTGGTAGTATGTTTGGTAATTATAATTAGAAAAAATGTTTACCATACAATTTAACCACTTAACGAAGTATATTTAAAGTAACATAATAACTTTAAAACAATATTCAATAGGCAAACAAAAAATAACATAAATGCAGTAATTTGAGCATTATTAAATCGTATTTTTTCCTATTTTCAAGGCAAATAGTAATCATTAATCTTATAAAAACTATAATTACTTAATTGTAACCAATTCTGTGTCTTAATTTAAATAAAATTGGAAGAAAATTATGACAGAAAACATAACCTGCTACATGAAACAAAAAAATGAATATAATTATATGAAACAAGTGACACTTTAGTTTCATCAAAACAAATGCGAACTTACTTTTCATTTTTTTGTTGCAGTGAAGTAAAATTGCCAATCTTTTCTTTCTTATTTAAAATAATTTTACCTTTTCCTTTACATCTTTTAAGTAGCCCGTTTGTCTTGCAAGTTTTAGGAGTTTGACTGCAATGTTTTAAGTCCACCATTTTGTAAATTTTTGTGTATTAATCAAAATTATTCATTTGTTTAAACAAAATACAACCAGACATATTGCAGAATTCTCTACATTTGAAGTTTGATCAATAAAACACTTAAAAAAAAGTGCAATAGATGTCGCTAGGTGGTCAGTTATTAGGGAAATTTAAATTTCTTACCGTTTTCGGCGAGTGAAAGTGGAATTTTCTACATTGAAGGAAGTTATAGTCATTTCTGATTAAATCTGGAACAGAATATAGCATGATTAAAAACACTTTTGTGCAATTATAGATATAATGATGTTTTTTAGACACATATCTTAATATTATTCAAGGATTTAAGCATATGCATGTGTATGTATAATTAAATCAACTTATGTAACAACATTTATGTAAATAGATTGCTTGTTTTTGAACCACATAATAACTTAAGTAATATTGACACAGGTTAGGTACTAATTTAAAGACAAACTATTTTTGTAACAATTTTCGAATGTGGACGAGGTGATAGTAAATACTTCTGAAGAGGACTATGTAACAAATCAAGACTGTTGCATAAATTCGTGAATTTTGGGTTCGTGCTAACCCACATTATAGATACATAGCACATGCAAACCGCAGGTCGATATCTCTTTTCATTTTTGAGACATTTACATTTAAAAAGTTACCCATTTCTGGATTATGACTTAAAAATGGGTGGAGTTATAAATGTACCAATTTTTACAAAAATAGGGGATTCCAGCTCAATCGAATTAAAGGAAAATAGTAAAAAAATACGAATGTATATGCTGAATAACGAATATTAATAAAAAAATTAAATGGTATAATTGAAATATTTCGGAAATAAGGGTTTTTTTTGTTATAGCACTTCAACACCAATATGAAATCAATATATAATATTTTGATTGGTGACCGAAAGACCGCATATACATGCATAACAAATAGCGTGTTAGGAGGTGGGGGTTACTACCAATGGAAGTTAAAAATTCAAATTCGAAAGGAGGGGCTAACATTCCTGTACTGCAGTTTTTAAACAGTTTTATTTTAACATAAATTTCTTGCATTAAACTTAATAATTTAAATACACCTGTAATTATAAAGTATGTAGACTTATACAGTGTTATAATATTCATATATTTTTATGTAAATATAACTTAAAATAGTATATATTTTAAGAACATTTAGGTCCATGATGAAAACAGTTTGATATAAAAACACATAAATGTGACGTCACGTCAATCTTTTCAAAATTCGGGAGACCATAACTCGCTTATTAATAGGAATTTTTTCACCGGATTTTCATCAATAGTCTTAGTTTTCCTAATATTTTCAGATGAAATTATATATATATATATATAAAAAAAAAAATGGTGTAATCCTCCATTAACACTCCGTATTTATGCAAGTTGCCCGTATGACGTGGTCTGCCCATTTTTGGGTTTACTAAGAAAAAAATGAAAAATAACAGTTCATCATTTGTTTATTTCTAATATTATTTGTTTTAGTTTTACTCATATTTTCATAAATTAAAATTAAACCAATATTTTCGAATTGTGTCAAAGCTGACTGAGATATTGATAAATTGAAATTTAACTAATCCGAAAATAATTGGTTTAGAATAATTCTGAGAACATAATTAATAAATATGAAAACAAAATAAACAAATGATGAACTGTAATAGATTTGTTCATTTCATTCTTAACAATTTTCAATTTTTTTCACTCCAAAATATTAATAATCCATCTTTTATTCATGTGTAAAACAAAAGAATGCAGACTTGTAATATATCATTGAAAAGCTTATAAAACAAGCAAAAAGATGATACTATTTTCAACATAGGTTCCCATTTAAAAAATCATAAGTTCTCTCATATCTCGAGAATTATTACGGTTTTAAAAAATCAAATTGCTTGATTTTAATCTACCTAAAAAACGTTACAAAATTTGTTAAAACAATTTTTCTCTAACTACCATAATAAATAAGTTATGAGATATTTTCGAAATGAGCGAAAAAGAAGTTTTTGCCTGTAGTTCAGAAACAAAAGAAGATCGAAAATTCTTGTGGTGACTATTAAACTTTTCTCAAAAAGTTGACCCTGGAATGTGCAAACTATTTTGCTCTATCAGTAATATTTCCCGAGAAACCCTAAAAAGATATTCAAAATGAGGCACACTGCATATATGAGTTTTAGGAGACATATGCCAAAATTAGATAAAAATACGAACTTGTGGGTATGAGTATCGTTGCAAAAATTGTCAAATTTGCATTTTAAAATCTGATCCCACTAAAATGATGTAACATTATTCAATATTTACAAATGAAGATCAAATATAGATTTACATTTTCTCAACATTGTATGATTGTATGCAAATAACATCATTTGTTTCATAACAGGTTGCTAAGATACAAATGTAAATCATCTCAAAATCAGAAAACCCACATTCTATTGTTAGAACTGGAAATTCTAGTGTACTTTACTTATTTACAAACCGCCGCGAAATATTATGAGTCATGGTAGAAACCTCGTGTCTTTAAAAAAAAATATAATATTTTCCAATTCATTATTGTCGAAGTACTCGACGTGCTATTTTGTAAAACAAATTTGAAACTTATGAAAGTTATTGCAAAATATTTTTATCGGTATAATAATTCATTTTTGATAAGAAAACATATTATAGAAAATTTAATTTATTGTTGATCAACACTATAAATTTCTTTTCAATGAAAATGTAATGATATTATAATATAAAAATGCATACTCATAAATATTTTGTTCACCAAGTTTAAAAGAATTTTTATGATATCATCGATGAAAAAATTATAATTAACACCTACAAAAAAAAAAACCAAATATGGTGAAGAAAGAAAATTTAAAATGGTAATAGGTACAAGCTTTTTTTTAAATATTTGGGCGTGTTCTGTAACTCATATTAATATTTAGCAAGTTTCTCCAATCAAGTATGTTGACATGAACATAAATTGGATTTTTGATTGTAAAATCCATTTTTATTGGACAACGGTTTTAACTATTATCTTCGTCAAATTAGTACGAATTGATGCTCAATTTTTTCCCTTTCTCCCCACCTTGTCCCTTGCCCAGCGGTGTTGCTGTTTCTTCATAACTTATTTTCAACATGACCAACGTAATTGGCAATAATGGAAAAAATCTCCAGTCCATACTTATTTGACGGCAAGTGGGTTGGGCAGAAAGGACGGACTTCTTTAAAGCGTCACAAAATTGATACTTTTAGCTTAAGAAAAAAATTATTGACAGATTTGAATTCGTAATAGCATTTGACAAAATCCCATGGGGTCCCGTGGCCGTGTGCCTGAGTGTCTGGTCGCGAACCTGGGGGAACCGGGTTCGATCCCGACAGACACCATATATTTCCAATTTTAAATGGCACAAAACTGACCCCTGTGGTGCACTCTCCACAACAGCTATGAGTGCCCGTGAGGTGACGCCTGGTAAGCGCCCACACGGTAAAATATATCGTCCTCATTACCGATGTCTACATGTGTTGTAGATACTGGCACACCCAGAAATAGGTAATATGCCGTGATGATATATATATATTTTTTTATTATTTGACAAAATCAAGTGTGGAAAACAACATCTTGCATGCGGTGTTTGTTATTATAGAACTATTTTTACGATGACTTTAAATTAAGTTTAGTCTATTACCAAATATGAAAATTACAAAATTTTGGAATTATAAATTTCAATATTTTATGATCTAAAACAGAAAGTTCATTGGAAAAGATAAAAATATAACACGAACATAACATACTATTTTGTACAAATACCATACCAAAAATTTCCTTGGAAAATATTTACTTATATCCAGTAAAATTATAACACGAACGTATACTATGTAAATTTCATTTGATACTGACATCTGTCAATTAGAATTATTTGAATATATCAACTGTTTCCATTATTATAGCAAAGCTGGCTGGTTTATGAAAGTTAATCTCTATAATTTGTTAACTCTATATCTATTGAATATGAAGGAAATTGTATAATCAAATCATATATACAATAAGATATTCTTTCATATTGATAATCACATAAAAGTTAAAAAAGGATATTTAACTGAGTTTTTTTTAAAAAAAATAAAACTGTTGAGAACTTCAAATAATGGAACTTTCGGCTGACCAATTGTAACCAAAATCGAATCAGCTCTTCATATGGATGTAAAGAAGAGGAATACGAAAGAATTATAATTTTTAGAATTGTAGTATTGGAGTTATCGTCGAAGAAAAATTTGTCACACATACACACACAGACGCGCGCGCGCGCACACACACACACACACACACACACACACACACACACACACACATACATCATCGTAAAACTAGTAAAATCGTATTCTAGAGACACTAAAACAATGCTTATTCATTAAAAACTCACCACCGAATATTTTGACCAAAGACAATACCAATACCTTCCTTACCTATAAGTGACGGTAGGTAATAATTTATTACACTATTAAATATAAAGAAGTTAGTAAATTAAATTAGTATATTTTCCACTTTCAAAATAATAAATATTATTAAAAAGAAACGAAATAATCTATGATCTATGTTCGTGATGTTCCAAATTACAACTGTATACAAAACTACAGATGTAAAATTAATTTAAGTGAAAAATTGCTATTTTGTGTTTATTGAAGTGTGACTTGTACATTATTTTAATGATAGCTCGGCTTTTTTAAATTAGAAACTTGCAAAATTTTACTACGTTTGACATTTATCAGTGGCGTAACAGAAAAAAAATCGTAGCAAATTTAAATCCAAATGCTTACTGTAGAAATCTATTAATTTTTAAAAAATATTCGAACAAAATTAGGAAATTTAATTTATTATAAATAAATATCACATATTACTTCTTCACGGGCATCTTCAGTTATTGCGGAGAGTAGCACTAATCCGTTAGGTATTTAATATCGGAAAATAGGTTTTCCTTACGTGTTGCTTTCCAAATTATTTAAAAAAATATCTTCAAATTAATGAGAGCATAAAATTCTGCTTATGAATCAGTAAACAAAAATTATTTTCTATATTTTGTAAATGCAGAAATTACTTAAATATAAAAAATTCGATAATTGCAATTTAATAGTGATAGCCATGGAAATAAAACAAAAAGGCAAAAAAGTGTATGTTTTATCTGTCATAAAATTTAATTTATTTTCTATGTTTGGGAATTAGAATGACATATTCTTCTAGCATGCATATTGATGATTTAAGATTGGTATGATGACTGCACTAAATACACAAAATATCTTAGCAACGGACAGAATAAAAACACAAAACACTGTAATCAACCTATTGTTAAATATTTTCCTTAATGAAAATTGTCAAGTATTTTTATAATGAAATAATGTAAATGAAATCTGAAACAGAACAGTATATTACAGCCGAAGGCTTATGTATATTACCGAGAGGCGAAGCCTCGAAGTGAGATAAAACGCGAGACTGTGACGAAACTCCCATCGAGGTTATGTATACTACTTTATTCAAAATCATCCTCATTTTTAATTAATAATTTTCAAAATAAATTAATGAGTTATAACCTTTAATTTTATTAATATTTTTGACAGCTCTCTTAAAATTTGTTTAGCCTAATTGGAAAAATACTACCTTTTTTTAGTTTATGTTCTGTATTTATTAATTTAAACCCAACGTTTCGGCATCATAAACTGGTGCCTTCTTCAGGGGATACATTGACATTAATTTTTTTAATTAACAAAAATAACAAGTTACCAAGGTAACAAGAAATATTCATAAATGTTACCTTTTTTTATGTATACAATTTTCTAGACAATGTATGCATGCCCGGCAAAAACATGGACGGCGAACATGCATCTTCTCAGGAAAAAATCTCCTTTTGCCAGAGGAAAAAAAATAGAAAATTGTATACATAAAAAAAGGTAACATTTATGAATATTTCTTGTTACCTTGGTAACTTGTTATTTTTGTTAATTAAAAAAATTAATATCAATGTATCCCCTGAAGAAGGAAACGTTGGGTTTAAATTAATAAATATAGAACATAAACTAAAAAAAGGTAGTATTTTTCCAATTAATAATATGAGTTCTGAAAGATATTTTAATAATTTGTTTAGCCTACTTAATTATAGGGATCTATGGCAATGTTGCTAGGCAGCCTCTACATAAACATTTCCAAGCCAAGAAATGGAAATGAAATCTGTTATTTCCAACCCTAGAGATTGTCATTAAAGTTAGAAATGACGCATTTCCCAACCTCCAAAAGTTTAGGAATCGGTATATTACTATAATGATTGTGAGTAAAATATAAAAAAAATTCGTTACAAGCACTTATTCGCTCGTATACTCGCTGCTACGCACTCGTGTTCGTAATTCAAACTCATACTTCAATATAGGTTGCCTTCTGTAACTTATATTTTAATATACTATTCTATTTTGTAATAAAATTATAATAATATAAAAGTTATACAGGTTTTTATACAGTTCAAATAGCTATTTTTATTGAACAAGTCACAATATTTGATAGACAAAACATCAAAAAAACATCACACAACTGTTTATAATTTTGTTTTAATTCCATGGCTAACTCTATTAAATTATTTGAAATTAATTTTCTAATACAATATAGAAAATACAGTTAAACACAACAGTTATTAATTTAAAATAATTTGGCATACATAATAAAATTTTACAGTTCAAAAATTCTTGACTTTTTTTGAAACTAATTTTCAATAGGCATATTTCTTAAAAATTATTCTTATTATCCTTTTAAATATGTTAACACCCCACTAAAATTATTATGAAATACCAAATTTAAAAATCTGATACCATAAAAAATTAAGTATCTATAAAAAAATTTAAGTACTACATAAATTTTTATCAAAGACAAACAAATTTTTAAACAGTTGGCTAATTCAAACTCACATTTGTTTTCATAGCACACTTAATTTGTTCCGGGAATGCTTGAAAAACTGATTGAAGATTCAAGCAACCAGACTTACAGGCAAACTGCTCGAAACCAGTGGCGTAAACATGAATTTTAAGAGGGGGCATGTTATATAAAACCATTAAAAAGTTAGGAGAAAAATGTCAAGATACACTATAATTAATCAATTTATCAATTTCTATGATGTAATAGTTAATAAAATTGCAAGAAAATATACAGAATAAATTTAAATTGGTCTAATTAATTTCATAACTTCAATTGGTGAAATTGAAAATTTAAATATTAAGTTTATCACTTATTTGGTTTATTTTCTCGGTTGTAAGGGCTTCGACAAATGAAACCTATATTTGTGATAAAAAATAAAACTTCAGTGCCTTGACACATAAATAACTATTAAGGGGTCATTAAAAAAAAAATTGTCGATTTTTTTTATAAAATCATGAAATCCATCTCATTTAATAAATATAGTAATAGAAAATAATTTAAAATATACGACTTTTCATTCATAAATTTGCTAATAAACTTTCGCGCTTTTAAACACGGACTAAATTTGTAACGACACAGTTTCATATTCATATATATAATAATAACTTTTTTCTATAGTTTCCATCTTCATATAGTAGAAAAATATAATAAAACATGTTTAATAAAAAGTTTTAATTCATAATTTAATGTTACAAAATTGGAATTTTTACAGCTCTAGAAACGTCCTTGAAATTTGTGACGTTAGTTGATAATCTGTTGCTCATTTCAAAGTAAATATTTTCGTTTAAAAACACAGATGGTGCCAGTAGTTAACACGCGCGGGTATATTTCTTGTTTGACATTTCGTCCACTTTATAATTATTAGTCCTATTTTTACCATAAACAAACACAGGATAAACACCGAAATACACGCTGCTACTAAAATCATATGTAAACAAGCAAATGGCTGTCATGAACATGTGGATTTAGGCGCTGAAGTTCGTTGCAGATGTCACCATCGAGTTGACGTCATAAACGCGCCATGATAAGAAAATTTGAATTGCGATGAAATGTTTTAAAATTCATATCTCATGTGATGCATACATTTTCTTACTCAAAGTTAGATGTTCAGAGTCCTACTGGTCTGTACTAATGTAAAAAAATATTTTTAAAAAACCCCATTCTCTCTCACACACACACATACACAACATGAAACAGTAATCTAACCTAAAATTGTGACAGATGACAGCAAAATATAAAAAGAGAAGATTATTATTACTTTTTATTTCTTTAAAAATACTAGTGTAATATAAGGTATGTAAATAAACTATTTATAAATACCAAACCAAACAATCATAGTTCCAAATTAAACCGGTAGAGTTCTATTGTCGTATCCGTGAAACTGTGTCGTCAACCGTTGAAATATATTTTTTTTTAATTCTCTGATCTCTGATTCTAAGGACTTGTAAGGTGTAAAACATACACCTTCATATTTAATTTGACCTATTATTTCAAGAAAAAAATAAATAATTTATTATGTATGTATTTTAATAATTGAATCGTTATTTTCGCTGGCATACCGTGAAAAGATATTTTCAAATTAAAACAATTAATTTTTAATCATATGTAAAAAATGTGTTTGTTACTTAGCAACTTAATGACATAAGTAATAATTGTCTTAGGATAATGATAATTGTCAGTGTAAGTTTGTTTTGATTGGTTACTTTCGCACACGTGATCAGAAATACAGGGATTCAATAGATCAATCCAGAACAAATGAATTTCGTGAGGGGCAGTTGTCAGA
Source organism: Ophonus ardosiacus (assembly GCA_943142095.1). Classification (NCBI taxonomy): domain Eukaryota; kingdom Metazoa; phylum Arthropoda; class Insecta; order Coleoptera; family Carabidae; genus Ophonus; species Ophonus ardosiacus. The sequence goes on from OW964835.1 coordinate 6,340,145, forward strand.
AATAAATTTCATAAGATATATAATTAAATAATTTTTAAAAATATTCAAAAGTGAGGTTAAAATCGCTCCTGTGGAGGGCAAGACGTCATTCTGGAATGGTCTATTGGGCAATTTTTTTACCAAAAAATGTTCACCGTTTTTTTAAATATTTGGACTTGTTCTGTAACTTATATTAACATTTAGCAAGTTTCTCCAATCAAGTATGTTGTCAAACAAAAATTGGATTTTTCATTGTAAAATCCATTCTATTGGACAACGATTTTAATTATTATCATCATTAAATAAATCTGGATTGATGCTCAACTTTCTCCCTTATCTCCATCCTGTCCCTTGCCCTGCGGTGTTGCCACTTCTTCATAACTTAACATTTTCAACATGATCAACGGAATTGGCAATAATGGAGAAATCTTCATACTTATTTAACGGCAAGTATAACTCTATTATGTCGTCTCTTTCTAATCTCTGCACATATTTAGGCTGTGTCCGATGTTACACTTTTATCGCCCTAATATCTAAATCCTAAATTTATATGCCCCAAAATAACGTCATTATTTAGGATATTAGGAATTAGATTTTAGGGTTTTGCAGGAGCACACTATGCCTTGGAGTTTACGCGCGCTAATTAAACAAATCATGTTCGTTGCTATAATTTGTACAAAATGTCAAATTTACAGTCAAAGAATTTCTTAGCGTCTACAGTGTGTTTAAAAATCCTAAATCGGAGTGTTATGAACAAAAAAAAGTATGTCAATTTGAAAGTATTTAATTAAAGGTTAATGGGGGATTACGGCTCAATCGAATTACAGGAAAATAGTAAAAAAATACGAATGTATATGCTGAATAACGAATATTAATAAAAAAAATGAAATGGTATAATTGAGATATTTCGGAAATAAATGGTTTTTTGTTATAACGCTTCGACACTAATATGAAAATATTTTGATTGGCGACCGAGAAACCGCCTATACATGCATTACAAATAGCGTGTTAGGAGGTGGGATTACTACCAATGGAAGTTAAGAAATTCAAATTCGAAAGGAGGGGCTAACATTCCTGTACTACAGTTTCCAAACAGTTTTTATTTTAACATAAATTTCTTGCATTAAACTTAATAATTTAAATACACCTGTAATTATAAAGTTCGTATGTATACTTATACAGTGTTATAATATTCATTTATTTTTATGTAAATATAACTTAAAATAGCATATATTTCAAGAACATTTAGGTCCATGATGAAAACAGTTTGATATAAAAACACATAAATGTGACGTCACGTCAATCTTTTCAAAATTCGGGAGACCATAACTCGCTTATTAATAGGAATTTTTCACCGGATTTTCATCAATAGTCTTAGTTTTCCTAATATTTTCAGATGAAATTATAAAAAAAAAAATGGTGTAATCCCCCATTTGACACAATATAATGTCAAAAATGTTATCTAAAGAAATCAAAGCTTTTCTTTTTGACTCATTATTTTAGAAATAGAAATAAATTAGAAAACGGCGAATGGCAATATTCTGTATTCTTCTTTATCATTTCTTCTTAAAATTACATTTCACGATCAATTTTGACAGATTGACTTTTGAATTGAATAATGTTCATACATACGTTTCTGTTTTCATAGCCTACTCCGAATTAGGTTTTTTTTTCCTGAACACACTATATTTTATGAAATATCATATTAACATTTAATCTGAAGCATCGAATTGTATAATTCATTTTTGTTATTCTAAACTATTGTCATTCATAGTTGTATTTATGTGAAGAAAACCTAAATACTAAATGCCAAAATGCGACATTGAACGCTGTATGAAATATTTTTGAACAAATGGCTGGTAAAATATTTAGTGTACGCCACTGTTTATTAAACACACCTCATTATTTTCGCGCTTACATCAGCCCAGATTTAAACCCGCATTTTCAACTATTAGCGTCAATCAATCTATAACTGACTAACTACAATAAATTTGATCCAGAATCTCTTTGGAATATCACCTTTCGTTTTCACAAATCTTACCTTACATATACAATACAAAACAACAATTTATTTCACTGTTCACTCAACAATAACTAACAATGACAGTTGCACGTTTGTTAGAACAACTGACTGATTGTTACTTCCTCGACTGTTTCATGGCACACGTTGATCTAACTAAAAGCCGGTGACGGTGTTTTACCTCCGCGTCCGCGAGTTACTCACTGAGAGAGAAGAAAAAACTAGTACGATCACGTCTAATTATTGTAACCTTGGCTGCAGAGGGAAATCCTACATACGGGGCATGGCAATCAGGCAAGCAGAGATTCAAAATGATATTGACCTGAATGGCTGAATGAGATTGAGAGGGTATATGGTGACGTCATCAATGAATGCATTTTAATAAGTGCATTGTAAATCTTAAGTTGCATTCAGACATGAAGGTTGTACTTGTATTTACTTATTATCATGATCATATTTTATGAAAAATTATGATATAACCTGGAAAACAAATAAATAAAAAATAGCGTATTGCGCACAAGTTTCCAAACCTTCCGATTATAATAAAATAATTTTCTGGATATTGTGCGTACAATATTTTATCTGTACTCCAACTTTTACCCATTATTGGGTGTAATAATCTGCTATAATGGGGTCCTCCACTATTCTATCAAATTAATAAATCTGATGTGGCCAGCACATTACCTTCCGTTAATTCTATGTATTTTGCACAAATCCCTTACCAAAAGTTCCTTGGAAAAGATTCTATATATCCAGTAAAATTGTAACACGAACATAAAACTACTTTCCACAAATTCCATACCGAAAGTTCCTTGAATAAGATTATGTATGTCCAATAATATTATAACACGAACATATACTATGTAAATTGCATTTGACACAGCATTTTTTCATTCACATTTCACAATGATACTTTAATAAAATTAATTAACTAAGGGCTGTTTTCATGAAGTTTACCTTTACTTTAACACTATAAAATTAAATAATAATTAAAACAAATAGGACTTCAGTCTTGATAAAGATTAATTTATTTTTCTGTCAACGTTTCAAAAATCTTTTATTCCTTCGTCAGGACAAAAAAAAAAAAAAAATATACAGGAAACGGAAAAATAAGATGATGGTCAAAAAGGCAGGGAAGTATAATTATTTTTAATTTTTTTCATTTCAAATTTTTTAAACAACTAAATTCTACATCTGATACATTAAAAACGCTATAATATAGAGAATACCGGGATATAATAAGTCGAGTAGGCGAAACTACACTAAGGAAACCAGTTGACAAATTCAAATGTTTATAACATAATTTGTAAATGACAGATATCCATATCAGTGTCAAAAATCAAAAGTTTAGTTACATTCTGAAACCTTTTTCTGGCAAGTAAATTTAATCTTTCTTATGGTTTTATAATTAAATATTTAAAATTATATGTAGGTAACCTGCATATATCCATCAGAAATACCGCCAATCTTGTTAATGAATTGGAAGAATCTCTGACATAGGGACTTCCTCATACAATGGAAAATACCGTGAGTATTTTTTAACGTGAAACATTGGGGGTGTCATATCCATGGTTACGACATTAGATTGACAGCAATGTATTTGCGTGTCCTATTTAACATGAAACATAGGGAACGAATTTGACAGAAGTATTATATTTAAATAATGTAAGAAAATTAGTCGAGTCAGAAAACCACTCGAGCGCACTAAACATATTTCGGGCACAAGGTACACACAATATTTTTTCTACAACTAAATTTAATTTTTAGAAAACATGTATAATTATTTAAACAAAATTATCCTCTAATGACATCTTGTCAATGTGACATATCATTGACAGCAATGCATTTGCATGTCTCATTTAAAATAAAACATAAGGAATGAATTTGACAGAAGTATGATATTTAAATATTGTAAGAAATTTAGTCAGAAAATCACTAGTGCACTAGGTGCACACAATATTTTGTCTATAACTAATTTAATTTATAGCGTTTTCCGCTTACCAAAATTTAGTGCGCACTGGAACGCACTCAGTGCAATGTATGACGTCATGCACTGTTTTGGTTTTGTGAACGGTGCGCACCCGTTCAGTGACAAGTGGAAAATACGTTCCTATTTCAGTACACATTTGTTTGTGCAAAAGTTGAGGTTAAGTTTGGGGTTTGAACAGGGATTTGTTAACTACTGGATGGAGCAAGTGTATATCGATATATGCGTTTCTTGTGTACCCGTCTAGATTAAGAGAGAACACAGGAAGTGTGAGTGAGAAAGATATAGATAATTCCACTTTAGACAAGAGAATTTGATATTCATATCTGTCATATTCACATCTGTCAAATTCACGTCAAAAATTAATTGTGTTTAAGTATATTTGATCATGAAACGTGAAATAAGTACGAATACAACCAATGCAACTCTTTAGAACACATACAAGAATATGTCATGTTTATTTGTCAAATTATTTTTTAGAAGAAATCATAATTTTAATCATAACTTACTATTGAAACGACGCAGCACCGTTCATCACATATTTTGATACACAATTTTCAACACAAGACCTTCGAACCATTGTCATATATTAAAATAATTATATTTCAATGATGATATCAAGAATAACCTAAAATCTGTCAAACCTGTCAAGCAAAAGATTTGACAAGTAACGGAAACAAAGACAAAAAATTGGAATTATGTATGACTATCTCTGTCGATCTGGCCGGGTACATGGTAAAGATTCACTCGCTCCATCCAGTAATTAACAAATCCCTGGGTTTGAAAGTTTTATTGACATAATTGACAATAAATATAAAATATGACGACGGTGTCATTTATAACACCTCTTTTAATTCTGAAGGATTCTTGAAACTTGATAAAATTTAAGTTTTTTATTTGTTCAAAACAATATATGTAATTATTTCCTGTTTGTCAGAATATTTATGTACTACACTAGATATGAAATTAATTATTTTGGGTTGGTCTGGTTTCTGTTATATCATCAGATGACGAAGATGAAAATAAAAGTCCTTCAATAGTAGATACCACTACGGCATTTTTGAAATGTTCCGCCGCCATATTTGCACTCAAATTGTCGCACTTGCTATAGTAGTCGGTGCAACAAAATGCGCACTGAGTGCGAGTTGATGTTGCCCTGAGTGCGATTTCGTATTAAGTGGAAAATAAAAACCCGGAACAGTGCGCACTGAAAAGGTAAGTGAAAAACGCCACTCACACTCAGTGCAGCTAAATTTGCACTCAGTGCAGCTAAATTTGCACTCAGTGCGCACTGAATGTGTAAGCGGAAAACGCTATTAGAAAGCAGGTACAATTATTTAAACAAAATTAACCTCTGACGTCTTGTCAAATGTCAAATTCATTCCCTATGTTTCATTATAAATGGGACAAGCAAATACATTGCTGTCAATCAAATGTCAAGTTGTACCCATGGATACGACAAACTCAATTTTTCATCACAGAATAGACATTCATACAGAAGCGACACTCCCTGTCGGCACCATTGTTGTTGCGATTTGATGTTTATGACCTTGAACTTTAAATTTGTTGGCAAATTTACGCGCGAAATTTAAATTGTTTTAAATGGTAAAAGAAAAATTAGAACACAAAAGTACTAAAATTTTAATTTTATTAACGAATTAAAAAGAAATCAGATAAAATAAACAGATAATTATATTTTTATTAAACAAATACGTGAATTTTACAAATTCATTACAATGCAGAATTTTCTATATCTTTGATGTGGGAAACACAAACGTCAGACTCGATGAATATGTCCCAAATATCCTTCTCCATCAAATCTTCTCTTCCACAGGCCTTGAGCCACATTTTACACCTATATTTGTTAAATGAATATACATTTTGCATGATATGGAAGTCGTTTGCATTACTTACATTTCTGTATCTTTCGGAGGCGAAAAAAACTTACATTTCACTTTCTCCATTTTTTAAATCTAATTATACAGTTTTTATATGAACAAACAAGTCCTCCCGATTCTATCTTCTTCGTTTTTTTCCATTTTATTAGAAATTAACACCACTTCTAAAATTCACAAACAGTTCACAAAATGACATATGTCAAAAGTGAGAAGACGTGTTTGGTTTGCTTGAATTAGCCATAACCCTAAAATACATGGGCCTGACAAGCTGAGACAACCGCTCCTCCAGAATATGTGAAATATAATGATTTTCTTTATGATAACGATTTTTCCTATCGTTTGTTGAAAAAATAACATGTTTGTTCGTATTAGAAATCAATTTGTGTTTCTCAATATACTTTTATTATTGACCCCTAACAGAAAATTTTCTCGTCGAGATACTGAAAAGCCGAAACAATCCGATTTTATCCGATTAGCCCTTTAAATTTGTTGGCATACTCTTTCTCTCTCTAATTTTCGTTTCTCTCTCTGACTGTCGCTTCTGTATGAATGTCTATTCTGTGGTTTCATGTTAAAAAATACTCACGGTAGAATTGTATGTGTGCAGAAGACATGTTAAATACAATATTTGGGTAAAGTTCTGTAATTTTTTTTGTTACAAAACGACGGTTCGATAGCGAACTGCAATACATTACTTATATAACATAAAATGGAAATGGCGAGAGGTCTTGTGCTGGCCACAACTGATTTTTTTATCCTGACGAAGGAATAAAAGATATCCGAAACGTTGACAGAAAAATAAATTAATCTTTCTCAAGACTGAAGTCTTATTTATTTTAATTATTATATAGTTTATAGTCGTTTAAAAATCTTATTTTTAAAATGAAAGTAGTTTTTCTTTTCATAATATAACATTAGCATTACTTTAAAATAAAGTAATTTAAATTAGTCTTAAAGTGAGCCTGATTATGAAAACGGCCCTAAGTTCTAACTTAACTTTGGTAACTTAATTTCAAATGACAGATGAATAACTGTTTAAAATGATAGTGCAAATTATGTTTTCCACGGCCTACCTTGTTTTCTCCTCAATAATTCTTTTGTAACCCCCTGGTAGGAAATATTAATAAATAACAATTTTTAAGTTACTGGGATACATAGGATTTATTATAGAATATAAAACAATAATTGTACATTTCATATACTATAATAATTATTATAAGTACGTTTTATAATATTTGTTCAGCATGCTTAGTATATTTATATATAAAAATGTTTCATGTAATAGTATACAAAATATTAACCAACTCATTGTATAAGGCACTAGACTAAAAGCATATTCTATTCGAAAGGAATATAAATTATTTCAACAAAACGTTCGTAATAAAAGGAACAAATACAAGAAACAATCGAAATATTACATCTAGTATAGTTATTATTGGAAATATTTTATTATTCTACCATGACGCGAAATCCACAATACGTATACCTACACGAATTAGCAAATCTTTAATTATCAGTACAAGTAACATATGGTTATTCTATGAAAAAGCGATAAATAAATATTATGAAATGAATATATGGGTCTATATATCTATAAATTAAAAGAATTGCACTCCTTTAACACAAAAACGTTAATATAAGTACGAAATTAAATACTAGAGTCATTCAAAAAGTATCGGCGTGTGAAAACAGAGTTTTGGAGCCTCCAAGTTTTTCTCTGTTGAGAAATTTACATTTCTCTAACACTACTATGAAATTTACACATTGTGTAACTGAAAACTGTTACAAAATGTATAGATTCTGTCATAATATAGCAAATGAAATCATCAGTTAAATATTCTTAAATATTTGTTTTATAAACTTGTTTTATTCAATTTTTTTCTTATTTTTTAACTTATTCAGCACTGAAACATTTTGTTTTGAATATGTCATTGCTTGCTACGACGTTCATATAAAAATATTAATGTTAACGGGACTAAACAAAATTTTGAATATTAAATTAAGAAATTAGCAATGAAAATAAACAAATTATAATCGATAATAGGGGATTCTACTCATATCGAATTTTTATATAAATTATATACATAATTTCTTCCCATATAACCGTGTTATTGACGCAAATTTCTTGTCTATATGTTTAATCACTTTTTTATAAATGTTTTATATATTCGAAGGCCTTAATTTTTAGAACCACTGGGAAACAGCAGCCGCTGAGAGGAAAACAAGATTACGTCGTAAGGCGGGAAACGGTGGATACCAAATATTTGCCATTTTCTTCTTCCATAAGAAGCCGAATTTTTAAAAAAGAAAAATTACTGAATTTCTGAATTTAAAAATACTATAACATATAAAAAAATCACAATAATTGTTTTTACCTTATAAGTTTTATAATATATAGTTGTTTTTTTGCTGTTTGAAATAAATAAAGAGATAAATTGTACAATATTGCTAAAAAAAATTGAGCAATAATTTTTTAAAAGTGCCCTAAAAAAGTGCAAACCAAAATCCAATATTATTTCATACTTGAAAGTTATTTGCAAAAATGAAAAACTGCTAAATTTCCATTTTCGCCTTTATCTAGTGACCATGCTTTTTCGGATAAACAAACATTACATTATTATACTTTATTTCACGTAAGAAAATAGCAGATGGCGCTTGAGAGCCGACTGTTTTTACATGCATTAAATAAATAATTTAAATTTGTGAAACCAACCTTTGTCAACAATAAAAATATTTTAATCTGTAAAATGTACGAGTCCTGAATATTAAAAATTACATCAAAATATCACTTAATTCTACCTACATATTTTAATTGATAATAGACACTTACAGAATTGACGTCATATGCAAGAGAGACAGATAGAAGATCATGCTTCCAAACAAACCTCCCCTTGTTGTCTTACGTCCCGCTCCCTGATTCTATCTGTCATTATGTTTGCATCTGTCATTCAGTGTTAACCGAATTCTATGTGATTTGATGCTGAAGTGTAGAGGTCTATGGCTGATGACAGGTATTTGTTTGGACGTGGTAACCATAGCAACCTTTAGTTCTATGCTTTCCCGCTAGATGCGCTCTTGCAAATTGCAATTGTGCAAATGTTTTTTTCGCTTTGTGAACTAGGTTAGCATTCTGACCAATCAAACGGCAGAATTTATATCCCTATCTAAACCAACGCTACTTTCTTACGTGAAATGAAGTATAATGCTGCGCCCCATGTTGTACTTTTTCGCCCTAATATCTAAATCCTAAATTTATATGCCCTAAATAAGATCATTATTTAGGAATTTATGAGATTTTAGGGTTTTGCACATTAAGTTGACGCACACTAATTATACAAATCATGTTCGTTGCTATAATTTGTACAAAACGTCAAATTTACTGGCAAAGAATAATTTCTTAGCTTCTATTTTATGAAATGTAATATTAATATTTAATCTGAATCATCAAATTATATCTAATTGTATAATTCATTTTTATTGTTCTAAAGTGTTGCTATACAAACCAATGGATGTTATTAATGTGCCACTCGGAGTTGTATTTATGTGAAGAAAACTTAAATGTCAAAATACGACATCGGACACAGCCTCAAATGGCCCGCTACTGACGCAATTTAACCAAGTTTGTTGCTTTAACTTTTTGAATCACTCTGGTATCATTCGAAATATACTCAAAAATAGTGTCAAATAATTTTTTAATCTTTAGCAGTTGGTCCCACTGCTAAAACGACTGAAAAACGGAAAAAGTCCACAATCTAATTCCCTCTAAATGTCCAAAATTCCAAACAAATGTCTCAAAGTCCGAAGCTAAGCACAGTAGAAAATTATTTTTGTAATACATATTTCTTTTCGAACATTTTCACTGTACATATCACATATACATTTGTTTATTTTATTACATGGCTCTTAACTAATAAAATAAACAGTCTTAGGCATATTTTGGGCAAATTTGGGCATTAGAATGAGTATAGTTATTCGTTTTGCTTCATACAAGCTGCGTTTGTCGGGCCTGGCACATCTGCGAACATCAAAATATTTATTATTTTGAAAGAAATTGTGTGTGGAGAGAGTAATCCCTCAAACTGACGAAATATGTTATCGATTTACTAAATAAGTTAATTTATCGAATAAATTTTAAAAGAAATCGACTTAGATTTCTTTTAAAATAGTCACGTTTGCTTGAAATACCCGGTATATAATTTTATACAGAGTGTATCAAAAATAGCGCCCGTTTTTGAGATTTGAATCAATAATTCGAAAAATTTTAAGACACCTGAAAATTTTTATATACAGGCTGTTTATTTTTAAGTGCCTACCATTGCGATCTCGAGAACTAAAAGAGCTACAAAGACGGTTAAATGGGTAAACAATTTATATGAGACCCAACTTTTTTATTTTAAATGAGAACATATATATTTTATTTCCTCATTCTTTCGAGAATTGAATACTGAATTCAGTGATATAATATTTTAATACCCTTACATGACGATTTTTTTGAGAAAAATGCATGTAAAGTTTTATACTAATTTGATTAAAATATGACTATAATAAGAGTGCCATGAATGGAAAAAATGAATACGTATTCATATTTTTTTACATAGAATTAGAGTGCCCTGACAGAAAGAAGTAAATACTTTGTTCTTTTAATTGATCATAAATTTCAACGCAGACAAAATATTCACGTATTTCTCTTATGGCACTCGAATTCCATGTGATAAAAATTAACACGTATGCATTTTTTCCTACTCCCTACTGTATATGATGCTATATTCGCACGCTGAACAATGTGGATATGATAGTCATATCCACTCTAGGGTGGATATGAAAAATTCGCACGTTGAACAGTGTGGATATGATAGTCATATCCACTCTAGGATGGATATGAAAAACAACTGAATTAATATTAATGCTACTAAATCAGTAGATTGTACACTGCACTGAATTTTAAATAAAAAAAAATTAATTAATTAAACCTATTCGCTGGTATATACAATTTTGTATACAAGGTTTTTTCATTTATATATTTTAAATATCTTGGTCGTAGAAAAAGTATACTGTACAACACGAGTGGAATGCCCATATCCCATTCGGATGATTCATCCTCGTGGGATATGAACATCATATCCACTCTTGTTGTACAATATACTATTTCCATTCATGGTACTCTTATTATAGTCATATTTTAATCAAATTAGTATAAAACTTTACATGCTTTTTTATCAAAAAAAAATCGTTACGTAAGAGTATTAAAGTATTATATCATTGAATTCAGAATAAAATTCTCTAACGAATGAGGAAATAAAAAATATATGTTGTCATTTAAAATAATAAAGTTGGATCTCATATTATGAGAACTACTGGTCGAATGTTTTTTTCTTTTCTTTAAATTTATCTTGTGAAATAGACATTGTTTGCCCATTTAACAGTCTTTGTAACTCTTATAGTTCTCGAGATCGTAATGGTGGCGACTTAAAAATGAACACCCTGTATTTTTAGAAAACTAAGTTCAAAAAATGAACATTGGAAGAATGAAAATGGGTCCTCCACTTTTTATTATTTTAAATAAAAGTTCGTTTAATTTTGAAGCAGTTCGTAATATTAAAAACTCATAATTGTTTTTATACTTGCCGTCAAATAAATATGGACTGGAGATTTCTACAATGTTGCCAATTCCATTGGTCATGTTGAAAATGCTAAGTTATGAAAAAGCAGCAACACCGCAAGGGACATGGTGGGGGAAGGGAAAAATTGAGCATCAGTCCATATTTATTTGACGGCGAATATCAATCGAGTGATCAAATAGCTATTTATGTATTCAGGGCGAAATGATATAGATTTTGGCCCGCGGTGCACATAGGGCCAAAATATATTTCGCCCGTAATACATACAATATTTTTTGCATCACCGTGATCAAAGTAAAACGATGTTCAAATCAAATTCAGAACATAGTAGTTTATTTGACATATGTACGTTATCACGGATAACAATGAAAACAAGCAAGTTAATCATAGATGTAATTATTTTAACTGGGCACGAAAAGCTCTAGGGCGAAAATGACTACTTTTCTGCCCTCGGTCGAAAAAGAGTGTCATTTCGCCCTTAAAATAATGCTATTTGTCCAACTTTTACGCCCGGATGTGCAAAAAAGAAATTATGTAGTTGGAAATACAATTCTGGGGACCTCTTTATTCCACAGTTTGCACAACACCAGATGAAGACGGAAATACTATTTGACGTCATTTTGACAAAAATACAAGAAGGTTATGTCAGAGCAGGGGCCTGAGAGCTAATATGATTTTGAGGGATTGAAATGCTTTAGATTATTACTCTATAGGTATTGTAAGAAACAAAAGTACGTGGGTAAGGGAAACAATCACTACTTTACCGTCAACATAGTCATAAACATGAAATAAATTTATGTATCAATTTTACCAAATTTCAAGTATTGCCAACTAAATCTGTGATTTTTGATCACGCTGCAGTTTAATTGCCACTGTGATACTGAAAATAAATTCAAATATCTCGCAAAGCATTTATTAAAAAAATTTTTTTTTAGCTTAATCGTTATTTATTGAATAGTACTTTAAGTATAAAGTGTACATTTTATTATTTTTTGTTATGGTGGAGGACCCCCATTATGCATGAGATCTCAATATTTTTATTTTAAAGAATGATTTTTCTGATTTTGTTTAATTTTCAATGACATATTTCTTCAGTTTGTTCGATCCGATTATTTATATTACATTTATGAGATTTGTCACCTATGTGAATCATCATATGACGATTAAGCTTATTCTTCTCAGTGAATCCTCTGTTGCAGATTGTGCATTTATGAGCCTTTTCTCCTATATGAACCAACATATGACGGTTGAGCTTATTCTTTTCAGTAAAGCCGCGATTACAAATTCCACATTTGTGAGCCTTTTCTCCTATATGGATCAACATATGTCGATTTAGCTTACTTTTTTCAGTAAACCCTCTTCCACAAATCGTGCATTTATGAGCGCGAATGCCTCTATGAATAAGCATATGTCGATTGAGATGACTCTTCTCTATAAAGCCACGGTCGCAGATGAAGCATTTATGAGCTCTGACTCCCGTGTGGATGAGCATATGGCGGTTTAATTTGGATTTTTCGATAAATCCGCGATCGCAAATCGTGCATTTGTGGGATTTATCGCCAATATGAATAAGCATATGTCGATTAAGATGGCTTTTTTCGGTAAATCCTCGGCTGCAAATGAAGCATTTGTGAGCACGGATTCCATCATGTATGAGCATATGCCTTGTTAGTTTGCTCTTTTCTGTAAATCCGCGTTGGCATATCGTACATTTATGAGATTTTTCGTTCATGTGTGTCAACATATGACGATTAAGTTTACTTTTTTCAATAAAACCTCTAGTGCAAATTGGACACTTGTGACTTCGTTCGCCGATATGTATGAGCATATGCCGATCGAGTTTGCTCTTTTCGATAAACCCGCGATTACAAATCGAACACTTGTGAGCTTTATCTCCAACGTGAATGAGATTGTGGCGGTTTAAATGGCTCTTGCTGCTGAATCCCTTGTTACAGACCGGACAGCTATGGGCTCGCTTATCTGTATTAATCAACATGTGCTCATTTATATATCTGAAAGCAGAATTATTGTTACAAACGAGGCAAACTTCAGACATGTCATTCTTGACGACGGTTTTGGAAACTTGCTCGAGGTATGGAATAAAGTCGGAAAATTCGCGATTGTTTAGCTGAGGATGATCTTTTTCGGGGCAATTTTGATTTGGATATACGTATTGGTCGTACGATAACTTTTTTATGTCTTCTAACTTTGTTCTACAAGCCGACGCAAAGTACTTAGAGCTATCTTCGAAATAAGTGATTTCGGGTTTGTTGTTGCTCACACGAGCTTCATTTTCATTAGTGTGCAACACTTCGTTCTTAATATTAGCAAATTGCATAAAAAGTTCACCATATATATTCATTGTAGATACGGCACCATCTTGTTAATTTACACACGATTTTTAAACTTGAAACTTACAATTTAGACCGCACGATTCGTTTAAATTAGAAAAGTTTTTGGAGGATTATATTTAAAATCCTACAACAAAGAAATAATGCAAATACTTCCAAATTGGTCACAAAGAAATAACTTACATTTCAGGGCGCTAAATCTGCTTTTTATATACAGCTATAGGACTACAATAATCCTACATCGTTTGTAAACTAAATGAAAACAATAAAAATGATTCAAATACAGTATTTTATTAAACAATTTACTTTTAATTATTTCCGAATAGGTTACTTCCACATGTCAACAACTACAAAAACTAGCTTGCTAGTTGGAAACACCTGTCTTGTGCAGTGTTGCCACTGCTATGAAAATTTTCAACGAATGCTGTGCAACAGGTTGCAAGAAACGCGATAAAACACTGCTACCTATCGATAGGCGGCAAAAGTAGGGATGATTATAAGTTGGTATCACTGTTCTGCAAACTACCATTTTTTGAATGTAAGAGCACTGGGCATCAATGCGTAACTCAACCAGAAAAAAAATCAGCATCTTGATTCCGGATACACCATAATTTTAACCTATTTCAGGCCACTACTGAATCATATGACATTTAAAAATGGCAAATAAAAATTAACCAAATGAACGATAACGTTGAATATGACAAAGAAATTGGACATTTTATTACATTTATAGATGGTAGTAATAACAATAACCTTTAATTCTGTTCGCAGAACCCAAAAATTTTCAATCAGTTTGAAACTACGTACGCGTACTGACAAATTGGCAATTAGTTGCATATTTTGTTGTGCGAACAAACCTATTTTTATAATTTATTCCAAACGGTAGTAGAAATAATCTTGTGTGCAACACGTAAGAAAAGTATATTTTTCACTAAATGCATAAGTAGTTATTTCCTACAACCGTGCGTAAAGTCTATTCTTTACGCACACTTCACAATGTGTAAAGTGCCACTTTTCAAACACTTCACAATGTATAAAGTGGCACTTTTCAAACATTAGAACGTGCAAAAGCAAATACCGTTGCTAGGCAACATGCACATTTACTTGTTAACTAACACTAGCAATATTTGAAGATGCCTGCATACGCATACTCAGTATTATTATAAATAGCACTAACATTTCGATTGTAGGAAAAATATTGCAACTTGTGTGTAAATAGTATTTTTTATTTCATGCTAATTTCCGTCGCACTCGGCCAAAAAAGTATTACTTTACACACGGGTTACGTAAATAACTGTTTTATATCTCATTTTTTATGGTATAGCTTGCGGGCACTCGCGTGGCGAAGCGAATTAGCCAATCAAAAACTAGGGAGAAACTGTCAGATTGAAGGACGGGAAGCTGAAGTTTGTTTTGGTTTATAGCGTATTATGAGTTTTGTTTTCATAATTTGGCAAAAAAATGTAAAATAACTCAATACGCACCAAAAACTTCGATATGAAAACTGCCAAACTATGAAAACAAAACGCATAACCTCTGAACAACGCTACCAAAACAAACTTCAGGGTTGCGTTCCAAAACTCTACTCCAGAGTACGAAATTACTCAAAATCGTTCCAAAACTAATAACCTTACACTCAGAGAGGGCTTGACATTAATGTTATAATTATAAGTAGTTTTGTTAATTTTTTAAAATTATTTTTAATTTAGTTTCAATTTTTTAATCCAACAAAACTCATTCTTCCAAAACACACTACACTCTTAAATTAGGGTACTCTTGAATTTGGTAAGCTGCCCAGCTCTCTGACCTTCGATTTGACAGTTTCTCCCCAGTTTTTGATTGGCTAATTCGCTTCGTCACGTGAGTGTCCGCAAACTATATGTTTCAAATTTAAAATATCTATGGTCTGATTTGAAAAATATGGTTATAATTCATAAATTTGTTATATTATAAAAAAATAAGTATGAGACTTAAGTACAATCAATAAATCTTTACTAACTTAATACGTCGTAATCAGTATAAATTATTAATTGGAAAAATACTACCTTTTTTTTAGTTTAAGTTCTGTAATTTATTATTTTAACCCAACGTTTCGGCACCATAAACTGGTGTCTTCTTCAGGGGATACAATGACATATTTTTTGAAATAACAAAAACAAGTAACCAACCAACCAACGTAACAATAAATGTTACCTTTTTTTATGTATACAATTTTCTAGACATTTATTTCCACCAAATTAAATTTGAAGATACAAAAATAATTGCAAGACCTACTCGACTTAACAACAGATTAATTAGAGAAGCTATTGAGATTTATAAAACAAGAAATATCAATCTCAATAATTGTGATGGATTAGAACTTAGTTGCGCATGGCTTCCAATATTAAATATGTTGTAATTTGTAATATGTATACAATTTTTTCTAAACTTTTTTCTAACATCTGTTAATAAAGAGTACGGCTGCGGTATTTCGCTACCGATAAAGCGTCTCTGAGTTATACAGATCATTTCTCTGCCAGTTTTTGGGACGGTTTTTCCTCTGGCAAAAGGAGATTTTTTCTTGAGAAGTTGCATGTTCGCCGTCCATGTTTTTGCCGGACATGCATATATTGTCTAGAAAATTGTATACATAAAAAAAGGTAACATTTATTGTTACCTTGGTTACTTGTTGTTTTTGTTATTTCAAAAAATATGTCATTGTATCCCCTGAAGAAGGCACCAGTTTATGGTGCCGAAACGTTGGGTTAAAATAATAAATTACAGAACTTAAACTAAAAAAAAAAGTAGTATTTTTCCAATTAATAATATGAGTTCTGAAAGATATTTTAATAGTATAAATTATATTCTACATCGTGTAAATAAATAACATTTCATATTTAATAACTACTTAAAATTTACTACAAATATATATTTCATAACAAAATCATATATTTTTTTATCGCGACCAATAAAATAAAGACTTCTTCGCTGTGAGTGTATGAGCCATTTTCAGTTTATCAAAAATACACTGTGTGTCCGTAAACTTTTCATCCAATCTAAATCGTTTCCACATCGCATATCTCACTTCAAAATTTTCAAAAAAGAAATCCGGTTTGTTCCATAGAACATAATGAGTTGCATACGTATAATTTGCTTTAAAAGGAGGATTTAAAAATGGCGCATTATATGCCCGCAATTTTAAAATTTTCTCCATGTACGAATACAGCATTTTTGCGTTGGAAATCCAACATACTAACGACATGACTGAGATCACCATAGCGTGAATTCGGTGGGATGCAGGACCGGAAAAATTTTCGTTGTTCAAAGTGTTTTTTTGGATGTGCATAATGAGACAGACAAGCATTGCTGCAGTAAATTCACAAGGTATGGCTGTCAGTAATAAACACATTGAAGTATACACAGAATTAATAATGTTTATATCATCTCTATGTTTATAAATAGCAGTAAGAAAACATATATGAAATTCTTTTCTGTACCGTTTCAAAAATTCTTCTCCCGAAAGATCGACTTTGTCAAATTTTAATTTATAATGCATTTTAATAAAAAATATTTTTGGAGACAGGAAATTATGTGCGTTGCGTTCTGAGTCAATCATATTTTGAAAAGTTTCGTTTCCAAAAATACATTTAGACTTGTTATCTGAACTAATTAAAGTTAAAATAATTTTCAAAGTGTCATATTTAAAAGTTGTCCATATGCTTTCACAGCTTATAAACATGTTTGAAGCGGTTTTTACAGTATTCTCTAAATTTCTAAGGTAAGAATCTTCCAAATCTACAATAGAATAAACTTCCAGTACATAGTCTATTATTGCTAATAATGTACTAGCGGACGCTCCTTTTAAACTTTTTGTGATACAAGCTTCAACACCTTGTCTGAGATTGTTGCTTTTAAAGTCGATTAATGTCACATGAAGACCAATTAATTTTAATAAATAATCTTCATCATCTACAGGCCACATTGAACTCTTTTCAGATATCTCCACCAACATATAAAAAAGAGCATTTATTTTTCTGAAATCTGCTGAATCTTCAAAAATAAACCGTTCTATAATGCCTATATACTCCGTAAATATACTACTGTCAAACATATTTAAAAAAATTTCGGTAATTTCTGCACAGAAACTTTCGTATTGCCACAAATCATATAAATCGAAGCTGTCGATAATGATATAATAATGTATTGGATATTTGTGAGCGACAAGATTTTCGATTATAGTTTTATAAAGTTTTATCGTCTTTTTAGAATTTTCTTTTTGTTTCTTCTTCTTAAAATAACTATCCCGTATTTTAACACTAATGTAGAATATACTGGCCAATTTAATTGATAATTTTATTAAAAATGTCACATAAACTTCGTCGAGTAAATAAATGTGATATTCTTTTATGAAATCGGCCATATATTTCCAAGCAATTTCTTGATGAATTTTAGTTTCATGTTTTCGTAATAAATATTCTTCAATTTGATTTAATTTTCTTTCTACATCCGAAAATTTCTACAATATTTGAAAATATTACTTTTAAAGATAATATTTACCTGTTTAAAAGCTTACATCCACAACAATTGGAGACATATTTAAATAAATTGATAAAGAAAATGATATAAAAATGTCAATAAATATTAATAAAATGTCAATAATTTTATGACGTTTAAATGTAGTGGAATTTATCTTTGCTATGGTTGGCTACACTTATTACGGCGAATTGATCTAGGGAAAATTTGGTTTTTGTTTTTGCGTAGTGCAAATTTAAAAATATATTTTTTATTATTATTTCTTAATTATCATTGATAAAACTGCAAAAATACTGAATCCTTTTGTATTAAAAATATTTTCACAACTTTTATTACAGTTCATTTATTCGAAATCCCCTCAAAATTTCAGTCTCCTTGCTTGCAGCATTATCGATTATTTGCTTATGCGTACAAACGAAAATATCATTTGATATGATACGTTGTTCTCTGGTTAAATGTACCATAAATATCAATAAAATTATTTGAAATATATGACGTATATATTTATCTACTACAACGTGACCATCAAAATTTCGTCTCAAATTCAAAACAAAATTTGTACGAATACTTTGTTGGTCAACTGTATGTGACTTCTGTTTTTAATATCAATCATTAAAAACATTGCACTATTGCACGCGCAGTACATCGAAATCGAATTTGATAAAATGAGAAATCGGTGCGCGCTTCTGCAAACATATTATCTGTAAACATATTTTCTATCTGGTATTGTTTGTTTTAAAATGGATTCGTCTGTGGTGCAATACGAATTTAAGCTAAAGAAGTTATTAAACAAGTTCTTAGAACCAGGATATAGAATAGGAAATGATGTGTATCTTAATATATTGTTATCACATTTGTCTGGAAAGAATAATCCTCGTAAGTTATAATTTTGTATTTTAACCTCTAAATAATCGTGATTAGAGTTACAAATATTTAAAGTATTACATCATGGGTATAACAAAAATGTGTTTTATTTTGCAGAACAATCTGAACAGTTGAGACAACTGCCTATTTTCACAGAATGGTTAGAAACTGCAGTCAAACAATGGGAAACAACCATGACCTCTCCAAGTCCATCCATAGCCACCTTTACTCTGAATCTAACAAGTTTGATTTCTGTAAACGAGCTAAGTTTTACTAAATTAAACATTAGTAACGTATATTTAAGACTTTGCAAAGTGTTAAGACTAAAATCAAATGATTTAAGCCCGTCTGTAAAGCTTGGCTACCTGAAAATGTTGCATTCTTTTATGAACCATTCCTCTGGCTTAGATTGGATTGTAGCTACAGATCATTGGAATGATATTTTGTTATATTGTCTTGAAAATCAAACGATTTATATTACTAGAGATGGCTATAATTTCATGTATGATTTGTTATCAAAATTTATTGATACTTATCCGACATTTTGTGAACTGGTTGTGAAAAAAATGACGGGCAGACTTGAACCAGAAGAATTTAACAAAAATGGAGTTGTTAGATCAGAAATTGATGATGTTCAAATACAAAAAGACCTTATGCCTACTTTGAAATTAGTAATTTTTATTTTGGAAAAGAGTTATCTGTCGGAAATTAATCATGAAAATGAAAAAATACCGAAATTATTTATCGAAAAATACAACTTAGAAAACATTTTATGGAAATTATTAATGGTTGCAAGAGATCAGGAATTTATTTTTAATATTGCGAAACCACTAAAAATAATAAACTATGCTCTTGTTGACAGAGTTAAAATTCAGTCTTTAGATACTTGCATGCCTGTTTGGACTGTTTTTGCCCAAAAGTTTTTTAATTTGTTTAATACTTTAATTAACAAAAGGAGTCCAGTAAATATATTAAAATTATGCTATTTAGGGCATACTTATTGGAAAAGATTGCATCTAGTTATACCACCTTGTGCAGAGACAGAAGAACCAATGTTATTAGAAAATCAATTAATAATTTTTCAAATTATGCCACTTTTGTATGTAACTTTTAATAAATTTACCAAAGGACTTATACAAAATGATGATTTAATAGATACTTTTGTCCATAAATTATTTAATATATCTTGCGAACATACTGTAAGATACGCGTATTCTTTCCGAAATTTGTTAATGTCTTACGATACAACAAACGCTTTAGATTTTGGGCAAAAGGCCATTTTCTATCTCATGAAAACAAAAGAAAATTTAAACAGGCAACGAGCGGTGATTGTTTTCCAATCGCTGATGTACGCGTTTAAATTCTTGATGCAATGTTTAAAAGAAAACCCACAGCCAATTGATATACTAACGTCCCACTCTGGATTTGTATCTTCATTGTTGGATGGATTAGCGAATTTGATAAGAGATTTTAAAATCACTTGGAGAGAGAGTGTTGAAACCATTTGTTTGACTTCGCTTACTTTGGATTTGTTGAATCAAGTCAATTTGTCAACTAAGGTGAGTAGATAACTTTAGAATTAAATATCAGAAGTATAAATTTGGCAGCCGAAAATTAGAATTAAATGGGGGATTACGAGTACATCTCAATCAAATTAAGAGAAATTAATAAAAAATAGTGAAGTATGGGCCATCCAGCGAATCAAGCGGTTTACGTCATAAATACAATATCATTAGAAACAATGACGTCATGTGTTAAAAAGTTTACATGAGCATGTAAAACGGATTAAAATATGGTCTGTGGGTTGCTTTCATAAATCCAAATCTTAGAAAGGTAACACGTCTGATATCATTTTTTTTTATATATACTTCATTCTTGTAGAATATGCAACAAACTATCTAGTATTATGTGAGATCATTAAAAAAATACGGAATACTGCATACCACACAATTTCTCACTGTTTCTGTACATAGCGTATAGCGTTTGCCACACGCTATACATATAGATTTAATTTTCAAATTATTACTAACAAATAGAACGATATATTACCCCAATATTACAATTCAGTGAAAGTAAGAGCCACCAATCTATTTTTCATTTTCAAAATAAGTCAATAAATAAACTACAAGCTCTTGAATTTGACATGACAGAGCATTTGACATTTTGTCAATGAACAATGAAACCAAAAACAAAATGAAATCACAATACAGTTTGAAAAGTATAATATAGACATATAATATTTAGTAATATGCATGTTCAGAATTACCAATATTAAAAAAATATAATCAAACGTCATTTTGCAAAAAATTACAAAATTTTACTTAATAATAATATATCCAAATATAATTATTTCTATTAAACGTGTCAAATACATAATAATAATAATAATAAAAAAAACCAATAAAATACTGTTAATAAAATATATTTAAAGAAATAAAGAAAATTTCAAAAATCCCTAAACGATGACGTAAACCGCTTGATTCGCTGGATAGCCCATAACATGTTTATGATAGAAATGATTACGCAGAAGATTCACGCCATCAAATAATATTACTAAAGTAATGACGTCATGTACTACTACGTTTACATGGGATACTCATTTATAAGGCGTGAAACTATGAAAAATCATGTTTGTTTGAATGTAAATGTCTTGCATTAAACTTAATAATTTAAATACACTTGTTATTATAAAGTATATAGACTTATAGTGTTATAATATTAATTTATTATTTATAAATATAATTTAGAAATAGCATATACTTTAACAACATTTAGGTCCACAAAGAAAACAGTTTGATATAAAAACTTATATTCGTGACGTCGCATTTATTTTTTAAAAATTCGGGGGAACTATAATTCGCTTATTAATAAGATTTTTTCACCGAATTTTCACTAATAGTCTTTATACTTTATGAAATTATAAAAAAAAATCGTGGAATCCCCCAATATTTTTTTTTTCTACCGTTTGGAATAGGTATATTTGTAACAAGTGCGGGAAATTAATTCTGAAACGATTGCAAGTTTTCGAAATGAATGCATAATAGTAGAATATTCCATTATAATTTATACTATGTTTTTTAATTTTAGTTGACGGTGCAAGCATTGCAAGTAATGCATCTCACTCTTGCAAATTTTATGCCTCCAAACCTTGCTCTGTTAGTGGACGATGTAAGCGATACGGCTTTGGCGCAGATGCCTCCAATGTTATACAAAAAACTACATGATGTTAATTGGGAAATTAGGGACAGTGCTTTGGAAATCTTGAATACTATGGTGGACATCGCAAATTTGAGTAAGGAAATAGTTTTATTAATACAAACACCAATGACCTTGTTACTTTGAAAATGTAAATATCTATTAAAGAGGTTGGAGCGAATCTCGTGTAATAGTTATTTACATATCAAGACAGGGAAGTTCGTCTTTTCATGATGAATATGGAGATTGTTAATAATATAATGAGTCATGAAAAGGAACTTCAATGATGAGATAAGTATTAATTTTTTTCTGAAATCGTATAAGAATTCAAAATTACTGAATGGTACATATAACCTATTTTCATTTAACAAGTAAATCACATTGAAAACTTGAGGAACTTTATTTAAAATTGTACAAAAATTTAAAACAACTGTATGCTGGACATCATTTATTTTAATTTTATATTTGTATTTCATATTAATACGTAAAATGTGTTTGTGAAAATAAATATGGCGACGTTGCATTTTACTTCCCTGCCGATTTTGGGTAGGGAAGTAGTAGATTACATGACGATTTCAGGAAAAAAAATAATTTCCAACTTTATGGTTTCAAATTTTGTAATTATCACGAAGGATGTCTAATCCAATGGGGTCCTATACCATTTTTCTTTTTTTTTTTTTTTTTCTGTAAGAACAGGATAAAATAAGAATTTTAGTGCAAACGCGACTTAAAAATTTCACGTAATAAGCAAGATATGAATTTTTAAAGTTTAAGAATTTGGTGCGTCACGTAGCAGGTACTAACAAGTTATCGACAAACAATGGGACAAACTGTTAGTTATAGAGGGAACAATTTTTTTCATGTTTGAATAGCTGAAATGTTTTTATATAAAAACTTATACGTTATACTCATGGAGAAATTATTATTAAGTATAAATAACATAAATAATAAGCATTTTTTTCCTAATAAATTATAGAACATTGAAACAGTTTGACAATATTATTACACAAAGTATGACGACGGATGGCGCTAGTGTTTGCCTGATTTGAAGTTTCAATATTATTTTAATTAATATTATTATTAATTTAATTAATATTAGAAATTGATTTAATTATAAATATATTATTATTGTTAATATTACTAGATGTTATAATTAAACAAATTCATCAAACACAAAATTGTTAAATGTTTTGTTAGGTTATAGAACAACATGACATTTCATATTCTTTTAAAGGTGACCGCAGCAGACGCGCGAATCTCCATTTTAAAATCACGCGACCAATCATATTCTTAGTACCTAACGCGTCATATCCAATTAGTAATCAGTTTCAATCGCTTGTAGTTTGTGACCTAGTCAATATTTAAAGAAATTTTTTTCACTTTTTTTAATTTATGTATATTTTAGTCTTCTTATTTAAGATAGTTAAAATATGACTATGGTATAGGACCCCATTATTCTAAAAATAAGAAAACAATATATCGTCATTGTTAATTCAAAGTTTTGTAAAATTATATCTTAATTTATTTGACGACTACATGAGTTTTTTAATGTATTTATTTATTCTTTTTAATTTTGACGACCATTGTATGTATTTTATGTTATTTATTATTGTTTTATGTATTTATCCATGTTTTACAAATTCAAAATTTTCACCTCCTGAAGAAGACACATGAGGTGTCGAAACCGGTAGAGGCGGAAAATATAGTAATTATTTGACTGAAATCCAGTAATTTTCTTCCTTTCAATATATCGACTAGTTTATTATAAATTATTATATATAATATAACCGCTTCTAAAGTTGACTTTTCCAACGTTCTAATACAAGCTCTTACAGGAGAAACATTTCCGTACATACTTTTTTTTTATTTGTTTTATATTGATCTTTCCAACTTTGAACAAAAAACAGGTATACTAACTGAAGACTTGTAACATATTATGAGGTTTACCATTCAAATTAACATGAAAATTAATGTTAAACATTATGACCCGTAGTATTTTATTTACTCAAAATTTTAGTTATTGTAACTAACTAATTACTATGGCTACTATTTAAAAATAATGACCGGTAGTATTTACTCAAAATTTTAGTTAACCCTGATTAATTAATTACCATGATTACTATTTAGAAATACATTGGGACTGAATTTGTTACTTTAGTCAACGCTTAATCACCCCCTGTTTAAGAGTAAATACTACCGGTCACATTGATTAAAAAACAAATGAATTTATTTTAGTTATAGCTTAATCACCCCTGATTAAGAGTAAATACTAGCAGTCATTAGAGTATAACTTGTAGTTGTTTTATGGATATATATATTTTTTAAATATAATAAAGCTGTTTATTTTTGTGCTTTTTAAAATTTGTGATTGTTGAAATTGATAGATAAATTTAATATAATAATTTTACAAGACGCGCTGTTGCCACATAACTTTTTTCGATGTTCAAAATACAGAAGTCATTTCAGTACTTTTTTTATAAATAAATAAATATATCATCACGGCATACTACCCATTTCTGGGTGTGCTAGTATCTACAACACATATAGACATCGGTAATGATGACGATATATTTTACCGTGTGGGCGCTTACCAGGCGTCACCTCACGGGCACTCATAGCTGGTGTGGAGAGTGCACCACAGGGGTCACTTTTGTGCCATTTAAAATTGCAAATATTTGGCGTCAGTCGGGGTCGAACCCGGTTCCCCCAGGTTCGCGACCAGACACTCAGGCACGCGGCCAAGGGACCCCATTTTATTAAATATAAATTAACTCAATACACGTTTATTAATTAAAATTATATTTTTTTACAACTATTTTAGCAATTAAAAGAACAAAAAAATATAAATGTTATTTTCTCATTAGTTCCGATGCAACCTCCTTAATAAAAGTAAAACGTCTGCTTTGCAATAATTTTTAAATTAAAATTATGTATTTTTAAAAGATACCTAATAAATATATTATAATTTAAATTTCTGAATCCACAAACTTAATAATAATAATTGTAAAATACAAATATTAACATATTTACTAAAAAAATTATCAAATAATATTTATTAATTTAGCGTACCTATGTTATTGACCGACTACCTGAGACTAGAAATTTGCACAGTCATAAAAAATAAGGACTTGTACTTCATGAACACAAACTATTATTAATAGATATTTATTTTTAATCATGATTTGCAATATTTTTTAAGAATGAGTAATGAAATTTTGAATGCTTGTGTGTATAATTAGTTATCTTATATCCTTCAAAAGATTACATTTGATAAATGTGTTTACTTTTAAATGATTGATTTTACTAATATTTTAATATTGTTTTTATTTTTATTAGAATTTCCTGCATTCCAAAAAATGATAGTGGACGATCACTTGTGTCAGTTGGCCGTCGTTTTAACCACAGATGATAGCGAAAGTTTTGTCCGGGCTTCCGCAATAAAATGCGTAACAGCCATGGTTAAAGTTCCTGCGTTTTGGTTCTCCAATCTTGAAGATGAACAACTAACAGTAAGAAATTCACATTATTTTAAGATAGATAGGGAATCTTATGGTATTATTACATTTCTTATACATGTTACCCGTTTGCAGTAACTTGTTTCCTTAGATTACGGATTTCAAGTAGACACCGGTATACAGGGTGTTCATTTTTTTGTGACCACCATTGCGATCTCAAGAACTATAAGAGCTTCAAAGACGGTTAAATGGACAAACAATTTCTATTTCAAAAGATAAATTAAAAAAATCTGATGTGGCCAGCACACGACCTCCCGCCAATTTCATGTTTAAAATAACAATGAGCTTTAAATAAAGTTTCACTTCCGATTGATCGTTTGTAAACAAAATCTACTTTGTTGTTCCAATAAATAGAAAAGTTTGTAATACGAAATTTTGGATTATATTTTATGTTTTTCCTGAAAAATCTGTTAGAGCTTCAAATTAAGTACTACATCCGGTTTATCATATATAGTCAAAATCTAATATGTTGTTTCAAATTATATGAGTATTAAATACCTACCAACTTTGCTAAGTTTTGGATCATTAATATATTTTAAGGAAAATCGTCATACACACATTGTCAAAATTATCACCAACTTCCTTATGCTCTAAAACGCAATCTGTGTAAATTCTTCGCCGTACATTATCCATTTCGTAAATGTGTAGTTGCAAACTATTATTTGACACTTTGAAATCACGTTCTTATTGAGAGCTGTTTGATATATAATGCTGCAAACATCAAACTTAAATCGAATTATCCTAAATATCTAATATTTATGTATGATGGAAAATATATTATTTTTACAAACCTTAATTTCATTAGAATCATATTTAAACTAGTACATTCTTCTTAACACGGTTTCATTATTAATTGTAATGAAAATTGCTTCGTGACAGTGACATTTGTTTTAATATGTCAAATTTGTTATTAAAGTATTGTTTTTGTTTGACGCAGAGGCAAAGTGATGTACAAAAATAAATTATTTTATAATATAATATAAAGTTATTTCAAGTTATTTACTAAATGCTATTATCGTAGAATTGGAGATTGTGCCATTATATTCAATTTGTATTGGTAAAAGCTGCTAAAAAATTATATTCAATGAATTTTTTACAAGAAAAACTGTTAAAAGCTTGTATAAATGATACTTCCGGTTATCCGATATACACTAAAAACTAATAAGCTCTTCCCACATTAGTATAGAATGGATATACAAAATTTCAATTTTTTCTGATTGATGGTATTTGAGTAATCGTGTCCACAAGATCCACACAAACACATACATACCTACAGACATCATTGTAAAAATGTTAAAATCGGATTCTATACCTAGGGTAGCGGGAGGTAAAAAAAGAAAAAATATTTTTTTCAACCAGTGGTTTTCAAAATATGGGACCCTACTTTTTATTATAAAACATTTTGCAAGCCCATTTTGGATATCACTCTAAAGTTCTTTTGATTACAGGAGAAAATGATGACTATTTTACAAAGCGAAAGCGAAGCCATAGTTCGTAGTGAGGCAACAAAACTCATTTGCGAAATATACGAACACCAATACATTCCAAACGACCTAACCACAAAAGTTTATACATCAATGGCCGCAACTGCTATCAACGACCTTCACTGGGAAGTCAAGGTCAACGCTCTCAACTTTTGGGGTAACGTAATCAACAATGAAATGTCTAACCAAGGTATGATAGACGGTGCATTTCCTTCTGTAACTTTTTCAAAGGAACACAAAAAGATTGTTACTTTAAACGAACCGGAAATACAAAATAGATTGAATAAAGTTTTGTTAAATCTATCTGAATGCGGTTGTTTGGCCGTTCTGCTTGATGCGATGCAAGATGATTGCGATTTGCAAGTTTCGAAAAAGTCTGTAGAAATAACCAAAAAATTAACTGATTTATTAAAAAAATACAACTCGTTAGACACTACTGCTACAAATCCACAATTTAGTAATAGCTGTTGGGATACTTTTAATAATTTAAGCCGTAGCGTGTCCCAAGAAACAGATGCAAGCATGTCTGACAACATTATCGATTCAATCGTTAATAGTTCCGATTTAAATTTACTAGGTTCTGTTTGTAAAGATGTGAGCCAAGTAGATATGCGCCAAACTCAAATAAAAGAACTTAAAATCATTTCTCCGCAAGACTTTAAAAATTTCGTTGCGAAGGATTTGGATTCCATGATTAACCACAGAACAGAATGGCTGGAAAGAGTTGATGATTTGAATTCGTTACTTGATGACATATTGCAGTCTTATGAAGACAATGATGTCAATAGTATGGACTGTTATTGATTTTTTTAGCCATATTGTTCCTGCTTTTTCTATAATGTTACCTTTATTTTTTTGTGATAAAAGTTTACGAATTTTTTGGATATAGTGTGTTCAGATTTCATTTCATTTTAAATAATATATATGTAGAATTGTTTTTCTACAATCGTGTAGAAAATAAGTGTTTTTAAACGGAAAATGAGTGCTGGAATAGTAAATTCTCGCACTAGCGTGGGAAATAATTAAAATTGCATTTCGTAATTTTTCTTATTTTTACGGACGATTGCAGAAAAATAGTATATTGTATAACTAGTGTTAAAAGTTGGATATTTCACATGAGTGTGAAATACCCTTTCAGCACGTGTTGTACACGATACTTTTCCGACGAACACAAAAGAAAAACAATATAAAATTTACGTAAAAATATTAAAACAGATTATGTTAACATCATTGCTATCAGAATTCACCAAAAATTATGTTAAAATCTGATAAAACAAGGTCCAACCTTCTTAATCCGTGTAAATTTAGCAAATTACCTGCAACTGTCAAATTTTTAAATACAAATTTTTAGGTTAGTTCGCTCAGTTACCGCAGCGTGTGATAAAATCATATCACACAGTTGCGGACGCATCTGATTGGCTAACGAGCTTTAATATCACACAGCATTGCTAGTGATGTGTATAGTGACTGTATATACATAGAGTGGCCAACCGCCGCCATATTTAGGCAAAATGCGCGGGAAATTTGAATTCATATGATGTGATAACTAAACAAAATTCGATAAACAATTAATGAAAGAGCATATTAAATGGAAACAATATTTATTTTCATTTTAAATCCTTTTGAAGAACTGTTTTCACAACCAACCGCCACGCAACCAGGCATCTAAAATATATACCTTAATATTAGACATTTTTTTGTAATTTTGACAGTTAACCTAAAAAAGATGTGATGTTAAAAAATATGTTTATATTACTTTGAGTTATAAATATACAAAAACACGTGTAATTTAATTATTTGCACTATCTAAAATATAAATATAATTTAATTACCTTCAATTCACGTATAATTCACGTAACAAATCTCAAAATGTCGCTTTTTCGCCATAATATCCGCCATATTTAGGCAAATTCGCGCCGACCAATCAAAATCGATCCCCCTATTGGCCACACTATGTATATACAGTCACTATAGTGATGTGCAATGACCAACTTTCAGTAATAGTTTAGCATGTGAGTTTATGTACTTTTCGTAGTGGTCGTCGGAAAATATTGTTTATAAAACATGCGGGAAAAGGATTTTTTTCCCTCATTTACTCATTTCGTACAAAGGTAGATTGAATCGACAACAAAATATATACGTAAAAAGTTTAGTGATAATCAGAGTATATTACGACTTGGAGATTTTTTTTTATATATTAATCGTAATTTTTAATTTTTTTGACAAAAATCATAAAGTTATTGAAAATATTGTGACGTAATGACCCCAAAAAAGAGATACTACTTGTATTTGGATTCTTTTTTTAAATAATGCGTTCTTGTTATGTTCTTATAGTTTACCAAAGGATGAAAGAAGAAAAGAATAATTAAATTTAAGTCCAAATATAAAACTAATGCCCGGTCGCAGAAACGTTTATCAATTCTTTGATCAATCAGCGGTTCGTCAAAATGAACAAATGCAATGCGATTTTTTGACAGCAATTATTTTAATGTCATAAAAACAAGGAAACTGATTCGAATTTGTTCATTTTGATGGTCCGTTGAATGAAGAAGGAATTGATGAACGTTTCTGCAACCGGCCGTAAGTATTTGTACAAATCATTTTGAGGAAAATGAATTTTTAATTATATAACTGGTAACCATTATAATTATTAACATTGTTTCGTGTGGATTTGCCTTTATAATAGGGTCCTCCACCGTAGTAACAAATTAGAACAAGGGTCAGTTATATTAAAACTAGACCTTAAAACTGTATATTAAGGATTATCAAAGTTAAAAAATAATTATTAGTTTCTAAAATAAACGAGTTTTTATTACCATTTCCTCATCTCTATATCTACGTCACACATTTATTCTATTCCATATTTTTACTACTTTCAAACCTTCTGCTATCGCCTTTTTGAAATACGGAATCCATTTGCAAGTATATAAATGCAGAAAATAACAACAATAAAACAACAGAAATAAACCAAATAATACTAGTTTAAATTTATGATGCCATGACAGATTACAAGTGTTGGTATGAAAGTAAAAGATATGTTGAATGATATAGGCTACCAGTGGTAATCAAATCTTGGACTATAATATATACGTAGTATTTTTATTAATTATGACATTAAATTACTTATTATCTACCCATATTTCCAATTATTGACCACAAGGGTTATTTTAACATATTTATACATTTTATAAGTGCTGAAAAAAATAAATTTATGTGACTTCAAATATTAGCGAAATCCTCTGTTTGAGAACAAAGTCATCTCTATATCTACGTCACAGAATATTAAAAACATTATTACGGCTTAACGAATAACAATAAAGACTTTCTAAAATTACATATAACTTCCAGTTTAGATGAAGTTTTGTAAAAAAATATAAAAAATATAGTGGAGGCCCTATTGTACTTTTACGTTAGGAACACAATAAAAAATTGTAACTGTCAGTGAAGTAATTCAAAATTAAGACAAACGTTTCACTGTTCATAGCCTATTCCGATTTAGTGTTTTTTTTAACACACTGTAAAATAATACTGCCGTGAAGTAGGAGCGTGTAAACAGTGGCGTAACAATTTGGGGTGCGCTAGACACAGGTTCACGATCAAGAGAACCCATGCAATAACGTAGACGAAAATTTTTAACGTCTACTAAAAGTTGTAGTCTCAACAACATGTCTGCTGAAGTAATACCAATGACAGTTAAGAGTACTAAATCAAACCCGGCGATTCTGCTGTCACTATACTTGCCGTCAAATAATTATGGACTGGAGATTTATACACTGATGCCAAATTTTTTAAGTGTCTACCTGTACAAATATCTGTAATCTGGCAATGTCATTTTATATTCTGACATTTTCGTTAGTACTTGCGTGCGCTTTTTATTCCTAATACTATAAATTGCATTATATTTAGACTATTGAAAAAAAAATGAGTGAAACTCATGAATTCAATAGTCCTGGTTCTTATAAAAAAACGTTTAGGAAAACAAGATTTAAATGGACAGGAAAAACAATTATTGCCAATGTACACAATTTTTAAAAAAAATTGGCGTTACATCCTGAAAAAAATTATAATTTATTAAATTACAAGAAAACTTTGGATTTGACTGCAGAAGCATGTTGTGTTGGCAGATCTACTGTTCACCTAATAATCAGTTATTCTTACCTTTTATTTAGATTTCACCGGTTATTGTATTTTAACGGAAACCTATGGAACGCCGTTTTAATATTTATTCTATATTTAAAGATATGTTAAATTATATAAAGACGTCATTAAATGAAATAAAGACGTCTTTAATTCATTTTTGGATGTTCTTATAACATTCTTTGATATCCAAAATTGTTTTAAAGACGTCTTAAATTCAAATATTTATAGATATCAAAAATTCTTTTTTAGATATCAAGAATTGAATTAAGGATGTCAAGAATTAAATTAAGGATATCAAAAATTGAATTAAAGATATCAAAAATTGAATTTTGGATATCAAAAAATCAATTCTGGATATCACATCTCCATAAATAACATGTCCAAAATTCGAAATTTTGACGTCCTAAATTAATTTCTGATATCAAGAATTGAATTATGGATATCACATCTCCGTAAATAACATGTCCAGAATTCGAATTTTTGACGTCCTAAATTAATTTTTGATATCAAGAATTGAATTATGGATATCACATCTCCGTAAATAACATGTCCAGAATTCGAATTTTTGACTTCCTAAATTCATTTTTGATATCAAGAATTGAATTATGGATATCACATCTCCGTAAATAACATGTCCAGAATTCGAATTTTTGACGTCTTAAATTCATTTTTGATATCAAGAATTGAATTATGGATATCACATCTCCGTAAATAACATGTCCAGAATTCGAATTTTTGACGTCCTAAATTCATTTTTGATATCAAGAATTGAATTATGGATATCACATCTCCGTAAATAACATGTCCAGAATTCGAATTTTTGATATCAAGAATTCGGTGCGCCGTCTAGTTTGATTGAATTACTTTGTGTCGGTAAATCAGATTTCTTCAGCGAAATCATAATAGCGTTGGTTTAAATTCTGCCTTAGGATTGGTCAGAATGCAAAACTATTTCACAAAAAATGAAAAGAATCACCAGTTTGTTGGCCTTTATCAAATAAAATCTACAGAATTAATGATATATACATTTAGTCATGTTTTCGCTAAGGAAATCTGACTTACCGACACAAAGTAATTTAGGCATTTTAAACTAGATGGCGCACCGAATTCTTGATATCAAAAATTCGAATTCTGGACATGTTATTTACGGAGATGTGATATCCATAATTCAATTCTTGATATCAAAAATGAATTTAGGACGTCAAAAATTCGAATTCTGGACATGTTATTTACGGAGATGTGATATCCATAATTCAATTCTTGATATCAAAAATTAATTTAGGACGTCAAAAATTCGAATTCTGGACATGTTATTTACGGAGATGTGATATCCATAATTCAATTCTTGATATCAAAAATTAATTTAGGACGTCAAAAATTCGAATTCTGGACATGTTATTTACGGAGATGTGATATCCATAATTCAATTCTTGATATCAAAAATTAATTTAGGACGTCAAAAATTCGAATTCTGGACATGTTATTTAAGGAGATGTGATATCCATAATTCAATTCTTGATATCAAAAATTAATTTAGGACGTCAAAAATTCGAATTCTGGACATGTTATTTACGGAGATCTGATATTCATAATTCAATTCTTGATATCAAAAATTGAATTATTGATATCAAAAATTGAATTATTGATATCAAAAATTGAATTATTGATATCAAAAATTGAATTATTGATATCAAAAATTGAATTATTGATATCAAAAATTGAATTATTGATATCAAAAATTGAATTATTGATATCAAAAATTGAATTCTTGATATCAAAAATTGAATTCTTGATATCAAAAATTCAATTCTTGATATCAAGAAATGAATTCTGATATCAAAAATTGAATTCTTGATATCAAAAATTGAATTATGGATATCAAAAATTGAATTCTTGATATCAAAAATTGAATTCTTGATATCAAAAATTGAATAATGGATATCAAAAATTGAATTCTTGATATCAAAAATTGAATTCTTGATATCAAAAATTGAATTCTTGATATCAAAAATTGAATTCTTGATATCCGAAATTAATTTAAGACATCAAAAATTCGAATTCTGGACATGTTATTTATGAAGATGTGATATCCATAATTTAATTCTTGATATCCAAAATTAATTTAAGATGTCAAAAATTCAAATTCTTGATATCAAGAATTCATTTAAGGATATCAAGAATTGAATTAAGGATATCAAAAATGGAATTAAAGATATCAAAAATTCAAATACAGATATCCAAAATTGAATTCTGGACATGTTAAATTCACTTTTTGATGTCGAAAATTCAGTACCGTTTTAATAAGTCTAAAATTTAATTTTTGATATCTATAAATGTATTTTTGATATCCTTTATTCAATTGTGGATATCTAATATTCAATTTTTGACATCCTAAATTATTTAAGGATGTCTGAAATTAATTTTCGATGTCCTTAATTATTTAAAGATGTCCATAATTCAATTTTTGATGTCTTTAAATAATTAAGGATATCTGAAATTAAATTTTTGACGTCTTTAAATAATTAAAGATGTCTTTAAATGTAGAATAAATAGTAAAACGGCGTTCCATAGAAACCCGACCTTAGCTTGATGTGTGGAAACTTTGGCCAAAATATAAATATAAATTTTCCACAGAGACAATTTTTATATTTTATATTACGTATTACTGTCTTACCTTACTTATTTGTTATAATATTTTCTTCATTTACGATGTATTAAAAATTTTAATTAGTTTTAAATGTATTATATGACATTTGCGTTCATTCCTGGTCATGTCAAGTTACAAGCGGCAACACCGCTGGGCAAGGGACAGGGTGCGGAAAGGGATAAAAGTTGAACATCAGTCCATAATCATTTGACGACGAGTATAACGGTCGTGTCAATGGGCTACTTGCGTGGTGCTGAAAATCCGATTTCTGTCACTATATACGTAATGTTATATTGAAAACATATATAAAAATATAAATTTTATTTTAAAATAATTATTTGTTTTTTGCTAAATTAAGAAAGAAAATTTTCTGTGACGTCTTTATATTGAACTGTGGGAGGGGAGCATGTTTAAGAATGTTATCAATAGATGGCATGGCGTGCGAGAAAGTTTTAATTTGAATTTGACATTAGTTCATTTTTCTCTCTCTGGTCTCTCAAATACATAAATTACTTAATAAATAAACACATAGGTAGTTACTTGTAATTTAAAATATCGATACCAAAAAGATAAACTAAAATACTAACCTCCAAACTATTATTTAAACGTCAAACAGGTGATCTACATTACCGGGTAGCGGGTAGCACAAACATACCATTACTATGGGACGGCACCACGTTGTGACTTTACGACTCTTCATTGGTGCGGCGTAATTCTACGTCATACATGGCGGGAATTCAAATAATCAAATTTCATTATTTTTTTCTGGTTAATTAATAAAAATTTTGTCAAAAGAAAAAATATGGGTAGCAAGTTTTTACCTTCTCTTCAAAAGTATTAAATAAAAAAAAGGTACGCAAGTAGCCCATTGTCAATACTTATTATTTCAATATGGAATGTAAAATCTGAACGTACTACACGATAGTTTTTTGAGTAATTACAACTATTTTCAATTTTAGTTTGTATCACTCTCACATTTTAATTTTGTGTA
The DNA here is from genome assembly GCA_943142095.1 of Ophonus ardosiacus. Lineage (NCBI taxonomy): Eukaryota > Metazoa > Arthropoda > Insecta > Coleoptera > Carabidae > Ophonus > Ophonus ardosiacus. The sequence goes on from OW964835.1 coordinate 6,375,346, forward strand.
AGTGCTTGAAATATACACATGCTTTATAATAAAGTCTGAATTCTTTAGCGTATTAATTGTATCCGAATTAATATCCATAGTTTGTACTATTTCATATTTTTATAGTTTATAGGGTAAGAACAGAACAAAAATGTAAATACTGTTGTAAGAATTATATAAACATTTTATGATTTGTTATGAATAAATATTTTCTTCTATTTCCATAATTTATTTGCCAACAAAATATCACAGTTACATGTTACATCCAACAATTTATAATATTTTAACAATTTATTTCCTAGTAGTTATGTTTTTATTAGTTTTCTTAATAGTTTTAAATGATTTCGCTGAGTATTTCTTGAAGATTTTGTCATTTCTTTTACTTAAACTTAAGTTTTCATAGTAAGATTTGCTGACTTTAATTGGAACTTCTATTTGAGGCAATCTCGGTGCTGTAGGGAATACCCTACGGAGTAGTATAACTGCTCTACGTGACAGAGTGTCTTGTGGACGAATGCAATGGGTTATATTATTAGCTGCAAACCCGCTGAAATAATATAGTTCAATTAATGCAGACCAGAAAAACCTTTGCCTTTCCAAAGGTGGGGTAGAAACATATGGGCTCGTAGTATAATCACGGTTTTAACTGTTTTTAGAAATGTCAAATTCATATTTAAATATTTAATTTCACCCGTATGTTTAAAGAACGATTTTTTAAAAATATTTGTTTGAATACAAACAATGTTCTGCCGGCTCTGCTTTAAAATCATATTTTGATAAATTTGATATTATTTATTATTGTTATTAAATAGTGAAATTTGACATTTTTTAAAACAGCTTTTTAGTTAAAACCGTGATCATACTACGAGCGATACGTGTTTCCTCGCTTTTTCCGCTAGAAGCGTAACATGAGAACGACCCAACTGACACCTGTCATTTTGAAAATATTACATGTTATATCTTATAGAAAGGTAAATAAAACAGGTTTTGAAGTACATATTCGTATTATATATAATATAATATAAATATTTTGTTGAAAGATATTGCAATTAATGCAAAATGAAAAGAAAATGTTTCATTCCTGGATGTGAAACCGGTTACAAGAAATCCACTGAAAAAGAATCTCTATTTGCTGCTCCACTCGATATATCACTTTTTAAAAAATGGCAATGTGTAATTAGTAGAGATGATCGCGAATTAAGATTGAATGATGTTGTTTGTCGAAAACATTTTCGGGAAGAAGATATTATCGAATGGAAATCTGGAAGCGTACGGTTCTATCAATTTATTACAAAAAAATTAAAATGCGTTTTTTTCTTATTTCCTATAAAAATACTTAACAAAATACATATTACACTCTCTTTAAAAAATTACTAAATTATTTCGCAATGTGAATATTAAATAATGATTTGTTTCTTGTTTCATTAAATAAATATTTCTAAAAATTTATTTTTTGAATTTATATTAAAAATAAATTTATTATGCATTTCATTTTTTATATTTTATGTAAAAATAGTTTGCTGTAGTAGGGTCGTTCTCACGTAGCGCACCTAGCGGATTATTCAACGAAACACGTATCAAGCGGACCATCAGAAACAATGAAAAACATGACAAGTGGCATAAAAGAGTCATCAAAAATAACTGATTCAGTTGGCAATACAATTCTGGGGATCTTTGTATTCCATGGTGAAGGCGGAAATACTATTTGACATGTCATTTTGAAAATATAAAAAGGTTATGTCAGAGCACGTACTTAACAGCAAATAGGATTTTGAGTGATTGAAATGCTTTAGATTATTGCTGTATGGGTAATTAAGAAATAAAAGTACGTGGGTCAAGGAAACAACAGCCATTTTAATAAAAAATTGTAAATATACCCAAATTTAAATTATTTTCAAATGTCACTGTCAACAGTTTCAAAACAGGAAATAAATTTATGTATCAACCTTACCAATTTCAAGTACCTATTGCCATTGCCAACTGAATTAGTTATTTTTGATAATTCTGTAGTTCAATCACAAGATCTTCATAAATGTAATAGTTATTTACGTATAGAGGGCCGAAAGAAATAGTAATTTACGTAACAAGACCTGAAAGTGATACTTTACTGGGTGAGCAAGCATATTCCAGAGCGAGCCCAGTATAGACACTTTCAGGTCATGTTGGGTACAATATTTTTTTTGCGATCCTGAAAAAAGAATAAAAAAGTATTATTTTATTTTTTACTGCCAGCAAATAAGAAATAAATAAACAACTGATCTCCATGGAAACATTTAGCTTTACCGGTCCCGGGATCGATAAAGTACTTTCCGATCCCTTATAGACAACTTTCCGAGCTAGCTCAGCAAAGAAGGACTTTCCGGTCTAAATAGTGATCGGAAAGAGCTCATTTTCTGGGCGATCGCGAAAAAAAGTAGTTTACGCCTGCAGACCAAGGATGAAAACTTCTTTCGGCCTGAAGTATGTACAACATTTTATGCACTACTGCAAATGAAATGTTTTTAAATTATTTGTTAAATACGTGCAAAACTTGTTGCTATGTAAAAATATTACGTGGACAGGTTAATCTTATTTTGTCGTTATATTATAAATAATTATAGAAATACTTCTAAAATTCAAATAATTAAATAAAGGTTAGTATCATTACCGGGCGATTTGGCTTTTTTACTGTCCGGCGGGCGGTAAAACTGTTCAACTTTCGCCCTGATAACTTAGAAGTAAACACACAATTATTGCAGTTGGGCGTAAAAATATTTCACTGACCTTAACGATGTCACGACACCCCTAGGCAAGGCCAAACAAAACACTGGCTCGGTAACCCTTATCGGCTTGAACGTAAACTTACATCCAAAACTAAGGGCCCCATTGCTCATCAGACTCAGCGAGACAATCGGCCTGTCGAATATATGCGGTGGGTCTACATGAGACACTATACAACCCCCTGGTTGGTAGTCATTGATGACTACAGAATTGATAAATCCTTCAGAGATGAGTTGAGCCTTCACCAAGGGTGAAATAACCAAGTCGTGTAACCAAAGAGGGATGGGTTCGATGTCCTCTTGGGAATACAGGCGTTCCATACCTCTACCTTTACGGACAAGTTGGGAACCGTAGGTGTAACCTTCGCCAAAGAAATATCTATAATCGGAAAATCATTATTTGTGGAGACAATTGGACACATAAAGGAGGTTTAATTATTTGCAGACTAGCGGGTTTTGAAGCGGTTGGCGGATGCGGGTGACTCCTCGACCAATAGGAGCGCGGCGGCTAGCGACTGCAGTTATGGGTGAAGGAATAGTCGACAGGCTGTTTTTTCACCCGCCAACCGTACCCGGAGCCAATCACAGAGCCCGATACTGTCACGTGAATTCTAGATTTAACAGATAGACTGCCCATATTATGAGACATTGCTAATTTGCATCTCCTCTGTCTTCGCAAAACTCCTAACTTATCCATTGTTTTTTACGAGTTCACTGCCGTCTCGATCTGTTCTCGCCTTCGATAAAACGTCCAGATGAATAGACAGCGGCGAAGTGGCTGGTAGCACAAGCGTGGTTCTAACATCGGTATCAACTAGAACCGTGTCAATGACTTGGCACATACTTCACGGTTATCAACAAAATAAGAGTTGCCAATATACTGAAAATATACTGACAACTATATTCAATAAATTTGACCTCATTATTTAAAACTGTTTTTCCTAGAAAAGTTAAAAAACAAATCATATTAAATAATTTTAAATAGTGTCGGCAGATTTATTGAATATGGCTGTCAGTAAATTTTCAGCTTGATCAATATATTGGCAACATTTGTTTTGTTAACAAACCTGAAGTATGTGTCAAGTCGTTGACATGGTTCTAGTTAACACCGGTGTTAGAACCTCGCTTGTGCTATACCCAAATCATTCAAGTAGCCAATGCACGTCATCACTTAGTGTAAAAACCTTAATGCATTAAAATCACTAATAGTGAAAAATGAAATAAAATTTTAATCATTTTTAACCGTCAAAAAGTGTATAGCCTTATATAATTATTATTAAGATGAATAGTAGAGTTCATTATTTATCGTATATGACATGAATAATATATAAATAATGTACATCAACGTCATATTATTCGTTTAATTGTTGCTATAGTGGGCAACATTGATAATTTGTATGTTCTACTGTCAAAGTTATTGTTTGAAAAATATTTGTATCGTGTTTGAAACATTTTTGTGCGTTGTAAAGGCCTATTTATAATAAAGTAATGTTAAACGCAACGCAATGACGCAACGTGACTGTTAACGCAAACATAAAATCTGTAAATAAACGCCAAAGGAGCACTTCTAATCAATCAGAAGAATTCGGTATATTTCTTGGGAATTCGTCTCACTTTTATTTATTGCCTTTATATGGCATACATGAGTATAAATAAGGGTAGTATTATAAAATAATTTAAATAGAAATGGACAGTGACTAAAATATAGTATTTATTTTGTAGATGTGACAGTTCATGACCATGTCGATTTCACTCTGTATAACTCTTTTCATAAAGATTCTAAAACCTCTGCAAACGTACCAGTACATGACGTCACACATCTAGTTACCTTTATTCAATTTTTACCTTCCGTCACCTTTAGGTAAGGAAGGTATTGTCTTTGGTCAAAAAATTCGGTGGTGAGTTTTTAATGAATAAGCACGTTTTAGGGTCCCTACAATACGAATTTACTATTTTTAAGATGATGTCTGTATGTATGTATGTGTGTGTGTGTGTGTGTGTGTGTGTGTCCGTGTGTGTGTGTGTGTGTATGTGTGTCCGTGTGTGACAAATTTTTCTCCGACGATAACTCCAATACTATAATTCTAAAAATTATAATTCTTTCGTATTCCTCTTCTGTACATCCATATGAAGAGTTGATTAGATTTTGGTTATAATTGATCCACCGGAAGTACCCTAATTTGAAGTTTTTAACAGTTTTTCTTAAAAAAACGCAGTTAAATATTATTTTTTGACATTTTGTTTTTATATTTATTAAAGAAAATACTCTTCTCTATATGGTTTGATTATTCATTTTCTTTCATATTCAATAGATGTAGAGTTAAAGCATTATAAAGAAATTAATTTTCAAAAATTAGTCAGCTTTGTTATTTATCATAGAAACAGCTGACATAATTATTCAAAAAAATTTAATTGACAGATGTCAGTTGCAAGTGCAAAACCAAATATGGAAAAAAGTATAGGATCTAAAATTGGTATGTCATAGTGTTGCTCGCCAGTGACATGCAGAGAAAGGCCAAAGAGAAGATGGAAGGACATTACTTAGTGTAGTTTATGTTATAATTTTATTGGATTTATAGAACCTTTTCAAATGAACTTTTGGTATGGAATTTGTAAAAAATAGTATGTGTTCGTGTTCGATTTTACATGATATTATATAGAATCTGTCCCAAGGACCTTTTGGTATGGGATTTGTACAAAATACATGGAATTGACGGAAGGTCTTGTGCTGGCCACAACAGATTTTTATTAATGACGTGCATTGGCTGCTCGAATGATTTGGGTATACCAGCCATGATCGCAAGAACCGCTAACCGCTTCGAAACTCGCTAGTGTGATACGGGCTTTACAAAATATCACGGTTTAACCTATAGGGATTTATTTTTAAGATTCCAGCGCCACCGCGGCGTGTTATGGAACTACTCTAAGAGACATTACTAAGGATTATATTATGAACGAGTTGAATGACAAATATTTATATAGTAACTTTTTAATGGTTTTTTATATGCTTAAGTATCCCCCGATGCTTATTGTTAATTATAACCTAACATAGAATAACTTAAATTTCATTTTAACTTGACAAATGTTAATATTATCCTTTCTTTTATTGATAATTTATGTAAACATGTATCTTTATACACTAAATTTACATAGCTTAATATGGCATTAAACATCTGATGGCTACTTAAACCCGTGAAATTAGTCATTGCAGTATCACTTTTTATAAAATGGCAATGAGTTAATTTATTTGCAGTGTTCACTTGCACTTCAAAATCACGAACTGTTTTTGATCCTTTATATTGTGGATTACTATCTAATAAAGATAGTACCGCAGTAGCAGCCTCAAATTCTACTTCGTTACGTACATCTCCTTCTTCACTGTCAATATGTTCACAAAATTGTTCTATGATTGGAACGTTATTTAATTGCAGCAACTGATTTCTTCTTGTTAGCCGTTCGGCCCTGTTGGTCTGGGAGATAGACGGCACCAATGTAAATTTTGAGCTTCCATGCTCAACTAGGTACTGGTAAATTTACCGAAAGTACTGCAGTGATTTTTAATTTTCTTCTTTTACTGACCGGTGTTGCTAAAATAAAATTATATAAGATTTTTGCGATAAAATTACTCATCATTTACTTATCTTTGAAAAAGTCATCTTCTACGAAATGCAAGGAGCATACTACCATACAGGCACTTACTTTTTTCCCTATTTTAAACTATTAATCCAAGCTTTTTTTCTATTATGTGTTTTATAACCCCCAAAAGTAGATTTAACTTTGACAGTTTCTTTATCCGAGGGAAAGTGATGAAAGCTTAAATTAGGGTTTCTTTTGTCCCACGAATTACACTGCGGTACACAACAATACCTATTTGCCATGATTTTTATGTAATTAACTTCAGAAATATTCAAAATTCACAAGTCTCACGCAAAAGTGTAAAGGATGGTAAGATAGCGTAATGTCTGTTACTCTGTTAGGCTAGTTCGCTTATAGCCCGCTAGACGGTGTACCGCTGAGCTGCAAATCCCTATAGGTGGCAGAAATGTATCAAATTATTAGCGATTCGAGGTAACAACACGTAACCTTAAAAAATAGATTTTCTCTGTCAAACAGTTTTTTTTTTATAAAGTTGAGTATAACCTCACGAAAACTAATGGTTAAAAAGTGAACAATTTAAGCATGGACATACAAGTTTGAAAGATGGTCTGCGTAGTTGTAGTGGACATCCTGAAATCATCTACAAAGAACATGATATTGTTTTACAACACCGGTGATTGAAGATATTCGAAATTGTTAAAGTGAACATCTTAAGGCCTTATCATAGAAGTATGTAGTATCGCTGACTATGGAAGGAAGTCAGCGATCCTGTTATTCCTTTTGTCAAATGAAATGGAATCTTGAATTTTTTTGCTAACTTCTCTATTGCACAAGCGGAACTGTCTCTGAAGGGAAGAAATGTAACATTACGGAGTAAAACATAACTGCAGAAATGTCAGATTTTGTTTGATGTGCATAAAATTATTATGCTTGCGCACAATTGCATAATTTTTCCATCGTTCTGATTAATTTCACTAGAAATAATTTGTAATGTCAAACAAATATGTTGTCATGTAAGAAACTAACTTCAAGTATGAAAATCCAATTATTTGGAACACTAACACGATTTGACAAAAAAATTCAAAAAAAGAAACCAGTATTATCAAAAAAGAAAAAAAATCATCACGATAACGCACGTCCTCATACAGTTGCTGTGTGTCCATGGTATAACTGGTTGAATTGAACTAAGGATTGTTTCCCGATTCTGTTTTTTTTCTCCAGATTTGTATCCCTCAGATTTCCATCTGTTTCCGAAATAGAACATATTGACGAAATGAAAGCTACAGTAAACAGCTATTTTGAGAAGATCTAGAATACGGTGGAACAAATCCATTGAAGTTTGCAGAGACCATATTGAAAAATAAAGGTAAGTTCATCCCAATAACTATACTATGTTTTCATTGTTAGGCAATTTTCGTAATAAACTTTATCTTCACTTTAACACATTAAATTAAATTTAAAAGTGTGTTCGTTGTCGTAATATAACTGTAGCATTTTAGCGAGCACTGAAGTAGTACTTTAAAATAAAGACTTTTAATTACAGTCTTAAATGAGTCTGATTATAAAAACGGTCCAACCTTTCGGAAGTTTTTATGGAACCAATAAAACAAAACATTTTCGTCTTACTTGTTTCGAAGTGGAGCCCTATCAACTGTCTTATTCTTAAATACTCCATGCTCCGCCAGAAATATTGTCTGATCGACATATTGTTCAATTAATTCAATATCCAATTCACCAAATACAAATTCTTGTTTAATTCCGTCACAAATCAATTTTATTATGTCTGGATTTGGTTCCAAATTATAAGCATTAAAATTAGGCCACCTGGAAATAACATTTTAGTCACCATGACAACATTTGTTAAGTTTACTCACAAATAATTCTCTTGCACCGATTGTTGATTTAATAAATCTGAACATTGAGCCATAATTTTAATTTAGAAAAGTCATCAACAAGAATTTGACAAGTTTGCGTCCAGTTTATAATTTAGGGATATTTCAGCAGATGAATAAATAAAACATGAATTAATAAATAAAAAAATATAATTGTTTATTATAAATAACTATCTACACATTTGTACAATCATCTTTATTGTCTGTACAAAGCTTAATATTATCATACAAAGAAAACTTTCTTATATTTCCATTTTGATTCTTGTCTTGTTCTTTTATTAAAAGAGGACAGTTGTCTGTCGCTATTTTTGTTTCTCCAAACATTTTGCTGAAAGCTTCAGTCATGTTACAACAAAACTGATAGTCGTTCACATCAGAAATCTTTTTTATTTTGTTTAAAACAGTTGGATTTACATCCAACAATAAAAGCATTTGATTCTTTTTGTCAAACGTTTTGATTAGGTTTTCGATTCCCTAAAAGAATAGTATATTATGTAACAAGTATGGAATGTGCTATTTTACTGGATGATATAAGCAAATATATTTACTTTGTGAGCTGTGTAGTCAATATGTAAAATTCCTGAGCAGTCTACAAGAATCGGAAGTTTGTCTTTTCCTATCCGATTTGCGGATTTGCAAATTGTTTGTCGCATTGTATCCACAGCGGGAAAGAAAAGGCCTACTTCCGGTTTGATGAGAATGTAGTCGTTTCCGTCAAACTAGAAGAAAATATTTAGAAGTCATTAAGAATATATCTAATTAAAATTTCTGGTTAAATTGTTTGTTAACTGTTAGTACTTAAAATGAAAAATATGGCATCGATATTATAGAATAAGGGCTTATGTATATTACTGAGAGGCGAAGCCTCGAGGTGAGATAAAGCGCAAGGCTGTAGTCATATACACATTAACTAATATATTGCTAATGCTCGTATCTTTCCCATAAGAGTAGGTGAAGGAAACACTGTGAAATGGAAATATCATTTCTGCATAAGTCTATCTCTCACAAACACCCAACCGGCAATTATGCGCATGCTCGGAAATCTTGACTACTATTGGCTAACGCTGACAGCGTCGCTGGCTGGGCTGCGTTCCAAAATCCTACTCTTAAAGTACGAAATTATTCAAAGTTGTTTCAAAACTAATAACCTCTAAAACAGCCAGAGTTTACTCAAAAGTGATGTTCTACTTACTCTACTAACGAGGAGAGTATAGAAATTACTCCACAATATTTTCAAAAGTAGATGCTCACGATTCTCAACATATGATAGTAATTTGCCTTCTTGAGGAATAAAACATGCTTTTGGTTGAAAATAAACATAAGTAAATACGTTGGCGTTTATTACGAGCATACTTTTATAATAAAAGCGCTTTTATGGAGCGTACTTTCACATTATATTGAGGAGAGTGCTCCATAAAAGCGCTTTTATTACGGGCTTGACATTAATGTTGTAATTATAAGTAGTTTTGTTAGTTTTTTAAAATTATTTTTAATTTAGTTTCAATTTTTTACTTCAACAAAACTCTCATTCGTTCCAAAACACAACACATCATACTCTACGCCAAAACTAGGTATTCTTGGTTTTGGAACGCTGCCCTGGAGGTGCAGCGAGCACGTGGTTTGACTTTGACGTTTGATTTCATTTCTGTTTGTAGTTGCACTTCGAAAGCATTTGCTTTGTTTCATACAGTAATTTATTGTCACCTAAATAAATTAATCCTGACCAGATTGTATTCCTATTATTTTTACAGTACAACAAAGTAAATTATTTAATTCAAATTTAGCACTAGAATATGTCAATGTTTTTTATTATTACTAATATTTATATTCAAGAATTTACATACAAAATAAATAGTAGGTACATTGTTTAATTTCTCAAATTTAAATTTAAAATTTCTCGCGCTAGTCGTTAATAAACAGAACTCTGTGATTCGCAAAAAGTGATCATGGTTTCCTCGTTAGCCAATAGTAAAGGTTTCCAAGCATGTGCATAATTCGCGGTTGGGTGTTTGTGTGAGATAGACTTATGCAGAAATGATATTTCCATTTCACAGTGTTTCCTTCAAGAAAAGCAAAGGATCCGCAATATATTAGGGTATATTCCATAAATAACAAATTTTAACCGTGGTTAACCAAAAGTGTTCCAATAATATCAAATGGTAAAAATTGCACATTTATGAAACATGGTTCCGGTTAAAATGGTTGCAACCGAAGCGCACCAACGTAACCGTGATTTTTGCTCGGTTTTGCCGGTTAACATCTTCTGTCCTTTTTCATAAGATGTCAGATTTTATAGGTTAGTGTGGTTAGATACTATTTATTGACTCTTTGATGTTTGCATCTATTTTCTACAGTTTACATTGTACGTATTTTAATTTTCCACTCCATAATTTAGGATTATGAAAGACGATAGACGTAATGTTTTGAAAGAAAATTTTAGGGTTTCCGCGAATCACCCGCGAATGAAACCGAACTGTTTCAATAATAATAGTCACGTGACTAGAACCAGTCGGTAACCGAAACCATGGTTTTGGTTATTATATTTTATTTTTGGAATATACCCTTAGTTAATAGGTATATGGCTGTAGTGAAAATTCCACCGAGGTTATGTATACTATTTTATTAACAATCATCCGCATTTTAAATCAATAATATTATAATCTTTAATTTTATTAAAAACATTTCCAACCCAAAAGATGGAAGTGAAATCTGTTATTTCCAACCCAAGATATTGTCATTAAAGTTAGGAATGACGTATTTCCCAACCTCCAAAAGGTTAGGAATCGGTATATTACTATAATAATTGTGAATAAAAAAATTACTCGTGTGTTAATTTTTCGATGCGGCTAGAGCTAGATGAATAGAGAAATAGATAGTTCAACTAGAATAGAGATGAAAATACCGAGTCATAGATAAAGACTTACCGTACAAACGGTGGAATGAATAACAGGCCTAGCCCAAAGTTTCAATAAGAAAATTATGTTTATAACTACTCCACAAAGAAGGCCTGTTTCAACTCCGAAACATAAACTTAGTATAAAGGTGCTTACTGTTAAACCTAGATCAAATTCTGAAAAATAAACATATCAAATTATATTAAACAATGTACATTAATATTGTATTATATCTTGTTTTTGATGTATTTCAACATGCAGGATGTTCGAAAAATAGGTGACCCTATTGGGGGAATGTTATTTGTTTTTAAATAGGTACTTGATTTTTTCAAAAAATTAAATACTTTAGAAACTTCTGCGTTTATTAAGTTTTAGCAAGAGGACATTTTTGTGTATTTTTGTACTGCATGTAATATTTTATATGCAAAAATGAAAAAAATGTTACTAGGCAAAAAAAAAATGTTGACAAGCTTCCCCATATGAGACGCCTCTGGTTAAGATATAAAAGCAAAAGAAGTACAAACATACATCTAAATAAGTAGTACTCTCTGTGGTACTCTCATTGGCTGGTAGCACAACCCTTGTTTTAACTAAAACGTTGTTTTGAAAAATGTCAAATTTGCTTTATAAATAAATTTTAGAGAATAAAATTCTCAATTTTTAGGTTCAAAAAATTAAATTAATTTAAAGATACGAGACTCATGTTTTTTTATATATATATTTATCTTATTTATTAATACTTACTGTTCGATTTCCATAGCGGCTTGAGAATTTGATAATCAATCATAAATATCACAGCGCAAATAAGAACTGCAGATAAAGTTGCTTTTGGAATGTAATAGAAATATGGAGTTAAGAATGTTAACGCCAAAATAATTAAAGATCCTGAAATCATTATCAATAATTTTATATAAATACTGGTAATTGTATTAAATATATTGTTAATTTCACGTAGGTACTTTTGTAAAAAATTACAAATAACGAAGTGTTAATTGTAGTTTGAAGCGATCTAAGGAACTGATTTATGCAGGGTTTACAGAGGGTTGGGGAGATTAGTGGTAAGGATTCATAAATTAGTACAGTGGAGTTAAATTTAGAAAAAAATATTTTCATATAACAAAAAACAACACATAATAAATAGAGATTTAGTACAGAGTAGTCAGATTTAGAAAAATATATTTATTTGTCTCTATTTGGTTATTTTTAGATTAAGCTTCTTTTGAAAAGAAGAGTGCTGAATTCGACCCATTATTTTTATGGCTGCAAGAGCTTCTTGACTGGAAAGGTGATGAAGGAAAGAAAAATTACTGGATTTCAGTCAATATAAAATATATTTTCCGCCTCTACATATGAGGTGTCGAAACCGGTAGAGGCGGAAAATATATTTTATATTGACTGAAAACCAGTAATTTTTCTTTCCTTCATTGTTTTTATATAATAACTGTTTATTTAAAATTTACATTTGAATGTATTGTAATCCCTATAACATTCTAATTCTAATTCCATATGAAAAAAATTAACACGTGTGGCAATCTTATTATAGCTATATTTTAATAAAATTAGTATAAAACTTTATATGCATTTTTCCCAAAAAAATCGTTATGGGGGTATAAAATTATTACATCACTGAATTCAGAATTAAATTCTCTAAAGAATGAGGAAATAAAAAATACATGTTCTCATTAAAAATAAAAAAGTTGGGTGCCATATTATGAGAACCAATGGTCAAATAGTAGTTTATATATCAAGGGAATAAAATTCGCCTCAAGCGATTGCATCCCTCGGGCTACGCCCTCAGGATTCAATCTTCGCTCTAGACAAATAATGACACTTTACTCCCGAGTTATATACAATATTTTATATACAAACGGAAAAAGTCGTTATTTATTTACCATGCGAAATTAGTAAGAATAAAGCACATTTTTATAAACGAAGAAAAGCTATTTATTTTAAAATTAATTTTACAAAAATCATAATATTTTTTCCAAAATAAATATAATGGATAATATTCCTTATTTGTTAATCATTATCAATTAACAAAGGACTTGAATCACTTTACCTACTTTATTTCCCTAGGGAGTACTTTATTTCCCTTGATAAATAATGAAGCACATTAAGTTATGATTTTGATAAGAATAAAGTTAACATTATTTACCGGTTGTATATAAAAAATATTTTTTCTTTTGGCTGCAAGAACTTCTTGACGGGAAAGGTGATGAAGGAAAGAAAATTACTGGATTTCAGTCAAATATTAAATATATTTTCTTTCCTTCATTTTTTCTTTTGTTTAAGTTTATCTTGTGAAATAGAAATAGCCCATTTAACTGTCTTTGTAGCTCATATAGTTCTCGAGATATCAATGGTGGCCCATTCAAAATGAACCCTGTATACTTTTAAATTATATTATATCTTTACCTGAATATAATCCAGCTAAAGGCGTTCTGACCCCGCTAGCATTGCTCACTGCGGATCTTGTGAAGGCCCCACAAGTTGGCATAGCCTGTACAAAAGACCCAAAAATATTACACAATCCCAAGGTCATCATTTCTTGACTTGCGTCTACGATTTGACCAGCAGCTAATCAAAAAGAAATACCAATATTACATTCTGATATTTATATGCACGATCTGTAGTATTACCAAAAGATTTTGCTATAGCTACATTAGCCAAAACTGCAACAAGAGGAACCAACACGATTCCTGAACCTAATTTCTCGCACATTTGTAAAAAGGAGTATGGTTCATTGTTGACTATTGTTGTAGTGTTTGGGAATTGAAAATGCGGAAGGCCTGATGGTACCTTTCCTATAAAAATATGGGAAATACATAAATCAAATTAAAAAAACTTAACTGATATTGTGTTTATAATGGTAAAATTCATTAGTTCACATTTAAATTCTAAGCACTTTTAATTAATTTTCAAAAACTGTTGGTTCTGCGCGCCCTAGAAATGAATCTTTTACATTTTTATTACACCGTGACCACAGAATAGACATATGCAGATCCGACACTCCTTGCCGGCACCATTGTTGTTGCGTTTTTACGTTTATGTCCTTTGAACTTTAAATTTGTTGGCAAATTTACGCGCGAAATTTGAATTGTATTAAATGATAATAGAAAAATTAGAACATAAAGTACTAAAATTTAAATTTTATTAACGAATTAAAAAGAAATCAGATAAAATAAACACATAATTATATTTTTATTAAACAAATACCTGATTTTTACAAATTCATTATAATGCAGAATTTTCTATATCATTTGATGTGTGAAACACAAACGTCAGACTCGATGAATATGTCCCATATCCTTCTCTATCAAATCTTCTCTTCCACAGGCCTTAAGTAATATTTTACACCTATATTTATTAAATGAATATACATTTTACATGATATGGTAGACGTTTTGCATAACACTTACATTTCTGGATCTTTCGGAAACGAAAAATACTTACATTTCCCTTTCTCCATTTTTTAAATCTACTTGTACAGTCTTTATATAAACAAACAAGTCCTCCCGATTCTACCTTCGTCGTCTTTTTCACCACTTCTAAAATTCACAAACAGTTCACAAAACGACATATGTCAAAAGTGAAAAGACGTGTTTGGTTTGCTTGAATTAGCCATAACCCTAAAATACATGGGCGTGACAAGCTGAGACAACAGCTCCTCCAGAATATGTGAAATATAATGATTTTCTTTATGATAACGATTTTTCCTATCGTTTGTTGAAAAAATAACAAGTTTGTTCGCATTAGAAATCAATTTGTGTTTCTCAATATACTTTTATTATTGACCCCTAACGGAAAATGTTCACGTCGAGATAATGAAAAGAACAAAGAATCGAAAGATACGAAGATATGCCGAAACAAGCCGATTTTATCCGATTAGCCCTTTAAATTTGTTGGCATACTCTTTCTCTCTCTGACTGTCGCTTCTGTATAAATGTTTATTCTGTGCCGTGACGTCAGAAATTCTTATGAACTTAGCCTAACTAATTACCATGGCCACCTTTTAAAAATACATTGGATTGATTAAAAAACAAATGAATTTGTTATTTTAGTTGACGCTTAATCACCCCTGTTTAAGAGTAAATACTACCGGTCATTGATATTTATTTTTTTACAAAATATTGAACTATGAAGTGATTGGTCAGTTTTAAGGGTCTCCAGTTCTTGTAGAAAGCATGTTAAACAAATATTATTGTCAGATTTACTATTTATGGAGTCAGTTCTACCATGGGTTAAGCGTTGTATACTTATATAACACCTGTATATTACTTACCTGATAATTTGAAGGGTACGTAACCCCCGTTGTGAAAATAAAATGCAATTATTGAACAAATAACAACAATTAAAGCATTTCTTCCCGTAGATAAAAACCATAGAGTCTTTTTCAGAGACTTATTTTCCATTGACACATCTTTTAATTGCTAGAGAAGAAAGAAAAGTCACTTATAAAACCAACTTTTTTAACAATTCGTTGTTGCAATTTACCCTAAAGCAAAGTAGAAATATAATTGAACACACTCCAACTATCGTATCTCCTACTTTAATGTCTTTCATATGAATAAAAAAGTTATACATTGTGTCTATAAATCCATGGCTTCTAAATGAAAGGCCAAAAAGGCCTTTTAATTGTGCAGTGACAATTATGACTGAAGTAGCTGATGTAAATCCGGATACAACCGGAGCAGATATGAAGTCCACCAGAAAACCTTCAAAAAAACAGAGATAAGTCTAAATAAATAATTATTAATTTAATTTACGTAAGTGAAAATGAAACTTTCTTTATTGAATATAAAATTTTCGTTCTATACAATGTCCCACACTCTATGTTCAGTATAGGGTCTTATGGAGTACCATGTTGCCATATCTACTTGCTGAAACTCTATAAGATAGAAAGAGCAAAATAGATACACAAAATTAAGTAATAAACTGGTCAGTTTAGTTAATAATTTACAAAAAATATAAAACAATACAACTCCAAAATATAAGTAGGGTATAAAAACATACCAAGCGTAGGTAAATGAAAGTAATTAACATATAAACCCTAGTTAATTTAAAGTAAATAATATAATATATAATATGTATAATAATATATTACATTTTTGTACATTTTACAATCGTCGTCAACAATATAAATTTCCTCTTTTACATATTTATTATTAAATATTATTTTTTTATTTAATTTATATCTTCTTATTTGATAATTTACTAATTATTTAGGCTTGATAGAAATAACGCATATATTTTACATAGTTCATAGGTCTTTATTCTTTATAATCTCCAATTTGAATTTATAATATTTTAGTATTCTAATCTCTAATGCATTTAATCAAGATTAGTATGCCGGGCGGTTTTAAAATATTGTATTGAAATATTGCTTATTATAGTTACAAATAGCTTCAGCATGTTTTTTACACCCCGGTTCCAACTCATCTTTTCGCGGTCCTGTATATAAAACTATTTAAAACTGTAGATAAATTTCAATTGAATACAATAAGCCCTTGGGTAAATAAGAGACCCTCATAAAACTTAAATTGTACAGTGTTAACTAATTTTGGTAAGCAATGAAAATTTATGAATGTTTCAATATTACATTACAGTGAAAAATTGGCAACATGGCACAGAAAACGTCCATAAGAATAACATTGGCTATCTTCGCTACACTGAAGATATAGTGTGGGACACTGTATAGATAAAAATTAAAAGAAAAAAATATGAATGATTTATGAGAAGATAATTTAAGTTCGAAGGGCTGTATCTCTACCAATCTACATATATTTGTATCCCAAAACTCATATACACTCACCTTTGTGTAAAATTATTAAAATTTTTATACACATACGAGGTGTGGCTACAAAATAACAAGATTGATCTTAGAACATTGACAATGTATAAAATTGCACAAAACAAATATTGCCACCTTCAATGTACTCTCCTCCTCGAACCCTACACCACCCGATGCGAATATTCCATTGTTGGAAGCAATGCCTGCAGGTCTTTCTTGTTAGGTTGTTCATAAGCCCTGCCGCTTTTCTATAACTACATCTCGGCCCCGAATTTAATGCTTTTTAACAGGGCATCGAACCAGAACCTGAACCGAACCAAAACCGGAACCAAACCGTAACATTTTATGGAACCCAAACCGAGAACTGAACCTCAGATACATTTTTAATTGAACCTGAGTTGAAACCGAACCGAGTATTAAAATTCAGGTTCGGGGTTCAACTCCGGTTCAGTTTAATTTTTAGGTCGAAAAGTAAATACAGCCGATAATCGACGTCTTAGGCGTCTGCGTTGCTGTCTGGGCTGACTTTTCGTGAAAATTGTGTTCGTTTCTTGTTACGTTTTGCGTAAATTCCGGCTCTCATTTTACATTATTTCGAACCTGAACCGCGAACAAAACCGCAAATTTTATTAATGCTTGAACCAGAACCGCTCCCGAACCCATCTTTCAAAAAACAAATTAACCTGAACCTAAACCGAACCCAGTTTTTGGCGGGTTCGATGCCCTGCTTTTTAACGCAGAATTACAATTTGGGAATAAAAGCAAGTCACATGGCACTAGGTCAAGTGAGTACGGTTGATGTACCAACACGGTGATTTTGTATTTCGTCAAAAATGTCTTGCCGGACAGGGCGTTTTCAGCCCTTTTTCTTCTCACCCGTGCATGAAGGGTTATCAAAACCTTCTTGTAATATGCTTGGTTAATGAAATGCCCCTCAGGCACCCAATCCATGTTAACAATCACTCGCATTTCGAAAAAAACAATGCCAGTGCACGGCCGAGGCGCTAATCATCTCCGATCTCTTTTCTTCATTCTTTAAATCTTCTAAACTGCTCGAAAACTTGAGTACTAGATAGACCCTCATCACCGTAAACATTCTTCAACAATTCGTACATTTCTGCAGCGGATTTCTTAAGTTTCACATAGAATTTCATATTGACACTAACATAATTCCGGCGGAGTACTAGAAAGTAGTTAACTTCAAACAAAGGATACTGCCGAACGGTTTGCCTAATTATCTAGAAATTTTAACAGTAGATGGAGAGAAGATGACAAATTAATATGCCATAGCTTGCAATGTTGCCAAATTTACAGGGAAGTCGGAAAAAATAAATCTCGTTATTTAATTGCCACACCTCGTAGATACGTTCCACTTCACTGATTCTAAATTTTCAAAACGCAAAAAAGTTTAATCTAATCCTAATTTTTTGATTAGGGAATTCTATTCTATTCCGGTACATATTTAAAATTTAATCTTCAAAATATTATCAAAAAAGGTAGATACTAGGAATAGATTAGACTATAATAATAAAAAAAAAACAAATTAAAACAACTAAAGTTGGCTGTGGTTTTATTTAAAACAGTTGAATCGGGTAACTGACACACTGACAGCTTCTGTAATTTGATGTTTATTTATGCACTTTCTTCAGAAATTATAGATAAGCGTTTTAATTGTTGCACAAATAAACATCAAAAACAGAAACTGTAAGGACCAGTTGTACAATCTCCGGTTAAAATTTTAACTGTCAGTTAAATAAACAAGATTGAAACGATATGAACTGTCAAATGACAAATTGATCATTGCTGTGAATAATCTGATTCAATATTGTTTATTTAACTTACAGTTAAAATTCTTACCAGAGATTGTAAAATTGGCCCTAAGTGTCCAAGTTATACTATTCAACTTTTTAAATGAAGACACAGCCAACTTTTCGTTTAATTTGATTTATTCTATTATTTTTTTGCTGCAAAATTTGATTTGTGGCACATCATTGTATTCAGAATTTAACAGATTAACATAGGAAATCAGTTTTTTGCAAACCGTTGCCCCAGTTTTAACTTACGGAAAAAACTTAGAAATTATTCAATATTTCAGGTCCATAAATTAATTTTAAAATTTATTCATTTTCCTATTAATACAGTATTGGCCATAAAGATAGCAACTTAAAAATATTCAATTGCTCTAATGTAAAAACTGGGATTTCAGAAATAAATTACTGCAGTATTAGTGCCTTGAACCAAGTTTAATTTACATTAAAATAATTTACATTATATTAAAAATTGATTCACTTGATAACAATTGGAGATTTTATCAATCGAAACTTTGTGTAACTCAAAAAAAAAATAAAGACCATGAAAGTTCGAAATACTTCTTTTATTCTTAAAAATTGATTTATGTGCAAAAAAATATTTTTTATTTGGACATAAAAATAAAAATAGCAACTTTTATAAAATTAATATAAAAACTAAATTTTCTAATATTTAGTGTAATAACCGGAACCACGAGAATTTATTATTTCTTCTCGTTTCATCATCAATTCAAGTAATTTTGTTATTACATTTCTATCAATTAATCTTAGTTCATCAATAAATAGTACTCTTTTCCACATGTCAGTTGTCCAGTTTACATGATTTTCTGCAAAAAAATAATCGGGCCTTCAAGTTCTTCTTCGAAAGAAGTGGTTTCTTTGCAGGCCGACGACTATAAAGTTCTCCGGCAACTAATATTCTTCTTCCCTGTCTTGAAGATATTTTATCTTTAACATTACTTAGTAGAAAGCCTAAAATTTTCTTTGATGATAACAACGGATTTTTAACGATATGTGTTTTATCATTCTGTCGCTTCGGTTTGATGTTTTTTTTTGTCTACTAGAAATTGTAGAAGGGTCAATATTACCCTTCCTTCGAAAATGGATTATTATTCGTGATATTGTAGATTTATGCAAATTAAAGTTCTTCGACATTTTATTCCGCGAAGCACCATTTTCATATGATTTAATTATTAAATTGCGAAATTCTTTAGTCAAAGTCTTATTACGACCCATAATTTTGAAGTACTAATTTATATTTTTTAAACAATTATACGATATAAACGTTGAAATTGAGAAAATAAAGACATTCATTATGTAGTTGCTATTTTTATGTCCAGACAAAAGTAAGAATTATGCAAATTAAATAAATTCTATAAATTTAATATAAATTATTTTAACATAAAATAAACTTATTTTAAGAGGTTATTCTTTATGTAATTTATTTTCAATATTCTTATCAGAGAAATAGAATTTTTTTAAAAGTTGCTATTTTTATGGCCAGTATTGTAGCAGTAGCCTTGCCAAATTTGAATAAAAAGATAAACAAATGCTTGACATTTTATCTGTCAGCATAGGTTAATTGATATTGTCAAGAGACAAAAGATAAAATGTCAAACATTTGTTTATCTTTTTGTTCAAATTTGGCAAGGCTACTGCTATTAATAGGAAATAAATTTTAAAATGAATTAATGGGCCTAAAATATTGGATAATTTCTACGTATTTGGTATTTTCAGATAGGGAAATTGTTTGTCTTTGTATTGACACTATAACCAGTGCCGTAAGTTAAAACGGGGGACAATAGTTTGCAAAAAACTGACTTCCCATGTTAATCTTCTATGTACACGTTGAAAAAGTCAAAAGTTGATGCCGCTTCCGGTTAAACAGGAAGTGATATGTTTATCATCTATACATGAAAATGATACTATACAAAAGATTTTGAAACGTTTTTATATTGTATATACGTTTTGTTTTTGACCAAAAATAAATAAAAAAGCGGAGTTTAAAAAATAATACATACATACCATACATACATACATCCATAGTAATATAATAAATGCGAAAGTAACTCTGTCTGTCTGTCTGTTAAGTTTTCACGCCTAAACCGCTGAACCAATTTTGATGAATTTTGGTATAGAGATAGATTGGACTTTGGAGACGGACATAGGCTACTTTTTATCGCGAAAATAAAACTTAAAGGGGTGAAATAGGGATGAAAGTTTGTACCGCTCTCTTAGTACAGTTGCACAAGTGAATAATGAATTGAACGCCACTGACGCATGATGAGTAATTCTTTGGTTAATTGGACAATGAAATTTTTGTCATTGGCGTGTAGCGCAAGATAAAACTTTCGTGAAAAAAATTGAATAATCAAAATTTAATAATCAAAATGAATCGAAAGCATAAGCAAGATTCTACAATAAATATTTCACAAAGTACAGTAAAAATGATTCTAGCTAAAAACAAAAAGAAATTTAAATAATCCAGAATCAAAATTAAATTCTCCGGGAAAGAACAAAATTGAAAATTTTGATTTCCAGGTATTTCTCATATTCTTTTTCACATCTATTACTTTTACAGTTTATTACAGTGTAGTTTTATTTGATTAGAACAAATAAACGTTCAAATTGATTACAACAATTTTCACCTACAGTAGACTAAATCTGATTGCAATAATAAAAATAACTATACTACTATACATGAAAATGATACTATACAAAAGATTTTGAAACGTTTTTATATTGTTTTAATAAAACAGAAAAGTTGCGTACATTATAAAGCTTATGAAAAATAAAAATGAAAATCCTTATATTCCACAAAGAAGTTGCGAAATTTATTTTATTGTTGAAATTAACAAATGAATAAAGAAAACTTACCCAATTTTAAAAGGCCCATTGTAAATTCTACACAGCCCGCCAAAAAGGCCAACAGAATCATAAAATCAACTGGTAAATCCCTAGTATACGACAAACTTAAAATTGCCATTAAACTTGTAGGTCCAATCGACACTTCTTTAATCGTCCCAAAGAAAACATAAATCAACGATCCCATAAAGGC
The DNA here is from genome assembly GCA_943142095.1 of Ophonus ardosiacus. Lineage (NCBI taxonomy): Eukaryota > Metazoa > Arthropoda > Insecta > Coleoptera > Carabidae > Ophonus > Ophonus ardosiacus. The sequence goes on from OW964835.1 coordinate 6,397,124, forward strand.
TGAATATAGCCCATATTGGGCTGTTAACTCCGCTAAAGAAGCATAAGCGATACTTTGAGGCATCATCGTCAACCCTATCGTAACTCCAGCTATCAAATCCGACAGAAAATCGCTCTTTTTGTACTTTGGGAGCCATTGTAGAATGTAAACTCTTTTAAAAATTACGTCTCGTATTCGAGTAAAAAGGTTAACTTTATCTTTGCACACTGAAAACAACACAAGTGAAAATTTATTAAGTTGGTACTACAGTAACTCACTTCTTGATGCTTAGATGTCAAAATGAAGATTCAAAAAAGACGGCAGGTATGATTACACACAAAGATATTTAATTCTTTTGTTTGATATGCATTATCAGACGTGCGCAAAACTTTGGAAAACTACAAAAATAAGAGATATCGTACTTCTCATATATTCATATTCAAGTAAGTAAGGTTTGTTGAGGACTTATTCATATCTTGCGTGATCTAAACAAACAATAAATTTATCTTATTTTCTAAATTTATGGTAATTAAAAATAGATATTTATTTAAATGAAACGTAATGTAATTAGAAGCAAAGGGAAACTCCACATATACGTTTTGTTTTTGACCAAAAATAAATAAAAAAGCGGAGTTTAAAAAATAATTCATAAATCTAAGACCTCTTATACCCTAAAGTGTCGAGGTTTACATGTCTGTGAGAAAAATAATATTACGCAGATTATAAAATTATATTTAACTTACAGCTTTCGAGCTCGGTTTTAACTAAAACACTGTTTTAAGAAATGTCAAATTTCATTATTTAATGACAAAAATAAATAATATCAAATTTATCAACATATGATTTTTAAGTAGAACATTTGTATTCAAACAAATATTTTTAAAAAATTCATTCTTTAAACATAAGGATGAAATTAAATATTGAAATTTGAATTTGACATTTCTTAAAACAGCGTTTTAGTTAAAACCGAGCTCGCACTACCAGCCCATAAGTCTATTTTTATCTCCCGCTCCCCTTGGTAAGGGAGCTATAGTGATCGTGCTAAAAATCGTATGTGGCGTTTTTGGCAAATGAAATTTCTATTTTAGATGTACCTACTATTCATAAATACTTGAACAGGTGTGTTTCCTTGTAAAAATATTATTAAAATAAATTGAAAAACAAAAAAACAAACATACTGTTGTAAAGAGAAAAAACACTCTATCGAATGGTAGAGTAAAATTAATAGGTTCCCATTTAAAAAAAAATCTGTTGTGGCCAGCACAAGACCTCTCGCCATTTCCATATTAGGCTATATAAGTATTGTATTGCACTTCGCTATCGAACTGTCGTTTTATAATATAATATTACAGAACTTTACCCAAATATTGTTTTTTATTGTATTTAACATGTCTTCTGCATACATGTAATTCTATTTATATCTATTTTTCATTGTATGAGGAAGTTTCTAAATGTCACAGATTCTTCCAATTCATTAACCAGATTGGCGGTATTTCTGATTGATATATGCATATTACCTATAATTTCAAATATTTAATTAATAAAACAATAAGAAAGATTAATGTACTTCCCAGAAAAAGCTATCAAAATGTCACTAAAACTGTTGATTTTTGACACTGAAATCTGTCATTTACAATTTATGTTATAAACATTTGAATTTGTCAACTGGTTTTCTTAGTGTAGTTTCGCCTACTCGACTTGTTATATCTCGATATAAATATAATAAAAAATTTAAATGTATCAGGTGTAGAATTTTGTTTTTCAAAATCAGTAATATCAAAAATTTTCAAAAATTAATATTTGGAAGATTTTCTTTTAAAAACTATTACTTCCGGTTGTTCAATTGTTACCAAAACCTTTTCAGCTCTTCCCAGGAGTGTTAGATTGAGGAATTCATAGTTAAACAGGTCTTATGTCTTATAGTTTTTGAGGAATCGTCCGTCCAACATCCAGCCATACACACACACACACACACACACACACGCACACACACACATCCACACACACACATACATCATTTTAAAAAATGTTATAATCGGATTCTAGGGACCTTGTATCGTGCTTATTCAATAAAATCTGGATATGCGAATTTCAGCATGAATCCAATACCTCTCTTAGCGAGAGGTAAAAATTACGCGGACAAGCGTAACTCAAAAACAATTGAAGAAAAAAAATTTAAGTATTCTCAAATATAGATCAAAATTTCTTTAAACCTTTTGTATTGAACATAATTTCCCAAAATGAATATTAACGACAATAAATCGCCGTCTCCAGTCTCCATACTTTTAACTAACCCTGTATAACCTACCTAGAACTACAGATGCGTCAATGGACATCATTAAAAGAAAATTAGAACAAGTAAGATAATTAATAATTAGAAACATTAAATTATAAAGTTAAATGAAAATGGCAATACCCTTCGATAAAAATAATTTCTGAAGTTGACAGATAACAGTTTGATGACTTTGACAACTCCCTATGTTGAGTTAAAAAAAAAAAAAAACGCGATAATATGTTGTTGTCAATCATTTTAAATGTAATGAAGGTAATGACAAACGCCCATGTTTACTGATAAAATAATTCTCGGTATTTTACACTTAAATGAAATAGGAGTAGTTATTAGCTAGTTTTAAATGAACGAAATTTTCTGAGAAATGTGTTTTAAATTTCTTTTGTTTGTTTTTGATTACAATAAAGAATAAAAATATTTGTTTATCTTCATGTACTTCTAATGATAGTTTATTTACTTATCATCAAATCAAATCTTGAGGACCTATGTACATATTAATTAAGCGGTTCCATTCTTCCAAACTTTAAAGAAAATTGCTTAATATTTATTATTGTGAAATGTGGAATATTATTGATTATCTGTAGGGATATATTGAACATTTTTATGTATTATTGGAAAATATAACGGTATTTATTTGAATATAAATGTTGCTGGAAAACAAAAGAAAACGTTAATTGTACTAAATAGCCGACCTAAGTCGCGGAAAAATGTTGTGTCCAGCAATAAAAGTATAAATATCGTGATTATAACAAATATCTCCCGGATAAGGCTTGGATGTAGTGTCTTCTGCCATTATTTCATCTCCATTTTTTAGAAATAGCAAAACAGGTTCATGATTCAACTCATTCTTGAAATTTAGTAAACAAACTATCCAGTTATATTTGTAATATTTATTTTATGTACTATTTTCAGCAGAATTTGTCTTAGTTTCATTTGTGTATTTAATTCATAAGTAAATATTACGATGTCATTTTTATTGCATTTTTGTTTTTGCCAAATGTTGGTAAAGGTTATTAAATATTTGTTTCAACAAAAAGTGAAAAACAAAATTTCATGTATGTTTTGTTTTCTAAAAATTTAATTTTATCAAAATTTCCTTATTTGAACAAATCTGTTAAATAATTATTTAACTGCGTATACGAGTACTTATGGTCTGACATATGTATTTAGTTTTAAACAAATAAAATTTTAATGTTATAATAATGAATGGCTTACATATATAAATAATTTCTGAAATATCATGCGTTAGGCCTTAATTTACGTATTTTAAAATCGTGATTGTGTTTATAAAATAAATAAAACGTTGGGTTTTCTTAACCAGTAGACAAAATAAATATTACGTGAGACTAATAGACACTAATTTATTAAATATAAAAAATTTGCCACGTACAACTGGCCCATAAGTCGCTGTACCATTTAAAAATGAATAAATTATTGCATTTTTTATTTTAATTACAATTGTAATGCAGTTGTGCGTCAAAAATGATTTTTTTAAATGGTAAATTGTCTTATGGGTCACGTTATACTCAGTGCTGTAGTCGTAAAATTATCAGAGGGTATACGCTGAAAATATATTTGTAAACATCGGGTATACGCAGGGGGGGGGGGGGGGGGAATAATTAAGAAGAAAAAAATACGCAGGTGGGAGCAATAATTAAAAAAAAAGGCGCCGCAGGCGAAATTTTTTTCATTCATGGTCAAATGCCTTGTAATTGAAAATTACATTTTTTCAAGAGATGTTAAATTGCATGTTTTTTCCCTTTCATGTATAAAAATAAATTGCCAGATCACAGAACATTTTACAAAAGAGAATATATTTATCTGGATAAACTGTCTAAAATCGAATCACAACAACACAATATGCGCGCGACTATTATACATTGTGACTTAATACGAAGTTAATGTCATCTCTTAAATTTTCAACTAAAATTCAGAATACAAAAACTATAAACACAAAGAAAAAAATAAAATAATTAAATACTGCCTTACGTATCAAAGTCGCAAACCTGCCTACTACGAATCGTACATTTTGCGAAAACTGAAAACGGTATACGGCTTCTATATAACAAAAATCAAAATTAAAATTTCAATAATAGATGGCGACGCCAATCAAATAAAGTACATTTTATAAACATAAAGATAATTTCTAAAAAAATGATATTAATTGTGGGATAAAATTTTCATTAGTTGATTTAATTTTTATAATTTTTGTCTCAAATATTTAAAAGCAGAGGGTACACGCTCGGGCACCTAAAAAATCCAGAGGGTATACGGCGTATACCCGCGTATACCCTCGACTACACCCCTGGTTATACTACAATTTGAAGAAACAATACTACAAGAAGGCACAAATATATAAAAAAAGAATCCACAATCATTCTGGTACAATACAAAATAAACCCAATAGTAAAACTAAGGCCTGGTATTTTCATCTCCGTTTGAACAGCTCGTTAATTTAACTGTCCGTTAAAAAAAAAACAGCATCGATAATATAGCCTAAATTGTAAAAATTGCACACGTGTCAATTTTTCGATGGCACAAAATATAGGGCCTTGAACACATATTTGAATTTTTGAATGCACAAACTACACCCACATATATAGACACAAATATATTTTCAACATCAATAACATCATTAAAGTAGCATTAGAAGATAATCCTTAGCAACACTCAAAATTATAAATTACTTTATAGATAATAAAACACGTTAATCTACTATAAATACTGTTATATTTTGTATATTTTTGTGGCTGTATGCCAAAGTAAATAGATATGCTACTTCTTCAAATGTTTTAGGAGACCAAATTTAAAATTTTTCGACTTATAAAAAATAAAATTTTGTAATTTCTTTCTGCAAATTTCTTCCCCAGTTCCTTCATATAATATTCAAGCCTAAAAAATAAAATCAGAGGGATAATATGTTTAGATATATTGCAAGATTTATCAGTAAAATGCATCAAAAATAATATATATTTAAATTTAAACATATATTTCATATCGGCACTATTTTGTTTCGCGTAGTACTTCGTGACCAATCACACGCTTCTTCCTCCTTGTCCTTGTGCGTTTGCGTTGTGGTTGTGGAAATGTGGACGTGACGTGGATTCAATCCAATATGGCCAGGCAAAAATAACACGTAATAACTGCGTTTGTGATTTTATTTCTTTAAAGTAAAGTGTTTTATAAAGTTATATTTATTGCGTATATTGCAAAGTTGAAATGGAGCAGTTGAACTAGAGTTTCCAAGTACTATTTGAAAGGTAAATTGTCCAGTTTTCTCGTAAAGTTGATATCAAATTACAGTCAATGCAACAGGTCTTAAATTACGTAAACCAGTCGAAGCGAAATCTTGCATCTAGAGTTTTAAATGTGTATTTCTAAACTAAATACTTTAAAAAATGTTCTAATATTGAGGAAAACATTAATATATACTTGCATTTTGCAAGGAGTCATATATTTTTACATCTAATAAAAAATTACGTCGTTCGAACGTGTATAACCATGCATTTTTAAACAATTTGCGATACTTTTAAGGTATTCATTTTGTACTCAACAACAATACTGTTTGGTATTGCCAAAAATTGTTGCAAAATATATAATTCAGAATAATAACTTTATTCTGTATTACAGTGTATTATTTTCTTTTCAGTATTAAATCAAAAGTACTTTTATGAAGTACAGTGTCCAGTATGTCCAAAAAAAGAGCAGAGAATACATTAGTAGGGATTGAAGCAGCAGAAATCAGTTAATATGAAGTGTTCAGATAATTTAAAATATCAAAAGTCTAACTAGAAATCTGAAGGAGCGGACTACAGAAATTCAGCGGTTTCAGCAAGAAGTCACCTAAAGTAAGTTTTAATCTGTATTTCAATTTACAAAAGGCGACAAATTAAAACAACTTTACCCTGATATAAACTACAGTTAAATATCTACACAAAAATCCTCCTCTAATCTCATTTATTTTCAAAACATTCTCATTTTTAATGTAGCGAAGTTTATTTTTAATTCTTTGTATGAATTTAGGACCATGAATGTATTGTTTGTAAAAGTAACTTTTATTTCCTGCTCAATCACTACCATCTAACATGAAATAGAATTTGGCATCGATAATTAAAAAAAATTATTCCAAGGCAGTTAATGTTTTTTTGATTTATTAACTCTTGCATTTTAAACAAAATACCTAAAAATATTCGAATATTTAGGAAACTAATTAATATATAATTGCATTTAGTAATCAGTCATATATTTTTACATCTGGTAAACATTACATCATCAAACATGTACATTTGCGGTCAAAAAAATGGAAACACCTACGTATATAGTGAGGTAAATAGGTATTTCGAGTACTAAAATTTCTGTAACTGGTATTCCCAAAAATTGTTAAAAAACCCAATTCGGAGTATGCTATGAATACAGAAATGTATGTCTGATTATTATTCATTACAAAAGTCAAGTTGTAAAAGTTGATTGTGAAATGTAATTTTAAGAAGAAAAGGTAATACAGAAGGATACCGAATATTGCCATTCACCGTTTTCTAATTTATTTCTATTTTTAAAATAAGGATTCAAGAAAAGCCTTGATTTTTTAAGTAACATTTTTTTTTCAATATCGTGTCAAATTGACATTTAATTAAATTTAAGACATACGTTTTTTTATTTATAGCCTACTCCGAATTAAGTTTTTTTTTGAACACTATACAGGGTTAGTTAAAAGTATGGAGACGGTGATTTATTGTCGTTAATATTCATTTAAGGAAATTATGTTCAATACAAAAGTTTTTTAAGAAATTTTGATCTACATTTGAGAATACTATTAATTTTACTCTACCATTCGATAGAGTGTTTTTTTTTCTCTTTACAACAGTATGTTTGTTTTTTTGTTTTTCAATTTATTTTAATAACATTTTTACAATTAAAAACACCGGTTCAAGTATTTACGAATAGTAGGTTCATCTAAGATAGACAAAATTATTTCCAATAAAGTTGTCGGTCATAATCTTATCATTAAAAACAAATTTATAACTAAGTAAATTACATCGTTCGAGTTTGTTTATCGCTTCGCTTTCGTCTATCGGAGATAATAATAATAATAATAATAATAATTTATTCGCCACAAATTAAAAAAATACAAAAAACGTACAACAATTCGTAAATACTTGAACCGGTGTTTTTAATTGTAAAAATGTTATTAAAATAAATTGAAAAACAAAAAACAAACATACTGTTATAAAGAGAAAAAAACATTTGTAACAATACATCTGGGGCTGTGTCCGATGTTGCACTTTTATCACCCGAATATCTAAATCCTAAATTTATATGCCCTAAATCAAGTGATTATTTAGAAGTTTAGGAATTAGATTTTAGGGTATTGCAGGAGCACACTATGCCTTGAAGTTGACTCGCACTAATTAAACAAATCATGTTCATTGTATAATTCATTTTTGTTGTTCTAAATTGTTGCCATACAAACCAGTGCATAAATAACTTAAATTCGTGAAACCAAACTTTGTTAATACTACATATTTTTATCTCTAAAAATGAACAATACCTCAATATTTTTTGTGAACTTGGTGTATATTCTGACCGATTAGATGGCAGAATTTATATCCCTATCTAAACCAACGCTATCTTCGTACGTGAAATGTAGTATAGTGTGCCATTCGGAGTTGTATTTATGTGAAGAAGACCTTAATACTAAATGCGACATCGGACACAGCCTGAAAGTCGAATCTTGGAATAAAACCATATACCTATTACCTAGGTGTATGAATAAAATTGTACTAGTTCAAATCTAGTTACTAGCTAATATTATTATAATCTACATATTTTGTATTTTACGAAATAGTTATTTACATATAGAGGGTCGAAAGAAAAGGTTTACGCCTGCGGACGAAATTTTTTTATTCGTCCAAGGGTGTAAACTTCTTTCGGCCAGAGGTATGTACAACGTTTTACGCACAACTGCATTCAATTGAAATGTTTTTAAATTATTTTTTAAATACATTTAAAGCTTGTTGCTATATAAAAATATTACGTGGCCAGGTGGCCATGTCACAAAACAATAAGGCGATGCGTTGCATTGCTAACTATTTGGTTATATGAATATTTTTTTAAATGTCAAACTTGGAGATTTGATACAATTTCTGAAGTAATTCCTTAAGCAATTCTAATGAAATCTAGTGAAAATTTAGCGGAACTAATGCCATTTTTTAAAAATAAGAGTCCTGATTACATTCCCAATTGTATTTTTGATGTTTTGTTTACCAGTAAACATTTTCAGATTGAGACTAAACAAATTATAATTGAGAATAAACAGTTTCAAATTTAGAATAAACAATTTCAAATTGAGAATAAACAACTACAAATTGAGAGTAATCAGTTTCAAATTGAGAATAAGTAATTTCAAATTAAGAATCCTCTGAAAAAATAGAAAATTTACCAAACGGTGATAACATTCGTATTGTATTTGATACGTTAAATTGATTAATAATTGAAAATGCCTTATTTGAAAAAGGTTAGCCTGAAAACGTTAAAAACAAATATGTGCTCTTTATAATAATAATGAGATTGGAAAACTCTTGCGAATACATTAGGAGTAGAAAAATCCACCGCTTATCGGTGGGTAAATAATTAAAATGAAGTTGAAATTGTTAATGCTCAATTTGAAATTGTATATTCTCGATTTGAAGTTGAAAAGGTATAGAACGGCAGAGCAGTGCGCATGCGTTACTGTAAAACTCCCACAATCCCACTTCCTACTTCCGGCATCTTCATTCTTTGCCATGTGCACGATGAGAAAATGGCTAACATGCTTTTGGTGCTACAAATACATGAATTTGTGCAGGAAAAAGTAAAAAAAGCGGAGAAAATTTACGCAGAGAAGCGAAATAAAGTATCCATTTAATGTTTGTGATAATGATTTTGTGGGAATCGATTGTTTGGTACGAGAAAACAACCAAATTATTGTGGCGTCTTTGTGATATGTAAGTGGAATTTACTTATTTTCTTGCATCTGTATCTACTTTAAAGTATTGGGAACATTGTTTTTAATAACTTATTAGTAGTTTAATATACATTTTTCATATGTATAATTTGTTCGCCCTTGTATCAAGCAATCTTAATTGCCGTTTGTTATTCAACAAGTGATAGTAATAGCCATTTTGTGTTGTGACCGATATCGCATTTTTATTGATTTAATAGTGAAATATAGTTAAGTATTGTTGCAAATTAATAACACTTGTAAGTTTAAACATTGTTTCAACTATATTAATAGTTATTTTTGTTGGTACTATGTTTTTTCTAATGAAAATTACGGGGTAAATTTTTTCACAAGGTCAAGCTTTAACTGCAACTATAAAAAATATTGCTATCTAACAATATTCTGTTTCATACATACAAATAGCATTCGGAATAATAATTTTATTGTATATTACAATTAATTATTTTCTTTTCAGTAGAAATCAGTGAATCTGCAGTGTCCAAACCATTTGGAATGATATTAAGAATCGGGTCTCGGGCAGCAAGAAATAATCAAAATGTGAGTAGAAATTTATCTTTTTCTCTTTATATTTCTGTAACATACTATTGTAGTATTGGTCAGATTGACGACCCTTAATGTGCTGTAATATAAATTAAAAATTTCGGTACAAAATTTGGTATCATTTTTATCGGTATAAAATTTTACGTTCCAATATTCATGAATAATTGCATTTTATAGTTTAACCCTTATTTTGTTTTATTTTTTGAATATTTTTTATCTGCATTGAATTAACAAAATCAAGCATCATTCGGTGATAGCATTACGTAAAGGCAGCCGACCGGCATTCCTAATTAAACTTGTTTGTGTTGGTCTGCGTTGTTCTTACTCGTCACTTGTATAGCAGTCGTCTTCAAGCGAACATCTATTTCATTTTGTTGGGAGAAATACATTTATAGTTAATATATTATTGTTTTAATAATGAAATATTGTTATCTATTGTTGCAAATTAATAACAATCGTAAGTTTAAATAACATCTCAACTCTTTTAATAATTATATAAGTTGATAATGTGTTTGTGTCGTATAAAATAAAATGTTTCATAATTATAGATCAATTTTTCGCACAATTTTATAAATTATTAAATATTTCATAGCAAGCAAATTGGTAACAAACTAAAATTTGAGCAATCACAAATGTTTTTAAGTGATTTATTTATTAGATATCGATCAAAATGCATTTAGTAGCAAACAATAGTTTAATTTTTGTTTTTGTCAATTTGCAGGTGAATGGAAATTGCCGAGTTCCCGAGTAATTGAGTACGAGTTTGCAGAGCTGTCGAGCAATTGAGTTCGTATTTGCAGATGCCGAGTAACAGATCTTCTAATGTAAGTCATGTATTTTTTTTAAATTGATATTATCGAGGGCAAATACCCAAATCGGTCAAGCAGCCGATGCACATCATTAATAAAAATTGAATAAAAGTGACTAGATGTGTGACGTCATCTACTGATATGTTTACATAGGTTTTAGAATCTTTATCAAAGAATTATACAGATTGCATACTATCTTATTTCAAATATTATGGAACTACAATAACTTAAGGTCTATTTGTAATAAAAATACCTGAAAAAATGTTATAATATTTAGGAAAACATTAATGTATACTTGAATTTAGTAATGAGTTGTATTTTTACATATAGTAAATATTACTTTGGTTCGAACATGTATAACTATACAGGATGTCCCATAGTTAAACGGCATAACTTGAATCATGGATTAAACACGTAAAAATAAGGTGACAAGTGCATTTGAGCAAATGTCCGTAAATGTTTTTTTTTTCAGAGATATTCATGTTTTCCTTATTGGAGCAGCACTATTTTAAAAAATCAACTTTATAACGAGATATCAAATATTATCTTATTAAGTAGTGACATAATAATTAAATTAATTATAGGTAAATGATTTAGCTATTACGTAATTTCAATACAAAATTTAGTTTGCTTGCACTGAGGTCAGGACAAAAATGAAAATTATTGATGAATTCAAACAAATTTATTATTAATGTACAATAAAATAATAACTATTTTTTATAACATTTGTTCAAAATAGTTATTATTTTATTGTACATAAATAATAAATTTGTTTGAATTCGTCGATAATTTTCATTTTTGTCCTGACCTCAGTGCAAGCAAATTAAATTTTGTATTGAAGTTAGGTCATAGCCAAATCATTTACCTATAATTAATTTAATTGTTATGACATAATAAGATAATATTTGGTATCTCGTTATAAAGTTGATTTTTTAAAGTAGCGCTGCTCCAATAAGAAAAACATGAATATCTCTGAAACAAAGCATTTACGGACATTTGCTCAAATGAACTTATTTTTACGTGTTTAATCCATGGGTCAAGTTATGCCATTTAAATCTGGGACATTCTGTATATTAGTATTTTGTGTCATACAGACAGACAAATATCATTCAGAAAATTAATTTTATTCTGTATTAGAATTTATTATTTTCTTTTCAGTGTTGAGACAAAAGTACTTCTATCAAGTATGACCTAAAATAAGTACAGAAAATATAATAATAGCGATTACAGTAGCAGAAATTAGTTAATTTGAGTTGTCCAGATAATTTAAAATGATATCCAGAGCCGAACTAGAAATTTAAAGGACTAACAACAGAAATGTATCGGTTCGGGCAGTAAGAAATCATCAAAAGTAGGTAAGTTTTGATATTTATCTTTATTTCTTATTTTATATTTCTGTGATATACTAGTGTAGGGTTGGTTTGTTTAACGTAATATTAATTGGTCGCACTATAAAATTGAGGAGCAGAAATTTAAAACGCAGTTTTCGCCCAAAGTTGCATTTAATAAATTGAAATAAATATTGTTCATTCGGTTTGGTCATTATTATTGTATAAATCTAGAAAACTGCTTTTTTTTATAAAAACAATAAGAACTTAGTAATATAAAAATTAAATTGTTTTATTACACTCTTAAAAATCAGACTAGAGTACATACAAAATTAAATGAATATAAAGAAAGCTTAATAATTCCATTTAGTTTTATTTTAATCACAATACAAATTGTTTGTTTCTGTAATAAATTTCTATTTGTACCATTTTTGTTCAAATATTCGTTTGGCGTAGCACATTCTTTCCGTCTATTTTAAACATTTGGAAATAAAAATATGAAAGAACAGTTACATTGTGAAATTCACATTTCGTGCTAAATACTGCATTTTGGAATTCTACTTATTTTTATAGGATCTTTTAACACTGTAAGAATTTACTTTTGAAAATAAGACATTTCAATCGGACAACATATTTAAAACATTTTTTCTATAGCAGATTTTAAAGTGTGGTTTGTTCAACTCGAAATAGTTGACTAAGTGACATTTTAACCGCAAAGGTAGGTAAAATAATACTTTAACAGCAAGGGTAGATAAAGAAGTTTAATTTTTATTTAAATAAAAACACATACATTTTGGCGATTCATATTATATATAACTTCAATTTTATAAACATGAATAAAATACAATTTTATCGTCTTGTATAAAAAATAACTATTATTGCCATCTGTAACTTTTTTATTCATACTTTTGGTCAAAACTGGGTTTTGAATTTCTGCTTGTCAATTTATATAGTGTGTTTCATTTAACTTTTATTCTTTTTATCATTATTAAGTATATTTATTTATTTGATTGCAACACTTACCTAGTTTATCCCGATAGTTTCAACCCGCTTGAAAATGGGTTGATTCGACCCGATTGAAGTTAGCGGGTTGAAATGATTGGAATAAACGCATTTTCAATCGGATTGAAATTTTCAACTCGACCCTAAAATACAAATGGGTTGAGTTTATTCGACCGGATTGAATATTACGGGATAAACGCTGAACCCGGTCGAAACTTTGAAGGTAACTTCATTCATGTATAATTCACTATTTGTCTGCTGCATTTGGACTGTCAAACCGTTGTATTTTAAAGTGAAATAATTAATTAATAATTGAATAATGAAATTTTTCATTCGTGATCTTTTAATTTTAAAAACATAAGGTACAAATAAAGTAGATGTAGTTTGTTGGTACCTATATTAATAAATAGCAATTAAGCATGAAATTTATTTGAATAAAAGCGTAAAGTATCTTACATAACGTTTTCGTTTAAGAGTTTTCTTTTGTGGCACTTTTGATAAAATAATGCACTTGTGGACAATAACATATGCACAGTTTGTGAATAAAAAGTATATAATGTTACTACTTTTTCTTGTTCCATTTTCGATTATTTACGCAAAAATCAAATAAACATAACCAACCAAAATGACATTTGATAAATACACCTGAAAACGTTTTCGATCGGGTTCAAATAGTATCCACTCAACCCCCTAGAACAAAAGTGAGATAAACGGTAGGGAGTTAACCTTGAAATTCAACCGGATCGAATTTCAACCGGGTTGAAACTATCGGGATAAACTTAGTAACTAATACTGTTGGTAATGTAACAATACATTTGTGGCTGTGTCCGATGTTGCACTTTTATCACCCGAATATCTAAATCCTATTAATAATCATTAGTGTAATTAGTAATTTACGTTAATTATAAAAATATCTGATAGACGATATATCAAATTTAATTTGGTACGCATGTGCAGATTCACATAAAAAATCAGTTGATACTTACGATCATGATCTCAAAAAAACATCGTAACTTAATGGTAATTACATTTGAAATTACGTTTATAATGATCATTAATATATTTTACATATGACATACGAAATGTTAAATTAAGAATTAGAGTTTAATTAACATTACCAGTCGTCGTCTGTCGCAGAAGAATAAGAATTAACAATCTCAAATTGAGAATAATCAATTTCAAATTGAGAATAAATAATTTGAAATTAAGAATCGTCTGAAAAAAATACAAAATTTACTAAACGGTGATAACATTCGTATTGTATTTGATATTTTAAATTGATTAATAATTGAAAATGCCTTATTTGAAAAAAGGTTAGTCTGAAAACGTTAAAAAGAAATATGTGCACTTTATAATAATAATGAGATTGGAGAACTCTTGCGAATACATTAGGAGTAGAAAAATCCACCGCTTATCGGTGGGTAAATAATCAAAATGAAGTTGAAATTGTTAATGCTCAATTTGAAATTGTATATTCTCAATTTGAAGTTATTTTGAAGTTGAGAAGGTATAGAACGTCGGAGCATTGCGTATGCGTGCTGTAAAACTCCGACAATCCCACTTGCTACTTTCGGCATCTTCATTCTTTGCCATGTGCTTGATGAGAAAATGGCTAACATGCTTTTGGTGCTACAATTACATGAATTTGTGCAGGAAAAACTAAGAAAAGCGGAGAAAATTTACGCACAAAAGCGAAATAAAGTATTCATTTAACCTTTGTGATAATAATTTTGTGGGAATCGATTGTTTGGTGCAAGAAAACAACCAAATTATTGTGGCGTCTTTATGATATGTAAGTGGAATTTACTTATTTTCTTGTATCTATATCTACTTGAAAGTTTTGGGAACATTGTTTTTGATAACTTGTCCGTAGTTTAATATACATTTTTCATATGTATAATTTGTTCGCCCCTTGTATCAAGCAATCTTAATTGCCGTTTGTTATTCAACAAGTGATAGTGATAGCCATTTTGTGTTTTGACCGATATCGCATTTTTATTGATTTAATAGTAAAATATAGTTACATATTGTTGCAAATTAATAACACTTGTAAGTTTAAACATTGTTTCAACTATATTAATAGTTATTTTTGTTGGTACTGTTTTTTCTTGTGAAATTTCATGGTAAATTTTTTCTTAAGGTCAAGCTTTAACTACAACTAAAAATTATTGTTATCTAACAATATTCTGTCTCATACATACAAATAGCATTCGGAATAATAATTTTATTGTATATTACAATGAATTATTTTCTTTTTAGTAGAAATCAGTGAATCTGAAGTGTGCAACCCACTTGCAATGATATTCAGAATCGGGTTTTGGGCAGCTAGAAATAATCAAAATGTGAGTAGATATTTATCTTTTTCTCTTTATATTTCTGTAACATACTATTGTAGTATTAGTCAGATTGACGACCCTTAATGTGCTGTAATATAAATTAAAAATTTCTGTACAAAATTTGGTATCATTTTTATCGGTATAAAATTTTACGTTCGAATATTCATGACTAATTGCATTTTATAGTTCAACCCTTAGTTTGTTTTATTTTTATTTTTTGAATAATTTTTTTATCTGCATTGAATTAACAAAATCAAGCATCATTTGGTGATAGCATTACGTAAAGGCAGCCGACCGGCATTCCTAATTAAACTTGTTTGCATTGGTCTGCGTTATTCTTACTCGTCAATTGTATAGCAGTCGTCTTCAAGCCAACATCTATTTCATTTTGTTGGGAGAAATGCATTTATTGTTAGTATATTGTTTTAATAATGAAATATTGTTAACTATTGTTGCAAATTAATAACAATCGTAAGTTTAAATAACATCCCAACTCTTTTAATAATTATATAAGTTGATAATGTGTTTTTTTGTCGTATAAAATAAAATGTTTCATAATTATAGATCAACTTTGTGCACAATTTTATAAATTATTAAATATTTCATAGCAAGCAAATTGGTAACAAACTAATATTTGAGCAATCACAAATGTTTTTAAGTGATTTATTTATTAGATATCGATCAAAATGCATTTAGTAGCAAACAATAGTTTAATTTTTATGTTTTTGTCAATTTGCAGGTGAATGGAAATTGCCGAGTTCCCGAGTAATTGAGTACGAGTTTGCAGAGATGCCGAGTAGCTGAGATCTTCTAACGTAAGTCATGTATTTTTTTTATTGATATTATCGAGGCCAAATACCCAGATCGGTTAAGCAGCCGATGCACGTCATTAATAAAAATTGAATAAAAGTAACTCTAGATGTGTGACGTCATGTACTGATACGTTTACATAGGTTTTAGAATCTTTATCAAAAGAATTGCATACAATCTTATTTCAAATTATTATGGAACTACATTAACTTAAGGTCTATTTATAATAAAAATACCTGAAAAAATATTATAATATTTAGGAAAACATTAATGTATACTTGAATTTAGTAATGAGTTATATTTTTACATATAGTAAATATTACTTCGGTTCTTACATGTATAACTATACAAGGTGTCCCAGATTTAAACGGCATAACTTGAACCATGGATTAAACACGTAAAAATAAGGTGACAAGTTCATTTGAGTAAATGTCCGTAAATGCTTTGTTTCAGAGATATTCATGTTTTTCTTATTGGAGCAGCACTATTTTAAAAAATCAACTTTATAACGAGATATAAAATATTATCTTATTAAGTTGCGAGTGTGACATAATAATTAAATTAATTATAGGTAAATGATTTGGCTATGACCTAATTTCAATTCAAAATTTAGTTTGCTTGCACTGAGGTCAGGGCAAATATTAAAATTATCGATGAATTCAAACAAATAATAATAAATTTGTTTGAATTCATCGATAATTTTCATTTTTGTCCTGACTTCAGTGCAAGCAAACTAAATTTTGTATTGAAATTAGGTAATAGCCAAATCATTTACCTATAATTAATTTAATTGTTATGTCATAACTTAATAAGATAATATTTGGTATCTCGTTATGAAGTTGATTTTTTAAAGTAGCGCTGCTCCAATAAGAAAAACATGAATATCTCTGAAACAAAGCATTTACGGTCATTTGCTCAAATGAACTTATTTTTACGTGTTTAATCCATGGGTCAAATTATGCCGTTTAAATCTGGGACATTCTGCATATTAGTATTTTGTGTCATACAGACAGACAAATATCATTCAGAACAATAATTTTATTCTGTATTAGAATGTATTATTTTCTTTTCAGTGTTGAAACAAAAGTGCTACTATCAAGTATGACCCAAAAAAATAACAGAATATTTTTGTAGCGAATTTGAATTGTCCAGATAATTTAAAATGATGTCCAGAGTCGAACCAGAAATTTAAAGGTCTAACATCAGAAATTTATCGGTTCGGGCAGTAAGAAATCATCAAAAGTAAGTTTTGATATTTATCTTTATTTCTTATTTTATATTATTGTGATATCCTAGTGTAGGGTTGGTCTGTTTAACGTAATATTAATTGGTCGCACTATAAAATAGAGCAGAAATTTAAAACGCAGTTTTCGCCCAAAGTTGCATTTAATAAATTGAAATAAATATTATTCATTCGGTTTGGTCATTATTATTGAATAAATCTAGAAAACTGCTTTTTTTATAAAAACAATAAGAACTCAGTAATATAAAAATTAAATTGTTTTTTACACTTTTAAAAATCAAACTAGAGTACATACAAAATTAAATGATTATAAAGAAAGCTTAATAATTCCATTTCAGTTAGTTTTATTTTAATCACAATACAAATTGTTTGTTTCTGTAATAAATTTCCATTTGTACTATTTTTGTTCAAATATTCGCTTGGCGTAGCTCATTCTTTCCGTCTATTTTAAACATTTGGAAATAAAAATATGAAAGAACAGTTACGGTGTGAAATTCACATTTCGTGCTAAACACAGCATTTTGAAATTCTACTCATTTTTATAGGATCTTTTAACACTGTAAGAACTTACTTTTGAAAATAAGACATTTCAATCGGACAACAGATTTAAAACATTTTTTCTGTAGCAGATTTTAAAGTGTGGTTTGTTCAACTCGAAATAGTTGACTAAGTGACATTTTAACCGAAAAGGTAGATAAAATAATACATTAACAGCAAGGGTAGATAAAGAAGTTTAATTTTTATTTAAATTGTTTTCAAAAAAATTCTATAACTACCGCGCTACTGAGATTTTTAAATTGTTCTTAAATCATTTAATTTATAATCGGTTTTTCTAATTTTTGCACTTAAAATACTTTTTATCATTATTAAGTATATTTATTTACTTGATTGCAACACTAATACTGTTGGTAATGAAACAATACATTTGAGGCTGTGTCCGATGTTGCACTTTTATCACCCGAATATCTAAATCTTAAATTTATATGCCCTAAATCTAGTGATTATTTAGAATTTTAGGGTTTTACAGGAGCACACTATGCTTTGAGGTTGACGCGCACTAATTTAACAAATCAGGTTCATTGTATAAATCATTTTTGTTGTTCTGAAGTGTTGCCATACAAACCAATGGGTATCGGTATACTTCATTTCACGTAAGAAAATAGCAGACGGCGCTTGAGAGCTGACTTTTTCTACATGCATCAAATAAATAATTTAAATTCGTGAAACCAAACTTTGTTAATAATAAATATTTTTTTCTTCAAACGTCATAAAAATGGCAACTTTTGTGACTTGATTCACAAGGTAGAAATGAAATAAATAACTATCCATAGCAACTACATAAAATGAATCAAATATAATAATAAACCTTTCTTCACAAATTATTTTTTATTTTCATAACTTCACTTCTGATATTGTTAAATGCTTAAAAGTTAATTATAACAAAAATCTTAACATGTTGGAAGCTATTGAAATGAAAAAACATTCTCAAAATTTATTAAACACTGATTTGTCGCCACTACAGAATACACTACTAAAATTTGTCAACCCAATTGTTAAACATCATTCCTCAAATTAATATTATTCCTTATTTACTATTTTATTACATATTTATATTTTATATAAAATTATCAAGTATGATAAAAATATTGTGACTGACATAAAAATTTGAAATAATTTTGACATATTTATAAATATATTTATTCTATTATTGTAGTACAACTGACGATGATTGCATTGCAATCGAAATGTACATTTTGAAAATAAAAAATAATTTGTGAAGAAAGGTTTATTATTATATTTGATTTAATTTATATCTTCACGTATACTCAAATAATTATACATAAAATGAGCCAATAAAAAGTAACTTGTAAAATAGAAACCTGTCATATCGCCCCAATTTAACATAGATAACCTGCAAACTGAAATATAAACAGTTTATATTTAACGAAATAAGATATTATAAAATAACAGACTTACATATTGGTAATGACTATAAGAATAATTAGAATTAAAGTGATAAGAAAAGTTATTTTGTTCTTCAGCGATTCTTCAACATAACATATTGTTCAGCAATATTGTTGAACTTCCATACAATTGAACAACTTCAAGGGCCGTACATGGAAATAATTCAAATTCTGATACAGGGAATTTATTTTAACATGCAACATTTGGTCAAACACTTCCATGGTTACTCACTATTGTCAAAAAATGACAGCAATGTAATATTTGTCCATTTTAAAATGCAACATGCAAAATTTGTAGTTTTGTATTCTCAAAACTAATTTCCAATAAATTAGCCTACATAAGATTAACAAAAAATCAAAACATGAATGTTGCACATCTTAACAAACTTTAGCTTACAAAAATTCATAACTTTCATGTAATAAATGTTATAAAATACCCCCATTCACACTGACGCAATATTCTATTCGGTCGTAATAAGAATTGACACCATTTGTGATGTATTCTGGAAGTATCTCCTGTGCTGCAATACTATTGATATGTTGCATTTTAAAATGGACAAATATTACATTGCTGTCATTTTTTGATAATAGTGAGTAACCATGGAAGTGAACCATAATGTTGCATTTTAAAATAAATTCTCTGTATAAGCACACATAAAGAGTATATAATTGCATAGTTTTATTTAAACGTCAAAACGTGAAAATTTTCACTTGAATGTTTATAACAAAAAGTGAACAAATACGAAAGTATCCATAGCAACAGAGCAATTGAAATCAGCAAACGTCCTTCGCGTCAAATATTTATAATTATTATAACGTCAAGTTCTAATTATTTTATTTAAATACGTATGTTTGAAGAAAAAATATGATGTGTCATTCGGAGTAAAAGTGACATTGTGTGCCTCGCATGTAATTGTCCGACTCGCTACGCTCGCCGTGCAAACTTAGATGCTCGCCACACAAAGAATCACTTTTACTCCTAATAACACAATATACTATTATCTCTAAAAATGAACAATACCTGAATATTAAAAATTACAAAATCGAAATCAGAAACATGATTAAACATAATTTAATTTTGTCAATTTTATTGACAACTGACAGATGTTTTTTTTTTGTGTATATTCTGACCGATTAGACGGCAGAATTTATATCCCTATCTAAACCAACGCTATCTTCTTACGTGAAATGAGGTATAGTGTGCCATTCGGAGTTGTATTTATGTGAAGAAGACCTAAATACTAAATGCGACATCGGACACAGCCTAATTTCAAATTAAAAATAATCAATTTCAAATTGAGAATAAATAATTTCAAATTGAGATCGTCGGAAAAAAATACAAAATTTACTAAACGGTGATAACATTCGTATTGTATTTGATATTTTAAATTGATTAATAATTGAAAATGCCTTATTTGAAAAAAGGTTAGTCTGAAAACGTTAAAAATAAATATGTGCACTTTATAATAATAATGAGATTGGAGAACTCTTGCGAATACATTAGGAGTAGAAAAATCCACCGCTTATCGGTGGGTAAATAATCGAAATGAAGTTGTAATTATTCATTCTCAATTCGGAATTGTATATTCTCAATTTGAAGTTGTTTTGAAGTTGAAAAGATATAGAACGTCAGAGCAGTGCGCATGTGTTACTATAAAACTCCCACTTCTTACTTCCGGCATCTTCATCCTTGCCATGTGCTCGATGAGAAAATGGTGAACATGCTTTTGATGCTACAAATACATGATTTTGTGCAGGAAAAACTAGAAAAAGCGGAGAAAATTTACGCAAAAAAGCGAAATAAAGTATTCATTTAACGTTTGTGATAATAATTTTATGGGATTCGATTGTTTAGTGCAAGAAAACAACCAAATTATTGTGGCGTCTTTATGATATGTAAGTGGAAATTACTTATTTTCTTGCATTTATATCTACTTGAAAGTATTGGGAACATTGTTTTTGATAACTTATCCGTAGTTTAATATACATTTTTCATGTGTATAATTTGTTCGCCCTTGTATCAAGCAATCTTAATGGGGTATTCCACTCAATTTTTTTTTATTATTTTAAATAAAACTTCATTTAGTTTTGAAGCAATTCATAGTATTAAAAAATCTTAATTGTTCCTAGTTTAACAGTATTTTATTTTCGAAAAAACAGTGTAACGTCACATTTCCCCTATACTTGTCTTTCTCACACACACTGCTCTGAGTACGCTGCGAGAGAAAGATAACAATTGTATGACGTCAATTTTCCCTTTTAGCAAATGTGAAATATCTCGTAAAGTAATTATTTAAAAAATGTTTTCATTATTTTAACTATTATTTATTGAGCCATACTTCATGTTAAATTGAATTTTTTTTAATTTTCTTGTTATGGTGGAATACCCCATTGCCGTTTGTTATTCAACAAGAGATAGTGATAGCCATTTTGTGTTGTGACCGATATCGCATTTGTATTGATTTAATAGTGAAATATAGTTAAGTATTGTTGCAAATTAATAACAATTGTAAGTTTAAACATTGTTTCAACTATATTAATAGTTATTTTTGTTGGTACTATGTTTTTTCTTATGAAATTTCGTGGTAAATTTTTTCACAAGGCCACGCTTGAAAAGTGTAACATCGGACACAGCCTTAGTCAGATTAACGACCCTTATACCCTTAATGTGACAATATAAAATGCAAGAAAACTATATTCAAATATTCTGAACTTTGTGTATTTGTAATATAAATTAAAAACTCAGGTATTTCGATACTAAATTTGGTATCATTTTTATTGGTATAAAATTTTACGTTCGAATATTCATGAATAATTGCATTTTATAGTTCAACCCTTATTTTGTTTTATTTTTATTTTTTGAATATTTTTTATCTGCATTGAATTAACAAAGCAAGCATCATTCGGTGATAGCATTACGTAAAGGCAGCCGACCGGCATTCCTAATTAAACTTGTTTGCATTGGTCTGCGTTATTCTTACTCGTCACTTGTATAGCAGTCGTCTTCAAGCCAACATCTATTTGATTTTGTTGCGAAAAATACATTTATTGTTAATATATTATTGTTTTAATAATGAACTATTGTTAACTATTGTTGAAAATTAATAACAATCGTAAGTTTAAATAACATCCCAACTCTATTAATGGTTATGTAAGTTGATAATATGTTTGTGTCGTATAGAATAAAATGTTTCATAATTATAATTAAGCTTTGTGTACAATTTTATAAATTATTCATTATTTCAAAACAAACTAAAATTTGAGCAATCACAAATGTTTTTAAGTGATTTATTTATTAGAAATCGATCAAAATACATTTAGTAGCAAACAATAATTTTTGTTTTTGTCAACTTGCAGGTGAATGGAAATTGCCGAGTTCCCGAGTAATTGAGTACGAGTTTGCAGAGATGTCGAGCAGTTGAGTTCGTATTTGCAGAGATGCCGGATAGCTGAGATCTTCTAATGTAAGTCGTGTATTTTTTTATTGGTATTATCGAGGGTAATATACACATAGATTTTTCGCACTTGACCGTTACGTCATAGTTTGATGTTCGTATATTAGATGTACGTATCGAAGACAGAATGTAGGGAACCATAAGTAAGACGGAGATAAACATACAATTACTTGTTATTTAGCTGTTCAGCAATTAATGACGCAACGGTCAAGTATGAAAAATCGGTGTATACCCAAATCGGTCAAGCAGCCGATGCACATCATTAATAAAAATTGAATAAAAATAGATGTGTGACGTCATGTACTGATACGTTTACATAGGTTTTAGAATCTTTATCAAAAGAAATGCATACAATCTTATTTTAAACTATTATAGAACTACAATAACTTAAGGTCTATTTATAATAAAAATACCTGGAAAAATGTTATAATATTGAGGAAAACATTAATGTATACTTGAATTTAGTAATGAGTTAAATTTTTACATATAGTAAATATTATTTCGATTCGAATATGTATAACTATATATTAGTATTTTGTGTCATACAGACAGACAAATATCATTCAGAACAATAATTTTATTCTGTATTAGAATGTATTATTTTCTTTTCAGTGTTGAAACAAAAGTGCTTCTATCAAGTATGACCCAAAAAAAGAACAATATTTTTGTAGCGATTACAGTAGCAGAAGTTAATTTATTTGAATTGTCCAGATAATTTAAAATGATATTCAGAGTCGAACCAGAAATTTAAAGGTCTAACAACAGAAATTTATCGGTTCGGGCAGTAAGAAATCATCAAAAGTAAGTTTTGATATTTATCTTTATTTCTTATTTTATATTATTGTGATATCCTAGTGTAGGGTTGGTCTGTTTAACGTAATATTAATTGGTCGCACTATAAAATAGAGGAGCAGAAATTTAAAACGCAATTTTCGCCCAAAGTTGCATTTCATAAATTGAAATAAATATTGTTCATTCGGTTTGGTCATTATTATTGATTAAATCTGAAAAACACCTTTTTTTTTATAAAAACAATAAGAACTCAGTAATATAAAATTAAATTGTTTTTTACATTCTTAAAAATCAGACTAGAGTACATACAAAATTAAATGATTATAAAGAAAGCTTAATAATTCCATTTCAGTTAGTTTTATTTTAATCACAATACAAATTGTTTGTTTCTGTAATAAATTTCCATTTGTACTATTTTTGTTCAAATATTCGCTTGGCGTTGCTCATTCTTTCCGTCTATTTTAAACATTTCGAAATAAAAAAATGAAAGAACAGTTACGTTGTGAAATTCACATTTCGTGCTAAATACTGCATTTTGAAATTCTACAGATTTTTATAGGATCTTTTAACACTGTAAGAAAATAAGACATTTGAATCGAACAACAAATTTAAAACATTTATTGCCATCTGTAACTTTTTTATTCATACTTTTAATTTAATCAAAACTAGTGTTTGAATTTCTGCTTCTCAATTTATATATTGTGTTTCATTTAACTTTTATTCTTTTTATCGTTATTAAGTATATTTATTTATTTGATTGCAACAGCTAATATTGTTAATGCAACAATACATTTGAGGCTGTGTCCGATATTGCACTTTTATCAGCCGGATATCTAAATCCTAAATTTATATGCCCTAAATCTAGTGATTATTTTGGATTTTAGGAATTAGATTTTAGGGTTTTGCAGGAGCACACTATGCCTTGAAGTTGGCGCGCATTAATTACACAAATCTTATTCATTGTATAATTCATTTTTGTTGTTCTGAAGTGTTGCCATACAAACCAATGGATATCGCTATATTTCATTTCATGTAAGAAAATAGCAGATGTCGCTTGAGAGCTGACTTTTTTTACATGCATCAAATAAATAATTTAAATTCATGAAACCAAACTTTATTAATACTAAATATTTTTATCTCTAAAAATGAACAATACTGAATATTAAAAATTATAAAATTGAAATCAGAAACATGATTAAACATAATTTAATTTAGTCAATTTTATTGACAACTGACAGGTGATTGTTTTTTGTGAACTTGGTGCATATTCTGACAGATTAGATGGCAGAATTTATGTCCCTATCTAAACCAACGCTATCTTCTTAAGTGAAATGAAGTATAGTGTGCCATTCGGAGTTGTATTTATGTGAAGACGACCTTAATACTAAATGCGACACCGGACACAGCCTGAAAGTCGAATCTTGGAATAAAACCATATACCTATTACCAAGATATATGAATAAAATTTTACTAGTTCAAATCTAGTTACTAACTAATATTATTATAATCTGCATATTTTGTATTTTACGAAAACTTGTAACATTTCACTTTGATTTGTGAATTTTTTCATCTTTTTATAAATAATGGATTAGTAAAATAGTCAGTGGTGTATCTGTTCAAATTTTTGACCAATTTTAGGGAAAAATTTGAAGGTTAAAATGAGCAAAAGATATACTTGAGTTATAAGTGTAATATTATTGATTAAAATACATATATTTGGGGTTTCATATTGTTGCAAATTAAAAATAATAGTTTAAACAAAGGTTACAGCTATATTATTATAATCTATTTTGTGTTTTACGAAAACTTATTACATTTCAGGGTTAATTAACAATATTTTTCTTTATTTCAGCATTTTTCAAACATCTATACCTTTTTAACTTCAAATTGAGAATAAAAATTTTCAGATTAATATCCGAGACAGACTACAAATATTAATAAACATTAGTGTAATTAGTAATTTACCTTAATTTTTAATTATCAAAATACCTGACTGACGATATATTAAATTTAATTTGGTACACATGTACAGATTCTCATCAAATATCAATTGATACTTACGATCATGTTCTCAAAAGAACATCGAAACTTAGTGATAATTTCATTTGAAATTACGTTTAAAATGATCATTAATATATTTTACATATGACATACGAAATGTTAAATTAAGAATTAGAGTTTAATTATCATTAGCAGTCGTCGTCTGTCTCTGCTAAGACTAAGAATAAACAGTTTCGAATTGAGAATAATCAATTTCAAATTAAGAATAAATAATTTCAAATTAATAATCGTGAGAAAACAATATAAAAATTACTAAACGGTGATAACATTCGTATTGTATTTGATATTTTAAATTGATTAATAATTGAAAATGCCTTATTTGAAAAAAGGTTAGTCTGAAAACGTTAAAAACAAATATGTGCACTTTATAATAATGAGATTGGAGAACTCTTGCGAATACATTAGGAGTAGAAAAATCCACCGCTTATCGGTGTGTAAATAATCAAAATGAAGTTGAAATTGTTAATGCTTAATTTGAAATTGTATATTCTCAATTTGAAGTTATTTTGAAGTTGAAAAGGTATAGAACGTCAGAGCATTGCGCATGAGTGCTGTAAAACTCCGACAATCCCACTTGCCACTTCCGGCATCTTCATTCTTTGACATGTGCACGATGAGAAAATGGCTAACATGCTTTTGGTGCTACAAATACATGAATTTGTGCAGGAAAAACTAAAAAAAGCGGAGAAATTTTACGCAGAGAAGCAAAATAAAGTATTCATTTAACGTTTGTGATAATAATTTTGTGGGAATCAATTGTTTGGTGCGAGAAAACAACCAAATTATTGTGGCGTCTTTGTGATATGTAAGTGGAATTTACTTATTTTCTTGCATTTATATCTACCTGAAAGTATTGGGAATATTGTTTTTGATAACTTATCAGTAGTTTAATATACATTTTTCATATTTATAATTTGTTCGCCCTTGTATCAAGCAATCTTAATTGCCGTTTGTTATTCAACAAGTGATAGTGAGCCATTTTGTGTTGTGACCGGTATCATCTTTTTATTGATTTAATAGTAAAATATAGTTAAGTCTTGTAGGAAATTAATAACAATTGTAAGTTTAAACAATGTTTCAACTATATTAATAGTTATTTTTGTTGGTAATATGTTTTTTCTTATGAAAATTACGTGGTAAAATTTTTTCACAAGGTCAAGCTTTAACTACAACTAAAAAAATTATTGTTATCTAACAATATTCTGTCTCATACATACAAATAGCATTCGGAATAATAATTTTATTGTATATTACAATGAATTATTTTCTTTTTAGTAGAAATCAGTGAATCTGAAGTGTGCAACCCACTTGCAATGATATTCAGAATCGGGTTTTGGGCAGCAAGAAATAATCAAAATGTGAGTAGATATTTATCTTTTTCTCTTTATATTTCTGTAACTTACTATTGTAGTATTAGTCAGATTGACGACCCTTAATGTGCTGTAATATATTCTAAGCTTTGTGTGTTTGTAATATAAATTAAAAACTTTGGTATTTTGATACTAAATTTGGTATCATTTTTATTGGTATAAAATTTTACGTTCAAATATTCATGACTAATTGCATTTTATAGTTCAACCCGTAGTTTGTTTTATTTTTATTTTTTAAATATTTTTATTGGTCTGCAATATTCTTACTTGTAACTTGTACAGCATCCGTCTTCAAGCCAATATGCATTTATTGTTAATATATTATTGTTTTAATAATGAAATATTGTTAACTATTGTTGCAAATTAATAACAGTCGTAAGTTTAAATAATATCCCAACTCTTATAATAGTTATATAAGTTGATAATGTGTTTATATCGTATAGAATAAAGTGCTTCTTAATTATACGAGGTGTGGCTATTAAATAACAAGATTGATCTTCGAACATTGACAATGTATAAAATTACACAAAACAAATATTGACACCTTCAATGTACTCTCCTCCCCGAACCCTATACCGCCCGATGCGAATATTCCATTGTTGGAAGCAATGCCTGCAGGCCTTTTTTGTTAGGTTGTTCTTAAGCTCTGCCGCTTTTCTATAACTACATCTCGGCCCCGAATTGGTGCCTTTTAACGCACAATTACAATTTGGGAATAAAAGCAAGTCACGTGGCACTAGGTCAAGTGAGTACGGTTGATGTATCAACACGGTGATTTTGTATTTCGTCAAAAATGTCTTGCCGGACAGGACGTTTTGTTCTGGCGTGTTGTCTTCATGGAGAATCTATCACATTTCCGCTCTTTTTCTTCTCACCCGTGCATGAAGTGTTATCAAAACCTTCTTGTAATATGTTTGGTTAACGAAATGCCCTTCAGGCACCCAATCCATGAGAACAATCACTCGTATTTCGAAAAAAATAATGTCAGTGCACGGCCGAGGCGCTAATCGTCTCCGACCTCTTTTCTTCCTTCTTTAAATCTTCTAAACTGCTCTAAAACTTGACTACTAGATAGATCGTCGTCACCATAAACATTCTTCAACAATTCGCACATTTCTGTAGCGAGTTTTTTAAGTTTCACACAGTTTCATATTGATACTAACATAATTCCGGCGAAGTACGAGAAAGTAGTTAATTTCAAACAAAGGCTACTGCCGAACGGTTTTTATAATTATCTTGAAATTTTAACAGTGGATGGAGGGAAGATGACAAATTAATATGACATAGCCTGCAATATTGCCAAATTTACAGTGAAGCCTGAAAAAAATAAATCTCGTTATTTAATTGCCACACCTCGTAGTTAAGCTTTGTGTACAGTTTTATAAGTTATTAAATATCTCAAAACAAACTAAAATTTGAGCAATCACAAATGCTTTTAAGTGATTTATTTATTAGAAATCGATGAAAATGCACTTAGTAGCAAACATTAATTTAATTTTTGTTTTTGTCAATTTGCAGGTGAATGGAAATTGCCGAGTTCCCGAGTAATTGAGTACGAGTTTGGAGAGATGTCTAGCAATTGAGTTCGAATTTGCAGAGATGCCGAGTAGCTGAGATCTTCTAATGTAAGTCATGTATTTTTTTTATTGATATTATCGAGGTGAAATACCCAAATCGGTCAAGTAGCCGATGCATGTCATTAATAAAAATTGAATATAAGTAACTAGATGTGTGACGTCATGTGCTGATACGTTTACATAGGTTTTAGAATCTTTATGAAAAGAATTAAACAGATTGCATACGATCTTATTTCAAACTATTATGGAACTACAATAACTTAAGGTCTATTTATAATGAAGTAACGCAAGCGGTAACGCAGTTGCAATAAGGTAAACGCAGAACATGAGCGCTGATTTATAATGAAATGTAACCCAGCTCCACAATTAGCAACGCAGTAAACACATCGCAGAAGATGTACCTCTAGCTAAACAGAATTTAGAGTTTCAATTTTACTGTAAAAATCTGTATTGTCGACATGTTCATAAACTTTTAAATCTACAAAATAAATACTATATTTTCGCCACTGTCCATTTCTATTTAAATTATTTTATAATACTAACCTTACTTATGTATGTCATATAAAGACAAATAAAAGTGAGCCGAATTTTAAAGAAATATACCGAATTCTTCTGATTAATTAGAAGTGCTATCTTAAGGTTTATTGTAAATCACAAATTTTGTGTTTGTGTTAACGGTCACATTGCGTCGTTGCGTTGCGTTTAACGTTACTTTATTATAAATAGGACTTTACAACGCACAAAAATGTTTCAAACACGATGCAAATATTTTTCAAATTATCAAATAATAACTTTGCCATTATAAACATACAAATTATCAATGTTGCCAACTATAGGCGTGCTTCTTCGGACTGTGATTATGATTTTCTAAATAATGATTTGTACAATAATGATTCCTTCGAATCATGATTAAATTTAATTCCAAAGAAACAAATTAACTCGATCGACGCGAAACCTACACAACGTCGAACGAACTAGTGACAAACGTCAAATGATAAATCAGTTGTTTTAATTGCAGTAATACCCAAATCGAAAATAGTTTAAAGGTAGATTGTGCTGAAGCAGAAATAATATTTTTGGTATGGAATGTGAAGTAAAATATGAAAACAAGTTTCTTTAACTTTTTTTTTGTAACTGCAGGATCTAATATTAGAAAAATCGAAACCAATAATGAATGTAGAATCTGACTCAAGTTCTAATAATTCGGATGATTCTGATGTAGACATATATTTGCACATTCTAATATTTCATTGCTTGTTTTTTCCGCCATTTTCAAATATTTTGTTATTTCAATCATAGTGATCATGCGAAAAGACTGATTCAGAAGGCAAAGGGGAATGTCGTGTTGTGACCACAAAATAGAAAAGTGGGGATAACGAATAACGAGCGAAGAAACAATTTTCTTTTTGATCATGTTCACTTTGTTCAGTTTTATCATGAATCACACTTCGAAGAAACACGCCTTGTAACAACAAATAAATGACTAATATGAAATAGATGTACATTATTTATATCTTATTCATGTCATATACGTTAAGTAATGAACTCTACTATTTATCTTAATAATAATTATATAAGGCCATACACTTTTTGACGGTTAAAAATGATTGAAATTTTATTTCATTTTTCACTATTGTGATTTTAATGCAGTAAGGTTTTTACACTAAGTGATGACGTGCATCGACTGCTAGACAGATTTGGGTATAATATCGCAAAGGCGCAAGTGCCATTTTAACAATAACAATTGAGAAGCTCTTGGCAAAAACCAAAAGACTTTGGTTTGCAAATTCACAAATTATTACATTTTAAAGTTTGAGCGTTTCTACCTTCGAGCATATACAGTCTAAAGGCCGCCTTACAGTGTTTGTTGTGATCGGAACACATGCAGAAGTCGTGGTGTATTGCGGGCAGTGTATTATCTTAATACTTGTACTACCTTTTTTACAAAATTGCTGCTTTTGAAATATATAAATCACCTTTTTTACGACCACTGTTAAAAGTAGTCTTTTAACGATTGCTTAGCGAGTTAAAAATAACAGTTTATAACACAGTGAATACTTTTAAATCGTTGTTATAGACAACGGATTAAAAGTAAAAAACAAATTTACTTTTAACAGTAGTGTTAAAAAAGAACTAAATCTAGTTACATTTAGTGTTAAAAATATAACTAAATCTAGTTACATTTAGTGTTCATAAGTAAACGTACAATTGTTTATAGTAATTCCTTGCAAGGCGCTTGAAGAATTGGAATTTAAAACAGTATTGTTGAAAGTAGAGGTTAGAATAAACAATTTTCATTTGGGCGGTAACCTTTCATATTATTTCAACTTACCTGTACTACGAGGTATTTTGAAAAACTACAAACTATATCATAAATAACTATTATTTCCAATAAATTTCAGTTTCGTTACTTTTACGTCATTATTAGCAGAAAACCTAAAAGTTACACTTTGTTTAATATATTATTTGTAAAAAAAATTCCAGTTGCTTCTACATGAAACGAAATATCCGTACTTTCTTTGTATTTTTCATTACAATTTGATATACACCGAGATATACTCACAAACTACACGCAAAAAATAACGTTAAGTTACAGTAAAATGACAAGTAGTGACATGTAACACAACAAAACACTGTCCACAATACACCATGACTACCAGCCCCCCGCCTATGTCTTCCTTTGCATTGGTACAGGGAATTACTTCTCTAAAAAAACCTCTTTAAAAAAAATTTGTTGTGGTCAGCACTATACCTCCCGCTAGTAATTGTACAATAAAGTAAATATATACTTCTCTTGTGAATCTAAACCGAGTATTATTATTATTTTTTTTTTTTAACATTTGTTATTTTAAATACATACCTACATATTTATTGATGCTGGAAACTATATTATGCTCCTTTGCATTGGTATAACTATTGTATTTACTGTTCCATTTTCTTTTTAAAACGTTACTATACTTAATTTCACGTAAGAAAATAGCAGATGTCGCTTGAGTATCGACCGTTTTTACATGCATGAAATAAATAATTGAAGTTCGTGAAACCAAACTTTTTAAAAAATATTTTTACTGTAAAATGTACGAGTCACGAATATTAAAAATGACATCAAAATATAATTAAATATCACTTAATTCTGTAGATTTTATTTGATAATGACAGCTGACACGTGATCTTTTTTCGCTTTTGTTACCAATCAAATGGTAGAATTTATATTCCTATCTAAACCAATGCTATTTTCTTACGTGAAATGAAGTATATTAATAATTGGAAATGATAGGTTATTTGACAGTGACATTTATCTGTCAGTTACATACATTTAAAATCTGAACTGTATAATAAGGAATTGTGTTTATCTTTAAAACAGGCTTCGAGATTTATAAAATAGATTATTTTATATATTTATTTATGAAATATATAGAAAAAGTTTGAATGCATACCAGTAGAAAATTTATGGATCTTTAATTCTTATAATAATATAAATCGCGAAAAAATTATATTTAAAGGTATTTTTCGAAGAAAAAGTATTTTGAGCTTCATGTAATTTATTTATTTTCACCAAAATCTAATGTCTTTTTTCTATATTAGAATAAGGTAGAAATATAAGGTTTCAGAATTTTCTGAATGAAAGTATTTGATTTAGAGCGTTGACAAAATCCATACACATACCGATATCATCGTGAAAATGTTAAAATCCTATTCTAGGGACCTTAAAAAGTATAAAATCTAAAATTTACAAAATTTTATTATCTTCTATATGTAGATTTACCGATAAAGGAATAAATATATAAAATGTTTTGTTATAATGAATCTCACAGTCCGAACAACTCCATAGAAACAAGTTGAAAAATTTAAATGTTTGTAATTGACCGGTAAATGTCAGTGTTAAAAATGCAAAGATATTTCTGAAGGCTTTTTCTGTTAAGTGCATCAAATATTTCTTATTTTATTATTAATTAAATATTTAAAAGTATAGATACCCAATATGTATAATACCGTCAGTATTTTTTAACATAAAACATTGGGTTTGTCATATCCATGGTTACGACTTGACATTTGATTGACAACAATGTATTTGCCCGTTTCATTTAAAATAAAACATACGGATCGAATTTGACATTTGATAAGACGTCAATTAATTCTGGGTTAATTCTGTATAAATAATTATAACTGTATTCTAAATTAAAATTAGTTGTAGAAAAAATATAGCGTGCACCTTGTGTCCGAGTGGTTTTCAGACTCGGCTATATTTCTTATAATATTTAAATATAATACTTCTGTAAAATTCATTCCCCATGTGTCATTTTAAATAAGACAGACAAATACATTGCTGTCAATCAAATGTCAAAACATAACTTATAGGAAAATTCAATGATTATCTGTCATATTGACAAGATGTCATTAGAGGTTAATTTTGTTTAAATAATTATACCTGTTTTCTAAAAATTAAATTTAAATGTAGAAAAAATACTGTGTGGTGCACAAAGTGCTTGTGCCCGAAATATGTTTAGTGCTCTCGAGTGGTTTTCTGACTCTGCTAAATTTCTTAAATTTTTAAATATAATACTTCTGTCAGATTCGTTCCCTATGTTTCATTTTAAATGGAACGGGCAAATACGTTGCTGTCAATCAAATATCAAGTCGTAACCATGGATATGACAAACCCAATGTTTCACGTTAAAAAATACTCACGGTATAACATTTAGAAATACCGCGAATTTCGTCAATGAATTGGAAGAATCTCGAACATTTAGAACAGTAGGAGAAAAAGAATAGATTAGAATTAGAGGTTTTGTGCTGGCCACAACAGATTTTTTAATCGTGTATTAAGAGTATCGTAATAAATACTAAGCGTTAATCGGTTAACATAATATATGTATATTTAAACTTAGTAAAATATTTGTTTTCTTTTGTGTTATCATTTTATTAAGAAATGTATAAATACATATCGCACCCCGATGAGAAAAGTGACACAAGTCAAAATTTAGAAATTTTAAGTTCATCAGATTAAATTAGTCAAAAATATGCTTCTAAAAATTAGGAATACTGACAAACAAAAGATTATATTTTTCAAGAGATGGAGTTAATGTCGTTTCGTTTCGAGCTAATGTAAATAACTTTATTCACGGACGTATCATGATTTTGATAATTATACACGAATTTCTTTGACATAAACGTCATTTATAGCCCGCGGCCTCATTATAGCCCAAACCAAATTATAACCTACAATATAAACAATTTAAACAGGCAACATGAAAAGTTTTTATTAAAATCGAAAATTTTTGTATTCTTTTATGAAAATGAATTTTGTGATATTTATATGGAAAGCACGGAGATACACAAAATAAAACTCAAATGGCATAACTAATAAACAAACAATAAACTGTTGTTCTCCGCTTTCATAGCAACACTAGATACTGGATGTTCAAAAACAAATTCTTTTCGATACAATTTTTCTAACACTCATAATTTGAAAATTTTCGTCCGTGCATAAAGTTTTGTATGTACCACGAGCGTAACTTGCTTTTATGGCCTTTGACGTGTTTTTATCCCTCGGCTTACGCCTCGGGTTCAAAATCCCGCTACAGACCATAAAATTCTTCTTACACATGTATATAAATAACTGTCTTCTTTAATTTAAATTTTACGCAGAACTATTTTTTGGACTAGTGTCACTTTTCTCGCCGGGGAAATTGTACTACCCAACCTACAAGCATTGATTGTTCAAAAAACATTTAAATGAATAATATCTAAATGTTATTATTTTTATTATATCTTATATAAAATAAACCTTTGAAGAAGGATGTGAAAGATCAACCGGTTGTAGTTGTATGCTTGATTACAACAAAAAAAAAAAAATCGAGTATAATAATGAAAATTACTAATCACAATAAATTTGTTTTAATAATTGTTTATATGCAAATCAAGGCTACATATAATTTAGTGAATAAGGTATATGCCTCTTTATACAACATATCTTCTGTTTATTAAAAAATCTGTTGTGGCCAGCACAAAAACTTTCGTCAATTTGATGTATTTTGTACAAATTCCCTACCAAAAGTTCCTTGAAAAAGATTCTATATATTCTGTAAAATTGTAACACGCACACATTATTTTTTACAAATTCCATACCAAAAGTTTCTTTGAAAAGATTCTATAAATCCAATAAATTTATCACACGAACGTCAATAATGTAAATTGTATTTGGCACTTCCTCCTTCAGATTTCCCCTATTGTATTAGGGGTCGCTGTTTTTTACTGTACTCTTCTACTTATTATTATCCAACGTATCTTGTTCAAACAGTTCTTCTTTTCTCAAATCTTCAGCTACACAGTCTTTCCATTTTCTCTTTGGCCTTCCTCGTACTCCCGGCATTGAAATTTCCAATCTTGAGGCGGGGCTGCAATTGTAAGTCACTTGCGAGCGACACTGTCACATATCACTTTCTGATCCTATACTTTCCACTTTGGTTTTGCACTTGATACTGACATCTGTCAATTACAATTTTCTTGAATATATCTACTGTTTCCATAATTTTAGCAAAGCTGACTGATTTTTGAAAATTAATCTCTCTATAATTATATCTTGAATATGAATGAAAATGTATAATCAAACCGTATAGAGAATGAGATATGGTGGTGGGCGTTGATCAACAATTAAGAAAAATGGGTTTGAAAATTTGAATTCAGCATGAAATTCTCTTTTATACTATGTGTTTCACGATTTTTACATGAAATTCCTCCAAAATTTTAAAAATCTGCAAATTGGCTTAGTTCTTGAGAGTTCATCCTAGATAAAAGAAATCTGTTGTGGCCAGCACAAAACCTTCCCTCAATTCTGTGTATTTTGTACATACCAGACCAAAAGTTCCTTATCCTATCAAATTGTAACACGAACACACTATTTTTTACAAATTCCGTACCTAAAGTTCCTTTGAAAATATTCTATAAATCCAATAAAATTATAACATGAACATACACTATGAAAATTGCATTTGACAATTCCTTCTTTCTTCTTCAGCTTTCTCCAATTTTATTAAGGGTCACTGTATCTTACTCTTCTCTTTAACTCATTCCTGTCCAACGCATCTTCTTCACACAGTTCTTCCCCTCTCAAATATTCTGCGATACATTCCTTCCATCTTCTCTTTCGCCTTCCTCGTACTCCCGACATTCTGATCCTATACTTGCTATATTTGATTTTGCACTTGGCACTATCTGTCAATTAGAATTTTTTTCATATATCAGATGTTTCCATGATAAATAGCAAAGCTAACTAATTTCTGAAAATTAATCTCTTTATAATGCTTTGACTTTATATCTATTGAATATGAGGGAAAATGTATGATCAAACCGTATAGAGAAGAGCATTTTCTTTAATATTTATAAAACATAAAATGTCAATTTTAAGAAAAACAGTTAAAAACTTCAAATAAGGGTACTTCCGGTGGATTAATTATAACCAAAATTTAATTAATTAATTTAAACAATCCCTTCTTCCTTCTTCGGCTCTCTCCAATTTTATTAGGGGTCGCTGTTTCTTACTCTTCTCTTCTACTCATTCTTGTCCAACGTATCTTCAAACAGTTCTTCTTTTCTCAAATCTTCAGCTACACAGTCTTTCCATTTTGTCTTTGGCCTTCCTCGTACTCCCGGCATTGAAATTTCCAATCTTGACGCGAGGTCGCAATTGCAAGTCACTTGCGCGAGACACTCTGTCACATATCACTTTCTGATCCTATACTTTCTACTTTGGTTTTGCACTTGTCATTGACATCTGTCAATTAGAATTTTTTGAATATATCTGGTGTTTTCATAATAAGTTTCTTTGAAAAGATTGTATAAATCCAATAAAATTATAACACGAACGTCAATAAAGTAAATTGTATTTGACACTTCCTCCTTCAGATTTCCCTTATTGTATTAGGGGTCGCTGTTTTTTTTTTACTGTTCTCTTCTACTCATTCTTGTCCAACGTATCTTCTTCAAACAATTCTTCTTTTTACAAATCTTCAGCTAAGTCTTTCCATTTTCTCTTTGGCCTTCCTCGTACTCCCGACATTGAAATTTTCAATCTTGAGACGAGGCTGCAACTGAAAGTCACTTGCGAGGGACACTCTGTCACATATCACTTTCTGATCCTATACTTTCTACTTTGGTTTTGCACTTGTCATTGACATCTGTCAATTAGAATTTTTTGAATATATCTGGTGTTTTCGTAATAAGTTTCTTTGAAAAGATTCTATAAATCCAATAAAATTATAACACGAACGTCAATAAAGTAAATTGTATTTGACACTTCTTCCTTCAGATTTCCCTTATTGTATTAGGGGTCGCTGTTTTTTTACTGTTCTCTTCTACTCATTTTTGTCCAACATATCGTCTTTTCTCAAAACTTGCGAGGGACACTATCACATATCACTTTCTGATCCTATACTTTCCACTTTGGTTTTGCACTTGACACTGACATCTGTCAATTAAATTTTTTTGAATATATCTGCTGTTTCCATAATTTTAGCAAAGCTGACTGATTTTTGAAAGTTAATCTCTCTTAATGTCTCTATAACTCTACATCTATTTAATATTATATAATATAATCAAATCGTATAGAGAATAATGTTGATAATCACATATAAAATATCGAAAAATGATATTCAACTGCGTTTTATCAAGAAAAACTGTTAAAAAACTAGAAAAATCGTATTCTATGGACCGTAAAACGTGCTTATTTATTAAAAACACCTTCGAATTTTTTGACCAAAGACAATTCCTTATCTAAAGGTGACGGAAGGTAAAAAATATCTGTTATGGCCTGCACAATACCTCTCGCCATTTCCGTTTTGGTACTAAGTATTGAATTTAACATTTCTTGTAACACAAATATTTCTAATTATATCTATTCTGTCATTCTATAAGGAATCTTGTCTTACTCTTCTCAAATGTTCAAGATTGTTCGAATTTATAGATGAGATTGGCGGTATTTCTTAAGGATATATTTTATGTACTATTAATATACATACCGA
The DNA here is from genome assembly GCA_943142095.1 of Ophonus ardosiacus. Classification (NCBI taxonomy): domain Eukaryota; kingdom Metazoa; phylum Arthropoda; class Insecta; order Coleoptera; family Carabidae; genus Ophonus; species Ophonus ardosiacus. The sequence goes on from OW964835.1 coordinate 6,434,700, forward strand.
CCCACAATTTTAAATATTTAATTAATAATTCAATAAATATTACATGTACTTCCCAGAAACTGGTGTCCTTGGTGTAGTCTGTGTGATTTATTGCAACAGATATTTTCATTATCTCATATATGATACAATAAATTTTTTAACTGTATTAGATGGAGAATTTTATGAACTTCATATTTGTATTAACAAAAATTTTCAAAAAATATTTAGATTTTGTAAGGAACTTCTACTTCCGGTTGTCTAATTGTTAGCAAAACCTTTTACGTTCTTTCCATTGATGCTAGAATGAGGAATACGTAGTTAAATAGGTCTTAAGTATTATAGTTTTTGAGGAATGGTCCTTCCAGCATCCAGACACATACATACACACATAAACACACACACAGACATCATCGTAAAATATTATAATTGGATTCTATCGGCTTTAAAACGTGTTTATTCATTAAAATCTGGATATGCGATTTTTAGCATGAATCCAATACCTCTCTTAGCGAGAGATAATAAAAATGTAAGAACCTTTTTTGTACAAAAAAATACGAACTTTAATTTTGTATTCCTGGATATGCGATTTTTAGCATGAATCCAATACCTCTCTTAGCGAGAGATAATAAAAATGTAAGAACCTTTTTTGTACAAAAAAATACGAGCTTTAATTTTGTATTCTTGTAAAATTTTGACGCGTTTTCGAGAAAATAATCAAAAATAATAGTGGAAGGTCCGTTAACTCTGTAGGTAATTAGTTCGAATATTTTGGCGTTGATGATATGTAGGTTGGATAGTACAACAAAAATGTCAATACGTGCGTTTTTTTTTTCGTTTCGTCTACACACTTTGTTCCATAAAAGTTGAATTACTTCAGTAATTATTCTGATAAATTCCAACGACTAATTTTTAACCAATCATGATGCAAAACACTTGAAAATTCAACCAATGGGAACAGTATTATACTGATAAAACCTCGTTACCCCGATAATTTTCCGCTACCAAGTAAATAAACAGTTGTTATTGTTTATAACTGTCAGTGTGACAATTAATGTGTCAAGTTTCATTTTGCTTTCAAGTTGTAGCCTAGGGAATATGACTATAGGTTTGTTCCAACATACAGTTAGACATACTATTCACTGACTAATTTGACCGTTCACGAACCAGTTTATGTACGGTCAATTTTGTGTTGGAACATCCGACGTTTAGTACGTGATCAGTCAAACTTTATTTTGGAACGCTAAATGCATATTGCGAATATACCCAACAGTTCGCAAACTGGATTGGTGGTGTGTTGGAACAAACCTTATTATCATGTTTTCTGATCAACCATGAGAAGTTATAGCATAGGGAATATGACTATAGGTTTGTTCCAACTTACAGTTCGACATACAATTCACTGACTAATTTGCCCGTTCACGAACCAGTTCATGTACGGTCAATTTTGTGTTGGAACATCCGACGCTTAGTACATGATACAGTCAAACTTTATGTTGGAACGCTAAATGTACCTACACTGCGCTTGTACCCAACAGTTCGCAAACTGGTTTGGTGGTGTGTTGGAACAAACCTTGTGTAATTTTTATCTTATGGTCAACCAAGAGAACTTCTAGTCAAAGGAATATGACTATATGAACTCCAATTCAGTTTTAAGTACTATAGTAAACGAAATATGTCTTTCAGGAATCCAACATCTAGAGGATTAAAATAATAGTAGCTTTATAAGTTTTAGTATTATTTACGTAAGAATGACATTGTGCAATAAAGTGTATGCTTGTTAAAGACACATAATTGAAATAGTTTCTTTATCCCATACAAGTTATAGAATTTGTTCATAAGGCGACGTATGTCGCAACTCTGTTTAGGAAATATTTGAACTGTTCGTATATATTGGCGTGTAGTTTAACATTTTTGTCTCGTTTATTTACGTGATTCATCAGTAATGGTCCTGTTTGCTACCTATAAATGAAACATATTTGCACAATGCCATTCCTACGTGAGGAATACTATAGTTTTAAGTCCTTGGATATGTATTTTCAGGTCAATGGTAAAAGAGTAAGTCATGCACAGTTACTATAATGTTAATATATGAATGTTTCTCCCACATTTCTTGAGATAAACATTTATTTATTTCATAGCAACTGGCTGACCTGTTTCTGAACTTTTTTTTTATCAAATTAAAGCAAATTTCAAATAATTTTGAAACCATTGGACGAAATATTGCATGATAAATTTCTATTCATTATTTAAATCACAAAATTGTATCCAACAGTTTCTTAATTGACTTAAAGAGTACCACAAACTAATAATTATTATTTAATAGGCGGACCTTTGGTTGCTCTGATGTATCAAGAAACTTGGAGAATTTGGATATAGTTTTCGACCTTTGAATTTCAACACTGCACCAGACAAATCTTTTACGTCATAGGCGGCCATCGATGGATGAACTGGTAGGAATCTTAATTTTTTTAGAAAATATTTTGTTCGCATATTCAATTATGAGAACTTATATATAGTTTAAGGAATATGACTATATATCTAATTATTAACTTGTTCTCATACTCAACCATGAGAACTTATAGTCAAAGGAATATGACTATATGCCTAATGATTATCTTGTACTCAAATTCGATATTGAGTACTATGTAAACAGAAATAAAACTTTCATAAATATTCTTATAATATCGAAACAATTTGGAATTGAAATATCGCCTATTTATCAATAAAATCAATATCTGGGAACAAATGATTAGCATATGTCTTTCAGGAAACGGACATCTAGAAGACTATAATAAAAGTAGCTTTATAAGTTTTAGTATTATTTACGTAAGAATGGCATTGCGCGCAATTAAGTATATGCTTGTTAAAAACATTTAATTGAAGTAGTTTTTTTTTTTACACATATGTTATAGAATCTGTTCATAAGGCAACATATGTAACTCTGTTTAGGAAATAATTTGAAACTGTCAACATAGTTCGTACACATTGACGGGTGTTCTAACATTTTTGTGTTTAGTGTTGATTTATCAATTCATGTGCGTTTCTTGAAGCAGGAAAAGATTATTAGATGTCAGCACAGATTATAAAGCGAATTGAATTTGTGCAATGCCATTCGTACGTGAGGAATACTATAGTTTTAAGTTCTTGGAAATGTATTTTCAGGTTTTAATTAAACTTTGGCTCATCGCGCCGTCGAGCAAACGCGTTTTCTTTAAAAATTAAAAATAAATTGATTAATTTGAAGTGCATTGCGTGGCGATCATCCTAAAATCGTGCGTCTACGGTTGCAGCGGTAACCGTACGCGTGGCTTACCCAGACGGTAGCTAGGGAGAGTGCTTGGGAAAAGAAAATACGGACGTATCGGGGCATGGATCAGTGAGTGGATGGGTTTACAATTTTTTTTAATTGCAGTAATTTTTTTAATTTTTGATGTAGAAATTGCTTAATTAATTAATAATAATACCTAGTAGAATGAGTCAGGAAGGAGGTAACAGTGCGAAACTTGTTGGGGTTGTTCGGGTTCCTTTTTTCAATTAACTTCACACGGTCAGAGGGGCTGGGTAGGTAGGTTTCGTGCGCGATAGCCATAATTGAGTGGACTGATATGTACCAGCGTAAAACCTTGTAAACCCTGTTGTTATCGCTTCACTCCTATGTGATGGGATCAAGGGATCAAGGGAGATTAAGAAGAATAATTACACAGGAAGCTTTCTTATGGCCTTATGTGCTCTCCTCATCCGGAGGCAACGTAATCATCTTTTAATAGTAATGGCAACGAATAATTAAAGTTTTTGTTTGAATTAACTTTGTTGAGCACACGGGTTAATAACCGCGTTCGGTGTAGGGTATCCGCGAGAGGCGCGGGCGAATGTCTCCGGGAGTAGCTAGATAGGTGGCGTCCTGCCTAGCCAGTTACGTGTGACTGCTGTCCAGGTCTCTATCTAGTTCGGTTTTTAGGCCGTAAATGCTCTGCATCGCGTGGGGTCGGCTTAACCCCCTCGTAAACTTCCGTGAGAACCAACAACGGCGTTCGACGCCACGGCGTTCTCACCATTTGCTTAGCTCGTACTCTCACTCTCTCTCTCACACTTCGCCTTTAGCTTAGTTTAATCTAGATATAAGATAGTTCGCGTAGATATAAGATAGCTTAGATATAAGTAGGTGGGGTTGTTTTTGCTTTTCGAGAGAGAGAGAAAAATTAACGTTAACTTCATAATTTTAGATTTGCTTTTCTTTGAAATCGATATTAACGTAAAATAGGCTTTTTTTAGACTTGTTTTCCTTTGAAATAGATCTTAACGTAAGATAGGCTTTTTTGCGCACTTCACTAACTTAATTTGGGGGGGGGAGGGGAGGGGGGGGGGGGGGGTAACTACAATAATTTAAGTTAGATCTTAAGTATTATTGTACACGGAACTGTATTTAATAAATGGTATATATAAGGGAACGTGGGTTTGGCATTTGAGGGCGGTGTTTCCCTTATATATACATTTTATTAAATAAAGGTTATCGTTTTTAGTTTTGAGATAGTTTTAAGTTAAAAAGAACTCCCCTCCACCACTATCGTCAAGATTGCAGTGCCGATTGGAGACGCAGACCATGGCTAATCTTCTTCATTTGTTTAAAATGTTTGTACAACAATAAAGCAATATATTACTTTAATTTAAACCCAATATCCCATAGTTTTAAAGTAGGTAGTTTTAGTAAAAATTGTAATTACTACAGATATTTAGGATAGAACGTTAGTGACTTCAATACAAGTGAATACTTCGTTTTTGTTGCGTCTGAATTCATCTTTTGCAGTTAAACTGTGGGTTATTAGATAATTGTTTATGAATTAGCATGTCCTTTGCATTGGGGCCAACGTTGGAACACGGTGCACAACCATAGGCCTCCATGGGCACCCCCCTACGTCCTCGTACGTGGCAGACGGAACCCATGTGCCTATGCCGGTGTTGTCGGGAATGCGGAGTTCGTTTGGGGACGTAGGCTTTAAGTCGACGTCGTGAGACCCATATACCTATTATCTAGGTGATAGGTGTATAGTGAGTACCATGGCGCCTCGGCTAGGCGTGAAATCTCTGACTCCTGCTCGTGTATAGGCGAAACCAACCCGAATGGGCGGGAATCATCGGCACAGATTCCACCGTTTTTTTATATTAGAGTCTCTTAGATTTGCGGACAACACGTGTTGTTCTTTAGATTCAGGATGGGAATTAGGGATGGTGTAATTGTACTGGGTGGATTCAGACGTATTCAGGACAAAGTGTTGCTTTGAGAAATTACTGGCGTTCGCCTAAATTTCTGATGTAATATATTAAGACGCGGTCAGGGCAAAGTTAGATTTTAAGTATTGTAAACGAAGCTTTGTATTAATAAATATTATATATTTTGGTAAGTGGGAGGTTTGGGTGGTAACAAAATATATAATATAATATAAAGTTTCGGAAACGGTCTTCAACTGAATAAGAAATCTTTGTACCTTTAAGAATGGGAACAAGGAATCTTATTTAGGGACCACCAAGATTTAATTTGTTAAATTAGTATTGTAAACGAAACTCTACTTAATATTACATTAAAACTTAAATAATATAAATGTAGAGTTTCGTATTAGTTATAAAACTGAAACGATTGTTACCAGATAAAATTATGGTTTTATTATTTGTGTTCAATTCTATTGCATCTTTATTCAGTCACAGAATAAAGATGCAAAATAATTAACAACAAATAATACAACTATTAAAATGATAATTTTATTCGGTAACGAACGTTTTAGTTTTATAACTAAACCATGTTGAACTATAATAAATTGTTATTAGATTTGTTGACAAATTTAGTAACAATTGTGAACAGAATTATAACACAAAAGAAATTTAAAAGACATTTGTGTTTAAAAATTCTGTTCATAATTATTTCTTACTAAGTTTGTTAACAAATTTGGTGACAATTTTTTAACGTGTCAAACAGGCTTTAGTTGTAAAATTGAAATGTTTATTACCGAGTAAAGTTATCATTATTTTGATTGTAAATATTATTTTGTACCTTTATTTTGTAATAGAAGTTACTTTTATTACAAAATAAAGATTCAAAATAGTTTATAATATCTACAACCAAAATAATGATAACTTTACTCGGTAACAAACATTTCAATTTTGCAACTAAAGCCTGTTTGACACGTTAAAAAATTGTCACCAAATTTGTTAACAAACTTAGGAAGAAATAATTATGAACAGAATTTTTAAACACAAATGTCTTTTACGTTTCTTTTGTGTTGTAATTCTGTTCACAATTGTTACTAAATTTGTCAACAAATCTAATAACAATTTATTTTAATGTCAAACGTCTTTTGTAATGTCAATAAACTTTAAATTTTATAAGAAAAAGTCTTGTAATTTTGATATAATACAAATATATTTTTATATTTAAAAATTATTTTTTTTTTTGTAATGTCAATAAACTTTAAATTTTATAAGAAGTAGTCTTGTAATTTTGATATAATACAAATATATTTTTATATTTAAAAATTGATTTTTTTTTTCTAAGTCCCTATACGTATGTAGTTTTTAAAACGGCCACCAGGGGTCAGTACCTGTCGATAAATGTTTCAACTTCGAATCTAAAATCAATTTAAAAAATTTCATTTATGTACATACGTACGTACATACATAATTTTCGATGCCTTTGGTATTTAGATATATAAGAAATGGGATTTAAATACTATCATAGAAGACACGACGACTCTTATGTAGTAGATAGCAATCTAATCAGACTTACTAATATTCCCATAGGAAATGTCCCATTTTAATAAAGTCACATTAGGTAATACACGTTAGTTATAATACGTCAATGGTAATACATCATTTATAGCGCCTTAACGTTAAAATAATAATTGGCAAGTGCTGCTCCCTGGTGGCCGTTTTGAGAACTATTCGCATGTACGTTCAAAGTGGAGTAGTATTTCTGGTTGCCTATATGTCAGGCGCAAAACCATTTTTAATAGGTGCTGTTCTCTGGTGTCCATTTTAAAAACTATATACGTGTAAACATCAAAGGGGTAACAAATAAGCAATTTATATCTTAATTTATAATTTATTGAGTAATATATTGTACATTAAGGGTTGTTACATGAAATACAACAATGTAAAATACAAATAAACAATAAATACAAATAAAATGTATACAAAATATTATTTAAACATCCCTATTTCTAATTTTTCAGGACAAGGGTAAGTATATTATTTATTTACAAAGTACATTAAGGGTAGTTACATGAAAAACAACAATGTAAAATACAAATAAACAATAAATATTAGTAAAATGGATACAAACTATTATTTAAACATCCCTATTTCTCATTTTTCAGGACAAGGGTAAGTAGATTTATTAATAAAATATATTAAGGGTAGTTACGTGAAATACAACGATGTAAAATACAAATAAACACAAATAAAATGTATACAAACTATTATTTAAACAGCCCTATTTCTAATTTTTCAGGATAAGGGTAAGCATATTATTTATAAATTATATAAGGGATAGCTACATGAAATTCATCAATGTAAAATGTAAGCTATGAACATAATAAAGTATTAGTGTATTACTGATAGTATCTATATATCCGTTTGTCACTAAACTGTACATGGATATTATCAGTAATATACTACAAGTATTACTGATAGTATCTATGAATCCATTTGTCACTAAATTATACATAGATACTACTATCAGTAAAGCTAGTAAACGGATATATAAATACTATTAGTATAGTATACAATTTAAGCTATGAACGTAAAGACAATGTATTATAATTTATTAAACAATAAAAATTACTCAAACTAAAACAATTTTTTATTTAACAAACCCTTATTTATTTCAGGGGCAAATAGTACAACAAAGAGACAGGGAAGTATGTAGTCGATTCTGCTTAATTAGGACACTAGGGTATTTTGCTCCAATTAAGCGGCTGCTAAGAGACAGAGAAGTATGTACATATTTACATAACATTTACAAGGGAAGTGAGACATTAGAACTGTATTTATTTATACTATTAAAAATATCAGCTATGAAATCTACATGACAAATTCTGAAAGAATGGTGACAAAAAAAATCAAAAAATGTTCGTAAATTTTTAAAAACCCTTATTAGAAAAACCTTGCCCTACGGCCTTGAAACTTTGGTATAATATAGTTTGACCCTATATTACTCATTCGTATTCCCTTAAGGAACAGCGTTTTAAGGAAAACGCTGAAAACCCAGCCGTTTTCGAGATATGAGCCCCTAAACTTTTTTAAGGGTTGTTTTGCTTTAATTTGGCGATTTGAAGGGCTAAAGAACTGGAAAATAGCGTACCGGGAGAATTCGAACCCGCGCTTTCCATTGGCTTGCACAGAATTGATGAAAACCCTATGGTTCACAATATATTTGTCCTTCAAGTTTGTGGCGAAGGGCCTGCGTTAATTCCTGAACCAAAAAGACTAAAAAAGTCGGACAAGTGTTGTTAAAATATCACGGAAAACACCTATAATGTACAATAGGTAAATAGGACCGACAGTAAAAAAGTGAGAATTTATTCAACTTTTTTAAAAAACAGGCTGTCTAATTTTAATTAGTAACCCTTGGCCCTACGCCCTTGAAACTCATATATGTTATTCTACGACCCCTGTTCTTCAAAGGATGCTAAGGGAACGCGAAATTTTAAGGAAATCGCTGAAATCCCAGCCGTTTCCGAGATACGAGCCCTTAAAGTTTTCAGAAGGGTCTAACGCCTAAATTCGTTAATTTAAAGGGCTAAAGGGCCGGAAAATAGCGAATCGGGGGGATTCGAACCCGCGCTTTCCATTAGCTTGCACAGAATTGATGAAAACCCTTCGGTTTACAATATATTTGCCCTACAAATTTGTGGTGAAGGGCCTGCGCTAATTCCTGAACTAAAAAAGCTAGAAAGGCCGGACAAGTGTTGTTAAACTTACTTGGATCTGCATAAGTGAAATCCGTGGTCAGATTTTCCCCAAAAGCTCTAATAAGCCCTTGGCCGTTTGGAAAAGGGCGGACTTCTTTCGGATGCTTTTTTTCGTACCTAGAGAACGTAATACAAAAAGATAGAATAGGAAAATTCGGAAAAATCCTTAAATATTAGGGTATTTCCCTGTCCCTTTTGTTATTACATAGGAAAGGTAAATAAAACACTCTTCTATTTATTTATTTTTATAAAAAGTCATTTATTATCTTCATCCAGTGGCGTAGTTACCGTATTTCATCGCTGGGGGTTGTTCGGCCCTTCGCGGAACCTGTAAACAAACATAAACATTGTTCATTTTGAGCGGCCAAGTACAAAAGATATAATAAATAATAGCAAAGTGCAATACAATACTTATATAACATAAAATGGAAATGGCGAGAGGTATTGTGCTGGCCACAACAGATTTTTTTTTATATTAAAAACTAAAGTTGAAATAGAAAAGCATTTATCCTTGAACAAGCAAAATTGAAAACTCTTTCAGCGTTTCAGTAATTTTGAAAATTTGCTTATTATAGAAAAATGCATGGAGTATTCATATTTGAAACGTAACTGACACAACAATGTCAGTGTCAAAAATCCAGTTACATTACTGAAGGCTTTTCCTGGGAAGTACAACTAATATTTATTTTATTATTAATTAAATATTTAATATTATAAATACATATATTACATATACCACCAATCTAGTCAATGAATTTGAAGAGTCTCGAAAATTTAGAAGAGTAGGAGGAAACTTATAGAATGAATTAAAAAATATAAAAATATGATAATAATCAATGTAGGTAATTAGAAGTTTTATGTGTGTACCAGAAATGTTAAAAAAAATATGTACTTATATAGCCTAATAAGGAAGTGGCGAGAAGTTTTGTGCTGGCCACAACAGATTTTTTAACCACAAGTATATCTTTCCGATTTGGAGATACGAATTTTCAAATTTGAAGAAATAAATGAATTAACAGTATACCAACAAAAATCACGATTGCTGAAAATTATATCATTCATTCGAAATAAACGCAAAACATTAATAACATTGAACTATTACTCTATTTATTGTTATCACCCGCATAATATTGACCATGCATTTTAACCTAAATTATATTACAAAACAATTACAAGTTACTGCGTAGAATATACCATCCTCTGCAAATTGGAAACTTCTTGTTGAATGAATATTAGGCGTCTTATCTAATAGTCTATCAATTAAGCTGACAATGTGTCAATAATTCGTCCAACAATGACATTGTCTGACAGCACTTTCGATTGTTGAAGTATGTCGGAGAAAGTGACATGAGTCACAGAAGATTATTTGGATTATTTCGACAGTTAATAAATTATATTCTGGCGAGGTGACATACATCGCAAATTGAATTCGCAGATCGGCCTACGTTATCATGAAATTGGAATGCAGTGGAACAGTTGAAGCACTTGACACATGAAGCAAGATGGCGGATGGCACATTTTTACTTCCGCTTCGAAAGATGTGTTTTTACCTCTCGCTAAGAGAGGTATTGGATTCATGCTAAAAATCACATATCGAGATTTAAGTTAATAAGCACGATTTAAGGTCCCTAGAATCCGATTATAACATTTTTAAAATGTTGTGTGTGTGTGTGTATGTATGTATGTATGTCTGGATGTTGTAGACACGATTCCTCAAAAACTATAAGACTTAAAAAATATTTAACTGCAGTTTCCTCAATCTGACATTCCTGGGAAGAGCTGAAAAGGTTTTGGTAACAATTGAACAACCGGAAGTAGTAGTTTCTTAGAAAAATTATTCTAAATATAATTTTTTGGGAGTTTTTTTTTATTACATATTCAAGAACATAAAATTTTCCATCTAATACACTTAAAATTTTTATTATATCTTGTATAGATTTAGAGATAAAGACACTATAATTTATAGAGTAATCTAATCGCAGAGGCTAAAGCACTAAGGAAACCAGTTGACAAATTCCAATGTTTATAACATAGTTTGTAAATGACACATGTCAGTGTCAAAAATCAACAGTTTGTGACATTCTGATAGCTTTTTCTGGAAAGTATATTTAATCTTTCTTATTATTTTATTAATTAAATATTTGAAATTCTTCTTCTTCCTTGCGTTAATCCCGCGATGATGCAGGGTCCGCTTGCTTGCAAGTTAGACTTTGCTTGATTAATGCGACGTAAAAATTGCTCCAACCGATGTGTCGCTTCACCTGTCGCTGGAGTCCTCCACCATTAGGATAGAATTAAAAGTTCGTTTTTGAATGTCCACATTACATTTAAATTTGACAGGTGTCACTTATAACCTTCAAATAATTTCACACAGAATTTCACAATATTTGACCAAATTACGTTTCCATTCTTCAAAAAATATGTCATAATATATTTAAAACACTTCTATTCATAATATTTCAAACAAATTTCATATAAATTTCACGTATTTTTGCAAAATTTGGCGATAAATACTTCAATAAACTGTTTTCTCAATAAACAAAAGTAATTTTTACATATTTAATATTACTTAAATGAAAAACATGAAAATGACAAGTTTTATAAAATAAAATTAAATATTTGAAATTATAGGTAAAATGCATATATCCAACAGAAATATCACCAATCTGGTTAATGAATTGGAAGAATCTCTGACATTTAGAAACTTCCTCATACAATGAAAAACAGATATAATTAGAATTATATGTGTGCAGAAGATATGTTAAATACAATAAAAAACAATATTTGGGTAAAGTTCTGTAATTTTTTGTTATAAAACGATTCGAAAGCGAAGTGGAATACAATACTTATATAGCCTAACATGGAAATGGCGAGAGGTCTTGTGCTGGCCACAACAGATTTTTTCTTTATGATATCAGCAAGAAAATAAGGATATATTTAGCCCTATTCTGTAAGTTGTTGTTTGAGCAACGTTGCTAAAAATTTTAACCAATAGAAACAAATATAAAACTTGTCATTTTCATGTTTTATTTTTTAGTGTTCACAACTACCTATTATTGGTATTTGTTATTTGCTTTGGCAATGTTGCTAAGACATAATAACGTTCTTAAAATAGAGCTGATTATTATGTTTTGTTATTTAAGATGTTATTTATTAAATTTTTACATTCCGTCACTTAAGTTGAGGAAGATATTGTCTTTGGTCAAAAAATTCGGTGGTAAGTTTTTAATGAATAAGCACGTTTTAGGGTCCCTAGAATACGATTTTACTAATTTTACGTTGCTGTCTGTATGTGTGTGACAAATTTTCTCCGGCGATAACTCCAATACTATAATTCTAAAAATTATGATTCTTTCATATTCCTCTTCTTTACATCCATATGAAGAGCTGATTAGATTTTGTTATAATTAATCAACCGGAAGTTTCCAAAAATCTGTCACCTTTGCTATAATCATGGAAACAGCTGATATCTTTAAAAAATTCTAATTGACAGATGTCAGTGTCAAGTGCAAAACTAAAAATGGAAAGTATAAGATCAGATAGTGGTATAAAAGATAGAGTGTTCCTCTCAAGTGACATGCAGTTGCAGCCTCGCATCATGATTGGAACTTTCAATGCCGTGAGTACGAGGAAGACCAAAGAGAAGATGGAAGGACTGTGTCGCAGACCTGAGAGAGGTAGAACTGTGTGAAGAGAATGCGTTGGATAGAAATGAGTGGAAGAGAAGAGTATGAAATAGCAACCTATAATAAAATAGGGAAAAGCTGAACAAGAAGGAAGGAAGAGGCAAGTGCAATTTACATAGTGTATGTTCGTGTTAAAATTTTATTTGATTTATACAATATTTTCAAATGAACCTTCGGTATGGAATTTGTCAAAAATAGCATGTGTTCGTGTTACAATTTTGCAGGATATATAGAATATTTGCCAAGGATTGTATTTTGTACAAATCCCATACCAAAAGTTCATTGGAAAAGATTCTATATATCCAGTAATATTATAACACGAACATATACTATTTTCTGCAACATACCGAAAGTTACTTGGAAAATATTCTATAAACCAATAAAATTATAACACGAACATACACTAAGTAAATTGTACCTGACAGTGACATCTGACAATTAGAATTATTTTGCTGCTTCGATGATATAGCAAAGCTGGCTGATTTCTCTTTATAACTTTTTAACTCTATATTTACTGAATATGAAGGAAAATGTATAATCAAACAATATAGACAATAATATATTCTTCTATATTGATAATCAGAATCACATAAAATGTCAAAAAAATTATATTTAACTGCGTTTGTTCAAGTTGTTAAGAACTTCAATTAAGAGAACTTCTGGTTGACCAATTATAATCAAAATATAATCAGCTCTTCATATGGATGTAAAGAGCTCTAATTTTTAAAATTGTAGTATTGGAGTTATCGTCGGAGAAATTTTGGAACACACACACACACCCAAACACACACACACACACACACCCACAAACACACACACACAAACACATACGCACATCATCGCGTAAAACTAGTAAAAGAGCATTCTAGGGACCCTAAAATGTGCTTATTCATTAAAACTCAACACATATTTTTTTAACGAAAGACAATGCGTTCCTTACCTAAAGGTGACGGAAGGTAATAAATAGGACAATAATTTTCCTTCTCAGATTTGTATACGCAAGTTTACATGATGAATTATTTATTGATATTCATTTATTTCACACAGCAAAAATGCAACAATTATTAATTATATTAGAGCTGAGAAACAATGATGATGATATATGAACGAACTCTTTGAGAACAAATGATCTTACATTTAACAAATGATGATCTGTGAATACGGGCCAATGGCATTTTCTGTTGAGATTTATCTTTGAATGAATACAGTTATTACCAATAATATGTTAATAATATATTTATTTATAAAAACTGTAACAATTGTCTATAACTTCAAAGCATTGAACGCTAATCTAGTTAATGTAACTAGTTGTAGATTATGTAATCTAGACTAGAATCTAGAGTTGTAACATTGTAACGAATCGAAGAATGAATGTAACGTATGAAACATAGTTTTGGTATGGGTGATGAGTGGGAAGAACAGAAATTCAGCAGCTTATATAAAAGTATTTCAACCACAAAAACTGTCACTTGTTTGTAGTGGGTCATGTGCAGTGTCTCTTCCATCCCATCCGACACTTTCGATTACGCAAAGTAAACAACTTCAATAAATAAATACGTAAATAAAGTTTGTCAAGAAGCAACATTTAAAAAGGAACAAGAAAATAAACATTAGCAAGTACGTAATATCTTTTTACACAAATTTTATTTTCCCAAACTTACTTCTAGTGTGAATAATATTTTTTTTTCACTACTAGTCTAGGAACCCACTATTATTTACCTTTATTTGACATGAGAAATTGTTTTTCACCACAGCTTGCTTGTAACCATGGTAACCTAGGTCAATAATAATTTATTATTAACCTTGGTCTATAATGCAAACTGTCACTTTTCAATCAAACTCAAGCCTCCAAATCCAAATATTATTTATCCCATTAAACTCAAGAAAGGTGTTAAGTATATAATTTAAATTTGCCACTTTAATTTTAAATTGACCTACGCTGCCGCTTCGCCTGGCCACTGAGCTGTTTTGGTGAAAATGTGAAATATTTGGAGATGTAGGATTCAACAAATCACTATTTTCTTGTATTTGTAGGTAAATACATTTCAAAAGATTTATTTAAAAATAATAATAAACTAATAAGGCTGCTGACTGTAACAGCAGAAAGTGTTTTTATTAAATAATTAAATCAAATACAAATCAAGGCCCATAAGTGGGCGAAATGAGCAAAACGTCAGATAAAAACAAATGCAGCCTACTTTATTTTTGTGAATATTAACAAATAAGTAACGTTATTATTCATGTCAAAATTATTATCAATAAAAAAAAATTCAAAGAGAATTTATGTGCTAGTAGTGAAAAAAATAGTATATAAACCACGGTTGAGAAGATCATTATTGACCAGGTGCCTTATATCCCTCGGCCTTCGCCCTCGGGTTACAATACGCGCTGGGTCAATAATGATTATCTTCTCAACCTTGGCGTATAATATACTATTATTTTGCAACTAAACAAATAAATAGCTATAGAGTGATCAAAAAGAAATGATGCAGTTGGCAAAACAATTCTAGGGATCTTTTTATTCTACAGTTTACACAACACCAGCTGAAGGCGGAAATACTATTTGACATGTCATTTTGACAAAAATACAAATATGTTATGTCAGAGCAGGGGCCTGACAGCTAATAGCACTTTGAGTGATTGAAATGCTTTGGATTATTGCTCTATGGGTAATGTAAGAAATAATATTACATGGGTAAAGGACACACCAACCATTTTAATAAAAAATTGTAAATATGCCCAAATTTGAATTTTCAAATGTCACTGTCTTACTGTGAAAAACAGAAAATAAATTTATGTATCAATCTTACCAATTTCAAGTATTTTTCAAGTATTACCAACTGAATCAGTTATATTTGATCACTCTGTAAATAGCTATTATGGGATCAATGTTAAAAGTGACATACCAATATTTAGGTAATACAAATAGTTATTTATGACACAAGTCAGAATTAAAACACGCGCAGCGAGGGCTTTACGACCCTTGAGTAACTAAATATGTTTTACATATCAGTATCGTACATTTTATCGACGATTCAATCTAAAAATAAGCCCAATAATATAAAAAAACTTTTATTTATGTATAAATTAGGACAATATTAAATGATAACAAAATATTCACCCCGTGTTTTACATTTAACGTGTTTAAAATTTTTTAGGCTTGTTCACAGCTACGAAAATAAAAAATAAACACAAGGCATAAACACAAGGCTTTGCAAATGACACATTTAACACAAACTTAAGCACATACGTAATAACTGTCATTTGAGCAGTCAATTTACGTTCTGATGAAAGGATTCAAATTTAAATATAATTTGATAAAGCTGTTTTATGTTGTTATTATTACTTGTTATTGTTGTTATACCAAATGACTGCTGACATTACTGTATGTATTATTTTCGAAGTTGTGAGCATCTACCCCGAAGTCTTATTTGCAATTTTTTTTACGTCTGTTGAAAAAGTACTCTTTTTTCATTAAAATGGATTTATAAAGTATATCTTTTTAAAAGTGTGAAAAAAGTTCATTTTTTAACGCAAAGGCGAAATAATGAAACGTTACGGCACTTTTTTTCACACTTTTATTGGAGACATAAAAAAATTGTAAGCAACTCGTGTAAAAAGTGTCTTATTTCACTAATAGGATTTGATGAACTTGCCTGCGGCTCGTTCGGTCAAACTTTTCTATTCGTGAAATAAGATTACTCTTTTTACTCTTGTTGCATAAATAACTATTATTTGTAGTTATTTGCGTAGCTGTGAATGATTCTTGAATCACTCGTTGCTCGGCAACCTGTGACTAATGAAACTTTGTTACTAAACAACCGTTTTTCAAACTCAAAACTAACTAAACATCAATTTTACGCACTAATGCAGATGAAATAAATAAATATATCACGGCATATTACCCATTGCTGGGTGTGCCAATCTGCTTCACCTCACAGGCACTCATTACTGGCGTGGAGAAAATACCACAAGAGTCGGTATCGAACCCGGTTCCCTAGATTCACGACTAGACACTTTTTAGCGGTTGCGGTAAATTAAATTAATTAGTGACCCCAGTGATGCACACTCCACGCCAGCAATGAGTGCCTGTGAGGTGACGCCTGGTAAACGCCCGCACGGTACAAATATATCATCATCATTACCGATATTTGTGAGAAAGCAAATTGGCACACCTAGAAATGGGTACTATGCCGTGGTGATATATTTATTTATTTTATTCAATTTTGACGTTTTAAACTGTCAGTATTAACTCCATAGCAACAACTACAAGTAACATTTTATTCACAAGTGAATTAATTTTTTTTAAATCACACAATTTTTTTAATTCATTCTGCAACAAATAATACATTTAAAATAACACCAGGCCCGAAAATAACACTCACCACAATTATTATTAGATATTATCAGCCATTTTCATTATTTGTCATGACACAAATGACACACAATAATGCTTTTTAAATAAATGACTTGACATCTATCAGCGACGATTGTCATGCTCAACCTACTAACTGATCAGTTTTTTATTTTGTCAAAATTAAATATTATAATGGTTTTTATTATTATTTCGTGAAAATTGAATAAAATATTGTACAAACCACGTGAGATAAGAATGTTTATTCACTCGAAGAAATTAACTCACTCGCCCTTACGGGCTCGTGAGCTAAACTTTCTTCTCATGAATAAGCATTACCCTAGTTCACCCTAGTTCACTTGGTGTGTAAATATTTATTCAATTATTCAAGTTTGACGTTTTAAATTGTCATTATAACTCCATAATAGCAACAAGTATAAGTAACACTTCATTCACAAGTGAATTAAAATTCTTTAAATCAAACTCACATTTTTTTTTAATTCACTCTGCAACAAATAATGCATTTAAAATAACATCCGACACGAAATTAAATATATAAATATCTATAAATGCTTACAGTATAAAAGAAAAAATATTTTTTTAAATAATAATATATCTTTATGAAAACGGTAAATTACATGATTTAAAGAAAAAAAATGGATATCCGGGTTATAATTCATGATACTTAGTTCTAATTAAAAATACATAAAAATGCAATTATAATTACTCGTATATAAACAATACTTCAACTAACAATTAACAAATAATTATTATATATTATTATTGCATTTTGCGAGAAAAAACAGCATTTGCTTTTTACCTCCCGCTACCCTTGGTAAGGTAGGTATAGGGACCGTGCTAAAAATCGCATAACGGAGATTTTAAAAATGACCATGTCCTTAGAATTCAATTTTAACATTTTCATAATAATGTCAGTAGGTGTGTTTATTCTAATATGGAAAGATACCATTAGATTTTGGTGTAAATCGGTTAACCGGAAATGGCACTTTACTTGAAGCTCATAATGGTTTTTCTTCAAAAAATACCATTAAATGCAATTTTTTCGAATTTTATGTCAGGTATACATTCATACTTTGTCAATATATTATACAGGTAAATTTAAAAAAATAAATATTTTTTATAAATCCCAGAGCCTTTGATCAACACAATTCCTTTATTACACAGTTCATATTTCAAATGTATGTAACTGACAGATAAATGTCACTGTCAAAAAACTAATCACTTCAAATTAATAATGGTGACATTTTAAAAAGAAAATAGTAAATAAAGCAATAGTGATGTATATGCAAAGGAACATAATACAGTTTGCAGCATTAGTAAATCGTGGCAAACAAAAAACAAAGTTCAATTAGCATAAAAAAGTAAGTCAAAAGTAAACAATCAAATTCCAAGTGGAATTATAATTTCATCAGATAACATCCGAAGGTAGCAAAACATAAAGATTATGCGACGTAAAAAATTTCTCCAGTAAACGAAAGTTAATTCTTATTAATGGGATGCTGTGTGATACGGAAATTACAGGTACCACAAAAACAAAAATAAAAAATTCAATTCTGTTGCGAAAGAGGCAAAGGACTTTCAAAATTATGAGCCACTTGCTATGTGTGGAGTAAAAGTTTACTGTACTGGTTTCGGAGGCATCGACAAAGAAACAAAAATTCCAAGAAGGCTGGTACCGTTTAATAACTTCAAGTTTTTTGAATCATCGTGGTCTGACGATTGTATAGGTACGCATATTTTGAAGATGACAATGCCATGTACTTAAGACTTTATATTGATAGAAATCTTCAAACTTATACAATCATTTTAAACAGTTATCTGTCATTTGAAATTAAATAGCGAAAGTTAAATAAGTATAATCAATTTTTATAAGTATTCTTGCGAGTAAAGATATGGAATTAAGCAGAAAGCATTTTGGAATCATGATTTATAAAATCAATTTGATCGTTTTTAAGCCCCCCTGGAGTAACGGCCGGTTTCAAAATAAATATAAAGTCACTTTACTTTTTAAGTTTGATCTAAAAGTGAAAAAAATCTATTATGGCCAGCACAAGACCTCTCGCCATTTCCATATTAGGCTATATAAGTATTGAATTGCACTTCCCTTTCGAACCGTCGTTTTATAACAAAAAAATACAGAACTTTACCCAAATACTGTTTTTTATTGTATTTAACATGTCTTCTGCACACATATAATTCTAATTATATCTATTTTTCATTGTATTAGGAAGTTTCTAAATGTCAGAGATTCTTCCAATTGATTAACCAGATTGGAGGGTATTTCTGATTGATATAAGTATTTTACCTATAATTTCAAATATTTAATTAATAAAACAATAAGAAAGATTAAATATATACTTCCCAGAAAAGCTACCAGAATGTCACTAAAACTGTTTATTTTTGACACTGACATGTGTCATTTAAAAACTATGTTATAAACATTGGAATTTGTCAACTGGTTTCCTTAGTGCCTTAGCCTCTGCGATTAAATTACTCTATATATTATAGTGTCTTTATCTCTAAATCTATACAAGATATAATAAAAATTTTAAGTGTATTAGATGGAAAATTTAATGTTTTTCAATATTTAATAACAAAAAATTCCAAAAAATTATATTTAGAATTTTTCTCAGAAACTACTACTTCCAGTTGTTCAACTGTTACCAAAACCTTTTCAGCTCTTCCCAGGAATGTCAGATTGAGGAATCCATAGTTAAACAATTTTTAAGTCTTATGGTTTTTGAGGAATCGTTTCTACAACATCCAGACATACACACATACACACATCCACACACACACACACACACACACACACACACACACACACAGACATTAATTTAAAAAGGTTATAATCGGATTCTAGGGACCTTAAATCGTGCTTATTCACTGAAATCTGGATATGCGAATTTTAGCATGAATCCAATACCTCTCTTAGCGAGAGGTAAAAAGTATTTCTTAATTTCACTTTAAGTTAAAGTTGTTAGTTTAAAGTCCTTTAAAATAGTCATTATGACAGTTCCTTTAACTTAGAGTGAAGTTATGAAACGCTTTTTTCACTTTTAGATCAAACTTTAAAAGTAAAGTGACTTTATATTTATTATGAAACCAGCCGTTTGTTTGACAGTTTTTTTAAGACACTATACTATCTAAATCAAATCAGTCTGTCAAACAAATTCCAGTGGCGTGACAATAATTGTTTGCTAAGGGAAAATAAAGAAAAAGATATATCTAATTACCGGGTCTGCGTCTGGTCACGAACCTGGGGAACCGGGTTCGATCCCGACCGACGCCACATATTTGTGTGACCCTTGTGGTGCACTCTTCACGCCAGCAATGAGTGTCCACGAGGTGACGCCTGGTAAACGCCCGCACGGTACAAATGTCATCATCATTATCGATGTCTGTACAAAGCAGATTGGCGTACTCAGAAATGGGTAATATGCCGTGATGATACATTTATTATCGTTACCTTTAGGTAAGGAAGGTATTGTCTTTTGTCAAAAAATTCGGTGGTAGTTTTTAATGAATAAGCACGTTTTAGGGTCACTAGAATACGATTTTACTAGTTTTACTATGTGTGTGTGTGTGTGTGTGTGTGTGTGTGTGTGAGAGAGAGAGAGAGAGAGAGAGACAAAAATTTCTCCGACAACAAAAATTATACTCGTAATTCTTTCGTATTCTTCTTTACATCCATATGAAAAGCTGATTAGATTTTGTTTATAATTGATCAATCAGAAGTTCCCTTATTTGAAGTTCTTAACAGTTTTTCTTGAAAAATCTCGGTTAATTAATTTTTGTCGTTATATGTGATTATCAATACGAAAGAATATCTTATTATCTATACGGTTTGATTATATATTTTCCTTCATATTCAATAGATATAAAGTTAAATAATTTTAAAAAGATTAACTTTCATAAATCAGCCAGCTTTGCTATAATCATGAAAACTACTGACATTAAAATAATTCTAATTGCCAGATATCCCTGTTAAGTGCAATTTACAAAGTGTATGTTTGTGTTATAATTTTACTGGATTTATAGAATCTTAAGGAACTTTCGGTTTGGAATTTATAGTAGTGGTGGGATCCGGATAGTTTCGATTTCGGATCCAAAAATACCCGGATATCCGGATAATTGATTGTTGAACTATCCGGATCTAAGTATCGGATTTTGGATCCGGATCTAAGTATCGGATTTTGGATCCGGATCTAAGTATCGGATTTTGGATCCGGATCTAAGTATCGGATTTTGGATCCGGATCTGAGAATCGTATTTTGGATCCAAATCTGAGTATTGGATTTTGGATCCGGATCCGAGTATGAGTATCAGATTTTAGATATGGAATTTCAGAATCCATATCGGTTCTCGGATTCGAATATTCTCAGTACTGAACCCGATGATAATATTTGAATGTATAAGTATTATCATGGAGTTTCAAAACCAAATAAAACTGATTATGAAATAATCCGCAATAAATTTTTGTTTGCTATAGTTAATAGAATTGAATCCAGAATTAAAATTCGGATCCGGATCCGTAAACAAAACATCGAATCCGGATCCAGATCCAAGTCCAGATCCGAATCCAAAAGGGATCCGGACTCAAATCTGGATCCGGATCCAAATCCGAATTAAATTTACGGATATCCGCTTCAATATCCGAACATCGGATATCCGAGAAACCGGATATTTTGAGATCCGGGTACTCGGATCCAAGTTTTGCCGGATCCTCACAGCACTAATTTATAGGAAATAAGTATATGTTCATGTTAGAGATACTGGATATATAGAATCTTTTCCAAGGATCTTTTGGTATGGGATTTGTACAAATACAAAATACATAGAATTGACGGAAGGTAATTATGCGGGCCACATCAGAATTTTTTGTGCCGGATTTATTTACCGCATCCCTGACAAAAATTCAATAATATTATTGCAAATTTTGATGTATTACACCATCCCATTTTGAAACATGGTATAAATTTGACTATAATAAGAAGGCTATGAATGCAATATGTAACAATCAATTTAAAAGGGGAATGAACTTCATATCATAGAATATTATATTTATTTTATTAATGATGTGTGCAGATACATGAAATACAGTAATAAATATTTGCATACGATTACAGTTATATGTTGTAATAAATCATTCAAAATGACCAAAAATTAGATTAAAATTTATGATACGAATCAATTAAGGTCCATTTACCATCAGACAAAATGATAAAAATCATTTATTTACTCTTTATTAAATGTCATAATGTCACATTTTTAAATCACGTTCTATGCGATAATAACTGTTTAACCTTTTGCAGATAATTCAATTCAATTAATCAATTTTAAAGTGCTTTTATTTCCGTGACAATGTTTTATCAATTACAAAGATAAAAATGAACAAAGTTAATTAATATTATTAACAATATTTTTGATACAAATCGGCCTTCTATTCTTCTTTTTAAAATTCGCCAATAGTCAATGATGTATTGTATATTAATCAATGAAAAAATAAAAAAATATATTAATTAGTATTGTACTAAAAATTTATTCTCTTATCTAAAAAATCAAGTGCGTTATTGATGATTTTTACCTTCCGTCACTTTTAGGTAAGGAAGGCATTGTCTTTGGTCAAAAAATTTGGTGGTGTTTTTAATGAATAAGCACGTTTTAGAGTCCCTAGAATACGATTTTACTAGTATATATGTGTATCTGTGTACATGGAAACTGCTGATATATTCAAACAATTCTAACAGACAGATGTCTGTGTCAAGCGCAATTTACGTAGTATATGTTCGTGTTATAATTTTATTGGATACATAGAATTGACGAAAGGTAATGTGCTGACCACATCAGATTTTGATAAACAAGTTCGTTTCATTTCATTGTGGTATAGTGAATACTATAATGGATTCATTACAGTACTCATTCCTTCCTATAACGAATGTATAGAGGTACTTAAATTTTATAATGTTGTCATTAATGCAGCAACATATTAATAGATATTTATACACCAAGTGAGTTAAGGTAATGTTTATTCATGGGAGGAAAGTTTAGCTTAAATTCTTAAAATTTTGTTAGCTCACGTGGTTTATACAATATTTTATTCAATTTTGACGAAATAATAATAAAAACCATTATAATATTTAATTATGACAAAATAAAAAACTGATCAGTTAGTAGGCTGAGCATGACAATCGTCGCTGATAGATATCAAGTCATCTAATTTAAAATGCTTTATTGTCTGTCATTTATGTCGTGAAAAATAATGAAAATGGCTGATAATAACTGATAAATACTGTGGTGAGTGTTATTTTTGTGCCTGATGTTATTTTAAATGTATTATTTGTTGCAGAGTGAGTTAAAATTTTGTAAGAGTGATTTAAAAATTTTTAATTCATTTGTGAATAAAATGTTACTTATAGTTGTTGCCATGGAGTTAATAATAGCAGTTTAAATCAACTGATTTTTTTTTAAAAATCACTGATTTTTATCACAGATGAAAAAAAGATTCAAATTGTAATAAAAATGAATTTATTTACTACAAAAGTATAAATAACAAAAATATGGACTGTATTTGAATTCTAACAGATTACTATTACATGCTTTGACCTATTTTATTTAGGTATGTATTGTTTAAAAAGAGGCGCGCGTGGGTACGTTATATTTATATACTAAATTTATGCAAAAATTCAAATGCATCTTTTAGGGTTTATTACAGATTTCCTTTTCGTTTATGAAATAAAATATTTATATTGCTTTTAACACAATTAAAAAAGTACAATAACACCACTAGATCTTTAAAAATAAAAAAAAAATCAAAAAATCATGATTTATTTGATTTAAAAAAAAAATCAATGATTTTTGATTTTTTTAGATTAATCATGATTTTTTCCAACCCGTCAAAATTGAATAATGTTATTATTATTATTTATTATTATTATTGATATTTGTAAACAGATATTTATCACCAAATTTATTTTTAAATTAGGTACAAATTAATAGTACTAAGTAATCCTATTATTAATAACTTATCTATTCAATGCTATATTTTATCATATAATTAATCGTTTATTTGTTGACAAAAATCTAACAAAAAAAAATTATATAATAAATGTCTTATCATTTATTAATTGAACTAACGCATGCGACAATCTGATTACCATTGCAACTATGACAGTAGGTATACGTAGAGTGTCTCTAAACTCTCTTTAACTGCATTTGATTTTTGACGTCACGCGGTGACATTTCTATTTTTCTCTCGCTCTGCACCAGACTCTACAGTAGGCTGCGAGAGAAAGATAGCAATAGCGTAACGTCACAGTGACACTGACAACAAATAGTAAATTTCTCCTAAAGCAATTATTAAAAAAAGTTTTTTTTTTTTATGTTAATCGTTATTTATTGAGAAGTACTTTAAGAACAAAGTGTACATTTTCTTATTTTTTGTTATGGTGGAGGACTCCATTGTATTGCCAACTGTAATTATGATCACCGTGTAGTTATTTGTCCATTAAGAGCGCAAAATGGTATTTCTTTATACAATGATTTTACGATCGCCGATCGCCACTTATTAATTTTTCAGCGTCACTGGGGTGGGATCCTAAGACTACCCTATCATAGCGTTCCTTTCTCTATCAATTTCCACGATTGTTACGGAAACGAAGTGTTATTTGTCGCTACGCTATCATAGCGAAGTCTTGGCGTCCTACCCCTATCGCTGCGTTCAATGGAATGTTTGATTTTAGAGTTAAAAATTCGGAGTGAGCGCCTTTTCTGTTTTGTTGCGCACGAGCGCCAAAGTACGCTTGCAGAGACAAACACAAGCGCAAATACCTACTTGGTATATTGACTGTAGAAAAAGTTACTTTCCGATGC
The DNA here is from genome assembly GCA_943142095.1 of Ophonus ardosiacus. Lineage (NCBI taxonomy): Eukaryota > Metazoa > Arthropoda > Insecta > Coleoptera > Carabidae > Ophonus > Ophonus ardosiacus. Next base: position 6,459,572 of record OW964835.1, read on the forward strand.
CTACATGAATGTTTCCATGGCGATCAGTTGTTTATTTATTTTCTTGCAGTAAAATATAAAATAATGCCTATAGCACATAGCAAAGTATCACTTTCAGGTTTTGTTACGTAAATTAATATTAAATTTGTGTTTACAAAGCACCCCTATGCAAAATGATGACGACATAACATTTAAATATTGAAAATAACCTTAAAATTAAAACAAATTCTAAACAATCGGCTAAAAAATAAAATGACCGGTAGTATTTACTCAAAATTTTAGTTACCCTGACTAGAAATACATTGAGGTGATTAAAAAACAAGTGAATTTGTTACTTTAGTCAACGCTTAATCACCCCTGTTTAAGAGTAAATACTACCGGTCGGGTCTGTGTTCAACACGAAAAACAAAGCAGATTTACTAAATTCAAAGCCCCGGCTTCTTATCGTCTATGAAACAAAACCGCGCAGTAAATCTGCTGTCTTTTGCGTTTTAAATGAAATAAATACTTTCGTATGATTATATAAACTTACAATATTCATAAATACTTTAGTTTTGTAAAAGATTTGAAGCAAAATTAACAACACATATTCACAAATACACTACTTAGAAGAACAACTATACATTGGACACCATTTTTCACCTTCAACTGTCATTAGTCACTCCTACCAACTTACTACTGTGTTTAGGCGGGTTTTTCAAAATTTAAATTAAATATAAATATATCTTTACACTGTATATTATTTGTTAATGAATTAATATTTGTTTTAGATTCATCGCCATCAAAATTGAAGTAGACACTGCACAAAATAAAACATAATGAGACTGATAATAGCATCTATGATAATAATTCATTTCTACACATCTTATGCTTCATTAATAGAAAAAATATTCACCATGTACGGAGAACCTTTTATCAGATTTAACAGAAGTGGTTACCCAAAGTTCCCATCAACGCAATCAGTTACTTGTGGAATGAGAAGTGTAGACTTCAATCCTGAAAGAGCCCCAAAAATTGTTGGCGGAGTTCAGCCCCCTTATGGGGCATACCCTTGGCTCGTAAGTAATACGAAATTGATTTAAAATGATCAAAAATTGACAGTTTTTGTCCAGGTGGACGTAAAAGTATTTCGCCCAGAAAACAAAAAATTTGAGCACCATTGTGGTGGTGCTATCATCGGCCCAAGATTGGTCCTGACGGCAGCCCATTGTGTCCAAGCCCCGATTTTGCCCGAGCATCTCCGAGCGGTGGTCGGAGAATATAGACTTAAGGAAATGGATGAACATGAGGCATACTACAAAGTGGAAAAAGTCATACCTCATCCGGATTTCAGAAAAGGTAAGTATATTCACAGGGGTCATTTTTTCTTTCTCTTAATGAAAAAAACTGCAGTGCGATGTTTATAATCAGTCCACACAACCTACTCAGTGCCTCCTAGAGGCGTCAGTTTACCACACTGATGAGATCTAATAAGAGCGAAACGCGTCTGTGGTTTTAGTTGGGTAGGCCAATCTGATAAATGACCGACAGGTTGATTCAGAAGTTGAAATCTTGTGAAACACGTATCAAGCATGATTTTTAAAATTTTATTTGAAAATAGTTTCACCAAGTATTGCAATGAGCCTGTTTCACATTTTTTAAATAGATATTTACACACCAACTGAGCTAAGGTAATGTTTATTCATGAGAAGAAAGCTTAGCTCACGAGCCCGTAAGGGCGAGTTAGTTAAATTCTTCGAGTGAATAAACATTCTTAGCTCACGTGGTTTGTACAATATTTTATTCAATTTTGACGAAATAATAATAAAAACCATTATAATATTTAATTTTGACAAAATAAAAAACTGATCAGTTAGTAGGCTGAGCATGACAACCGTCGCTGACAGACGTCAAGTCATATATTTAAAATGCTTTATTATCCGTCATTTGTGCCGTGAAAAATAATGAAAAGGGCTGATATTAGCTCTGTTCGATGAGAAGTGCTTGAAGTGCAGAGCAGAATAGTGCAGTGCAGTGTAGTGTACACTAGTACAGTCTAATTCTTGTGGTTTCATAAAGCACACTAGTGTATATTTGGGCAAGTTTGCTCAGCTGTGAGTAATCAAGCCAAGCATAGCCAAAGGTGTAAAAGGTTAGGTTGTTTATAAACACCGTCATATCATAAAGGTGTAAAAAAGTGACTGCAGAAATGTCTGTTTTAAAGAGCATAGTGAACTAATAAACGATTCTAACGAAGATCAATCATCACTTGATTTTTCATCAGATTCAGAGACAGATATATTAATTCTTTATATAACAAAACAAAATTTTAGGTTAATAAACAGATGTATAGATGGGATAGAATTAAAATGTCTACTGAACAACATTTAGTTTCCCCCACTCCTAGTCTGCACTTTCTACACCACCTCGCGAGTCAGGTCAGAAACGTGAGCACTAGTTCTTAAAATTTTTGTCATCGAACAGCCTGCCAGAAACTGCCCGTTTCTCATAAAACATGTTAGTGTAAGAAAGTTAACACTAGGGCGGCCTAGTACATGTCATCAAACAAAGCTAATATCTGATACATAATGTGGTGAGTGTTATTGTCGTCCTTGATGTAATTTTTAAATGTATTTTTTGTTGCAGAGTGAGTTAAAATTTTGAGAGAGTGATTTAAAAATTTCTAATTCACTTGAGAAAAAATCTGTTGTGGCCAGCACAAGACCTCTCGCCATTTCCATATTAGGCTATATATGTATTGTATTGCACTTCGCATTCGAACCGTCGTTTTATAACAAAATATTACAGTACTTTACTCAAATATTGTTTTTTATTGTATTTAACATGTCTTCTGCACACATATAATTCTAATTATATCTATTTTATATCATTTTCATATCAGAGATTGTTCCAATTCATTAACCAGATTTACGGTATTTCTGATGGATATATGCATTTTACCACAATTTTACCTATAATTTCAAATATTTAATTAATAAAACAATAAGAAAAATTAAATATACTTCCCAGGAAAAGCTATCAGAATGTCACTAAAAATGTTGATATTTGACAATGACATGTGTCATGTTATAAACATTGGAATTTGTCAACTGGTTTCCTTAGTGCCTTGGCCTCTGCGATTAGTGTACTCTATAAATTATAGTGTCTTTATCTCTAAATCTATACAAGATATAATAAAAAATTAAAGTGTATTAGATGGAGAATTTTTTGTTCTTCAATATTTAATAAAAAAAACTCCCAAAAAATTATATTTAGAAATTTTTTTTTAAGAAAGTACTTCTTCCGGTTGTTCAATTGTTACCAAAACCTTTTCAGCTCTTCCCAGGAATGTCAGATTGAAGAAACTGCAGTTAAATATTTTTTATGTCTTATAATTTTGAGGAATCGTCCCTCCAACATCCATACATACACACACACACACACACACACACACATACACACATCCACACACACACACAGACATCATCGTAAAAAAGTTAAAATCGGGTTCTAGGGACCTTAAATCGTGCTTATTCACAAAAATCTGGATATGCGAATTTTAGCATGATTCCAATACCTCTCTTAGCGAGAGGTAAAAAGTGTTACTTATAGTTGTTGCTATGGAGTTAATAATGACAGTTTAAAACGTCAAAATTGAATAAAAGTATTTTAAATGAAAGTTTATGCAATGTTTTTCATATTAATAAAAATATGAATAATGATTTATTATTTTCGAAAATAATTAAATAAAAAGAATGGCGCAAAAAATAGTCATGAAAAACTACCCCCCACTCCTGTGACGTCGAGTACATACAGCACGTCATCCATAACCAACAGGAAAACAGTTTACCTTATATATAAAAATAAGCAGGCGATAGTTTGTCATATGTTCATCTGAATATACTCTGACGTCACATTCTGTTTCGGATCATGTGGCTTTTTGAAAATATTACACAAATTTCTATATTTAATTGTATATATCTAATGGATATTTCGCGACGTTTTCAAATTTGAGTCATATAATCATATAAAAAAATTTGCAACAACCCTATTGTATTTTGTGCATTTATTATTAAAAGTAAATGATTGTTTTCTTTGATTACAGTTGGACCATATAGTCATGATATCGCAATATTAAAATTAGGCGGACCTGGAATTAAATTTAGTCCATTTGTGAGTCCAATTTGTTTACCGGAAGCTGAAGAAAGTCCTCCTCCAGGTACCTGGTGCACGGTTTCCGGATGGGGTGCCAGTAACAGTAAGTATCCGTGTATTATAAATTGCAAATACGCCATAAAAAATTGTTTAAATAATTCGTTCATAAACTACAAGCGATTGAAATGAAATATCATATCCTAAGAGCTAAGCCATTTGATTGGTTGTCAGATTTGAAAAACGAGATGCACGCAGAATCGTTGGTGAGGTCGTAATACGTTAACGCCAAATTCTAAACAGTATCGTATCTCGCTTATTGCCTAAAATTTTTAAATAGCCTTTGCACTAAAATTTATAGTTCATCTTGTTTTGGACAAACTGGTCGAACAATAGCTACTAGAATAAAGGAACACCAACGCCATATAAGACTTAATCAGCCTGATAAATCAGCGGTAGCTGAACATGCCATAAAAGAACTTCACGGAGTTGATTTTGAAAATACGAAAATTATAGCAAAGGAAAATCACTGGAATAGAAGATTGATAAGAGTAGCTATAGAAATTCAGAAGTCTCCTAATAATATCAATCTTAACACAGGCTATAAACTAAATAAATCATGGTACACTGTTATTCGTTTATAATTTTCTTTTTCATTTGTATGTTTTATATTAACCATTTATCAATGTACCTTTGATTTTATATACTTGTAGTCTTGACTACATATTTATTTATTTATGTTATTATTATTAAAATCTGAAGAAGACAGTACCTTGCTGTCAAAACGTTGTTAATTTGATAAAATATCTACAGAGCTAAACCCAAATATTGTGTAATTGCAAAATAATAACTTGTTTCTATAGTTTCCATCTTCATATAGTGGAAAAATATAATAAAACATGTTTAATAAAAAGTTTTAATTCATAATTTAATGTTACAAAATTTGAATTTTTACATCTCTAGAAACGTCCTTGAAATTTGTGACGTCAAGTTGATTATCTGTTGCTCATTTCAAAGTAAATATTTTCGTTTAAAAACACAGATGGTGCCAGTAGTTAACACGCGCGGGTATATTTCTTGTTTGACATTTCGTCCACTTTATAATTATTACTCCTATTTTTACCATAAACAAACACAGGACAAACACCGAAATACACGCTGCTACTAAAATCATATGTAAACAAGCAAATGGCTGTCATGAACAAGTGGATTTATGCGCTGAAGTTTGTTGCAGATGTCACCATCGAGTTGACGTCATAAGCGCGCCATGATAAAAAATTTGAATTGCGATGAAATTTTTTAAAATTCATATCTCATGTGATGCATACATTTTCTTACTCAAAGTTAGATATTCAGAGTCCTACTGGTCTGTACTAATGTAAAAAAATATTTTTAAAAAATGTCGGAATATCCCATTCTCGAGATCCGAGAAATTGATAAGCACGAGAAATCATGAACCCTAGTGTCGGAACAACAATGCTCGCTAATAGTTAAAAGTTCCAGTGAGCGTGCCACAAACTAAACATTTCTTTGGAATCCGCGGACTATTCTGACGGTTTGAAATTGATCAGGGATTGAAATATTTTGCTGAGCAAACAAATGATTTTTACAGGCCTATTCTGTAAAACATTCGCTTAACGAATCGTTATCATAACGATAATCGTTGTTATGAAAATCGTTATTTGTATTTTACGAAAATCGTTATTTTTGTATTCTGTAAGATCGATCGTTAAAACATTATCGTTGAATTTAATTGATAACGAAATCGTTATAATTTTTTTGCGATTGGTACTATTGTTTAGTCAATTCACTATTAAAACTGACATTTAAATTTCATTTTGAAAATTGTTGGTGAAGATTTATATTATTATTTCATTTTATTAATGGCTATTTATTATTATTCTCTATTATATTAGATATGGATAAGTAAACGAGGGCCTCAAAAACTACAAAAGAACAATATGCTATTATGTAGACTTTCTTGCAAGTAGTGTCGCTCTGAGAACAAATAAATATTATCCAGAGAATCCAAATCAGATTGAAGAAGCATATGCTGAATTGGCTAGGGGATTAAATGCACTCAGTAAAATAAAGCATATGTAAAAGTATGATTAATATAGAGCACTTTTAGGAGATTTGGTATATCAGTTATCATTGTATTTGCTTCTAGAAATGGCAACAGTTCAGTAAAATCTCTTGCGGCGACTCGTGATAATCTAAATAATTTTCTAAATTTTCCTGTGGGATAGTAAAAGGATCACTTTTATCTCTTAAAGCCCTATGAATTTTTCAAAGATTTTTCCTGTTAAATATATTTAGAATAAATAAATAAATATATCATCACGGCATATTACCCATTTCTGAGTGTGCCAGTATCTACAACACATGTAGACATCGGTAATGATGACGATATATTTTACCGTGTGGGCGCTTACCAGGCGTCACCTCACGGGCACTCATAGCTGGCGTGGAGAGTGCACCACAGGGGTCATTTTTGTGCCATTTAAAATTGGAAATATTTGGCGTCAGTCGGGATCGAACCCGGTTCCCCCAGGTTCGCGACCAGACACTCAGGCACGCGGCCAAGGGACCAATATATTTAGTAAAATTGGAATATAATCTGACATATTTTCAAAATATATAATTACCTTTCATTATTTTCTTCGAAAAAGTGAAGAAATAATAATAATTCGGGATCACCATTCATTATAATGGCAATTAATATTTCAAGAATATTGAAATGTGATTGAAATGCAACAAATCGTTAACATAACGATCAGTTTTTTCTTGTCCTTAAAAAATAACGATTTTACGAAAATCGTTATCATCTTGTCGTTATGAACAATTGAATTTTTGCTTACAGAATACCACTTTAACGATTATCGTTATTTTAACGATATAACGATTCGATATGTCATAACGATCGCTTACAGAATAGCCCTGTTAATCGTAGATTTAAAATTTCTATTATGCAAACATTTTTAAACTACGCTCATGATCAAAATGGTTTGTGACAGTTTCTGACTGTTGTGCGAACAACCAAATGTTGTAAATAAAAAAAAATCTTACCTTTTAGGTAGTGACTTGGACACCATTTCCCCAACACTACGCACCGCTTCGGTTCCCATTCTATCCTCCAACGTTTGTCGCCGAGCAGAAGTCTACGGCCAACGCTCCCAGCCCATCTTGGACAGCATGGTCTGCGCAGGTCGTCTAGCTGGCGGAGTGGATGCCTGCGCCGGAGACTCAGGGGGCCCTCTGGCCTGTCCGCAGCCCCAGCGCTACGCCCTCGCAGGGCTCGTGTCTTGGGGGGATGGATGCGCGCAGCCCAACAGACCAGGGGTTTATACCAGAGTGGGGAGTTATACAACGTGGGTGAGACGCGTGGCTGACATGCTCGGAGTTGCCATCAGCTGAAAATAAAGATGAATATGTTGTTTAGTATAAGAGACAATGTTATGTGTACATATTCTAGATGTTTTAGTCTAGGGCTGTTTTAATTTAAATATACTATATAAAGCTGTTGAATATGTTATTACTTGCGCCTGGTGAACTATATCAGCAAATATTTCTAAACTATTTTGTTTATTGAGAAAACAGTTTATTGAAGTATTTATCGCCAAATTTTGCAAAAATACGTGAAATTTATATGAAATTTGTTTGAAATATTATGAATAGAAGTGTTTTAAATATATTATGACATATTTTTTGAAGAATGGAAACGTAATTTGATCAAATATTGTGAAATTCTGTGTGGAATTATTTGAAGGTTATAAGTGACACCTGTCAAATTTAAATGTAATGTGGACATTCAAAAACGAACTTTTAATTCTATCCTAATGGTGGAGGACTCCAGCGACAGGTAAAGCGACACATCGGTTGGAGTAATTTTTACGTCGCATTAATCAAGCGAAGTCTAACTTGCAAACAAGCGGACCCTGCATCATCGCGGGATTAACGCAAGGAAGAAGAAGAAGAGCTAAAAAGACGGTTAAATGGGCAAACAATTTCTATTTCACAAGACATATTTAAAGAAAAGAGAAAAGATTATTATAAAACTTTACATGCATTTTTATCAAAAAATCGTTATCTAATCCCCGTATTCATAAAAACTTGAAAAAAATTTAAACCGTTCGTTATAATTTTTATCATATATAATATCATAAGTGGTAAATTTTTGCCTAGCAATTTATTGAGTGACATTGACAAAAAAATCACGAGTTGTCAAGCGAGTGATTTTTGATCAATGTCACGAGATAAATTAGCAAAAGGCTCGAGTAACAATCTGAAAATTTTGCCAGGATAAAATTTAACCACGAATGGTATTCGGATGACTATTTCAAAAATAAAAATAAGCGGACAGGACTTTGACAGGTATATAAACAATATTTCCTAGGCACTCTTAAAACCCTTAAAACGTCAAAAAAATTTCACTTATGCCCGTATTCATAAAGACTCGTAAAAAATTTAAACGGTTCGTTATAATTTTTTCCAAAAAAACAGTCGACATTGAAAGAAAAATCGAAATTTTATTTGTCAAGTTTGATTCTATTTGTCAAAAATTATAACGAACCGTTTTGAAACTTTACGAGTGTTTATGAATATGGGCATTACTTAAAATACAGCATCTTATTGACTTAAAGGGAGCGAAAATTTTTTTGTGAGATTGTTTTGTCAAAATGAAACTTGGTAAATAGGTAGAATCCTGAATGGATTGGTTTATAAATGTATGAGTGAAATAGTCCAATATAAACAGTCGACATTGACAGAAAAATCGAAATTTTATTTTTTGTCAAGTTTGATTCTATTTGTTAAAAATAATAACGAACCATTTTGAAACTTTACGAGTGTTTATGAATATGGGCATAAGGGTATTAGACTATTATATCAATGAATTCATAATTAAATTCTCTAAAGAATGAGGAAATAACATATATATGTTCTTAAGATATACGCATTCAACAAGTTTGCATGACTATATATATATGATGAAATATATTTTCAGAGAGTCCATAAAATGTTTTGTTACTATTTTTTTGATGTGTCTGAAACAAATTTTCTACTTATCATTTTACATTAATGAAAAGCAGGAAAAAAGAAAATATTCGGAACTGTAGTCTGGAAGATTTTAATTTCAAACCAATGTTTCGATCATAGCTATGATCCTCTCCAGGGTTAAATCAAGTCAGAAAAATAATGAAATATTTGTAACAAACGTTAACAAACATCGATGATTTATATGTGAAATACACAAATCACAAAGTTATAATAAATGAAAAAAAAACTTTTTTTATATATAATATAAAGGGAACAGAATTAATGGACAAGTTTTATAAATACAGTAACATTTTTGAAAAAAGTCTGATCAAAGCCATCTACGAATTGCATCTATGAATTAAGATTTTATGCTGTCAAATTTAGTAGTGTCGTTTACATAGTTTTTATGAGGTACACAAGATATTATGTACCCTCTTAAAAACTAAGTAAAAGACACTACTAAATTTGACAGCACAAAATCTTAATTCATACTATTCATAGATACAATTCGTAGATGGCCTTGATTGGACTTCTTTCAAAAATTTTACTGTATGTACCTGTATATTCCTATTATATTTTGGTGATGCATTTTCAATGACTGTAACTGTATTTTTTCAAATAATGTATTATTTACATGATTATAATCAATAAAGCTATTGTTGCAATCATTTCACAAACAAAAAAAAATGTTATAGCAACAAACACTGATAGTAAATTAATTTGTTACAAATATAAAATACCTGTTATACATTTATGATCATAAGTTCATGTGTTATTTTCCAAATAAATGAAACATATTTAATTATTTTATTTTCATGTTTTTCTGTAGTGGCTCACAAAAATATTCGTACACTTCAATTTTACAAGAAAATATCAAAATAAACAAGATTTACGATAAAAAATAATTTAAAAATTTAATTATGTCTTTTAATATTTGATAATAGAAGAAAATCAAATTTGAATCTAAATTATGCCATACGATTGCCAAGTTTTAGTAAATAAAATACCTAAATGAAATTAAGATTTCGATTTGCCTTTATTATGCTCAATTTTAAATTTTTAGCTAAAAAAAAAATCGATGTGGCCAGCACAATACCTCTCGTCATTTCCGTTTTGTTACATAAGTATCGAATTTAACATTTCTTGCATACACAAATAATTCTAATTATATCTATTCTTTCATTCTATAAGGAAAATTATTTCTATTATTTGTAAATGATTTTTTTTAACAAATAGGCCAGTTTATGTGGGACGGAGTTCGTGCGTCAAAATTTTCCTTATTCAATAAATTCTCCTCCCACAAAGCTTTGTTTATATAGGTGCTTATCAAGCAAATGTAGTATATTTATAGTGATTTCATTTTTTAACCACTGAAAGTTTTTGTTATCTAATCTAGATTGATAAGTATAAGCGGGCAATATGTGATTGAATAGCTTAAAAGTTATTGTTTTTTTTTTAGTCAAAACAGTTCCTATATTTTCAGCGTATGTGACGCATCGAACATCAGGAAAAATTGACTAATATTAATATTTGAGTGACGAGTGATGAGTGATGTAAACTGTGTTCATTTTTGGAAATGAGTAAGTATATTTATAAATTTTTATTTAATTACGTATGGTAGGCACAGTGTTACAAAAAAGTCTCCATGTGACAATAATTTCAATCTAATTTTTGTTTCTTTTAAGCATTCTTCTTTTAATAATTTATTTTGATAAATCCAATACTACAATTCTAAAAATTATAATTCTTTCGTGTTCCTCTTCTTTAATTGGTCAATCGGAAGTTCCCTTATTTGAAATTATTAACAGTTTTTCGTGAAAAAACGCAGTTAAATATAATTCTTTGACATTCTATGTGATTACCAATATAAAGGAGTATCTTATTTTCTATACGGTTTGATTATACATTTTCCTTTATATTCAATAGATAGAGTTAAAAAAAATTAAAGAGACTAATGCCCGTATTCACCAACATCAAATAAATCTTTGAATAGCTTATTCATTGAATAAGAGAAAAATATTGCATCAAAATATGACAGCTAGAATAAATCCCTTCATTTGTGTTATGGTATCGATGCGATATTTTTCTCTTCTTCAATGAATAAGCTATTCAAAGATTTATTTGATATTGGTGAATACGGGCATAACTTTCATAAATCATCCAGCTATGCTATAATCATGGAAACTGGTGATATATTCAAATATTTTAACTGACACATGCCAGTGTTAATTGGACTTTACACAGTGTATGTTCGTGTTATAATTTTATTGGATATATAGAATCTTTTCCAAGGAATTTTCGGTATGGAATTTGTAGAAAATAGTTATGTTCGAGTTACAATTTTACTGGATATATAGAATCTTTTCCAAGGGACTTTTGTTATAGGATTTGTGCAAAATACATAAAATTAACGGAAGCTAATGTGCTGGCCACATCAGATTTTTTTTAAATATTTTTTGTTTTATTTCCTTTGGAAACTTATTTAACCATGATTCACTTTAATCTTAAATTGTGTACATTTAAATTCTGAAATAGTTTTTATTTACAATTTTTCTCTCATATTTTAACATTTAAATAGCTTATTCAAAAAATTACAAAATGTTTACATTGGTTTTCCTTGCATTAAACCAGATTTATTTGGACTAATAACAATAATAGCCAACATTTTATAAAAAATTTAACCATTTAAATATTATATAAGCATAGTACGAAGTACATTTATATAAAATGTGTAGTTTTATATTTTTTTTAGAATGTTGCTTGTTGTTTCAAATTGAAATAAATTTGCTTTATATGGCCAGATAATATATTTAAATAATTAATAAGCGAGGAAAACAGATATAGCGGGATTGTCAAACAATTATTCAATATGAAATAAATGTAATATGTAAATATTAGATCAGAAATGACTACCAGATGGTAGCAATTCGTGTTATCAAAATTTTTAATTTTTTTTTTATTTAACTGCATTGAATTTTTAAAGTTAATATGACGTCACGGCGACACCTCTCTTTCTCTCTCTCGCACCAGACTCTACAGTAGGCGATGAGAGAAAGATAGCAATAGTGTGACAACACAGTGACACTGACAACAAATATCAAATATCTCCTAAAGTAATTAAAAAAATGTTTTCTTAATCGTTATTTATTGAGTAGTACTTTAAACACAAATTGTACACTTTATTATTTTTGTTACGGTGGAGCGTGGAAGACCCCAGCTATTTACATCTAAGCGCAACAATGGTCAGTCCGTTACACAGTAGAAATAATTTTAGGTAAAATAAAATAAATAAATATATCATCACGGCATATTACCCATTTCTGGGTGTGCCAGTATCTACAATGTAGACATCGGTAATGATGACGATATATTTTACCGTGTGGGCGCTCACCAGGTGTCACCTCACGGGCACTCATAGCTGGCGTGGAGAGTGCACCACAGGGGTCACTTTTGTGCCATTTAAAATTCGAAATATCTGGCGTCAGTCGGGATCGAACCCGGTTCCCCCAGGTTCGCGACCAGACACTCAGGCACACGGCCACGAGACCCCAATAATTTTAGTAAGTAAAATTTATTTATTTATTTAAAATACAAACCCCTATGATAATAAAATATGCACATAAATTTGTGAATTTTCTGTTACGACAAATTTAAATTTAGTTATTTAATACTAGAGACCCACTACGAAATTAATGGTCATTAACAGTTACTTATAGTACGCACACGTGAAATTGAGATTGATGACAGGTGTCAGAATTGCGTCTATTAACAAACCAAAAAATATTGACTGTAGTAAGCACGTGCTACTTATTGTATTGTACTCGTACAGTACAAAACAATACTTAGCACTGTTAATTATAATAGATATTTACATATAGAGGGTCGAAAGAAAAGGTTTACGCCTGCGGACGAAATTTTTATTCGTCCAAGGGTGTAAACTTTTTTCGGCCCGATGTATGCACAACGTTTTACGCATAACTGCAATCAAATGAAATGATTTTAAATTATTTTTACCTTCCGTCACCTTTAGGTAAGGAAGGTATTGTCTATTTTTAAGATTATGTCTGTATGTATATATATGTATGTGTGTGTGTATGTGTGTGTGTGTGTGCGTGTGTATGTGTGTCCGTGTGTGACAAATTTTTCTCCGACGATAACTCCAATACTACAATTCTAAAAATTATAATTCTTTCGTATTCCTCTTCTTTACATCCATATGAAGAGCTGATTAGATTTTGGTTATTGTTAGAGTTTTCCTTTAAACAGTTCACTGAAAGAGAGGTAGACACAATATAAATTAGCGTGTGACATAATAGAAAATTTTATTTCTTGACAATATATAACAACAACAATAATATATTTTTTTTTTATAATAACAAAAACAGATCAACACAAACTTGATTAGGTACTATTTAAAAGTACATATGTACTATTGACAATCAGTGCACATGCACTACATAACAATATTTAGATGCGCATGACTTTAGTATCTGCGCAACATTAACACTACCGCCGTCACAGCATCTAAGATTGCTTAATTTTTAATAGACTACATAATTTTTGAAAACGATCTCTAGCTAATGCTTTAGTAAACATGTCTGCTAGTTGATTTTCGCTTGAAACATATTGTATTGTTAAGTCACCATTTTCTACTTTTTCACGAATGAAATGGAACCGAATGTCTATATGTTTCGTGCGCTTGTGAAATTCTGGATTTTTCACAAGACGAATCGCACTTTGATTGTCAATGTACAGTATTGTCGGATTCGAACATGGACATTCTAAACTTTCTAGCAGGTTTCTAAGCCAAATGGCTTCTCTTGCAGCTGTAGCTGCAGCCACATACTCTGCCTCTGTAGTACTGCAAGTTACTAATTTTTGGCGTTGTGCGGACCAGGTTACTGGAGCGCCTGCTAAGCAAAAAACATATCCGGTCGTTGATCTACGTGTTTCAATATCGCCCGCGAAATCTGCATCTGAATAACCGATCAACTCAAAATTGCTACCGCCGCTTTTATACGTTATTCCATGATTGGCTGTTCCGATTAAGTAAGCGAAAATTCTTTTCACCGCTCGCCAGTGCTCACGACTATGATTATTCAAAAATTTACTTACTTGATTTACGGAAAAAGATATATCTGGTCGCGAAACTGACGCTAGAAAAACAAGAGAGCCTATTGCCTCGCGATAGGGTACATCGTTCGTCCTTTCATCATTCACGCCAAGCGGATACAGAATTACATTACGATCTGTTGGAGTACTCACAGCTTTCGCGTCACTCATACGAAATTTTTCTATTATTTTAGCAGTATAAGTACTCTGGTGAATAAACAATGTTTTGTGCTGTCTATCTCTTTTAATTTGCAAACCTACGAAAATGGTTGCGTCACCAAACGTTACTTTGAATTCGCGTTCAAGACAGTCTGCTAGGTATTTTAGTGTCACTACTGATTTAGCTGCAACGAGTCCGTCGTCAACAAATAGTGCTAGATACACTAATTCACCGTTATGTGTACCAGTAAATATACACCTATCAGCCTCACTGCTTTTAAAGTTAAATTTAAATAGAAAACTTGTAAACCTTTGATTCCAGCACCTAGGGGCCTGTTTGAGACCATAAAGTGACTTTTGAAGTTTGCATACAACATTTTCTGCACCAATTTTTCTTCTCTCTTGCTCGACGTTTAACCCTTCTGGAATTTCCATGAAGATGTTGTCCTCAAGGTTGCCATAGAGGAACGCTGTCTGCACGTCGAACTGAAGAAGCTCGAGGTCTCTCTCTGCAACTGCTGCTAGAAATAATCTAAGCGAGTCGTAACGGACTACTGGTGCAAATGTCTCGGAAAAATCGATTCCGTACTCCTGCATAAATCCTCGCGCGCAGAGTCTCGCCTTGAATCTCGCTGCTTCACTACCTGGTCTGGTTTTAACTTTAAAAACCCACTTAGAATCTATAGTTTTTAAATTAGGTATTTTAGGAACTACTGACCACGTTTGATTGTCTTCATGGGCTCGAAGTTCTTCGTCGATCGCCTTCTTCCATTTTTCGCTGTCTTTGCTTCTTAATGCTTCTTGGTATGAAATGGGAGTGACGTACTCTGCTACATCAGCTTCATATCGTGCTGGTCGCCGTAACTGCTGACGATCGCGCAGATTTTTCTTTTCGTCTGGAAAAATTTCTTGTTGCATAGACACTGGCTGTTCAGTATCTGTCTGTTGCATTCTAACTTCTTCTATTTCCTCCGCTGTATGCTGCGCTTCAGCTTCTTTTACTTTCTTATTGGCTTGCCTTTCGTTCTGTGATTTTTGTGTCGACAGAAAAACGATGTCGTCCTGCTCATCTTGGTTGACATTGACAAATTTGTCAAAAACTTCATGAAATGTCACATCTCGTGACACTTTCACCTTTTTCGTGCTTGGATTGAAGACTCTGTAGTTTGCTGAATCTCCGTGATATCCAACAAGGATTAATTTTTCGGCTCGTGCATCGAACTTCTTTGTAAATTGTTTCGGCACATGAACAAAAACATTCGACCCAAAAATTCGTAGATGCTCGACACTTGGTTTCTTACCGATCCATTTTTCATAGGGTGTTGCGTCGCCTCCCTCAGAGACAGTTCGATTAGTGATGTACACGGCTGCATTTACAGCCTCTGCCCACAGAAACAATGGTAGATTCTTCGAAAGAATCATAGTGCGAGCGCATTCGACGATTGTTCTGTTCTCGCGCTCTGCCTTGCCATTCTGTTCTGGTGTGTAAGGTGCTGAATGCTCCACTTTTATCCCACACGATGCTAAATACTCTGTCATTCTCCTGTTTGAGAATTCTTTGCCGTTATCAGATCTGAGAATTTTAATTGATCGTTGAAATTTATTTTCGACGCGATTTTTAAACTCTCTAAATTTGTCGTAAACATCGGCTTTATGTTTTATAAAGTAGATAAATCGATAACCCGTTGCATCATCTTTGAAGGTGAGAAAATAGTTCGCACCGCCAAGAGATTCTACAGACATAGGACCACATAGATCTGTATAAATAAGCTCACCTGGATTTGTTGATACTTTTTCAGTAATTTTCTTAAAAGGCAGACGATGTGATTTTCCTAACTGACAGGCATCACAGAAAAAGTCCTCGTCACTGTTTACTGACGCACCTGTCACCAAACCTTTTTGAAACAAGTACTTCATGCTGCGCTTATTAACATGGCCCAAACGCTCGTGCCAGACTTGTAAACTAGTTGTTGCTGTGTTGACTTCTTCACAGGAATCTGGCTTTAGTACACGAAAGAACATTCGGAAAACACCGTTTTCTTGTTTCGCGCCCGACGCGTATACTATTTTGTCTTTCTCGACTGTCACGTGTCCATTTTTGAATTTGACACTATAACCGTTTCTGTCACATACGCCCACTGAAAATAAGTTTTTCTTCATCTGTGGTACATAGAGAACGTGTTCGATTCGCGTTTTGATCCACTCATTATTGACGTATCTGAGTGCCAGCACTGTTCCTTCTCCTACGATTTCGCACCGTTCGTCGTCTCCGAGTGCTACCGTTTCGCGAGTTTTAAATGTGCGATACTCCGTGAGCCAATCTCGTCGGTAAATTATATGTCTAGATGCTCCACTGTCACAAAGCAACACATCATTTGTGTCCATATCCAGCAATGCTTTGATTTGTGCACTACTTGGCTTCTGCCACTTGGGTAACTCTACGATGAACGCGCAGTCACGTGGCTTATTTTCTTTTTGGATGTCTTTGCTCTTGCCACACTGACTAGCAAAATGTCCAAGTTCATGGCACCTGTAACACTTGATATCTTTTCGTGATTTACTTATCTTTTTCTCACACTTTTCTGTATGGCGTCTGAACGTTTTTCTTCCTTTCTGCCCGGTAGCAGCGAATGCACTAGTTCCTTCGTCATTTAACCCTAGTCGAATTTCCTCGCTGATGAGACGTTGTTTCAGGTTGTCTAGTGTTTGACGTTGTGGATCTACGCTGTCCCACGCCGTTTGCAGAGTACTGTATTTGGTTGATAAACTAGCCAAAATTTTTGCCATGATTGTTATATCGGATATTGTTTCTCCAAGATCTGTAAGTTGCGCAGCCATGTTCTGCACTTTTGCGATATGCTGAACAATAGAATCTCCCTGTGCCATCTTGTATTCATGAAACCTCTGGGTTAACAACAACTTGTTTGCCGCTGTTGTTTGCTGATGAATTGTACACAGTGTATCCCACATTTGTTTCGCTGTTGTAGACACGAGCAGTGGTTCTAGTCTTTCGTAGTCCATCGATGAGGAGATAATAAACATGGCTTTGGCATTGTCTTTCTGCCACTGTTTCACCTCGGCAACTTTGGATTCTTCTGGCTTCACTCTCGTGCCATCTACAACATCAAGTATCTCAGCTGATATTAACAAGGTCTTGATTTGGAACTTCCAGCCTTGAAAATTAGTTCCATCAAATTTCTTCACACTTCGTACTGATATTTCTTCAGCCATTTCGAAGCTGTCACTACTACGCACTCGATATCAAAAATTGCTTTTTCGTACCGAATTCTTAATTTATATTTGCTCTTTCAGATCTTTGGGTGAACTGGGCCCATAACCTGTTAGAGTTTTCCTTTAAACAGTTCACTGAAAGAGAGGTAGACACAATATAAATTAGCGTGTGACATAATAGAAAATTTTATTTCTTGACAATATATAACAACAACAATAATATATTTTTTTTTTATAATAACAAAAACAGATCAACACAAACTTGATTAGGTACTATTTAAAAGTACATATGTACTATTGACAATCAGTGCACATGCACTACATAACAATATTTAGATGCGCATGACTTTAGTATCTGCGCAACATTAACAGTTATAATTGATTCACCGGAAGTACCCTTATTTGCAGTTTTTCACAGTTTTTCTTGAAAAAACGCAGTTAAATATTATTTTTCGACAAATTGTGATGTGAATGTGATAGAGTGTCCCTCCAAAGAGAAGAAGATGGAAGGACTGTGTAGCAGAAGATTTGAGAGAGGAAGAATTGTGTGTAGAAGATGCGTTGGACAGGAATGATTAAAAGAGAAGAGTAAGAAACAGCGACCCCTAATAAAATAGGGCAGGAACTTTCGGTATAGAATTTGTAAAAAATAGTGTGTTCGTGTTACAATTTTATAGGATATACAGAATCTTTTTCAAGGAACTTTTGGTATGGGATATATACAAAATATATCGAATTGACGGAAGGTTTTGTGCTGGCCACAACAGATTTTTTAAATACATTTAAAGCTTGTTGCTATATAAAAATATTACGTGGCCAGGTGGCCATGTCACAAAACAATAAGGCGATGCGTTGCATTGCTAACTATTTGGTTATATGAATATTTTTTTAAATGTCAAACTTCGAGATTTGAGACAATTTCTGTAGTAATTCCTTAAGCAATTCTAATGAAATCTAGTGAAAATTTAGCGGAACTAATATTATTTTTTAAAAATAAGAGTCCTGATTACATTTCCAATTGTATTTTTGATGTTTTGTTTACCAGTAAGCGGGCTCTTTCTGTATTTTACCGCCCGCATATGCTACTTTACCGCCCGCAGGGTGTAATCTTTCAGTTTCCGCCATGGTAACTACGATGTAAACAAACAATTTTAAAGCAGATGCGCGTATACGTAACGGATTTCAAACGCCACCCGGTATGTATAATGTATATAGTTTTGAAAATAATCATGTTGATTCGTAAACATTTTCCGTAATGCATACGTAAATTTGATGAATACATAATTTTCGCATTATACATTAAGAAGAATTCGCATAATTATCTATAAATTACGTTTCAATATTTGTTTATTATTTGAGAATATTTATTTTGCATTAAAAAATACGTGACGTTCATTGTTGATTCAAGATAAAATGTAAACAACACATTTGTTATATGAAAATATTGCTTCAAAAATTGATTCAATTGTTATCGATATGCGATTTAAAAAAATAACAATCGGATTAAAAATGACAATAAATTTTTAAATCGTAATTCATATCTTTTGTGGGATGAGAAAGTATATTTTTCTTTTTAATATTACTGTCTGATTCATTTTAAGCAATCAGATACACATATAGTTCAATAGCTTATTTAAATACGTAACTGCAAATTGTATTAAATAGATCTATAGATAAATTTTTGTATTTGGAAGTAATCATTTCATGCAATTTGTAATAATAACAGTAGATTTTTGATAGCATAAATAAGAATACCTATTGATACGAGTTTTTTACATAGCAAAAATAATTGCGATATACATTATGCAACGAGTTTATAATGATATAGTATATAGTCAGAAAAATTGAAAAATACGAATGTATATGCTTAGTAACGAATATTAATAAAAAAATGAAATGGTATAATTGAGATATTACGGATTTTTTTTTGTTATAGCGCTTCGACACTAATATGAAATTCATATATAATATTTTGATTGGCGACCGAAAGACCGCCTGTACATGCATAACAACTAGCGTGTTAGGAGGTGGGGGTTACTACCACAAATTCGAAAGGAGGGGCTAACATTCCTGTACGGCAGTTTTCAAACAGTTTTTATTTTAACATAAATTTCTTGCAATAAACTTAATAATTTAAATACACCTGTAATTATAAAGAATGTAGACTTATACAGTGTTATAATATTCACTTGTTTTATGTAAATATAACATAAAATAGAATATATTTCAAGAACATTTAGGTCCATGATGAAAACAATTTGATAAAAAAACACATAAGCGTGACGTCACGTCAATCTTTTCAAAATTCGGGAGACCATGACTCGCTTATTAATAGGAATTTTTTCGCCGGATTTTTATCATTGGTCTTAGTTTTCCTAATATTTTCAGATGAAATTATATAAAAAAAAAGATGGTGGAATCCCCCAGTCTACCGTTATGGCTTTGACTTACCAAGCCGGTGGTAGACCGGACACAGCTGTGGTATAGCACTAGCAATCGCTTAGGGTCGGACTGCAAAAAAATTAAATTTGCAAATTTCTGTATGCATTACATATTTCAAATTGATATTTAATGGAATCGCAAAGTAAAATTACGTCTTTGACCTTAGGAAATTAGGAAGGAAGGAAAAAAAATACCGTGACCATATTATTAGTATTAAAATTAGGAAAATAAGGCTGCAAGTGTTATTGAATTAATAAAAAGTGTAATGGACAATATAACACTGGAAAATTGAGCTGATAATGTGCGTCATATAATATACAGAGAGTTTACTTTAAAATGCAACATTATAGTTCATCACTTCCATGGTTACTCACTATTGTCAAAAATGACAGCAATGTAAAATTTGTCCATTTTACAATGCAAAATTATAAATAGTATTGCAGCACAGCAGATACCTCCAAAACACATCACAAATAAATGGTGTCAATTCTTATTACGACCGCCTAGAATATTGCCTCAGAGTGATTGGGGGTATTTTTTAACATTTATTACATGAAAATTATGAATTTTTGTAAGCTAAAGTTTGTTAAGATGTACAACATTCATGTTTTGATTATTTGTTAATCGTATGTAGGCTAATTTATTGGAAATTAGTTTTGATAATACAAAACTACAAATTTTGTATGTTGCATTTTAAAATGGACAAAAATTACATTGCTGTCATTTTTTGACAATAGTGAGTAACCATGGAAGTGATTCGCCATATGTTGTATGTTAAAATAAATTCCCTGTATGATTAATATAGAAGTTCAATTTATTAATATTAATAATATTACGAGAGATTTTATTCAGGACTCAAGTGACAACAGTGATATGGACAGTTATAGTGACGAAGATATTATTGTCGATTAATTATGTAAGATTGTATATATAATTTATTGTTACGTGCAATAATTTATGACTGTTTATTTTATTAAATGACAAATTGTTACGCAATGTATAATTTTAAGATTTTTCTTTTTTTTTGACTATATTGCGTATCAAATTTTATTTTCTTTATATTTATGTATATACCTATATTACTTGTTTCATTATCATTAAAGAAGTTTTTAAAAAAGTCTGTTTCATTATTACAAAATAAAATGAAATAAAATAGGAAAACATTTAATACGTATCTGTCCTTTTCGTGCCATAAATCAAGCTTCTTAAATCCCTAAGGCCACGTTCAGAGAGAAAGCAGGTTTCCCGCTTCAGCTTAACAAGCGCGTGAAAAACCGGTTAAGCCGAAGCAGGCTGGTACAGGTTGTGTTCACACAGAAAACAGGCCATTCTGCTCGTACTGTCAACTGTCAAACTTAGTGTCAGTGTAATTAATAAATACAAAAGAAAATGTCTTGGAATTCGAGCTCCACGGATGAAAATTTTATTCTCGGTCATGATAATAATTTGAAACGACGTAGAAAGAAAATAGGGATCCACGCAATTAATAAGAATAGAGTAAAATACGAAGAGTATCATCACCTATTCACCTGTTTAATATAACAGAAATCGTATTTTCAGGTGATATTTATATCTCATACCTTCACATTTCATACTGATAGAAATATCTCCCCATAATTTTTCAATAATTTTTCTATTAAAATGACATTTGTGAAATTTGTTCCAAATTGCTTCCCGTTTTTGAACTTCCGATATTAGAATATCCGTATCAAAGTTATTTTCTGAACATATTTTGGGCTTATTTACTTTAACCTGCTCAATAAGAATATTGGTTTCGTTCCGGCAAAATCGGAAAGCGGGTAGTACCTGCCTGACGAGCGCCTGTTGAGCAGTTGTCTGCTTTTACTCTGAATGCCTACTCCTAATAACATGTGAACATTTTTAAAGCAGGTAAAGCGGGTAAATCGGAAACAGGCAACCTGCTTTCTTTCTGAACATAGCCTTAGGGTATGACAAACGAGACTACTACTTTTTTTTATGTTATAGAATATGTTTTATTTTTGCGATAATATACAGGGTGGTTGATTTTTCATTGTCCAGCTTATATCTTCTGAAATATTAAAGATACTAGAAAAAGTTATATAGTAAAGTTATTTAATACAATCTGGTCTATAATTTAGCATAAACAATTTTTTCCAGGGCCTACCAATTTTCCAGAAAAATATTTAACTTTGATTTTTTAAATGGAATAGCCTGTATATTTTCTCTTTACAATGATGTATAACAAGTAAGGGTTTACCTTTAAATTATGTCTAATAAAGTAAATAGAAATACGATAAAAGTAGGCTGTGATATTCTATTGTTTATATTAGTAACATCTGTCACAGATTTAATAATACTGATTATAATAGTGAGAAAGGTGTTAAGATTATTATTTAACTAAGAAAAATGAACGACGGTTATAGTAATAGCGAAAAAGTTGATATGCTTTGCTGTTTCCACATATCAAATAATAATAAACGTCGGGCTGCTATCCTGTATCAAAATTTATAATAATATTATGTTGTATTAAATTTTGCAACTTCATTTTTAAATAAAAGTATTAATAATTTTGTAAATCATCAATGCTAGTAATTCTATTACTTGCTTTATTAGACATAATTTTATTCAAAGGAAAACCCCTACAATAGAATATCATAGCCTACTTTTATCATATTTCTATTTGCTTTATAGGAAAACAAGGTATAATAAAATTTTGCACAGGGGTGTTAAAATACCACGAGCCGGCTCTGTAAGTGCATATTGCATTTAAACATAAAAATAATCTGTTTAGCCAGGAAAATCAACAATCTGTTAACTATATTCTATTTTCTAAAATTTTCTGTGATCTGGCAATTTATTTTTGTACATAAAAGGGAAAAACACGCAGTTTCATATTCCTTGAATAAATGTAACTATTAATTATAAGGCATTTGACCTTGAATGAAAAACAAATTTTGCCTGCGGCGCTTTTTTTTCACAACCCTATCCCCCCGGATAAAAGAGTCTGAAAGAAACACTGCTGAAACCGCCCGATGTTACGATGTGCCGCTACACTGTGCGACGGTGTTCTGTTACGGTAATTTGTACATGTGTGCACCCAGCCTAACGATAGATTACAGATTACTATACAAACTACATATTTCGTCATCGTCATCAGCGAGTAGAAGCAGACTGTCACACCCATAAAAAAGGGTAATAATTTAAATTCAAATATTTTTATTATTTTAAGAAATTAGCCACATTAATTTTGTCAGTTTAACTTTGAATGACCCTTGTAAAAAACCTAAATTAAAAATTAACTCTTTCTTAATATTGCAGCATATTATTTGTTTATAAACCTTCAACAAACGAACAATATTATCTTTAAAACCCACCATAAATTCTCGGTGCTAATCCCCCCACTTTTAAAAAGCCACTAGCGCGACTGTAAGCTCACAGTACAGTCACAGTCTGAGTGCAGGCTGCAGTTGCTCAGCCAGTATAGTTCAATTAGTGTTTGTGTAGAGTGTGACCAAAGAACAAAACCACTCCGCCATCATCGATGAAAACCCTTCAATGTTGGAAGACTGAACAGCACGTTCAACAATATTACCAATACGGCTCTATCTACGGATTCACCTTGGATTTGTCGGGCATGTAAGTCAGGGGGGAGTAGGGGGATTTTGGGAAGAAGGTTTTTGGGGAATGTTTGATGATGTATTGAATGAAATTTGATCAAATGAAATGAATTTATTAAAGAATATATTGGGGCATATCCCAAATTGAGTGGCATACTATTGAGATCTCGGAAACTGTAAACAATTTGGTATTAAAAAAAAAATATCAAAATAGCGATAATGGAAAATGTCCAATGCCTCCTCTATTATAAAAGATTTAGAAAAATGTTTTATATACCTAAAAGTTAAATTATTTGATGAAACAAAATTAAAATTGATGTCAGAATGAAATTCAAGATGGCGGTTGAGCGCCATATTGGATTTTTACTTAAAAAAATAATTATTTTTACCTTCCGTCACCTTTAGGTATGAAAGGTATTGTCTTTGGTCAAAATATTCGAAGGTGAGTTTTTAATGAATAAGCACGTTTTAGGGTTCCTAGAATACGATGATGATGATGATGATGATGATGATGTGCGTCTGTGTGTGTGACAAAAATTTCTCCGGTGATAACTCCAATATTGCTATAATTCTAAAAATTATTTTACCCCTAAAATCTTTGGTCCGCAGAAAATCTTGAACATAGAGAAAATTTCATTATAAATAGAAAACAACGAAAGAGAATAGATCCATCTTACAGCCTTCTTTTATAATTTTTTTTTTTTTTTGTTTGCTTGCATTTGACGTTCTTTGAAATGTTTGGACATTACAATTAATATTTGATTAATATTAATGGAACACAAATATTTATTAAGTACATATTTAATATAGTATTTTCCAAAATTCATTTAAAATTGGATCTGGAATTTCCTAAATTCAGTAACAATTTTACTTGTTTACATTTACAATGCATATACAGTTTTTAGCTGAATCTGACCCATTAGTATGTAGCGATAAATTTTCATTCAAATGAAATAAATATACAATATACAGGGTGTTATGTAAGTAAGTGTACAACTCATGGTAGAACTGACCCCGTAAATAGTAAATCTGGCAATAATTTTTGTTTGTGGAATGTCATACATGTCCCAAATGACATATGAGTGATGCGGTATACGTCAATTTGAAAATAACTCTTTGTACCGTCTTGCAGCAGCACGACTATTTTGTAATGTCCCACCATAAACCATATGCATGTCTGCGACTTGGTGAAGGTAAATGGCATTTTGAGAATAATAATAAAAAAAAAACAATATAAATTGTATATCTATAATCGGAATGTTTTTTTTACTATGATTGATTTGTATAATAAAGAAATAAAATAAACACAAACTTAAAATACGTGGATGGTCTGTTAGGCCATGGTTAGGCCTATGGACACATTGATTTGTCATCGAGCAGTATCATAGTTTGTTTCTGAATATGAATTAACAAGATCATGAACAACTCTTCCAATACTCGTATGAGTATGACGAATGAAAGTTATACCTTACCGCCATGTTTAATAGTTCTCTCTTGTGATTGTGATTGGTCAAATTTGAAATTTACATTTGGAAATATAAAATATAGTTATATTCAAAATCTAAATTTCAAATTTCTAAATTTGTAAATCGTTTATATCGTTGAGGATGATTTTGGATATCAAGACGAAATCGAAGCACAAAAAAAAGATTTGAAAATTATTTTAACATTAAAATTTTTGTGGTCATTTTTAAAGTAAATTTTGACCGTTGTAACCATCGACCTTTAAACTAATAGACGCGGCGTATAAGCAAAACGTCTGTCCCGCCATAACGGTGCAGACACAGTATCTCTATCCTTCAACATTACGGAAGTTAAGAAAACGCAGCAAAATAAAAAATTTGATTTGTCCTTAACTTGTTGTACTTGTGCATAATCGCTAAGAGTATAGATTTAATTTTGTGCATAATTAGATTTATTATATATTTTTAATAGAATATATTACATAAATATTATATTATAGGGGACAAGTAATAATTAATAAGAACTTACATATAAAATGACACAGCTGGACCGAGTACCTATACTGTTGACTGCACGAAATACAATGTTTCCCCATTATTTTGTCACATACACACCTCACAACACATACACGTATATATTGACAGAAATAATTTTAAATGTTCTCCAAAAAAGCAAATAATACACAAACAATTACGAAACGTCAAATGTAGATTTTGACAATTATTTAGTGATAGAGAGCGATGTATAGAGGTTTACATATGACTGAAAAAGATGTACAATGAGTACGAACGCATGCGCAGTATACTTTAACTGAGAACTTCCCTACTGTTGAAGGACAGAATATATATTTCTATCCTTCTATGTTGGAACAATATTCTAATTATAAAGGAATAGGAGACACTTCGTCCATTAGTTTAAAGGTCGATGGTTGTAACTTAACGCAATCAGCCACATAACTCTATATTTTCATTAAACGTTATCTAAATTCCAGATAGTAAATATAAAACATATATGGGAAAGTATAATTTATTTAGTTCTCATATTAGTACCCTGTCCTATCCTAATGGCATTTTATTTGATTATTTTTTCAGTGATAACAAACAGTCTTTAAATCAAAATGTTTTGTTAGCTGCGGTAGTGAGTCAGTAGTTCTCAGATGTGCTTCGTAATCTGAACTTGCAAAAATACCAAACTGAAAAACTGTATCTAAATATCACACAATCACAGTATTTAATAATACGATACCAGCTAACGTAAATAAATACCAAGAATTTATACAGAAGTTATTAGGAATTCATTAAAAAACTAGGAATATACTTTTTTCTACACATGCAATGACACATCCTATAAATATTAATAAATGTGATTCGTAGTTGAGAGGAAATATAGAAAGCATTACTGTATCATTTAAATATATAAATAACATAAAAAAGACTAATTGTGGGTCAACTGATTATGTTGCTACCAAGTAAGTTTTTATTTTCACTCATAACTTTTGATATTTCATTTTATTGATAACTTGAAACGGTTTTGAACCCGCCATAAAATTTATAAACAATCTACTCAAGAACTAAAATGAGTAAAAATACATATTTATACACCAAGTGAGGTAAGATAACGTTTATTCATGAGAAGAAAGTTTAGCTCACGAGCCCGTAAGGGCGAGTGAATTACAGTCTTCGAGTGAATAAACATTCTTAGCCCATGTAGTTTATACAATATTTTATTCAGTTTTGACAAAATAATAATAAAAACCATAATAATATTTAATTTTGACAAAATAAAAAACTTATCAATTTAGTAGCATGGGGTCCCGTGGCCGCGTGCCTGAGTGTCTGGTCGCGAACCTGGGGGAACCGGGTTCGATCCCGACTGACACCAAATATTTCCAATTTTAAATGGCACAAAAGTGACTCCTGTGGTGCACTCTCCACGCCAGCTATGAGTGCCCGTGAGGTGACGCCTGGTAAGCGCCCACACGGTAAAATATATCGTTATCATGTGTTGTAGATACTGGCACACCTAGAAATGGGTAATATGCCGTGATGATATATTTATTTATTTATTTATTTATTTATCAGTTTAGTAGGCTGTGCATGACAATCGTCGATGATAGACGTCAAGTTATCTATTTAAAAAGCATTATTGTCAGTCATTTGTGTCGTGAAAAATAATAAAAATGGCCGATAATATCTAATAAATATTGTGGTGAGTGTTATTTTCGTGCCTGATGTGATTTGAAATGCATTATTTGTTGCAGTGAGTTAAAAAAAATTGTGAGAGTGATTTAAAAAAAAATAATTCACTTGTGTTTCTTATAGTTGTTGCTATGGAGGTAATATGACAGTTTAAAATGTCAAAATTGAATAAAAGTTTAATTAACATGGGCTCGACTTTTAATAGTTTCCAGATATAAGGCAGTGAGAAATGAGTTTTTATGAGGTTATCTCGAAAACTTTAAGAGTTACGACTTTGATTAAATGAGACTTTTTGTTTACCTTTGAGAGATCACGTAGATGTACTTGTTCTTTAAAAAAAAATTGTGTTAACTTCGTAACTATTAGAAATAGGCCCATAAACCAATTTGTTTAAATATTTTTAAATGAAAGTTCGTTTAATTTTGCAGCAATTCGTGGTATCAAAAAGTCATAATTGTTTTTTGTATAGCTGCATTTGATTTTTAAAGAAACCTATAGCTATCTTTCTCACATCAGTTTCTGTAGTAGGCTGCGCGAGAAAGATACCAATAGTGGGACGTCCCTGGAAATAAATTCAAATATCTCGCAGAGTAATTATTAAAAAAATGTTTTTTTTATCTTAGTCGTTATTTATTGACTAGTCCTTTAAGGATAAAGTGTACATTTTATTATTTTTTGTTATGATTTATGGGCCTTTTGAGAATAATGTTTCATATATATTTTTATTTTATTTTTATAGTCTAATTACTGGCCGACAAAATATTGATCGATAACTATCTTTGTTCAGATCAGAGCAACGTTGATTAAGTTCTTTTGTTCATTTTGGTCAGTACTGTGCACATAAAGTTTGTAACCGAAGGCAAATATTAATATGTAACATAATTTTTAAAAATCTGATGTGGCCAGCACATAACCTTTCGTCAATTCTATGTATTTTGTACAAATTCCACACCAAAAGTTCCTTGGATGAGATTCCATATATCCAGCAAAATTAAAACATGCACATATACTATTTTCTACAAATTCCATACCGAAAGTTCCTTGGAAAAGATTCTATACATCCAATAAAATTATAACACGAACATAAAAACGATATAAATTGCACTTGGCACTGACATCTGTCAATTAGAATTATATGAATATATCAGCTGTTTCCACGATTATAGCAAAACTAGCTGATTTATGAACGTTAATCTCTTTATAATTCTTTAACTCCATATCTATTGAATATGTAGAATCAAGCCGTATAAATAAGATATTCTTTCATATTGATAATTACATAAAATGTAAAAAAATAATATTTAACTGCGTTTTTTTTTTCAAAAACACACACACACACACACACAGAGAGAGAGAGAGAGAGAGAGATATCATCGCAGGGTTGGAAAAAATCATGATTTATTTAAAAAAATCAAAAATCATTGATTTTTTAAAAAAAGTCAAATAAATCATGATTTTTTTTATTTTTAAAGATGTAGTGGTGTTAATGTACTTTTTTAATTGTTTTAAAAGCAATATAAATATTTTATTTCATAAACAAAAAGGAAATCTGTAATAAACCCCAAAAGATGCATTTGAATTTGAAGTATATAACGTACCCACGCGCGCGCTTCTTTTAAACAATACATACCTAAATAAAATAGGTCAAAACATGTAATCAGTAATCAGTTAGAATTCGAATACACTGTATACAGTCCATATTTTTGTTATTATTTATACTTTTGTAGTAAATAAATTCATTTTTATTACAATTTGAATCTTTATTTCATCTTTGATAAAAATCAGTGATTTTTAAAAAAAAATCATTTGATTTAAATCAGGCCAACCCTGTATCATCGTACAACTAAAAGGTTCTAGGGACCTTAAAATGTACTTATTCATTAAAAACTCACTACCGAATTTTTTTATCAAAGACAAAAAAGATTCAAAATATAGTTCAGAATTTAACGGCCTTAACAATTTACTGTACCATAAAGGACATTTTCCAGTCTAAAGTCTACTTTCATCTTTCGTATGATAAATAATTTCTAATTATTGACTAAGGTCAAATTCGAAGTATACATGCATGAATACTAAGAAAGAATCTACATGTTAATTATAATTATTGAAATGTACATTACCTTCCATAAAATTTCAACAAGCACTTACGTCAAGTTCTTATATTTGCTCATATCTTTATTATTTTTTCACTTTTATAGGAAAACATAAAAGTATTTTTAATTCTTTATTATACATTTAATTATGGTTGTGTTGAATACGTGTATTTACTTGGAAAAATATTTGTCATAGAATAAAGATCCACTAACGATTTTAAAATTTTCCGCAAGTTAGGTATATTAAATCATCTTAGATGGCATACATATACAAGTTATCGTTATCAAGAATTAGTTAATGAAATACAAAGTATAATAGCTTTGTTCGATGACATGTACTAGGCCGCCCTAGTGTTAACTTTCTTACACTAACATGTTTTATGAGAAACGGGCAGCTTCTGGCAGGCTGTTCGATGATAAAAATTTTAAGAACTAGTGCTCACGTTTCTGACGTCTGACCTGACTCGCGATGTGGTGTAGAAAGTGCAGACTAGGAGTGGGGGTAGCAAAATGTTGTTCGGCAGACATTTTAATTCTATCCTATTTACATATCTGTTTATTAACCTAAAATTTTACACATTGAGAAATTAAAATAATGGATTCAGATATAGTATATTCTCTTTGTTTTGTTATATAAAGAATTAATTAATATATCTGTCTCTGAATCTGATGAAGAATCAAGTGATGATTGATGTTTGTCAGAATCGTTTATTAGTTTACTATGCTCTTTAAAACATACATTTCTGCAGTCACTTCTTTGCAGCTTTATGATATGACTGTGTTTATAAACAACCTAACCTTTTACACCTTTGGCTACTTGCCCAAATATACACTAGTGTGTTTTATGAAACCATAAGAATTAGACTGTACTAGTGTACACTACACTGCACTGCACTATTCTGCTCTGCACTTCAAGCACTTCTCATCGAACAGAGCTAATAACAGTTATTTATGCAACAAGAGTAAAAAGTATAGTCTTATTTCACGAATAGGAAATATCGCTAACTGTTTGCTTTATAAAATTGGATAAAACAGGCCATTATTAGCGCCACTCTTTTGGAATGAAGGCATGCATTGTCTAGTACTTCTACCTGCCCTGAGGGCTCTATATAGTAATAGCATATTACATCCGAGGTGGGGTGGCCGAAGGCTTATCTATATTACCGAAAAGCAAAGCCTCGAAGTGAGATAAAGCGCGAGGCTCTGATGAAACTGCCACCGAGGTTATGTATACTATTTTATTCACAATCATCCTCATTTTAAATCAATAATTTTCAAAATAAATCAATGAGTTATAACCTTTAATTTTATTAATATTTTTGACAGCTCTCTTAAAATTAGTTTAGCCTATTTAATAGACCATTCCAGAATGACGTCACCTGCCCCTCACAGGAGTGATTTTAACCTCACTTTTGAATATTTTTAAAAATTAATTATATATCTTATGATATATATCGAGAAATTTTAATACAATTCATTCATAAAATTAAACCATAAATTTTTCTATGGCTCCATCATTGAGTAAATTATGTATGAAATTTATATCTGACAGCTGCCCCTCACGAAATTTATTTGTTCTGGATTGATCTATAATAGGGATCTATGGCAATGTTGCTAGGCAACCCCGACATAAACATTTCCACCACAAGAGATGGAAGTGAAATATGTTATCTCGAAATCAAGAGACTGTCATTAGAGTTAGGAATGACATATTTCCCAACCTCCAAAAGGTTAGGAATCGGTATATTATTATAATGATTGTGAATAAAATAATCTTACTATGCATTGAACATAAATGCTATTTTTGTTTGAAATAATTTTTGGAACTACAGTTTCCATTCTCATAAAAAAATATTTCCAACAAAAATATAGCATTTATGTTAAAGAAACAGTAAGATTATATCACTGTATTTTACTATAGTGACTGTATATACATAGTGTGGCCAACCGCCGCCATATTTAGGCAAATTGCGCGGGAAATTTGAATTCATATGATGTGATAACTAAACAAAATTCGATAAACAATTAAGGAAAGAGCATATTAAATGGAAACAATATTTATTTTCATTTTAAATCCTTTCGAAGAACTGTTTTCACAACCAACCGCCACGCAACCAGGCATCTAAAATATATACCTTAATATTAGACATTTTTTGTAATTTTGACAGTTAACCTAAAAAAGATGTGATGTTCAAAAATATGTATATATTACTTTGAGTTATAAATATACAAATACAAGTGTAATTTAATTATTTGCACTATCTAAAATATAAATATAATTACCTTCAATTCACGTATAATTCACGTAACAAATCTGAAAATGTCATTTTGTCGGCATAATATCCGCCATATTTAGGAAAATTCGCGCCGACCAATCAAAATCGATCCCCCTATGGATGCATTGCACAGTAAATGCCCTCTGACGTCTAAAGTCACTAGATATATAAAGTACCGCAATTCATTGTACCAATGTGTTAGAGAGAGAAGAACGTTTTTTAGACACAATATGGCGGAATCAGGCCAATCAGGGTCTAGTTGTAGTTGGCTGTGCCTACAAAAGTCACTATATCTGGGGACTTTAGCGTCAATGCTGTCATCATGTCAAACGACCTGAAGAAAATTAACCTTAATTATACTTATTTTTTTTTATTTTCTTTATAATTTTGATCAGTTATGTTTTGTATTTATATGTATGCATATTATAAAAATTATGAATATAAAATCAACATTAATTAATTACCTTCATAGATTTATTTCACTGCCGATTATTTTTCTTTGTAATAACGCAGTCGTTTCAAGATAATCCATTTTAAATTTGGCGCCGAAGCTCGACACAATATGGCGGCCAATTGCGGTACTTTATATATCTAGTGACTTTACTGACGTCATATTAAATCTGTCATCTAGCGATATTTTTGTAAAGCTTTGTAGAGATGATGCTCTGTTGCTACATAATTGATAAATAATTAAATCAGATTGTATTAATTAAAAATTATTCTAATAATGCCAAAACAAATAAATTATTGCAATTTTGAATTTAAATATGATATATCCAATAAAGAAAAATGAATTTTGTGTCAAAACTAAGTTTTAAACAATAGTAAAATTTAATAATAAACGCAACTGGCAACAATGGATTATCTGTCATGTAATGAATGTGCTTGTACTTAGTTTGTGAAGCGTTGTTGAAATGTTATAAGTTCAAAAATATCTCAAAACTATGGAACAAATGGAAGTAAAATGTGTTAAGAAACACAAATTATTTCGAAAATATTGTTCCGTAGCTTCTTGTAATGCGTCATCCCAATTATTATCGTATCATAGATTTCCAAAGAACCCAGAAATGAGAAAAAGTTGTTAATTTCATTAAAAATTAATACAGAAGTAAAGTAATTCGCATTTGTCTGTTGTAAACATTTTAAAGAATCTGATTTCATACCACGCTTTTTGAATTTATAACTGACAATTATTTCATTTTATCATCTCTATGCGCAGAAAAACAACTGCGCTTTGAAAACGTCTCATTTTTTACTATCTCTCTCACTTTGTGCAATGCATCCATTGGCCACACTATATATATACAGTCACTATATATTTTACTATTCAGAACATGTCTTTATTTCAACAGAGCGGCGCAAATAATAGCCCGTTGATACCCAATGTTATAACGCGACTAGTGAGCGATATGTCGCTTTGTCATAATTACGATATTTATAGTTTTATTGCTGGACCCGACAGAATCAATTTTTCTGACTATTTCCATATTAAAATGCAGAAATCGTATTAATCTTTGAAATAGAATAAAAATTACCTGTACTGTAGATAATGACTATAACTACTTTCATAAATTGTTGGATTTCCTCATGTTTCCTTGTATTTGACATTGACATCAGTAATTTAGTTTAAATACTAGTTACCATACAGCAAATATGTATTAGTTTACAGATGTATCGTAATTGTTGTCGACTGGCTGACTTGACTGCGTAATACTTAGCAAACATATGATCTACATTTACATTTACACCTGCTAACAAATATTTAATTTGAGATTACTTATATTACCAACCAAGAGATAAGATGTTAAATAAAAATATAGTGTTTCACATTATATTACGTTGTATTTTCGGTTTGCATCAAAATTACAACAAATTTAGAAAAGATATCTATCAAAATAACACAGTAAAAAACCTTTCTTCCCAATATTTTTTAACTCCCGCTACCCTAAGGAAGGGAGGTATAGGGATCGTGCTAAAAATCACATATAGAGATTTTAGTGAATGAGCACGTTTTGATGTCCCCAGAATTCGATTTCAACATTTTTACAATGATGTCTGTAGGTATGTATGTGTGTGTGTGTGTCTGTGTGTGTGGATCATGTGAACACAATTACTCAAATACTATCAATCAGAAAAATTTGAAATTTTGTATACCCATTCTATACTAATGTGGGAAAAGCTCATTAGTTTTTAGTGTATATCGGATAATCGGAAGTATCATTTATACAAGCTTTTAACAGTTTTTCTTGTAAAAAATTCATTGAATATAATTTTTTAGCAACTTTTACCAATACAAATTAAATATAATGGCACAATCTTCAATTCTACGATAAGCATTTAGTAAATAACTTGAAATAACTTTAAATATTGAATTATAAAATAATTTATTTTTGTACATCACTTTGCCTCTGCGTCAAACAAAAACAATACTTTAATAACAAATTTGACATATTTAAACAAATGTCACTGTCACGAAGAAATAACATTAAAATTAGTAATGAAACCGTGTTAAGAAGAATTTAGTAGTTTAAATATGATTGTAATGAAATTAAGGTTTGTAAAAATAATATATTTTCCAACATACATAAATATTAGATATACAGGATAATTCGATTTTAGTTTGATGTTTGCAGCATTATATATCAAACAGCTCTCAAATAAGAACGTGATTTCAAAGTATCAAATAATAGTTTACAAATACACATTTACGAAATGGATCATGTACGGCGAAGAATTTACACAGATTGCGTTTTAGAGCATAAGGAAGTTAGGTATTTGGTGATGATTTTGACAATAAAGTATGTGTGACGATTTTTCCTTAAAATATATTAAGATCCGAAACTTCGCAAAATTGGTATTTAATACTCTTATATAATTTGATTGCGTTTTAGAGCATAAGGAAGTTGGTGCTGATTTTGACAATAATGTGTGTGTGACGATTTTTTCTTAAAATATATTAATGATCCAAAACTTCGCAAAGTTGGTATTTGCTCACAGATTTTTCAGGAAAAACATAACAAAATATAATCCAAAATTTCGTATTACAAACTTTTCTATTTATTGGAACAACAAAGTAGATTTTGTTTACAAACGATCAATGGAAGTGATACTTTACTTAAAGCTCATTGCTATTTTAAACAAGGAATTGGCGGGAGGTCATGTGCTGGCCACAACAGATTTTTTAATTACAAAATCTACATATCAACTGCCACCAGTCATCTTCAGTTGTGAATTTGTACAATTGAAGATGACAAAGACACGAATAGAAAGCGTATTCATTTATCTGATGATGCAAAACAAATTATTATAAATGTGTACAATAGTTTAAAAAGTGACGAAAAAGAAGAAGCACCTTTATCAAAAAACGCTTCTTTAACTAAAGTTCCGTATAGTACCGTTCACTCAACGATAGTAGTGATTTTCAAGCAGATATATTCAGAAAAAAATATATTTGTTAATGTTTAACATTTTTACTTCCTTGTACGAAGTAAAGGAAGTATTGTAATTGCGAAAAATTTCGGTTTCCAGATTTCAACGGAAATATCCATTTTGACCATCCCTGAATCCATTTTGACTAATTTCGTCGTGACGTCTGTACATACGTACGTACGTATCTCGTATAACTAAAAAACGGGAAGAAAGTTAAAATTTTGTATTTATGACTGTTATAACATCTTGTTGTGCACCTCCCTTTTTGGTCATTACATAACTTTCGGAAGTGGTACTTTACTTGAAGCCTATAATAGATTTTATTGAAAAACAATATTAAAATATAATCCAAAACTTTTCAAATTTGGTATATAATACTTTTATATCAATAGGAATAACATAATAGATTTTAGTGAAAATGGTCTACCCAGAAGTGGTACTTTACTTGAAGCCTATAAAAGATTTTAATGAAAAACTATATTAAAATATAATTCGAAACTTTTCAAATTTGGTATATGAAACTCTTATATCAATGGGAATATCATAATACATTTTAGTTAAAATGGTCTACCCGGAAGTGGTACTTTCCTTGAAGCTTATAATAGATTTTAATGAAAAACTATATTAAAATATAATCCAAAACTTTTCAAATTTGGTATATTATACTTTTATATCAATGGGAATAACAAAATAGATTTTGGTTAAAATAGCCCAACCGGAAGTGATACTTTACTTGAAGCTGTTTACAATTTTTCTTGAAAAAAATGTGTTATTTTGATTTTAATAATAAATGCTTCAAATAAAAGTTTTAGCACTCTGCTTCGAAAACATCAAGTATGATTAAATTAGCTCTTTGTATAAGCGAGATATGTAAATTTAAAAATTATGTACTTTTTGGTTTCTGTAATTAAGTTTGCTATGAATTGGGACAAAAAATAACAAAAAAAAAAAAAGAATTTAATATCAATGTCAAATTATGTCAAATACGTGCAAATTTATGATTGGGTCTGTTATAATACATATTTTAATTATTAACAAAATATGTATAGTGCAACAGGCGTACAAGGAAGTCATGTAGTGTCCACATCAGATATTTTATTTCATAACTCAAGTTTATGAATAAATATTTTTTCGTACCTCCGTCCAATTTGACTAGTATTGCAGAACTCAAAATCGTCCATGCGCTGTTGCTGACCTAAGCCAGCAAAAGGAGTTGGCATTACTGTTCTGGTGATATGTCAATTTAAGATTATTTTAAAATTAGCAAAATGTTTAGCAAAAAATTAGCAAAATGTTTACAAATTTTAAGCTTTTTCTGGGAAGTACATATAATATTTCTTATTTTATTATTAATTAAACATTTAAAATTATACATATAGCTGCCGTACGTTAAATTGACACAATCCTTGAATGCGGAAAACCTAAAATTCGTACTTGAACAAGTCGAAATGTAATATTAATTATAATAGGCAGTTTGCGAATCATAGTTACGTATAACGCAACGTGACATGCAACTCGGAAAATGACGTTTCTACTGTACGTAATCTACATTTCAATGGTACTAGTTATTTAAGACATTATTTGAAACAAAATAAGCTTCGCAAACTATTTCTAACATAGTATGACAAAATCCAACTGTACGTCACGTTACGTTATACGTAATTAAGGTTCGAAAACTGTTTGATATACTATTTTTATAACGAGGGAAAAACTCCGGCTACATCTAAAATTCGCATAAAAAGAAAGGGAATTCATTGATAGCCAAAATATGGACAATATTAGTATCAACTAAACACGCGCTTGCTATACAGAGTGTCCCATTTAGAAGTGCCACCATTGGGATCCTATAAGAGATACGATGTCGGTTAAATGGAACTTTGTGTGCGCCTTTGGGAGGCCATCTCAGATGTGCTTTTGTTTTTCCAAAAATTCTCATAGGGCACTAGATAATGACGAAAAACTGAATATTGTTGATTTTTTCTTTTTCAAATAACTTCTCAACTATTGGTAATTGATAAAAACGTTTCCAATATAAAATATAGATATTTTTATTAACTAACCAGTGGCGTATGAAACAAATTTTTACATCCGTAAAATTTCGAGATATAATACAGTTATATTTTTTTAAATGGAACTCATATCTGGTTTTAGTCTCAAAAAAATAACTATTTTTTTCTCTTTTCAATGTTGTAAGGGTTATTGTGTTATATATTTGTTTTGCCTTTAAAATTATTATTTTTTCCTTATTTTGTATTAAATTTACAATTATTTTGAAAATATTGGTAGATTTCTATTTAGAAATACTCCTTGTATTCAAATAATTTATTTTGTTAGAAAAATTTACTCAAAACTCGTATCAAATAAATTTTTATAATATTTTGTATCAGGTCACCGTTGGCACATTATAGTGTAATTTGTAATTATGAGTCTAGAATAAAAATATTAAGTAATAAAGGCATAAAATAAATGATATCGATCAATTACAATATAATTAATAAAAATAATAATTTTTTTTTGAGAAATAATAAGAAAATTCACAA
This sequence comes from Ophonus ardosiacus, assembly GCA_943142095.1. Classification (NCBI taxonomy): domain Eukaryota; kingdom Metazoa; phylum Arthropoda; class Insecta; order Coleoptera; family Carabidae; genus Ophonus; species Ophonus ardosiacus. The sequence goes on from OW964835.1 coordinate 6,497,262, forward strand.
AAATAAAGAAAAAAATAAATTTTAGGAGCAAAACAAATATAAAACATAATAACCCTTACATCACTGAAAAGAGAAAAAAAAATTTTTTTGAGACTAAAATAAGATATGGGTTCCATTTAAAAAAATATAAGTTTGTGTTATATCTCGAAAATTTACGGATATAAAAATTTATTTCGTACGCCACTGGTTAGTTAATAAAAATATCTATCTTTTATATTTGAAACGTTTTTCTCAATTACTAATAGTTTAGAAGTTATCTGAAAAAGAAAAAATCAACAATATTCAGTTTTTTGTCATTATTTAGTGCCCTATGAGAATTTTTGGGAAAACAAAAGCACATCTGAGATAGCTCCCAAACACGCACAAAAAGTTCCATTTAACCGTCATCGTATCTCTTATAGTTCTCGAGATCCCAATGGTGGCACTTCTAAATGGGACACACTGTACATATATTTCATCATATACCCTTCAGAAATACCACCTATCTCGTCAATAAATTGGAAGAATCTCGAACATTTAGAAGAATAGGAGGAAAGTTGTCCACAGAATGAATTAAAAAATAAAGAATAGATATAATTATAATTTTTTGTTTGTACCAGAAACATTAAATACAATATTTACCTATATAACCTAATATGAAAATGGCGAGAGCTATTGTGCTAGCCACAAAAGATTTTTTTTTTAAATTTATTACCCTATTGTTAACTTTGTATAAAAAACCCACCGTAGATTTTTTAATTCACAAGATAGCATCAATTTTCTTGTTTTACTTTTTAAAGTATGATGACATTTTAACTGTATTTATATTAAGCTGTACATATTATACGTTTGAAATACAAATATTGTTTATTGTTTATATGCAGATAAGAAATAAAATTTAGTATTCTCTTTGCCTAGCATCATTCGTTTTTGCGTTATATGTCCTTCGTAAAGCGCATACTTTTCATATTGATTGTGGGTATTATAATTACAGATATCGTGAATTTATATAAATAATTCATGAAAATCTTTTTCATGTTCAACATTGCACGTTTTAACAAGAAAAAATTTCACTCATATATTCCGCGTGGAAAATTTTTAATACGAGGAAACTGGTAAGAATGTTAAAAATAGATTTATTTTTATCTTCTGCCTATAGAAATAAAAACAGGAAAAGATATTAAATTCAAAAATGATTATATTGCAGGTAATAATTTATACTAGTATCAGAATGATAATATATGCCAGGTTTATACACCAAAAATAAAACTAAGAATTGAACTAAAAACTAACATTAAGAAGATAAATGTATGGGCTATCCAGCCAATCAAGCGGTTTACGTCATCGTTGGATTTTTGAAGTTTTCTATAAATTTATATATATATATATATATATATATATATATATATATATATATATATATATATATATACATATATACAGGGTGTCTCTTAAATAGGGGGACATGGCTTAACCACAGATTCCTGAGGCTAAAATAAGACGATTTAACTAAACTTGCTTCTACCGGAAAGTGTACCATTTAGCCAGAAATCATTAAAAATTACTTGTTTGACATTTGGATAGACTGCTAGATTAAATTTATTTTAAAAATTTAGCAGTGCAGACACTCAGACTTTATTTTTTTCTGTGTGAATCGTAACAGATATCACAAATTACACAGAGAGAGAAAAGTTTACTATTGAATGTATCTTTTTGAAGAAAAATAATTTCACGTTTTCGGCATTGCCATTAAAAAGTTACGGTCTAATTAATGTTGGGACACCTAAGTTTCATACACTAGTGGTTCACTAATAATAACAAGTAACACCTTAAAAGATGACTTATAACAATATAAACTGTCATACCAAATTTCATCCAAAGCAATTTTTTTAGAAGAACTTTGAAGCAGAATTCTGGCTAAATGGTACACTTTCCGGTAGAAGCAAGTTTGGTTAAATCGTCTTATTTTAGCCTCAGGAATCTGTGGTTAAACCATGTCCCCCTATTTAAGAGACACCCTGTGTATATTATTCACTGTACCTATATTATTGGTTTTTGAATTATTATTATGTATTTGAAACCTTTAATATAAATAATTATATTTGAAACATTATTAAGTAAAATTTTGACGATTTTTTTTTTATTATTGGTAATTCTGAAAATGTATATCACTAAATATTATACTTTTCAACCTGTATTGTGGTTTCATTTTGTTTTTTGTTTCGTTGTTCATTGACAAAATGTCAAATGCTCTGTCATGTTAAATTCAAGAACTTATAGTTAATTTATAGACTTATTTTGAAAATGAAAAATAGAATGGTGGGCTCTTACTTACATTAAATTGTATTATTGACGTAATATTTTATTCTATTTGTTAGTAATAATTTGAAAATTAAATTTAAATGTACAGCGTGTAGCAAACGCTATAGGGAATGTACAGAAACAGTGAAAAATCGTATGATATGCAGTATTCTGTATTTTTTTAAGGATCTCCCATAATACTAGATTGTTTGTTGCATATACTACGTGAATGAAGTATTTATAACGGCAGATGAAGTATCCTTCAGAAAATTTTAAATAAAATTGGATATTTAGATTTAAGAAGGCAAACCGCAAATCATATTTTAATCCGTTTTACATGCTCATGTAAACTTTTTAACACATGACGTCAATAGGTGCGTTTGGTAAATCATACGGAGTTGGAGTATTTAAGGAGCGGTGTTGGAGTGGAGTGGGAGTAGAGCTGGAGTAGATCGAGGGAACAAGGTACACTCCTTTATTTGTGATTAACCGAACGAGTAGAGTTAAAATTTTGGTGCACGAATATAATAACCTCCTTTTTTTGACAATCTTATATACTGCACTGCTAAAAAAATAAATAATGAATACACATGTACGTATATACTCTGTCTCATCGAAATCCAAAGGATCGCCATAAACCTTTGGATTATAATATTAACAAATAATGTGAATATTATAAAATTTAACTGGCAACTATGTAGGTACATACTTAAAATTAATATGAACATCATCTATAAACAGAACTGTCAGAATAAAAAAATATTGTTCATAGACTTGACTAAATTTGCGACAACAGCATGCATACATAATTGTTTCTCCTTGAAACATATAGGTTTTGAAAATATTTTCCTTTTACAGTTTTTATATTATTAGTCATACAAAACAATTTTTCTATCATTAGTAATATTATAAACAATTTATAGATACTATAAAATTTATTTATAGAAAATATTATATTACTTGCATACAATAAATATATATTAATTGCAAACCGTTAATTACAATTTTCTACATCTCCATAAAATTAAAATAGCCATATTTCAAAATGAAAAATAAATTTTCAAAATTATTTCGAATTTTAAATGGCACAGAGATGATCCCTGCGGTGCCTAGGTAAATAGGTAAAAAAATAATGATGAAAAATGTTCATAGGTTCTTCATATGAGACGCCTATGGTTGAGATACAAAAACAAAAGAAAGTATAAATATGCATCCAAATAAGTAGTATCCTCACATCACTCAACCTTGCTGTTTTCTGTGGCTACATCTACGCAATATACCTATTAAACTAGTAGTTTAGTAGGTATATTATCTACGCTCGGCATGCGTCTACTCTAAAGAAGATGCATACATTTTTATTATATTCTGTTATTTGCGATGCAAGTTTAGACGTCAGCGCCGCTAGTGAACTTACTTGGAGGGTATTGACATGTCAATCTCTTGTTTACTTTGTAATATTTTTGCATAATTTCTCTTATATTTGTGTTATTGTTATTAATTTAAGTGTTTTGCGATAAGAATATACAATACTTTTGTATATAAGCATCATTTTCATCTATCTAGTATTGATATTGGAACTTTTATGGTAGGTATTACTTACAAGGTTATGTAATAATTTCATTGTGATATTTTTATAGCATTTCAGTTTCATTGAATATTCAATAACATCGTAGTTGTTATTATATTATTATTATAAACCTATGTTTCTATAAAACTTAAAAAATAAAGCGAAATTACACAAAAATATGACAAAGTAAACACGATATTGACAGATCTCAACACCCACCAAAGAAGTTCACTATTTAGTCACTAGCGGGGCAGACGTCTAAACTGGCATCGCGAATATGTTTATTTTTCAAATAAGTGCGCGTATAAGGTTTATTAACATACAAACACAACACATTTTATACATATTTTAATATAACAATAATATGTGACATTTCATGTATATTTTCGTATCTCGCTATATTATCTTTTTTTTTAATGCTCACTATATCTAATCGCTAATCATAGATCGCGTTACCATCCTACGGCGAGGCTCACAATTATATATTGTTATATATGTATTTTTTGTATTACCTTGGTTACTTGTTGCTATTGTTCGGTAACTATTTATTTATGTCATTTATGTTGTTTTTCCCTGAAGAAGGCAGCAGTATATGCGGCCGAAACGTTGGTTTATATTAAAATATATATATATATATCTACCGTGAGTATTTTTTAACGTGAAACATTGGGTTTGTCATATCCATGGTTACGATTCGACATTTGATTAACAGCAATGTATTTGCGTGTCCTATTTAAAATGAAACGTAGGGAACGAATTTGACATTTGACAAAACGTCAATAGAGGTTAATTTTGTTTAAATAATTATACCTGCTTTCTAAATTAAATTTAGTTGTAGAAAAAATATTGTGTGCACCTAGTGTCCGAGTGATTTTCTGACGGCCAAATTTCTTACAATATTTTAATATAATACTTCTGTCAAATTCATTCCCTATGTTTTAAATGAGACAGGCAAATACATTGCTGTGAATCAAATGTCAAGTCGTAACTTATAGGAAAATTCAGCGGTTATCAGTCATATTGACAAGATGTCATTAGAGGTTAATTTTGTTTAAATAATTATACCTGTTTCCTAAAAATTAATTTTAATTGTACAAAAAATATTGTGTGCACCTTGTGCCCGAAATATGTTTAGTGCTCTTGAGTGGTTTTCTGACTTGGCTAAATTTCTTACAATATTTAAATATAATACTTCTGTCAAATTCATTCCCTATGTTTTAAATGAGACAGGCAAATACATTGCTGTGAATCAAATGTCAAGTCGTAACTTATAGGAAAATTCAGCGGTTATCAGTCATATTGACAAGATGTCAGTAGATGTTAATTTTGTTTAAATAATTATACCTGTTTCCTAAACATTAAATTTAATTGTAGATAAATATTGTGTGCACCTTGTGCCCGAAATATGTTTAGTGCTCTTGAGTGGTTTTCTGACTTGGCTAAATTTCTTACAATATTTAAATATAATTCATCTGTCAAATTCGTTCCCTGTTTCATTTGAAAAGCATTATAAAGAAATTAATTTTCAAAAATTAGTCAGCTTTGCTATTTATCATGGAAACAGCTGCTCATTCAAAAAATTCTAATTGATAGATGTCTCTTGCAAGTGCAAAACCAAATATGGAAAGTATGGGATCAAAAATTAGTATGTCATAGTGTTCCTCGCAAGTGATATGCAGTGAAAGGCTAAAGAGAAGATGGAAGGACTGTATCGCAGAAAACTTGAGAAAGGAAGGACTGTGTGAAGAAGATACGTTGGACAAGAATAAGTAGAAGAGAAGAGGAAACAGCAACCCCTAATAAAATAGGGGAAAGCTGAAGCTAAAAGAAATGTGTCAAGTGCATTTTACGTAGTGTTTATGTCATAATTTTATTGGATTTATAGAACCTTTTCAACTGAACTTTTGGTATGGTATTTGTAAAAAATAGTATGTGTTCGTGTTTGATTTTGCATGATATTATATAGAAACTGTTCTACGGTACTTTTGGTATGGGATTTGTACAAAATACATCGAACTGACGGAAGGTCTTGTGCTGGCCACAACAGATTTTTTTAATTTTTATTAGGTAAAATATGATATTCTATATAGATAAAATAAAAATACTATAAAAAAAGCAGTTGGACGTGGTGGGCCCAAAAAAAATCTTATGGGGACAGTCAACGTATTAAGATTCTTGAAAACAGATAAACAAAAGCTATTTACAAACAAAAATACAATACTAAAAATGACATTCCAAATCAGCGTTGAACAGAATGATACATCTAATAAAAGAACCTTGATGATTTATGTATTTATTTACATTCTTATCCATTTTTGCACTCAGCCGAATGTTTAAAAATATTTCTACGTAATATTTTAAAGTAATCTTGCAATATTTCATTACGCTATCTTATCTAGTTTTAAATAAATTATTGTTAAACAAATATCATAAAGACAATTAAATAAAAAAGTATATGTATTATTATCAAAAAAAATATAGTTGCATTTGAACCACGAAATATTTAAATTAGTGTATGCCGAAATATTACAACAATAATGGACTCTATCCTTGAACTAATAGATATTTATTTATAAATTAGTAAACATGATGCGCGCATGGTTAGGTTTAGGTGAGTTACATTATGTATAACTTCTTAGTTCGTTGTTAAAACCAAAAATATAGCATCGATATTATGCTTATAGAGCTGTTGCAAGAATTTTTATATAACTTGTAATAGGGGATTCCAGCTCAATCGAATTAAAGGAAAATAGTAAAAAAAAATACGAATGTATATGCTGAATAACGAATATTAATAAAAAAATGAAATGGTATAATTGAGATATCTCGGAAATAAGGGGTTTTTTGTTATAGCGCTTCGACACTAATACGAAATCAATATATAATATTTTGATTGGCGACCGAAAGACTGCCTATACATGCATAACAAATAGCGTGTTAGGAGATGGGGGTTACTACCAATGGAAGTTAAGAAATTCAAATTCGAAAGGAGGGGCTAACATTCCTATACTGCAGTTTTCAAACAGTTTTTATTTTAACATTGCATTAAACTTAATAATTTAAATAAACCTGTAATTATAAATTAAGTAGACTTATACAGTGTTATAATATTCATTTATTTTATGTAAATATAACTTAAAATAGCATTTATTTCAAGAACATTTAGGTCCATGATGAAAACAGTTTGATAAAAAAACACATAAGCGTGACGTCACGTCAATCTTTTCAAAATTCGGGAGACCATAACTCGCTTATTAATAGGATTTTTTCGCCGGATTTTCATCAATAGTCTTAGTTTTCCTAATATTTTCAGATGAAATTATAAAAAAAAAATGGTGGAATCCCCCATTATTGTAAGTATTAAATTTTAAAAGATATTGTTCTTTAAAGAGCATCAAATTTGAAAATATTACGAAATATCCATTAGATATTTTACTAAATATTAAAATTTGTATAATATTTTGAAAACATCACGTAACTGATGTGACGTCAGAGACATACAGTTTAAAATGTGACAAACTATCGCCTACTTTTATTTATATTATTATCATTAACTGTTTTCCTACTGGCTATGAATGACGTCACAGAAGAGGGGGGTTATTTTTCATTACTATTTCTGGCCCCAATATTTTTATTAAATTATTTACGACAATAACAATAAATTATTTTTATTATTACTATGTAAAATATTACTTCAACTTTCATTTAAAATACTTTCAGCGTTGACCGTGTATTAATAGGTTATATTAATGAACAGGAATTTTTTTCAGTCCGTAGCGTTAGAAAAGTGCACTTTTTTCACACTTTTATTGTGTTAAAAAAGACATGCTTTATAATCCATTTTAATGAAAAAAAGTGTACTTGCATGTACAGACGTAAAAAATAACTATTAGATAACAATAATATATAACATTATTAAACGTCAACTACATTTCATTTCGTATTGCTCTGGTAGATTTGAGCAAAAACAATTAAAATTTGATAAAATAAATGCTTTGTAATGTAATCGTTTATTAGTTTTTTTTATTTTTCATTTTATTATGAAAATGAAAGTCATGTAATTATACTGATTTCCGCAAAGGTTAATGATAATATGTTTCTAAATATAGATAAAAAAATATTGAGTTAAGACTCACCACGTGAATGCAAATATGAACAACTGGTTGATGGAATATAGGTGTTTCTCGGGTACGTTTCTGAAACAAACAAAATATGTTGTAATTTGTAATACATTATATTATTTTCGACATCTACTATTAAAGTTACACTTTAACAAAAGAAATCACGTTACTAAAGTGCCATTTTAATTATAATTTATAATTAAAGACTCGTGTATTACATAATTTAATATTGAAACCAACATCTAATTATTATAAAAATTACACATAATCTGACTAATAATGCATAATGACTTCATACTTCATTCTGAAGAAAATTATTTTTAATATGGTACAATTACAACATTCCACCGATCGATTAAGTGTATAGTATTAAAAATACCAATATACGAGGGTCACGCCAAAATTATTGAGATACAGAAATATTATTTGAAGGAGAAGCATGTAGTTTTACTGGTGTTCAAAGTAGCCCCCCCACATTGCAAGATCAGGAGAATACGGTGGATGCTCAATGACTTTAATACCATTTTCTTTCAAAAAATTAACAGTTGTCGCAGCGGTATGGGCGGACGCATTATCATGGCGAAGCATTAAACTCTTAATTTTCACACTGCGAAGAACTTCAGGTAGACATTTTTGTGTGTACCAATTGGCAGTAACAGTCTTCTGTCCCTCTAACCTAATTGCTTTACAAGACCTGTATTTCTTAAAAATACAGCGTACATGACTTTTTTAAGTGCACGTTGTTTTTTCACGGTAACTGGTGTTGGGTCATCTTCAAACACCCATACCCTACTTTCTTGACGCGTTGGAACATCATAAAAGGGTATGGAAGTTTCATCGCCAATTACAATTTTGGAAACAATACGATGACCGCCATTATTTAACAATTTTAAAGTGGCGCGACTAATTGTAACACGCTTGGCTTTTTGTTCTTCCGTTAAGTTGTGTGGCACCCAACGAGAAACAATTTTTGTAACACGAAGTTCTTCATGCAAAATTTTTGCTATTGCTGCGGATCCAACAACACGTAATTAAATAATAGGATTTTGAGCTATTGAAATGCTTTAGATTAGCTTATGGATAATGTAAGAAATAAAAGTACGTGGGTACAGGAAACAACAACCATTTTAATAAAAAAAAATGCAAATAACCCAAATTTAAACTCTCGAATGTCACTGTCAACGACAGAAAATAAATTTTTGTATCAGTGTTACCAATTTCAAGTAATTTTTTGTTATTGCCAACTGAATCAGCTTTTTTTGTTCACTCTATAACTTTAAAATTCATTTGTTTCAGCACGCCAGGCTAGACCGCCCACCGCCGAACCATCATCCACTTCTACTTCCCCCATTGCTACTAGCTCGCCCCCCACCACTACAGTCACAAACGCCCCCACCACAACGGATATGACTCCCCCGATTTCCCCCGTGGAACTAACGCCCGGGGGACAGCGCTTCCCCTCTCAAAGACCATACAAATATGGCATGGTGATGCTATGCTTGGGCGCCCTCATCAACTGGCTAGGACTTGCAGAGAACTATTTTGAGCCTGTCCGCTACGTAGGGGTGGCGTGTATTGTCACAGGAGCGATGCTGATTATAGCGGCTATGTGTTGCTGGATGAATACCAACACGCCCACGCCGGTAAGGAAATATCAGTTTTTACTTATAACTACTATATATTAACTGTGTTGTGTTGTTTAGTATAGAGAAACATATTAATACAAATCGTGTTAATAACAACTTTGTATTAACGCACTTAACCTAACCAAACACTTTTGAGTTACAAATACACATATAATTTAATTATTTACTAAGTAAGGTATTGGAATTATAAATACCGTGAGTATTTTTTAATGAAAAACATTGAGTTTGTCATATCCATGGTTACGACTTGATATTTGATTGACAGCAATGTATTTGCCCGTTCCCATCGACCTTTAAACTAATAGACGCAGTGTACGAGCAAAACGCTTGTCCCGCCATAACGGTGCAGACACTGTATCTCTAACAGTACGGAAGTTAAGAAAACGCGGCAAAATAAAAAAAAATATTTGTCCCTAACTTGTTATACTTGGTGCATAATCGTTAAGAGTATAGATTTTTTTTTTTTTTGGGCATAATTATATATTTTTAATACAATATATTATATACATATTATATTTTAGGGAACAAGTAATAATTAATAAGAACTTTCATATGAAATGACACAGCTGAACCGCGTACGTACTGTTGACTGCACGAAATACACCGTTTCTCCATTATTTTGTCGCGTACACACCTCACAACACATATACGTATGTATTGACAGAAATAATTCTAAATGTTCTCCAAAAAAGTAAATAATACACAGTCACGAAACGTCAAATGTATATTTTGACAACTATTTAGTGATAGAGAGCGATGTATAGACGTTTACATATGGCTGAAAAAGATGTACAATGAGTACGAACGCATGCGCAGTATACTTTAACTGAGAACTTCCGTAATGTTGAAGGACAGAATATATATTTCTATCCTTTTATGTTGGAGCATTATTCTAACAATAAAAGACTAGGAGACACTTGGTCCATTAGTTTAAAGGTCGATGCCCGTTCCATTTAAAATGAAACATAGGGAACAAATCTGACAGAAGTATTATATTTAAATATTGTAAGAAATTTAGCAGAGTCAGAAAACCACTCGAGAGCACTAAACATATTTTTAGAAAACAGGTATAATTATTTAAACAAAATTAACCTCTAATGACATCTTGTCAATATGACAGATAACCGTTGAATTTTCCTATAAGTTATGATTTGACATTTGTCTCATTTAAAATGACACATGGGGAATGAATTTGACAGAAGTATTATATTTAAATATTGTAAGAAATTTAGCCGAGTCAGAAAACCACTCGGGCACAAGGTGCACACTATATTTTTTCTAAACTAATTTTAATTTAGAATGCAGGTATAATTATTTAAACAAAATTAACCTTTATTGACGTTTTATCAAATGTCAAATTCGTTCCCTATGTTTCATTTTAAATGGAACGGGCAAATACATTGCTGTCAATCTAGTGTCAAGTCGTAACCATGGATATGACAAACCCAATGTTTCACGTTAAAAAATACTCACTGTATAGTATAATTACTTTAAATTTAGATATAATTCACAAACAATATCTTAAATTTCACTTTTCTGAACTTAATGCATGTAAACAATATTTGAGCTTAGCATAATTACCGCCATATTTGGCCAAATTCGCGCCGACCAATCAAAATTGATCGCCCTATTGGCCACACTAGTCACTATAGTACAAAGTATTTATTAGTAATTTCAACGTTTGGTAACGAAACGAACTCACTGCACCAAAGAGATTTCAATGCTCAATCAAGCTACATTTCTAAATTTCATTTTTTTCTAGCCCTCCTACGACGGCTCTGGCGTCCACGTCATCGACATCCCCGAGTCATCCTGTACCGTATCTAGCTCAAAGCCCCCAGATTACGAAAGCGTCATCACTGCTCCACCTTCGTACGACATTGCAATCAAACTAAATCCGGCCCAATTGCTTCAAAATGAAAATACAACTGAATCCACCTCTGAAAATACCGTCTCGACTGCTAGGTCTGTCACGCCCCCTCCTGAGTACAGCCCTGTAGTGGTGCCGGTCCACAGGTAGATGATCCAAAGAAGTAGAAAGTGAAAATAGTATTTTGTAGAAGAAATTAAGTATTAAGTAGAAAAAGACGCCCTTGGTTTTTCACACATGAATAAAAAAACGCTTTCATTGTAAAACCACGAACAGCTTACAGTAAAATTTTTGAAAGAGCTGGTATATTTTTCTAATGCCCGATTGCACCGCTGACGCTTAAATTTTAAGTGTTCCTTAAATTGACAATAGGTTTGTTTGCGGTAACAATCCGTGACGGATCCCAAACTTATTTCGTACTTGTTCCGTACTAATTTATAAATCATGAAATACGCATGCGTGATCCGAGATTGATTTGGGATTTTTTCTACCGCGAACGCTCGTTCTGACGTTTGAGGTTATGTTATGTTATATGAACCTGAATAAAAATATTATATAGTTTTGAACTGAAATGGAGTCAATATTATAAACTTACCTTCAAATGTATATTAATTTAAAGTTTGTGAAATTGTTAAAATAAACGTAATTAAACACAGAAAAGTATGCACTGATTATTCGCAATTAGTCCCTGATTTATAGTACTTGCTTCAATTTTCGGACTGGTCTGATTAATACGTAACCAATCATGTATCAGTCTACAGTGTTCCGCGAACACGGGGTTATCAGTCAGAACTGTACCGCGAACGATTAAAACGAAACTGCGCATGCTCAAACTAGTCCGGGATCGCTACCGCGAACAAACCTAATATATATATTTCGAAACGAAATTTCAAATGGGGAAGTGAATAATGCTGTCAAAACTTCGATTTGCATTTGTTTTAAGCCTAGCATAAAATTTAACAGCCCGATTCACAAAAAAGTTTAAGCTAATCCTCATTTTTTGATTAGAGAATTCTACTCTAATTTTGACAGTTTATATCTTAAAATATAATCTAATCTATTCCTAGTATCTACCTTTATTGATAATATCATGAAAATGGGGTATTCCACTCAATTTTTTTTATTATTTTAAATAAAACTTCAATCAGTTTTAAAGCAATTCATAGTATTAAAAAATCTTAATTGTTCCTAGTTTCAGAGTATTTTATTTTCGAGAAATCAGTGTAACGTCACATTTCCTCTATCCTTGTCTTTCTCACACACACTGCTCTGAGTACGCTGCGAGAGAAGGATAACAATTGTATGACGTCAATTTTCCCTTTTAGCAAATGTGAAATATCTCGTAAAGTAATTATTTAAAAAATGTTTTCATTGTTTTAACTATTATTTATTGAGCCATACTTTATGTTAAATTGAAATTTTCTTCATTTTGTTGTTATGGTGGAATACCCCATTAAATTTTAAATACCGGAATAGAATAGAATTCACTAATCCAAAAATGAGGATTAGCTTAAACTTTTTTGTGAATCGGGCTGTAAGTGTCAGCAGTGGAAATAGGCATCATAACAACCAAACTCAACCAACCATAATGAATAAATCTCGGCCCAAAATTTCCAAACGTGACTTTTGTGCGTTAGGTTAGATTATATTTAGGGAAATTGCAAGCAAAAATGTCCTAATATTCATATTACATTGTGGTCGTAAACTGTTCAATAGTTTTATACAACATCTAGTCAGATTGTAAAACATGTTTATATTACTTGTGACGTAAATCGACTTAACGACGATTCTGATTTGAAACTGCAGTCTATTTTAATAATTGTTCCACACATGAAATCAATGAAAGATGTTATTCTATTTGGAAAATGAAGGGTGATGTATTTTCACATTTAAAGTGTACTTAAGTATTAAATGTGTCAAATATTTTATTTACAACGTAAGAATCTTGATTAATCATATATATTAGAATACTCGTATTTGTACTGGTTTTTACAGTTTCTGTGATTTTTGTAAGTAACTACATATTACAAAAGATCTTATATCTAAGGATTTAATATAGGTATTGTAAATATAATTATGTAGATGTGCAAACAAACGAATAAAGAATTGTTACATTTATCAAATTTATAATTTTACTAAGAAAACATAAAATATTTTTCCTACAACCGTGCGTAAAGTACGTACTTTACGCATTCTTTACAATGCGTAAAGTGTTACTTTCCAAACACTAATTCGTAAAAAGTAAATACGTTGTAGGAAAAATATTGTAGGTATACAACTCGTGTGTAAAATCATGCATTTCTTTTCCGTGCTGTAAATATACTATTTTCTAACTTGCTATCAAATTATAACTGCTCCTTTTTTATATACTTATTTCTTCTACAAATGGAAATTTGGGGAAAAGTCAAATTTAACTCTATGAAATTACATTTTATTTTATTTATTTTTGTTTAATACCATTTCCATTATAATCAATATCGAAAATAATAGAGTTCGGAATATATGCAAAATGCATATTAAATGCATGCTTGCATATTTTAAAAAAAATCGAATAATGCACATGCAAAAAAATAAGAGCACACAAGAGCATATTTTAGCATATTTTAATGCATATTTTCCAAACTCTAATTGTAACACTTAAAAAATATATTTAAGCACTAAATTATGTAAGAATAACCGATTTAGAATATTCCAAATTGACTCCCTTAAAAGCAATACAAAACGTAAACAAATATTTATTCTTGGAATTATAAAAATCAGCTTCTGCTCTCCAATAAGAATCGTCCATTCTAATTCCAAAACGAGCAACAAGAGAAGAATTTCTCCCAACATACGTTCCCTAAAATAATTGTACAGTTTTTAGACCTGGATTAATATTTGGGACCATAATTGATGATGTATGAAGGATCAGTGTAGATCAAAATATTTTGATTCACACAATAACAAGTTTTATTTTCAATAAATCATCTAATAACAGCAAACTACGAAGACATTACATATTATTTTACAAATAAACTAATGTCGAACGTGAAAACGAAATTTAATACAAAACGACCAAAGGAAGGAGTTATTTGCAGAATAAAATTCAACTTCTGTGTTATAATAGCAATCACTTATAGGAAAAGATATTATTCCTGTTCCCAGTCCCAGTGTTGAGTTTATACCAATATATTTGCCCTAAAATTATCTCTTGATAATGAAACAATAAATAAACAAATTCCAAGGTTAAAAATATGAATTTCGGGGCTTGGAAATAGAAAAAATATTCCTAGAACTTATATTCGGATAAAAATATTGCTAATATGTTTGACTGGTAGTATTTACTCTTAATCAGGGGTGATTAAGCTATGATTAAAATAACAAATTCACTTGTTTTTTAATCATTTCAATGTATTTTTAAATGGTAGCTATGGTAATTAGTTAGATATTAAAATTTTGAGTAAATACTACCGGTTTTTATGTTCGTAAAGACAAAATTATAACCTCAAAAATTGACGATTACATGTTCAACAAAATTACATATTAAATCTTTGATTTTTGAAACTTACAAATTGGGATTCTCCGAAGTTTTCTCATCTGTACTATATCAAAAAGTGGCACTATTAACGATTAAACACTTAGAAATACACACACAAATTCACAAACAAAATATATCTTTCAAACATAAACAAGTTTTTAAATAAATGACAGTTCAAGCCGTTAGACCGTTCAACGTGGTAGTACCAGTAGCGCCATCCAGTGTGTAACTGAACTATGAAATATATAGGTGAGCTAAGAAAATATGATTGTGACGTTATGATGGAGTTATAAGTTTTGTGTACATCAACCACATATGATTGTGACGTTATCAGGACATCGAACCCGAACCAAAACCGGAACCAAACCGTAACATTTTAGGGAACCCAAACCGAGAACCGAACCTCAGATATATTTTTAATTGAACCTGAGTCGAAACCTAACCGAGTATTAAAATTCAGGTTCGGGGTTCAACTACGGTTCAGGTTAAGTTTTAGTTCGAAAAGTAAATACAGCCGATAATCGACGTCTTAGGCATCTGCGTTGCTGTCTGGGCTGACTTTTAGTGGAAATTGTGTTCGTTTCTTGTTGCGTTTTGCGTAAATTCCGGCTCTCATTTTACATTATTTCGAACCTGAACCGCGAACAAAACTGCAAATTTTATTAATGCTTGAACCAGAACCGCACCCGAACCCATCTTTCAAAAAACAAATTAACCTGAACCTAAACCGAACCCAGTTTTTGCCGGGTTTGATGCCCTGGAAGTTATTATGGAGTTTTAAGTTTTGTGCACATAAACCACATTTTATCAAGTTCAACTTTTTATCACAGATTGCGCCAGAGGTACAGTGTGTTAAAAAAAAATCCTAACTCGGAGTAGGTTAACAAAAAAACCTATGTCAATTTGAAAGAATTTAAGTAAATGTCAATTTGACACGACATATCAAAATTGTTATCTAAAGAAATCTTCTTGAATCTTTATTTTAGAAATAGAAATAAATTAAGAAAAACAGTGAATGGCAATATTCTGTATCCTTCTTTATTATATTTTCTCATTAAAATTACATTGCACGACCAATTTTGACAACTTGACTTTTGAATTAAATAATGATCAAACATTATGTTTCTGTGTTCATAGCCTACTCCGAATTAGGTTTTTTTTTCTGAACACACTGTATTATGATTGTCATATTTGAAAAATAAATTAAACTATTTTTAAGTTAAAAGAAGGGTTAAAAGTAGTAAGAATTTGTATTAAACTCGAATATTTTAAAAAAATTTTACCTCCCGCTACCCTTGGTAAAGGAGGTATAGGGATCGTGCTAAAAATTATATATCGAGATTTTAATAGATGACCACGTTTTAAGTTCCCTAGAATACAATTTTAACATTTTCACGATGATGTCTGAATGTGTGTATGTGTGTGTGTGTTTTCTGTGTTTGTATTTGTGTATAGAATTTGTTATCGCTCTAACTCAAATACTATCATTCAGAACATGGGGTATTCCACTCAATTTTTTTTATTATTTTAAATAAAACTTCATTCAGTTTTGAAGCAATTCATAGTATTAAAAAATTTTATTGTTCCTAGTTTCAGAGTATTTTATTTTCGAGAAATCAGTGAAACGTCACATTTCCCCTATTCTTGTCTTTCTCACACACATTGCTCTGAGTACGCTGCGAGAGAAAGATAACAATTGTATGACGTCAATTTTCCCTTTTAGCAAATGTGAAATATCTCGTAAAGTAATTATTTAAAAAATGTTTTCATTGTTTTAACTATTATTTATTGAGCCATACTTTATGTTAAATTGAATTATTTAATTTTTTTTTTTTGTTATGGTGGAATACCCCATTCTGAAGCCTTGTATTTCTACCCTATTCTAATATGGAAAGAAACCATTAGATTTTGGTGTAAATCGTATAACCGGAAATGGCACTTTACCTGAAGCTTATAATAGTTTTTCTTCAAAAAATACCATTAAATGCCATTTTTTCGCATTTTACGTCATTATAAAGATTAAAGATTATTGAATTTTCTACAGGAATACATTAATACTTTTTCTATATATTTTACAGATAAATTTAAAAATCATTTTCCTTTTTTTAATCCCGAAGCCTATGATAAACAAAATTCCTTTGTTACAGTGACATATTAAATAATAAAGAAAATCGTAAATAAAGCAATAGTTACATGCAATGGAACAAAATATAATTTGCAGCATTAGTAAATACGTAGGTATGTATTTAAATTAATAAAAATTAAATAGCGGGAGGTTTTGTGTTGACCATATCAGATTTTTTAACATGGATATGAAGGATACCTGACCTGTATATACCTTTTTGAATGGACACGTAAACGACGGTGAATAAGAATGCACAAAATCACTCCACATAGCTCCAGGAATTCTCAAAAATGCACAAGTGTCTCCAACATTAATTCTAGTTTCTCTTTCACATGTATCTAGTGATTCTTTTACCCTACATTTTGTAGGAGTAATTTTTAACTGAAATTCATACGTATTAGTAATTATATTTCTTCCACTTGCCTTAAATAGGTTATACTTTTAATGTTTTTAAATCTTCTGTAAGTTCAAAAGAAGAATCAATGTACATAGTATCTTTGTATCGGCGTAAAGAACTTTCAAATTTGGGCATGACGCAATTTTCAGCACATTTGCAACGTTCAAGGGATTCAATTTGTATAATTGTCTACAAAAATGATTACTAATATTCAAAATAATAAGAAGAATTAATTTACCTCTTGTAGAGAATAGTTTATATAAATGAATAACAAAAAACATATCGAAATCTTTAATATCATTTTTAACTTTAAACTGAGGTACAATTTTTAATATTTTGTATAAATAATGTTATTCGTAAATAATTATATATAATTCTATAATTTTTCATCCTCAATTATAATCTAAATAAACTGATAAAACTATAATTTTATTGTAATTATTCGGTTATTTGTTATGTTATAAATAATATTATCCAATTATTTATAATAACAGATGAAAAGATCAATAAAATCATAATTATTGTATTTCCTAAATAACAAATCCACTTCCTTTTCGGTTCCAAATTGTCCAGCACAATACCTTACATTGTTATTATATGAATATTGTGATTATTGTAATCAATTATTGTCAATTATTTTCTCTTTATTTATTACAATATAACTATTATTTTTAAATGACTGTAATACTAATTATAAGACAGATTTTTCAACAATTTTTCTGTAAAAAAATAAAATAATTACCCCAACGGGAAATCTGAAATTTCAGAGGCAGTTGTGCTAACCAATGCGCCACGCTGATATTTGAAAATCTTTTCACGTTGCATAACAAAAAATTTAAACAATTATTTAATTGAAAATTTTTGTTATTGCAATTTATGCAATAATATTAAATTAATTAATATTAAATAATGTACAAGATTAGTGTACTATTGCCATGGCTTAATTTTCTACCGGACAATTTTTATTTACAAAAAACTGTTTTCTGTTTTATATGGCTTTTGGAGTCCACAATTCGGCTCCCTCATGCCCCGATACTCTCCACAATGATGTTTTTACCTTCCGTCTTACCTTTAGGTAAGGAAGATATTGTTTTAGGGCCCCTAGAATACGATTTTTCTAGTTTTACGATGATGTCTCATGAGTGTGTGTGTGTGTGTGTGTGTGTGTGTGTGTGTGTGTGTGTGTGTGTGTGTGTGTGTGTGTGTGTGTGTGTGTGTGTGTGTGTGTGTGTGTGTGTGTGTGTGTGTGTGTGTGTGTGTGTATGTGTGTATGTGTGTATGTGTGTATGTGTGTATGTGTGGGTGTGTGTGTGGGTGTGTGTGAGACAAATTTTGTCCGACAATAACTCCAAAACTACAATTCTAAAAATTATGATTCTTTTGTATTTCTCTTCTTTACATCCATATGAAGAGCTGATTAGATTTTGGTTACAATTGGTCAACCGGAAGTTCCCTTATTTGAAGTTTTCAACAGTTTTTCTTGAAAAAACGCAGTTAATTATCATTTTTCGACATTTTATGTGATTATCATTATGAAAGAATATCTTATTCTCTATACGGTTTGATTCCTTCATATTCAATAGATATAGAGTTGGTATAGAATTATAGAGATTAAATTTCAAAAATCAGCCAGCTTTACTATTTATCAAGGAAACAGCTGATATATTCAAAAAATTCTAATTGACAGATATCAGTGTCAAGTGCAAAACCAAAGACGGAAAGTATAGGATCAGAAAGTGGTGTGTCATAGTGTTCCTAGCAAGTGACTTGCAGTTGCAGCCTCGCGTCAAGTTTGGAACTTTCAATACCGGGAGTACGAGGAAGGCCAATAATAAGATAGGACTGTGTACCAGAAGATTTGAGAGAGGAAAAACTGTGTGAAGAAGATGCGTTGGACAGAAATGAGTAGAAACAGCGCTCCCTAATAAAATATGGAAAAGCTGAAGAAAGAGGAAGTGTCAAGGGCAATTTACATAATGTACGCTCGTGTTATAATTTTATTGGATTTATAGAATCTTTTCAAAGGAACTTTCGGTATGGAATTTGTAAAAAAATAGTGTGTTCGTATTATAATTTTACAGGGTATATAAAATCTTTTTTAAGGAACATTTGGTATGGAATTTGTACAAAATACATCGAATTGACGGAAGGTTTTGTACTGGCCACAACAGATTTTTTTAACCAGCTGTTGGAGAGTAACCTATGTTTATTTGTATTTAATAATTGTTGAACATTATTTAACATATGTCAAGCATTAGTAAACTTTCAAATGGAAACTACGTCCATCCATTTCTCTTGAAGAGATGATTACATTTCTGACGAACTTGTTTCTGTTCTTGCCTTACAGTAGGTCGTTACTCCGACTCGGCATTGACAATGACACGGAGTCAGCGGGCCAGCGACGTCCGTGGACCAGTTACGTGGGGGCGTGCGACCTGTCCACGTACGCCACTGATTTCACTAACACCTTATCTATAATCAGGCAAGGAAAATTGGCATACTTAACAACAAAACAACACGGACTAGAATTGATGAAAGTGAAGAGAAACTCCAATCCAAATTATTGATAATTGGGCGGCAAATTTTCCAAAATTGGGGGCACGCTTGTTGTAATTTAATTGTGTAAGTTTAATGATATCTGAGTGCTACTTTTATGTAAGTTACAGACAAAAAATATTTTACAGGAAATAATAATCTATCTGCATCTTATTCTTTTAAATTTTATTCACAATCATTAAGGGCTGCCCGGGGCTGCGTATAGTTAGCAGGCCCCTATCAGCAGAACCTAACGAAAACTAGTGCATATTTTTTTGCTATTTATTTGCCAATTAATTACCACTATGCCAAATTAATTGCCACTTTTTTTAAAAAAATACGGGGGGACTGCTAGCTTGATGATAAAGTTAGCAGTCCCCTGGGCTATAATGCAATGCAATCAATAATATTAATGTGTAGGAATTAATTGCCAATTAATTACTAAAGATTTAAATAAATTCAGGCAAAAATTGTTCAACTGATTGGACAAAGCTATTTAAAATGATACGTACCATATTTATTAGTGCGTATACATATAAAAACCAAATGGGTTCTTGTAATTCCGATGTAGGATTAATATGAATGTGCGTAGGGCGATAAAAATGGTTCCATTTGGATCATTATGGTAATAAATTTATGCACATGAATCCATCAGAAACATATGAAAAGCATTCTCCCATAATCTTGGGACCATTATGTACCAGTATAAACTATATGGGTTTTAATTACCCCAACAAAATGCTTTCTAATATAACCACTAGGCCTTAATAAACCAGAATGAATCATACTAATTTTAATTGCCGCTAACAAACCTGTTAAAAAAATATTTATTTGAAATGAACCAATACTACCGTACTTTGCATGTCAATTTTAACTATATGAATTAATTGCCTCAGCAGACCCCAACAAAATGCTTTCTATCATAACCACTAGGTCTTAATAAACCAGCATAAATCAAACTAGTTTTAATTGCCGCTACAAAAACCGGTTAAAAAAATATTTATTTGAAACGAACCAATATTATCGTACTTTGCATGGCAATTTTAACTATATGAATTAATTGCCTCAGCAGACCCCATCAAAATGCTTTCTATCATAACCACTAGGCCTTAATAAACCAGCATAAATGAAACTAGTTTTAATTGCCGCTACAAAAACCGGTTAAAAAAATATTTATTTGAAACGAACCATTATTATCGTACTTTGCATGTCAATTTTAACTATATGAATTAATTGCCCCAGCAGACCCCATCAAAATGCTTTCTATCATAACCACTAGGCCTTAATAAACCAGTATAAATCACACTAGTTTTAATTGCCGCTACAAAAACCGGGTAAAAAAATATTTATTTGAAACGAACCAATATTATCGTACTTTGCATGGCAATTTTAACTATATGAATTAATTGCCTCAGCAGACCCCATCAAAATTTTTCTATCATAACCACTAGGCCTTAATAAACCAGTATAAATCACACTAGTTTTAATTGCCGCTACAAAAACCGGGTAAAAAAATATTTATTTGAAACGAACCAATATTATCGTACTTTGCATGGCAATTTTAACTATATGAATTAATTGCCCCAGCAGACCCCATCAAAATGCTTTCTATCATAACCACTAGGCCTTAATAAACCAGTATAAATCACACTAGTTTTAATTGCCGCTACAAAAACCGGGTAAAAAAATATTTATTTGAAACGAACCAATATTATCGTACTTTGCATGGCAATTTTAACTATATGAATTAATTGCCTCAGCAGACCCCATCAAAATTTTTCTATCATAACCACTAGGCCTTAATAAACCAGTATAAATCACACTAGTTTTAATTGCCGCTACAAAAACCGGGTAAAAAAATATTTATTTGAAACGAACCAATATTATCGTACTTTGCATGTCAATTTTAACTATATGAATTAATTGCCCCAGCAGACCCCATCAAAATGCTTTCTATCATAACCACTAGGCCTTAATAAACCAGTATAAATCACACTAGTTTTAATTGCCGCTACAAAAACCGGGTAAAAAAATATTTATTTGAAACGAACCAATATTATCGTACTTTGCATGGCAATTTTAACTATATGAATTAATTGCCTCAGCATACCCCATAAAAATGCTTTCTATCATAACCACTAGGCCTTAATAAACCAAAATAAATCATACTAGTTTTAATTGCCGTTACAAAAACCGGTTAAAAAAATATTTATTTGAAACGAACCAATATTATCGTACTTTGCATGGCAATTTTAACTATATGAATTAATTGCCTCAGCAGACCCCATCAAAATGCTTTCTATCATAACCACTAGGCCTTAATAAACCAGTATAAATCACACTAGTTTTAATTGCCGCTACAAAAACCGGTTAAAAAAATAATTATTTGAAACGAACCAATATTATCGTACTTTGCATGGCAATTTTAACTATATGAATTAATTGCCTCAGCAGACCCCATCAAAATGCTTTCTATCATAACCACTAGGCCTTAATAAACCAAAATAAATCATACTAGTTTTAATTGCCGTTACTAAAACCGGTTAAAAAAATATTTATTTGAAACGAACCAATATTATCGTACTTTGCATGGCAATTTTAACTATATGAATTAATTGCCTTAGCAGACCCCATCAAAATGCTTTTTATCATAACCACTAGGCCTTAATAAACCACAATAAATCACACTAGTTTTAATTGCCGCTACGAAAACCGGTTAAAAAAATATTTATTTGAAATGAACCAATGTATCGTACTTTGCATATCAATTTTAGCTATATAAATTAATTGCCTCAGCATACCCCATAAAAATGCTTTCTATCATAACCATTAGGCCTAGTGGTTATAATAGAAAGCATTTTGATGGGGTCCGCAGAGGCAATTAATTCATATAGTTAAAATTGCCATGCAAAGTACGATAATATTGGTTCGTTTCAAATAAATATTTTTTTAACCGGTTTTTGTAGCGGCAATTAAAACTAGTTTGATTTATGATGGTTTATTAAGGCCTAGTGGTTATGATAGAGAGCATTTTGATGGGGTCTGCTGAGGCAATTAATTCTTATAATTAAAATTGCCATGCAAAGTACGATAATATTGGTTCGTTTCAAATAAATATTTTTTTAACCGGTTTTTGTAGCGGCAATTAAAACTAGTTTCATTTATGCTGGTTTACTAAGGCCTAGTGGTTATGATAGAGAGCATTTTGATGGGGTCTGCTGAGGCAATTAATTCATATAGTTAAAATTGCCATGCAAAGTACGATAATATTGGTTCGTTTCAAATAAATATTTTTTTAACCGGTTTCTGTAGCGGCAATTAAAACTAGTTTGATTTATGCTGGTTTATTAAGGCCTAGTGGTTATGATAGAAAGCATTTTTATGGGGTATGCTGAGGCAATTAATTCATATAGTTAAAATTGACATGCAAAGTACGATAATATTGGTTCGTTTCAAATAAATATTTTTTTAACCGGTTTTTGTAGCGGCAATTAAAACTAGTGTGATTGATTGTGGTTTATTATGGCCTAGTGGTTATGATAGAAAGCATATTGATGGGGTCTGCGGGGGCAATTAATTCATATAGTTAAAATTGCCATGCAAAGTACGATAATATTGGTTCGTTTCAAATAAATATTTTTTTAACCGGTTTCTGTAGCGGCAATTAAAACTAGTTTGATTTATGCTGGTTTATTAAGGCCTAGTGGTTATGATAGAAAGCATTTTTATGGGGTATGCTGAGGCAATTAATTCATATAGTTAAAATTGACATGCAAAGTACGATAATATTGGTTCGTTTCAAATAAATATTTTTTTAACCGGTTTTTGTAGCGGCAATTAAAACTAGTGTGATTGATTGTGGTTTATTATGGCCTAGTGGTTATGATAGAAAGCATATTGATGGGGTCTGCGGGGGCAATTAATTCATATAGTTAAAATTGCCATGCAAAGTACGATAATATTGGTTCGTTTCAAATAAATATTTTTTTAACCGGTTTCTGTAGCGGCAATTAAAACTAGTTTGATTTATGCTGGTTTATTAAGGCCTAGTGGTTATGATAGAAAGCATTTTTATGGGGTATGCTGAGGCAATTAATTCATATAGTTAAAATTGACATGCAAAGTACGATAATATTGGTTCGTTTCAAATAAATATTTTTTTAACCGGTTTTTGTAGCGGCAATTAAAACTAGTGTGATTGATTGTGGTTTATTATGGCCTAGTGGTTATGATAGAAAGCATATTGATGGGGTCTGCTGGGGCAATTAATTCATATAGTTAAAATTGCCATGCAAAGTACGATAATATTGGTTCGTTTCAAATAAATATTTTTTTACCCGGTTTTTGTAGCGGCAATTAAAACTAGTGTGATTTATGCTGGTTTATCAAGGCCTAGTGGTTATGATAGAAAGCATTTTTATGGGGTATGCTGAGGCAATTAATTCATATAGTTAAAATTGACATGCAAAGTACGATAATATTGGTTCGTTTCAAATAAATATTTTTTTAACCGGTTTTTGTAGCGGCAATTAAAACTAGTGTGATTGATTGTGGTTTATTATGGCCTAGTGGTTATGATAGAAAGCATATTGATGGGGTCTGCGGGGGCAATTAATTCATATAGTTAAAATTGACATGCAAAGTACGATAATAATGGTTCGTTTCAAATAAATATTTTTTTAACCGGTTTTTGTAGCGGCAATTAAAACTAGTTTCATTTATGCTGGTTTATTAAGGCCTAGTGGTTATGATAGAAAGCATTTTGATGGGGTCTGCTGAGGCAATTAATTCATATAGTTAAAATTGCCATGCAAAGTACGATAATATTGGTTCGTTTCAAATAAATATTTTTTTAACCGGTTTTTGTAGCGGCAATTAAAACTAGTTTCATTTATGCTGGTTTATTAAGGCCTAGTGGTTATGATAGAAATCATTTTGATGGGGTCTGCTGCGGCAATTAATTCATATAGTTAAAATTGACATGCAAAGTACGATAATAATGGTTCGTTTCAAATAAATATTTTTTTAACCGGTTTTTGTAGCGGCAATTAAAACTAGTTTCATTTATGCTGGTTTATTAAGGCCTAGTGGTTATGATAGAAAGCATTTTTATGGGGTATGCTGAGGCAATTAATTCATATAGTTAAAATTGCCATGCAAAGTACGATAATATTGGTTCGTTTCAAATAAATATTTTTTTAACCGGTTTTTGTAGCGGCAATTAAAACTAGTTTCATTTATGCTGGTTTATTAAGGCCTAGTGGTTATGATAGAAATCATTTTGATGGGGTCTGCTGCGGCAATTAATTCATATAGTTAAAATTGACATGCAAAGTACGATAATAATGGTTCGTTTCAAATAAATATTTTTTTAACCGGTTTTTGTAGCGGCAATTAAAACTAGTTTCATTTATGCTGGTTTATTAAGGCCTAGTGGTTATGATAGAAAGCATTTTGATGGGGTCTGCTGAGGCAATTAATTCATATAGTTAAAATTGCCATGCAAAGTACGATAATATTGGTTCGTTTCAAATAAATATTTTTTTAACCGGTTTTTGTAGCGGCAATTAAAACTAGTTTCATTTATGCTGGTTTATTAAGGCCTAGTGGTTATGATAGAAATCATTTTGATGGGGTCTGCTGCGGCAATTAATTCATATAGTTAAAATTGACATGCAAAGTACGATAATAATGGTTCGTTTCAAATAAATATTTTTTTAACCGGTTTTTGTAGCGGCAATTAAAACTAGTTTCATTTATGCTGGTTTATTAAGGCCTAGTGGTTATGATAGAAAGCATTTTGATGGGGTCTGCTGAGGCAATTAATTCATATAGTTAAAATTGCCATGCAAAGTACGATAATATTGGTTCGTTTCAAATAAATATTTTTTTAACCGGTTTTTGTAGCGGCAATTAAAACTAGTTTGATTTATGCTGGTTTATTAAGACCTAGTGGTTATGATAGAAAGCATTTTGTTGGGGTCTGCTGAGGCAATTAATTCATATAGTTAAAATTGACATGCAAAGTACGGTAGTATTGGTTCATTTCAAATAAATATTTTTTTAACAGGTTTGTTAGCGGCAATTAAAATTAGTATGATTCATTCTGGTTTATTAAGGCCTAGTGGTTATATTAGAAAGCATTTTGTTGGGGTAATTAAAACCCATATAGTTTATACTGGTACATAATGGTCCCAAGATTATGGGAGAATGCTTTTCATATGTTTCTGATGGATTCATGTGCATAAATTTATTACCATAATGATCCAAATGGAACCATTTTTATCGCCCTACGCACATTCATATTAATCCTACATCGGAATTACAAGAACCCATTTGGTTTTTATATGTATACGCACTAATAAATATGGTACGTATCATTTTAAATAGCTTTGTCCAATCAGTTGAACAATTTTTGCCTGAATTTATTTAAATCTTTAGTAATTAATTGGCAATTAAATGGCAATTAATTCCTACACATTAATATTATTGATTGCATTGCATTATAGCCCAGGGGACTGCTAACTTTATCGTCAAGCTAGCAGTCCCCCCGTATTTTTTTAAAAAAAGTGGCAATTAATTTGGCATAGTGGTAATTAATTGGCAAATAAATAGCAAAAAAATATGCACTAGTTTTCGTTAGGTTCTGCTGATAGGGGCCTGCTAACTATACCCAGCCGCTGCCCGGTTATAAGTAATTGGCTTCATAAAAAGTCTGGAACTTGCTTCAAACAACTGAGTCAGGACCATGATATAATAGATATCTATATGACTAAAAAAAATTTTAAAAAATAAATTATTACCGCATATTACCCATTTCTGAGTGTGCCAATCAGCGTTGTACACAGATTTCGGTAATGATGAAGATATATTTTTACTGTGGGGCGTTTACCAGGCGTTACCTCACGGGCACTCATTTCTGGAGTGGAGAGTGCACCACAAGGTCACTTTTATGCTTTTCTTTGATGTTTGATATATTTATTTAAAAAAAATAAAAACTATGAGACGCCACAATCATTATTGAGAAATCACACGTAAAAGAATGCAATCTCAAGAAAAATTATATTTTTGACGCTATTACTCAAATGCGTCATAAAGTGTTAAGTGAACTGGCAACGTTGCAATCAACTATTCAGAGTAAGATTTAATTCACGCACGATCACAAAAATAATTACAAATTTATTTCATTCGAAATATGGTAGGTTATACAAGAAAAAAAAAATATGTAACAAAATCGTAGAAAATTAGACTTTTTTTTATAAAAACCAATGTTGCCACATCACTCGGATGGATTTTTCATTTTGATACTACTGAAGTCATACTGAACTTATAGTAACAAAATAATTTGAAAAAGGTAAACTATACATTTGGTTTTCATAAGTGAAACTAAAAATTATTTTATCAACTTTTAAAGTAATACAACTTTTTAATGAGTTTACATATAATGACTCACTTGATTAGGGATGACACGGATGAACTACCTTAAAGATGTCACACTCATATATCATCAATACAATATGTCATCACGGCATATACGACGATATGTTTTGACTTTACGACTACGAGTCAAAACCTCGTATCCATAATACAATAGGTTTTTAGGATACACAAAAAAACATCTTTAATTCAGAAATGTTAATTTGTAATATACAGAATGTAACAGAAATAATTACATTAAATTTAACCAGTCATAGAACTCGTCGAAAGCAACAATATTTCTTAGTAACTTTTTTTTGTAAACCTTCTAGATATTGTGTTAAAAATCTTCAAAGTTTTGTAAAAAAAAAAATCATTACCTGTCTAAAAATACTAAAAGAACTGAGAATGTTACTAAGAAAAATTCTTGTTCTCAACGAGTTCTGTCAATGTCACTTATTTTTTCTCTGTTTCACCAGTAACTATATGTCTCAAAATTGGAAATATTTTTTTCCAAAAAATAAATTGCGATTTCGAAAATAAGTGATTAAAATGTATTCTTGCTCTTGCCGAGTTCTATCACTGGTTAAATTGAATGTACTTATTTCTTAAAAATCGCTAATGGCAGGGAGAATGTAATATGGGGTGTTTTTGATATTTAAAATTCGAAATGACTTTGGCGTCGGTCGGGATCGAACCCGGGTCATTTGACCACGAGACGACGAGACCCCATATTTATATTATTGAAAGTCTCATATTGTTTAACGTCTATACATATTTTCTATATTATCTAAGTCTCTATCATCTTCGATAATTTCTTATCTAACACTAAACCGGTATGAGATCATTTTGTTTATTTTGCAATGAGAAATATTAATATTGAGAAAGTGCAGGACTTTTCTTTGTACCCAGTTCTTGTCCGGCAATAATCGCGTTTCATTGGCAAAAATAAAATGATATATAAAGCAATCAGTTACCGTTATTCCTTCCACAAGATCATAAAACAGTTTCCGATCTCACAAAAATAAAACTAGTTTGTGATCATTTACATACGTTATGCAAACTTATTTGTGAATGTGAATATATCGAAGAGAAATGAAACCGACAGAGTACTGTTAGCTGTAAGAACTTATTTATGTGTATTTTTAAAAAAGGAAACGCTAAAGTAATACAGTTTACACAGGATGTCTATATGCATAATAATTGTCCGTTATATTCTTCTACACATCAAAATGAAAAAAATCTGTTGTGCTAGCACAAGACCTCTCGCCATTTTCATATTAGGCTATATAAGTATTGTACATATTTGACATTTCTGATACATAGAAAAACACATTATCTTCTTTATATATTTTTTAATTCATTCTATTCACTCTTATGCCCGTATTCATAAACACTCGTAAAAATTTTAAACGATTCGTTATAATTTTAATCCAATAAAAAGAGTCGACATTGAGAGAAAAATCGAAATTTTATTTGTCAAGTTTGATTCTATTTGTCAAAAATTATAACGAACCGTTTTGAAACTTTACGAGTGTTTATGAATAAGGGCATTATTCTTCTAATGTTCGAGATTCTTCCAATTCATTGATGAGATTGGCGGTATTTCTAAAGGGTATATGCAATATATGTATCTATAATTATAAATATTTAATTAATAATAAAATAAGAAATATTAAATGTACATCCCAGAAAAAGTCTTCAGTAATGTCTCTGGTTTTTTGACACTCACATTTATCTGTCAATTACAAACATTTTATTTTTCCACTTGTTGTCCATGGGGTGCGAGATTCATTACTACATATTATTTTACATATTTATATTTCTCTATCTCTAACTCTATAGATGATATAATAAAAAAAATAAATGTATCGGATAGAGATTTTTATATTCTTTAATATTTATAATAACAAATTTTCAAAAAATATTTAGATTTTTTTTTTAAGTAACTAATATCTACTTCCGGTTGTCCAAGTGTTTACCAAAATCTAATCAGCTCTTCCCAGTAATGTCAGACTGAGGAAACCGCAGTTGAACATGTCTTAAGTCTTATAGTATTTGAGAAACCGTAGTTCCAATATACATGCACACATACACACGAACATCATCGTAAAAATGTTATGATCAGATTCTAGAGACCTTAAAATGTGCTTATCCACTAAAATCTGGATAACTATGCGATTTTTGGCATGATTCCAAGATTTTTTTAAGAAACTACTACTTCCGGTTGTCCAATTGTTCCCAAAACCTTTCAGCTCTTCCCATTAATGTCAGATTGGAGAATACGTAATACATACACACACACACACACACACACACACACACACACACAGAGAGAGAGAGAGAGAGAGAGAGAGAGAGAGAGAGATCATCGTAAATATGTTATAATCGGATTCTAGGGACTTTAAAACTTGCTTATTCATTAAAATCTGGATATGCGATTTTTTGCATGAAACCTATACATCTCTAGCGAGAGGTAAAAATGTAACAAAAAAATACGAGCTTTAATTTCGTATTCTTATAATTTAGCAGTCTATCCAAATGTCAAACACCTAATTTCTAATGACAGTAACAATTGTTTATGGGTTGTCAAAAAATTCCTTCGCAATATTCTAAAACTAGCAACATCCATTTGTTCGGCCTAATAGTATTTTACTACCATTATTATAAATAACACGAATAAATATGTTAGCTTACTCCCAAATAAGTTGAGAAGATTGAGAACTCGTTAATGTCATTAAAAATTAGATATTTGGCATTTGGACAGACTGCTAATTTAAATTTATTTTAAAAAAATTCACGATGCAGTCATTCAGGTTTTATTTTTTTCTGTCTGAACCGTAACAGATATCACAAATTAAACAGACAGAGAAAAGTTTTCTATTGAATGTATCTTTCTGAAAAAAAATATATTATGTTATCGGTGTAGCCATTAAAAAGTTACGGTCTAATCAATGTTGGGACACCTAAGTTTCATACGCACTAGTGGTTCACTAATAATAACAAGTATCACCTTAAAAGATGACAACCATATGAACTGTCAAATCGTATTTTGCTTGTAATAA
This sequence comes from Ophonus ardosiacus, assembly GCA_943142095.1. Taxonomy (NCBI): domain Eukaryota; kingdom Metazoa; phylum Arthropoda; class Insecta; order Coleoptera; family Carabidae; genus Ophonus; species Ophonus ardosiacus. The sequence continues at coordinate 6,527,801 of OW964835.1, forward strand.
GCAAAAAAAATTTTTATTTTCGTAGAACTTTGAAGCAGAATTCTGGCTAAATGGTACACTTTCCGGTAGAAGCAAGTTTAGTTAAATCGTCTTATTTTAGCCTCAGGAATCTATGGTTAAGCCATGTCCCCCTTTTTAAGAGACACTCTGTATATTAAAATCGTTGCTACCCCACCTTTTGCAAGACAAAGGCCTTTTTACCTTCCGTCACCTTTAGGTAAGGAAGGTATTGTCTTTGGTCAAAAAATTCGGTGGTGAGCTTTTAATGAATAAGCACGTTTTAGGGTCCCTACAATACGAATTTACTATTTTTAAGATGATGTCTGTATGTATGTATGTGTGTGTGTGTGTATGTGTGTATGTGTGTATGTGTGTCCGTGTGTGCGTGTGTGTGTATGTGTGTCCGTGTGTGACAAATTTTTCTCCGACGATAACTCCAATACTATAATTCTAAAAATTATAATTCTTTCGTATTCCTCTTCTGTACATCCATATGAAGAGTTGATTAGATTTTGGTTATAGTTGATCCACCGGAAGTACCCTTATTTGAAGTTTTTAACAGTTTTTCTTAAAAAAACGCTGTTAAATATTATTTTTTGACATTTTGTTATTATATTTATTAAAGAAAATGCTCTTCTCTATATGGTTTGATTATTCATTTTCCTTCATATTCAATAGATGTAGAGTTAAAGCATTATAAAGAAATTAATTTTCAAAAATTAGTCAGCTTTGTTATTTATCATGGAAACAGCTGACATAACTATTCAAAAAAATTTAATTGACAGATGTCAGTTGCAAGTGCAAAACCAAATATGGAAAAAAGTATATAATAGGATCTAAAATTGGTATGTCATAGTGTTGCTCGCAAGTGACACGCAGAGAAAGGCCAAAGAGAAGATGGAAGGACATTACTTAGTGTAGTTTATGTTATAATTTTATTGGATTTATAGAACCTTTTCAAATGAACTTTTGGTATGGAATTTGTAAAAAATAGTATGTGTTCGTGTTCGGTTTTACATGATATTATATAGAATCTGTTCCAAGGACCTTTTGGTATGGGATTTGTACAAAATACATGGAATTGACGGAAGGTCTTGTGGTGGCCACAACAGATTTTTTGGACTCGATTTCGTCGTTTTATAACGGTGTTTCGATTTTAAAAATAAACTATACTGTGGCGATAATAAAACCAATTTATGTGCAGATAAAGCTCTTTCTTCAACTTTACATATTTCACTGCCAATTTATTTTCATTCCACACCTTCTAGAACACCCCACATACCACGGAATTTCCATAACCTCAAAATCATTCACTCCACCCATCCTTCTTCGCAATCAGTTTTGGTATATGCCGTATACGCTGTGGCTGTTGTGTCTTGAAGTCACCGTGGATCGGTAACGGAACGGATGCCAGTGACCAAGTGGCCTACTAACATGGAACCTCGGGGCAGTGGGGCAGCGACTCTTCACGGGGCCCCACAACCAGTCGACAAGTGGACGAGAGAGAGTAAACACAAGTGCTGTGCTAGTGGATAGTAGTGGATAGTGAAGAATATAACGAAACGATATATTTCATACAACAGGTGAGATTATCAAATGGATACTAAAGTCATATATTATACAACAAGACGTTTGAAAATTTTCGATTATACGAAACGTGTTGCCAGGAAACACCACGAGACCGAAGGTCGAATGGTATTTCCTTTAAGAAACACGTCGAGTATTTCGAGAATTTTCGATTGTCGAGTTGTATACAAGTAGACTATATCATGAATAAAAAAAATCTGATGTGGCCAGCACATGACCTCCCGCCAATTCCATGTTTAAAATAGCAATGAGCTTTAAGTAAAGTTTTACTTCCGATAGATCGTTTGTATACAAAATCTACTTTGTTGTTCCTATAAATAGAACGGTTTGTAATACGAAATTTTGGATTATATTTTATTGTTTTTCCTGAAAAATCTGTTAAAGCTTCAAATTAAGTACTACATCCGGTTTATCATATATAGTCAAAATCTAATATGTTGTTTCAAATTATATAAGAGTTTTAGTTTAGATTAAATACCAACTTTGCGAAGTTTTGGATCATTAATATATTTTAAGGAAAAATCGTCACACACACATTATTGTCAAAATCAACACCAACTTCCTTATGCTCTAAAACGCAATCTGTGTAAATTCTTCGCCGTACATGATCCATTTTGTAAATGTGTAGTTGCAAACTATTATTTGGCACTTTGAAATCACGTTCTTATTGAGAGCTGTTTGATATATAGGTAATGCTGCAAACATCAAACTTAAATCGAATTATCCTGTTTATCTAATATTTATGTATGACGGAAAATATATTATTTTTACAAACCTTAATTTCATTACAATTCTTCTTAACACGGTTTCATTATTAATTTTAATATAATTGCTTCGTGACAGTGACATTTGTTTAAATATGTCAAATTTGTTATTAAAGTATTGTTTTTGTTTGACGCAGAGACAAAGTAATGTACAAAAATAAATTATTTTAGAATTCAATATTTAAAGTTATTTAAAGTTATTTACTAAATGATTGTAGTAAAATTGAAGATTGTGCCATTGTATTTAATTTGTATTGGTAAAAGTTGCTAAAAAATTATATTCAATGATTTTTTTGCAAGAAAAACTGTTAAAAACTTGTATAAATGATACTTCCGGTTATCCGATATACACTAAAAACTAATTAGCTCTTCCCACATTAGTATAGAATGAGTATTGTTGTTTACTTTAGTGTCGATTTCAAAAACTGTAACATTTCAGGTGAATTATCTGCGTGAAAATGCGGATCAATTTAATAGTAGAACTACTTCTAATATTCATCCTACTAGCTTTTGCCGCCTCCAAGTCTATACGTAAGTATTTTCCATTCATTTTTTAGGATGAAACAAAAATTTGAAAAGTGAACTACATTTCACTTTCACTGTTACATTTTACCTATTTTTTTCAAGTAATTATTTGAAAATTCGACCTTAATTTTTTATTGTCTTGAGGAACTTCATTAAAGAAAGAACAAATTGTAGCATTTAATTACTTTTCATTTCACACCAACAAAAGAGAAATTATTTACTTTTCCTAAAGCTTTAAATTTTATGATTTAAACAATGAAGTAAAAGGGTCATGCTAGAATTATTGAGAATACGAAAAACAGGTTAAACAGTTACTATAAAAGTTAAAGCATCGTTTTGAGTGAAAATATGAAATAAACCAGAGAGCATTTACGAATCATGATGTATAATATAATATAATAAAAAACTTACCATAGAAGTTTAATATAACATTACGTTGATGCTTCGAAATCAAATTCTGAAACAAAAAATATTTACATTATTGTTGTTTCTCAAAAATTTTTATTGCAGATATACAGGGAGATAAAGTAAGGGCCGGTCTTATAAACAATAAATTAATCCTTAGTTAGTTACTTCACAAGTAAATTAAATGAACCATTAAAAAAGAAATGGATATTATAAAACTAATCTCACTATCAAATAACTAGCGGGGGATTTAATTAAATTTTAGTAGTGTGTTTGTGGTTTTGTGAAAAGTTTCTATATTCACATTCGTTATAAACGTAAATCAGTTGATTTGACAATTGGAAAAGAAACATGATCGTGGGAAAAATCATATTGATATTGAAAAATATAACCTATTAGATATTGTTGAAAATTATTTTCATATAATTTGGAACGACTCGGTTGCGTAAAATCGTAAGGTTATTACTAGCTGATTCATTGCTGACATATTTCTTAATGTTAGTAGTCTTATATTTCCTTCAATCTGTCCCAATATGTGTAACACACATTGTTTTGACAATCGAAATCTCTTTTTAAACTCATGGCTCGTACCACGATCATGGTTTTAACAAAAACGCTGTTTTAAGAAATGTCAAATTCAAATGTCAAAATGTAATTTCACCCTTATGTTAGAAGAACAATTTATTTCAAAATATTTGTTTGAATACAAACTATGAAACTATGTTCTGCTTTAAAATCATATTTTGATAAAAATTTCATTGTATTTATTATCATCATAAAATAATGAAATTTGAAATTTCTTAAAACAGTGTTTTAGTTAAAACCGTGATCGTGGTACGAGCCATTATCATATATTTCATATGGATTTGTCCTGTTTCGGAACAATTTTGGTAGCCTACCTCGTGCAAATATAAATGCATCATCATTATCTGTTTATGATGATACAGACTCTAAAGATGACATACACGACACATACATTTCTTAAAAAAATATTTAAAAAGTAAATAGTTCCCTATTTCAATTGTTTTAAAATAAACAACAAAAAAAAATACAGTTTGACGTTTCTTTAACAACTGATTTAAATCTAATATCATGAAATTCCGCAGTTACTTTAATAGGTCGATTTACTTGTCATTAAACTTTTATAATACCCAAATCTTCAGTTAAATTAGTTTAGTAGCTAACTAAATTTTAACTGTTGATTAAATAGGTTTATAAGACCGGCCCTAAGTGTAACAAATTATGAGGGCATACAGTACTGACCAAAATGCGTAAAAAAAAACTTAATCAACATGGTACCGATCTTCAATAGTTTCCGAGATATAAGTGAAAACGTCACCCGCTAGACGGAATACGGGAATAAAGAAAATGCGTCTGTATCGTATGACTATTCTAAACTGAACTCTCTCTTTTTTGTCAACGTAATATAATTTTTGCTTCCCCGTACACGTAATACACACATATAATTCCTACATAATTAAATTAACTTAAAATATTATCAGTGATTGTAGTTGCGTAAATGAGACATTCATTAAAATATAATGAGTGGTTGTGGTTGTAGCTGCGTAAACAAGATGCTCACTTAAGGCAGTGAAAAATAAGTTTTTTCGGGGTTTACCTCTGATATCTAAAAAAACAGTAAGCGGTACGACTTTGATTAAATGAGACTTTTTGTTTACCTTTCAGAGGTCATCTTAGATGTGCTTTTGTTTTCAAAAAAATCGAATAATTGTACTAAGACAAATGTGGCGACCTTGGTCAATATTTAGTTTTCAAATAATTTCGTAGTTATTAGAAAGTGAAAAAAATATTTCATATAAAATTTTATTGCATTTTTATAGTCTATTTACTGGCATAGACAAAATTCTGTTCAATCACTATCTTTGACAGTTTTTCTTCGATTCTAATACAAAATGGCCTCTTTCTCAAAAACAATGGGGTATTCCGGTGATATGGAATTAATGCAAAATAATAACTTTTTTCTATAGTTTCCATCTTCATATAGCAGAAAAATATAATAAAACATGTTTAATAAAAAGTTTTAATTCATAATTTAATGTTACAAAATTGGAATTTTTACAGCTCTAGAAATGTCCTTGAAATTTGTGGCGTCAAGCTGATAATCTGTTGCTCATTTCAAAGTAAATATTTTCGTTTAAAAACACAGATGGTGCCAATAGTTAACAGGCGCGGGTATTTTTCTTGTTTGACATTTCGTCCACTTCATAATTATTACTCCTATTTTTACCATAAACAAACACAGGACAAACACCGAAATACACGCTCCTACTAAAATCATATGTAAACAAGCAAATGGCTGTCATGAACATGTGGATTTATGCGCTGAAGTTCGTTGCAGATGTCACCATCGAGTTGACGTCATAAGCGCGCCATGATAAGAAAATTAGAATTGCGATGAAATTTTTTTAAATTCATATCTTATGTGATGCATACATTTTCTTACTCAAAGTTAGATATTCAGAGTCCTACTGGTTTATACTAATGTAAAAAAATATTTTTAAAAAATGTCGGAATACCCCATTGAAGATCGGACCCATGTTGATTAAACTGTTTTTACTCATTTTGGTCAGTACTATATGCCCTCATAATTTGTTACTTATTTTTCAACACCCTGTATTTCTGAAAAGGTACCCATGTTTTTTTTTTTGTTTTTCTTTTTATTGTTGACATATAATTTAGGGTCAAGCAATAATGAGCAAGGTAATATTTTATTTTATTTTTTCAGCATCTCGCCCCCTCAAACACCGCCCCTTCCCCCGCCAAGCTGCTACCCCCTCTCCAATCCCCGACCCCACCCCTTCAATCATTTCTCTCCCCACTCCAATCCCTTCTCTTTCAGAAGACCCGCCCTCTATCGACCCTTTACCAAATGACAACCCTTCCCCGCCTGCAGCTATCCCCACTCTTTCTCCCACCACTTCCAAGCCACCAATCACAGTGTCGGTAACGCGACCCCCACCACGAGTTTGCAGCTGCAGTTCGACGGTGTGCAACTGTTGTAGGGAGTTCCACGTACCGCTGTTGGGGATGAGAGGCCCAGGATGTGCGACGTTGCAATATTTACAAGGGGATAGAATGGCTATTTCGATGAGTTTTGGGGATAGGGTGCTAAGCAATACTACCATAACAGGTGAGAATATAGAAGGGATGTTCTGAAAAATTTTAATAAAAAATCTGTTGTGGCCAGCACAAGATCTTCCGTCAATTCGATGTATTTTGTACAAATCCCATACCAGAAGTTCCTTGGAAAAAATATTCTGTACAGGGTGTCTCAATAAGCTTGCTCACTATTGGTAACTTTTTTATTTGAAGAGATACGAGGTTGGTTAAATAAGCAAAATTGTGCCATTTTATATTAGAAAATTGGTCATGTTGACAAAATAAAAATTGTGTCAGCGGTTCCCAAAATTTGGGACAGAATATATATTTTTTAAATGGAACTATATATTTTTTATTATCTTATTGGAAAGAGTATTTTTTTCTCTTTCCAATAAGGTAATGTTGTTTATGTACAATTTTTTCAAATAAACGAATTATTTACGTTTAAAGATAAAAATTATGTTTTATTAGTTTAGGTCAAGTAAACTATGGAAACAATTGTCTTTTATAAAATTATTATTTTATTAATTTATTTTACATTAATAACAAAAAAAATGAAGAAAAAAAAACGGCGAAAATCAAAATACTTGTAGTTTATTCAATTAACTCTTTTTTATCTGATATTAGAATTAATAATCATTTGTCAATATTTCAAAGCTAACTAAAATCATGTTAGATTCAATGTAATAACTGTATTATTAGGAGGACAAAATACGAAAAAACGTTATAATAAAAGAACTTTACATTAATTAAAAGTTTTAATAACTAAAACATGCGTTTTAATTCAAGCAAAAATTTTCCTTCCCTTGTCATTTTTTCGTAAAATCAAAAATAAAAATTTTTTTCCTCTTGTAAACTCAATCCGGGGACATACTGTATATTGAATATGAAGGAAAATGTGTACTCAAACCGTATAGGCAATCAAATGTTCTTTCATATTTATAATAACATAAAATGTCAAAAAAATATATTTAACTGCGTTTTCATTTTTATTATCTTTTAAATAGTTATAAACATTTCTAACTATTTCTTTCACTTCTTGAGGCAAACACGTCCGTTTAAGTTTTACACGATCTTCTTCAACGGGTAAAATATCATTAACTTCTTCAAATGGTCGCCACATATCAAGTATACGAGTATATATTGTTTCTCTTTCAGAACTAAGTATTACTACTGATTTTGAAATTCATTTATATACGTTTGGTACGTCTTTGATAATCTTATTTTCCCTAATTTTAGTACTTTATAAACACGGTATGTTTCAACGAATCTTATTTTTCCTAATTTGTAACAATGGTCAAAGACGTAATTTGATTTTGCAAATCCATTAAATATTAATTTTGAAATACGTAATGCATACAGAGATTTGCGAATTTAAATCTTTCGCAGTCCAACCCTAAACGACAGGTAGTGCTATACCCAGCTGTGCCCGGCCAACTCTTAAGTGCTATTGACTGCAGGTATATTCATAGTTGGAAATTAAAAAATCCTAGACTGTATTTATGCAATTTGTGCTATTTTAAAATCAAGATATATTTTAAAATAAGTACAACAATTTCTGCCAAAATAGGAAACTCAAATTGGATTACCCATTATAATAAATCTCCTAAGAAGAACATTTGAAAAAATCATTTCTTTCGACTGTCTTTGGCATCCAAGGCCTATTAATAAAAACTTTCAGAAAAGCCCTCGTAAGAGTTATTTACCTATTAAAGGCTGTTAAGAAGGCTATAACGACGAAGAAAGCTTTCTGAAGCCCGACAATATCAGTGGCGGCTCGTGCTATAGGGCACAAGGGCGCAGTCCTGCCAAATAAAAAGACAAGAAAAAAAGAAATAAGCGAGTACATATACATTTTAAAAATACATTAATTATTATTTATTTACTTTCATTATTATGCAATTCTTACTACACCGCCGATAGCTAGATAGCCTATATACTGACGTGTGCACGTACCGATATGTTGCTAGAAGCTAGGGCACAAATGTTTCTGCCCCGGTCTCCCACTATTTTTACTCGAATTTTGACCAATAGCAGCGAAGCGCGCGAAGCTGCATATGACTGCATTAAGCCTGTTCCGGGCACAGCCCAATTTAAACGAAGATGTCCGAGTATGTCCGGCATTTTCCGAGGTAATCTGTTATTGTTGAATTGTAATCGTCTAGTACTCATTTAATTACGAAGATGGCTTCTGTATCTTAAAGATTAAATAATTTAATATACTCTTTTTACTTTTTTAAATTTTTGTGCCCTACCATACAAAGATATCACCAGCCGCCACTGGACAATATTCGATACAAACTTTTTAACCACTATTTTTTCGTGTTTTAGGCCGTCGCCCCGATCCAGTCTGCATGCCGCTACCAGGAGGCGTTTCCCGTTTTTGCGGACGAGTTTACAACATTCGCCGAACCCCCGATGACTTCCAAGCCTGCCTCGGTCTTGAACTTCGCGCCTTAGCCGACCTAGAAGCTTCCGTCCGCGTCAGCTGTTTCCGGTTTGGACCTCAAGGAGTCCGAATCGAACCTGCTCAACCGCTTCCGGTCTTACAAAACGAAGATGAAGACGATGATGACGACGATGATGATGACTTTGACCTTGGAGATGATGATGATGATGACGACGATGATGATGATGACGATGATGATGATGATGGAATCGGTTTTGATGATGACGATGATGATACACCATTGGCAGTTTTCAGGGATGATTTTTTTGATGATTTATTCGACGAAGACACAAACACTAGGCCTGTTAATAGAAAAATAGTCAGTACTACCACTACGACCACAAGAAAACCAGTAAAAATTGTCAGAAGACCTGTAAGACCACAACAAATTAAAAGAAAAACTCCAGTCAGTTCTACCACACCGAAAACTGTAAAAGTCAGTCCCACCACACCAAAAACTGTAAAAGTTACTAGACGAAAAGTAGTATCAACTACGAAACCAGTCCTACCAACCACTTCTCGCCCAAAAACTTCCCCTACAGTTCCAAAAATAACTAGAAGGGTAACACAAAGACCAACAAGACCACAAACAACGAAAACAAGACCCAGTACTACAACTAGTACTACTCAAAAATTGGTTAAAAGTACAACTCCAAAACCTACTACTACAAAACGTATCAAAATAAGACGTAGAACTACAACTGTTAAAGTTACTACTTTGAGACCAACTACTCCGGCACAAATTTCTACTACAGAGCCATCTAGTACTACTGCACAAGTTGTAGAAGATACAGTACCATTTATTTTGAATTCAATTCCACAAATTGAAGTAACACCAATAAAAAATATTTCGGTACAACCCGCATCACAAGAAATTTTAACACAATTAGATACAAAAGTACAAGAAAATGTTCCAATTGTTGCACAAATTGTTCCAGAACAACAAATAATACAATATATTCCTACAACAATGTCACCAGTACAAGAATTAACAACAATACAAGACTATAATGTTGGTACAACTGAAAATATAGAACAAAACATGATCCCTGTTAACGAACAAATTGTCAAACTAGATTCAACATCAGCACAAACTGAACAAAACACACAAAACTCCCAAGAAAATATGGAAAATGTTGTAGAAGAAAATGTGCAAAATTTCCTGCAACAAAATGTGCAAAACATGCAAGAAAACGTTGCGCAAAACGTACAAAACTTACAAAACATTCTCGCACAAAATTTGGCACAAAAAGAACAAGTTGTAACCGTACAAAATGTTGTAGAAGAAAATGAACAACTTGCACAAAATTTGTTAAATGAAAATGCACAAATTCAAGAACAAAATCAAAACGCACAAACCGAAATGGAACAAAATGAAGAAAGCGCAGCACAAATTGAAGAAGAAAATCAAAACGCACAAACCGAAAAACAAAATGAAGAAAGCGCAGGCATGGAGCAAAATATGGTGCAAACAGAACAAAATTTTAGATTAGAAACGGCACAAACTGAAAATTTTGTACAAGAAACTTCAACAATGGAACAAACTTTCACTCAAAATGCAAATAATGATAATTTTGTGCAAAATGAAGACAGCACAAAATCTACTATAGATCAAAGTACAATTGTAAATGAAGAAAGCACAAACTTTGTACAAAATGATGACACAAACATAAATGAAGATAATATGCATACAGAAAAAGTAGAAACAAATACTATTCCTGCCAATGAAGAAATAAAAGAAGAAAATAATGTAGAAGAAATAAGAGTCGTCACTTCTACTGAAAATTTTGAAGCACAAACTGAACTTTTCAGCCAAACAACTGAAGAAATAACTGAAAGAAATTCAACGCCTACTGAAAATACAACAGATTTGTTGTGATAAAGTTTAGAAATTTAAATTGATCTGTACATTTATTTCAGTGGCCAAATTATTTATTTATTTTATTTTTAAGATTATTTATTTATTTATTTTAGCCGTATGACTGAATTATAAAATTTTGTAACATTTTAAAAATTTGTCATAGTATTTAATGTAAATACTTTAGTATCTAAGAACTTATTTTATGTGTTACCAATAATTACAATAAATAAAAATATTTTAATAAAATATTGTTTTTCTACAGTCACTATAGAAAGTAGCCATTTGCGCTCTCTTTTGTCAACGCAAAATGTCACTTTGCCGTTCATGCGCGACAAAGTAGAAAAAACGCTCGCTGTCCAAATTTGTATACAATGTTCAAAAATGTCACCTGTCTACATTCTTAATGAAAATGTTTAGTTAGAAACTAATAGCACTGTAATTACACATTTATCACGTTCACAAGTCAATTTGACATATGTTCTGTCGGTATTTAACATGACCTAACAAAATGCCACACTGCTGTGAAAATGAAATAGGGCATTCATTTACAAAAACGAAAGTATAAAATGCTTAGATTAGATTGAATAAAAACTCAAGAAGAATGGAAAATAACGATAAAATTAAATTAAATATAAAATAAATTGTGTGAACAGTTATGTTTAGTAATAGGAATGATTGTACACAGATGGCGGTAGGATAGTTGCGAGTCGTACTGACATCTGATCTCTAGTTAACTATTTATTTTGATTACAATAAAGTTATTAGTTATTTCGTTACTTAAATAATTGCGAGAAGTCAGTCAATGCATATACATGTCTATATAATCACAAATTCCTTGAAATATTTGTTAATTTTTTCAGTGTGACAGGCGTGACAACTAACCACACATTTTTCTACAAAAACTCATTAAATCATCACAAATCCTTGTTTCCACGCTCTAATTTTGTTTTTTTTATGGAATAGATGGCTAATGTAACGATATAATCATTTAAAAGCATTTTTAAGTTTAAACCGTATGTTTTGTATTAGCCAATCGTTATTTATTGAGCAGTACTGTAAGTATAAGGTGTACATTTTATTATTTTTTGTTATGGTCGAGGACTCCATTGTGGCGACTGTAGAAAAAAGCTTGTGTGTGTTTCGAGCGCAAATGGACATTGTCGATTTCGAGAGAATGCCGCGCTCCCTCGTCGCACGGCAACAACCTCTCAATCGACAATGTCGCATTTTGCGCTCTTAATACACAAATAGCTATTACGAAAAAGCAGCCGCGTCCTTTTAGTCAGCGAATGTACTAATCTTTTTTCTAGAATTTATGATTAAACGTCTTAATCAATAATCTACTGATAAAATTTTATGATTATCTTATCACTAATCAAAAAGATAACTCATATTTTATTCTTCCACTATAATTTAAAATTATTTCCTATGATCAGGCTGTCAAAATGGCATCTTCTACTTTTTCTTTATTAAGTATTTTCTTGTTAATGTTTTTAAATAGTTATTCAGGTACGTAATAAATAAAATACTTATTTAAGAGTGGTTTTAACAGCAAGTGGTTCACAGTTTCAGCATTAAAATGTTATGCATGCACGGTAAATATCGGAGACATTGATCAACGATGTGTCACAGACCCTTCAGAAGTACAAGTTGGACAAAAAATTGTTAATTGCAACAAAGAATATTGTACATCGAAAAGAGTTGAATATAGGGTAAGTGTTATGTTATAATATGTATAGCAGATTTTAAAAATAAGTAATATCAATAATAATACAATTAATAATGCATTAAAAACAAGTATCATAAGGCAATCTGTTAACGTATGATTCCAAATTTGAAACGAGGCAAGTTTTAGAAAGGATGAATGCGTTAACAGGCGTTATGAAACGTTTTTACCTCCCGCTACCTTTGGTATTTTGGTAAAAGATCACGTTTTAAGGCCCTAGAATCTAGAATCCGATTGTAACATTTTCACGATTATGCTTGTGTGTATATGTATGGATTTTGTCACCGCTCTAACTCAAATACTATCATTCAAAAAATTCTGAAACCTTGTATTTCTACCTTACTCCAATATGGACAGAAGCTATTAGATTTAGGTGTAAATTAGATAACAGTAAATAGTACTTTACTTGAAGCTCAAAATGGGTTTTCTTCAAAAATACCATTTTTGCATTTTGTGTGCATGGATACGAATGTGTGGCAAAGGATGATTGTTGCGTAACTATTATTGTTGTCCGGATGCGGTTATTCGCTACCGAAAATCGGTCACATTAATATGTTCTTGTATGAATGTTATGATGATTTTGAACAAGGCGAAAGAAGAATGTTTTTAAAGAGTTAAGTGATTCAGTGGAGCTCTTACTTTCATCCCTTTTTTTATTGTTTTCGGGTTATTGCTAACCCACTAAGTGGGAAACGCGTGATTTTATGTATATATGTATGTATGCATTTTATGTCATTATAAAAATTAAAGATTATTGAATTTTCTACAGGTACACATTAATACTTTTTCTATATATTTTACCGATAAATTTAAAAAATATATATTTTATAAATCCCAGAGCCTATGTAAACACAATTCCTTTGTTACACAGTTCATATTTCAAATGAAAGTAACTGACAGGTAAATATCACTGTCAAAGAACATATCATTTCAAATTAGTAATGGTGACATTTTAAAAAGAAAATAGTAGATAAAGCAATAGTTATATGCAAAAGACTTAATATAGTTTGCAGCATTAGTAAATATGTAGGTATGTACTTAAATTAATAAAAATTAAGTCACTGTCAAAAAACTAATCACTTCCAATTAATAATAGTGACATTTTAAAAAGAAAATAGTAAATAAAGTAATAGTTATATGTAATGGAACAGTTTGCAGCATTAGTAAATATGTAGCTATGTATTTAAATTAATAAAAATTAAATAGCGGGAGGTTTTATGTTGGCCACATCACATTTTTTCTATTGAGGTATGAGATTTTTTTAAAATGCGACTTGTCAAAAATATGATTTGGTGGTTTTTGTCAATTATGTTGGTAGCGCATTCCGCTAACAATTGAAAATTCATATTTTGACAGTTTGTAATTTTGTCTGACTGTATGTACGTATAATTATTGGGATTATATCATAGATAATAGATATTTATACACCTTGGCTCGTATTATGATTACGATTTTAACTAAAACGCTGTTTTCAGAAATGTCAAATTCCATTATTTAATAATAATAAATATCTAATTTATCAAAATATGATCTTAAAGCAGAACATAGTTTGTATTCAAACAAATATTTTAAAAAAATCGTTCTTTAAACATACGGATGAAATTAAATATTTAAATTTAAAATAAATAAATAAATATATCATCACGGCATATTACCCATTTCTGGGTGTGCCAGTATCTACAACACATGTAGACATCGGTAATGATGACAATATATTTTACCGTGTGGGCGCTTACCAGACATCACCTAACGGGCACTCATAGCTGGTGTGGAGAGTGCACCACAGGTGTCACTTTTGTGCCATTTAAAATTGGAAATATTTGGCGTCTGTCGGGATCAAACCCGGTTCCCTCAGGGTGAAATGATATTTCTAAAAGTGGTGTTTTAGTTAAAACCGTGATCATACTACGAGCCCAAGTGAATTAAGAAAGTTTAATTAATGACCCCTATTGCCCTATTAATGGACGATTTTAATTAATAAACGATTTTAGTACGTAACCATAGATACCACATACCATTGCTGTCAAAATTTATGTTTTTATTATTATTTCGTCAAAAGTGAATAAAATATTGTGCAAACCACGTGAGCTAAGAATGTTTATTCACTCGAAGAAATTAACTTACTCGTGAATAAACATTATCTTAGCTCATTTGGTGTATAAATATTTATTAATTCACTAACAGATAAAGTTGCCTATAGTTGTTGCAATGGAGTTAATACTGACAGTTTAAAACATCAAAATTGAATAAAATATCGTATGATACACACAAGGCGTGTTTCTTCAGACTGTGATTCGTGATAAAATTGAACAAAGTGAACATTATCAAAAAGAAAATTGTTTCTTCGTCGGTTATTTGTTATCCCCACTCTTTCATTTTGTGATCACAACACGTCATTCCCCTTTCCCTTCTGAATCAGTCTTTTCGCATGATCACTGTGATTGAAATAACAAAAGATTTGAAAATGAAGAAATGAAATAATGAAATGTGCAAAATTTATGTCTACATCAGAATCATTCGAACTACTACAACTTAAGTCAGTAGATTCAACCACTCATTATTGGTTTCGATTTTTCTAATATTAGATCCTGCAGGTACAAAAAAAGTTAAAGAAACTTGTTTTCATATTTTACTTCATATTCCAAAACAAAAATATTGCTTCTGCTTCAGCATAATCCATCTTTAAACTATTTTCGATTTGGGTATTATTTCTATCAAAACAGCTGATTTATCATTAGACGTTTCCCGCTAGTTTGTTCGACGTTGTGTAAGTTTTGTTATTTCTTTCGAATTAAATTTAACCATGATTCGAAGGAATCATTATTAAACAAATTAACAAATCATTATTTAGAAAATCATAATCACAGTCCGAAAAAACACGCTCGTGTTTTAATTCTGAGCCATTCGTGACTAAAGTATAGCTTTAAGTACTTGTATCGTAAATAACTTTTATTTATGAATTAGGATCACAATATTAAATGATAACCTATTTCAGGACCCCCCCGGAAAAGTCCACTCCATGTACAGAGGCTGTGATTCAGACCCTGAGCAGATGAACACCATTTTAGAAGACAGCACCTTCATTACTTATTACAGGGCCTGTAGGGTCGATCTCTGCAATGGGGGCAGTGGAAAAGGGGGCGACGGTGGATGGGGCCTCGATCCTGAGCAAGGAGACGAGGGGGTTCTTATTGTTAAGGGCATAAATGGGGCCCCATGGCATGGAATGTCACTGGGTGTGTGGGTTTTCAGTGGGATTGTTGTATTACTTGTTGGGGGATACTTATAATGATAATGGATAATGACTATGATAAATAACTCAATATAGATTATAATAAACATGTTTATTTCATTTTGTCCACTAGTGCAATCTCGAGAACTATTGACAACTGACAAGCTGCGATATGCCATCTGCTGGGAAAAATGAACTTTCCGGTTTAGTACAGTATTGTGATTGTATGCTTGAGTTACATGTGGTTTAATCATTTGATGTGAATAGAAATGGGAAAAACTCGTACTAATTGTTATGTATTTGGATGCAACTCAAGATCTGGTCGAGACACAGGCATTGGGTTTTATAATATTCCGAAACATGGCTAAGGATTGACGAAAAGCATGGGAATATGCAATTCCTAGTGCAAAACAAATAACGAAACATGAAAGTTTATTCTCGTCATTTTAAATCGGATGATTACATATTTCCTATGAGTAAAAAATTCAATGTTCAGATTTTGTCTTAGAATAAAAAGTTCATGTTGTGTTCGTACTAATTAGATCGTGCTAAAAATCATGTATCGAGATTTTAGTAAATGACCACGTTTTAAGGTCCCTAGAATCCAATTTTAACATTTTCACGATGATGTCTGTATGTGTGTGTGTATGTATGTATGTGTGTGTGTGTATGTGTAGGAATTTTGTTTCGCTCTAACTCAAATACTATCATACATAAAATTCTGAAACCTTGTATTTCTAACCTATTCTAATATGGAAAGATCCCATTAGATTTTGGTGTAAATCGGATAACCGGAAATGGCACTTTACCTGAAGCTCATAATGGTTTTTCTTCAAAAAATACCATTAAATGCCAATTTTTCGCATTTTGTCATTATGAAAATCAAAGATTATTGAATTTTCTATAGGAATACATTAATACGTTTTCTATATAATTTACAGATAAATTTAAAAATCATTTTTTGTTTTCATCCCGAAGCCTAAGATAAACACAATTTCTTTGTTACACATCATATTTCAAATGAATGTAACTGACAGGTGAATGTCACTGTCAAAAAACTAATCACTTCAAATTAATAATAGTGACATTTTAAAAAGAAAGTAGTAAATAAATCAATAGTTTTATGCATTGGAACAGTTTGCAGCGTTAGTAAATACGTAAGTATGTATTTCAATTAATAAAAATGGTTAGGAAAATGTGGCGAAGGAAGATTGTTGCGTAACTATTATTGTGGTTCGCTACCGAAAATCGGTCACTTTAATATGTTCTTATGTATGAATGCTATGATGATTGTGGAGAGGCGAAAGAAGAATGTTGTTAAAGAGTCAGCTGAGCTCTTACTCTTATCCCTTTTCTTATTGTTACTATTGTTTCCGGGTATTTGCTAACTCCCTAAGTGGGAATCGAGTGATTTTATGTACGTATGTATGTAAAAATTAAATAGCGGGAGGTTTTGTGTTGGCCACATCAGATTTTTCTATACAATTAAGCGTAAAACTTTAAAAAGAACTGCAGTACCATCACTTTGTCTTTTCGTATTTCAAGTAAAAGTTCCTGATAATAAACGTTTGCTACGACAAACCAAACGTGTAAAGCCAAAAGCAGTAAACGCCAGTGACATTGCGATACAGTAAATGAAGTAGTAGAGGATAATATTAATAATACATCAGCACCAGCATCTAAATTGTCTGAAGAACTCGCTAAATGTATTTTGATTTCATGTGGCTTCGTAGAAATTGCTCTAGTTATAAATAGTATGTGGTTAGCGTTTATAATTCGCTCACCTGCAATCATCAATTTCGATTGATTAAATATATATAAAATTATAAATACCTTCTATAAACATATAGAATTAGCTGTTGCTTTCAGATATCTAAAATGTTCCAAAATTCTTAGCCTCATTTTAAATGAAAAAATTGTTTTTGTTGTTTGCATTCATATGTCACAACATTGCGAGTACTAATTCAGAAACAGCTGATCGGTCCGATGGTGCTGGCCCCATCGGACATGTCAGTTCTCAATAGTATTCTTGACGTAAGAATGGCATTGCGCAATAATATTTTATTTATCGGTAGTTAACTTCGCTCTATAATGTGTAGACACCTACTAGGAAGAAAACTATCTTTCAACTCTGAAAAGCATATAT
The DNA here is from genome assembly GCA_943142095.1 of Ophonus ardosiacus. NCBI lineage: Eukaryota > Metazoa > Arthropoda > Insecta > Coleoptera > Carabidae > Ophonus > Ophonus ardosiacus. The sequence continues at coordinate 6,545,616 of OW964835.1, forward strand.
ATTGCTAGACTCCAAGAAATTCTGTTTAAAATAAACACTACAATTGTGTAAATTTAACCATTTACAAATTTGGTAAAGTACACAATGAAGTGGTTCAAAATTGAATACGAATATTTCGTAACGTAGCATATTTTAACTGCAATGATGTTACAAGATACATACATATGTATCAAATTTCAAAATATAATTTCACCCTTATGTTAGAAGATCGATTTATTTAAAAATATTTGTTTGAATACAAACTATGTTCTGCTGAAAAATCATATTTTGATAAAATTGATATTATTTCTTTTTATTATTAAATAATGAAACTTGAAATTTCTTAAAACAGCGTTTTACTTAAAACCGAGCTCGCACTACAGTGCAACCTCATTAATCCGGACTAATAAAAACACACCCAATTCGGAATAACGAAATATCCGGATTACCGCGATTTTTTTTGTATTGATACAAAATTCAGTTAAGTGAGCAGTTTGTAATGCTTTATTTAAATACATATATAAATCCTGGCCCAGAATCACAGCTAGAAATAAATCTGCATATATAAAAAGTATATAACCATGTTGGCACAATTAGAAAATTATCAATTACTCTTGAAAATGTTTTTTTTTTTATTTTTTGTCCGAAATGGTAGAAGTACCCACTCCATATCGTGCCGCTAATTGTTTATTCGACACTCCATTTTTTAATTGTTCAAGAATCTCATTTTTTGTTCGTAAAGACAACGTAATGTGTTTTCGCGGACCCATAGTGCTATAATCAGGAACACTTCAACTACTAATAGTACGTGAGTAGGGTGGTCTGCTGCAGCCAACTGCCTATCAGGTGATGTCTGGTGACGTTTCAAACGAATTTACAACGTAGGTACGCATCCGTATTACCGAAACTGTCCGGAATCCGGACTACAGAGTACATAGTACAAGTAAACAGGACTCCGAACTACCGAAGAATCCGAATTACAAAGATCCGAATTATTGAGGCTGTACTGTACCAACCATTATGTTCAAAGATTTCATTTATTGAACGCATTTTACATAGTTATGGTACTTACCAGATAATGGGAAATCTTCATACTCATACCTAATGCCTTCGTTTAAGAAAACACATTTACACAAATTTTGCTATTTCACTTTTAATATTATTTTGTACATTATCATTTAATACACAAAACACAGAAATATACTTACACCCGAACACATCCAAGCATCACAACAAACTAACTAATTTGCGATTTTTAACTTGTTTCATTAGGTACACGATAGCACTGAACAGAGCGTAGAATAAAATTTCATTAAATTATTACTATAAATAGTGTAAAATTTTTATAAATTATTTAACATTACAATTTTTACTACATTTTATTATGTACAGGTGTCTCATTTTCGATGTTTCTATAGGGTATCTCGGGAAATATTACTGATCTTACTGATAGAGCAAGATCGTTTTTGTTCCTGAGAGCTAAGAATTAAAATTTTGTGAAAATGGCAGAAGATATATATTATCCTATCATTATTCATATAATAAATAATAAGGTTTTACGAATTTAAAAAAACGTGTATTTATTTCTAAATCTATTACGTAAAGTAAGGTAGACAGAAAAATGTAATATGCACCTCGGCAAAAAATGCATATTATAGCCTCGCTAGCTTGCTTTACCTCGGCTTCGCCTCGGAAAGCAATCCCAAGCTCTGCTGTAATATGCAATTTTTTGTCCTAGGTACATAAATAATTATTTAATCATTCTTGATTATGAATAATAGATTAATTTCGAACTTTCATTGTCTTTATTTATGAATAATAGACGTTTCGATTGTTATCTCCAATCGTTATCAAGTGAAAATTCGTCATCTATTATTCATAATCAACCATTGTCTGTTTCTGTCAAACAAATACATGATATTATAATAGAAAATAATAATTATATATAATATTAAAAATGTATAAATATTTATTTTGTCCTATAAGATATAGAAAAGATATTTACAAATAAATAAACATATTTTATAGGAAATAACTCATTACTTTTACATAGACCAATATAATTCTGAATTAAAATTTAAAATATATAGATGTATAATGCGAACAACCAATATGAAGATATATTTCTGTAATTTTTGTCTTTTTTGTTTGATATGCATATACGTATACTAAATGTATTCATTATTTATATTATGTATTGTCCTGTAAATGGTCTTAACTGTTGGGCAATAAACTATTATTATTATTATTATTATTTTGAAACATTCGTGGTCTAACTCACAGAGGGCAGCACTAGACGCACAATTATTTTTTATAAACTGAAAGATCAAGCAAACTATCCTTCAAATACGAGGTGTGGCTACAAAATAATGAGATTGATCTTGGAACATTAACAATTTATAAAATTACACAAAAAATATTGCCCCCTACAATGTACTTTCCTCCCCAAACTCTATATCGCCCGATGCGAATATTTCATTGTTGGAAGCAATGCCTGCAGGCCTTTTTTGTTAGGTTGTTCTTAACCCTACACTGCACACGTGGGTCTAACAGGCCCCAATGAAAAATTTATTTACAATTAAAAAGAAACCAGTTAATTCAATGATTACATATTTTATCTACCTTCCTATAATTTGAAATTACATCGAAATATGCACAGACAATTTTAAAAAGTTAAACATATTACCGATATATGGGCCTTGGATATGACAGGCCCCACGTGTTTATTGACGTTAGTATATTTTGTCATATATATAAGTCGCATATAGGCGTATTCGGTTAGTATTTTTATGACAGAATACCTGTATTTTGAAGATATATAACAAGAATTCACTATCATTGATTATTTTTTAATTTTATTTTATATAAAATTTGAACAATTTGAACATTTCATTAGATCTAGTCATGGGTGATTGTGATTACGAAAGAGACCAGACAAGAACTAATTGCTAAAGAAGGTAATGACGATGACGATGATTCGATTGCGGATACTAACTTCTTTGAAATAAGTGATCATGATTCCGATTCGGAGCAAGATATTGATCAAGAGGATGAGGACCCTTTACATGGTGATAAAATAAACAAAATTGCATATGAAGAAGAAAAAGTCGTTATTTCTGTGAATAATGCAACGATTGTATCTGTCTAGAAAATTTTCGGGATATTTGTCCTGATTGTTCTGAAAATAATGAAAAACAGAACGCTAGCGATGACTTTTAGTTATTTAAGGATATTGGTTTATTAATATGTTTAATTTTGTAAGTTCTGCTTTTTTAAGAAAGTTTAAGTATTTTGCATTTCAAAATTGGTTGGTATTCTGTTTAAATGTATCTATACATTTTGCGATCTCCAGGTTAAGAGCTACGGGCCTGTGAGGCCCAAGGTGTGCAATGGTGTAATTTTAGTCCACGTGTGTACTGTAGGGTTAAGCTCTGCAGGTTTTTCTGTAACTGCACCTCGACCCCGAATTTTGTTCCTTTTAACGCAGATTTAAAATTTGGGAATAAATGCAAGTCACATGCAACTAGGTCAGATGAGTACGGGTGATGTACCAACTAGGAATGACGAATTCCGATAATTTTGATACCCGAGTACCCGAAACAACTACCCGGATAGTACCCTTTACTCGTTAATTACGCGATACCCTTTAATTACCCGTTATCCTTTAAGTACATATACATAATTCTTTAATTTGTTAATTACCAGTAATCATTATATTAGCAGTTTACTTTTTAATAAAATTCATTATTATTGTTTACATATATTTATGTGCAAGCATTATAGACCATTTTTGGTGTAATGTAACATTTCTAGAAACTATAGAAGAACTACAATTCCATCCTTCACTTTCATCTTCAGGCCACAGCATAGGTGTTCTAAAAGCAAAATCAGATAGAGGCGAAAGCGAGATACACCAAGAGCTAGTCGTACCACAAATTAAGTACCTAGTAAAATTCAAATTTAACCCTATGAAATTTAATGCATATAACAACCATCTTCTTTACTCTAATAATATATACTTCTCAAATTCGCAATCAAACGAATTAAACGAAAATTTAATTTGTACGATAAAAGAAGCAGCTATAGAAGCAGGAATGATGAAGGTAAACAAAATTTATGATAATAGTGCAGCTAAGAAAAATAAACCATGGTTCTCTACGGAGTGCAGTCAACAGAAGAAACAAGTGATATCCAGCCTCCGTGATTATAGGAAGAACTTTAACCCAGAAAAATTAAGAGAATACATAACATTAAAACGGACTTATAGAAACACACTAAAGACATGCAAAAGAAAATATGAAAAAGAAGTAACTGAAAAACTCACTAATGTTAAAAATAATATTGAATTCTGGCAGACTGTTCGTAGTTTATGTTTCACGCCTTACAAAAATCCCAGCATAACCTCAGACACGTGGCTCCAATATTTGAACAACTTATACCCGCAATTAAATTCACCTAAAATATATTACATGGACTGTTTACACCCAGTTCTAGACTCTAATATTACTATAGATGAATTGTTGAACAGTATTTCAAACTTGAAAAACAACAAATCAGCTGGCATTGACGAGTTAAGTTATGAATTCTTTAAAAACTTACCTGATAACTGGCTCCATTACATTTTAAACATGTTCAATAATATAATTTCGAAAGAAGATATACCCAAATCATGGTCGAATATTAAATTACACATGCTACATAAGAAAGGAGATAACTCATCACCGGATAACTATAGGGCTATAGCACTAATAAACTCAATCTGCAAAATTTTTACAAGTATTATTGCCAACCGGATACAGTTATGGACAGAAGTCAATGAAATTCTTAATGAAAATCAAGCTGGGTTTAGAAGAGGTCGTGGTACCGCCGATAATATATTTTCGCTTATAGGAATAATTCATTTACATTTACGACTCAAAAGGAGATATATCTTCGCAATAATGGTAGATTTCAGAAAAGCGTTTGATTCAATTGACCACTCTGGCCTATGGGATAAATTATATAACTGTGGTATAAGTGCGAAAATGATCAGAATTACACAAAATTTATATGAAAATGCAACAATTACGTTAAATTACAGGCAATATAATGAAGCAACTGTAAAGTTATCTAAAGGATTGATGCAAGGAGAAATTATGAGCCCTCTACTGTTTGCAATTTATATAAATGAACTGGAGAACTACTTTCGTTCAAATGGTTGCACAGGTTTGAATATTAATGGCACTGAAGATATTTTAATGTTAGCATATGCCGATGACCTGGCGATTCTATGCAACTCAGAAATTGACGTCCAAAGAAAATTAAATATACTTGAACACTACTGCGAAGAACATAAGCTAGAAGTCAATACGGAAAAATCGAAGATAATATGTTTCCATAAAGGCCGCTTAAAAAAATTGCCTGCCTTTCAATACAACAATAAAGTAATAGAAATTGTAAATTATTTCCCGTATCTTGGAGTCACGTTCTCCTCATCAGGAAAATTTCTAGAGACTGCAAAGGAAAACTCTAAAAAAGCAATAATAGCTTCAGCAAAAATAAAAAATATTCTGTGTAGTGGCAAGTCAGCGAACTGGCCAGAAAAAAGCAAGCTAATGAAAACAATTCTTCACGCTACAGTTATGTATGGTGCGGAAACATGGGGACCAAGATACACTAACCAAATAGAAGTGAGCCAAATTAAACACATAAAAAGTATATTGTTAATACCAAGAAATACTCCAAGTTATCTTATTAGACTTGAAACTGGAACAGAACACTGCGAAGCAGTAGTGTGGAAAAAAATTCTAACGTGGTGGATGAAAATACTTCTTATGGACAACTCCCGCTTTCCGAAATTGATATATAATCGCTTATTACACCTAGACTCAACAGAAAGTAATAAAAGTGAATTTAACTGGGCTACCCAAATAAAACAAATGCTTGAACAACTAAATATGGTCCATATATGGGATAGACAGTCCATAAATAGAAATGATATTAAAGCCATAACGGATAAAATTACTTCCAAAAATTGGGATAAAGATATGGACAGAGCTAAAAACTCTGAATTTTCCAGTTTCTACAGCTTAACCACAATAGACATAAACCCAGAAAAATATTTGAGCATGAACATCACGATTCATAAAACTCGAATAATAGCTCAAATAAGGCTGAGCAACAAAAATGGTCTAACAATTATATATAACGGCATTAGGTACAGTCTAGATGCTACAAAAATATGCACCATATGCAACCTAAATGAAAATGAAGATCTAAATCATTTTTACATACGATGCCCTATCTTCAATCCCATACGCTCATACTACCTACAGGAAAACGTAACCATACCCCAATTAATCCAAATTAATGAAACCAAGCAAGCAAGTAATGTATTCTATTATACGATAAATGCACTAAAACTAAGAAGCTTCGTAATTAACGAATAGAAATTAATAAATATTTCCATTTATAGAGACCACTTCATCCCTTACTCTGTTATATCAGGTTATTGATGCATCGCATTTTTTTTATTATACAATTTCATTGTTATATTTTCTTTATGTATATTTATTTTAAAAAAACGAGAAAAACTTGATTCATTTGCTCTCATATGTAATATTAGATTATTACTTTTTGTTTTTTTCATGTATATTTATTTACGAATAAGCTATTATTAATTATTACTCTTATACATTGCATCTGTTTTCTTCAGTATACAATTTTACTGTAATATCATTTTTCTTATGTTTTTTTATTCAAGAAAGGGATAAAATTGTTATGCAATGTCAGATGTCTTTCAACTTCAAGAATACTATTTACTGCATATGTGTGTATATGTTTATTATATTATGTTCATTTATTGTATTCTATTATAATTTAAATCATTGTTATGTTTCTTACATGAATATATATGTACATAAATATTTCTTATGTCAACTCGAAAATAGTTGTCAATCTCTTTGTATAAAGACTTGTCTTTGAAACAAATAAAAGTATTATTATTATTATTATATTTATTAAATAAAAAGTAATACAAATAAATAATATACCTACTACATCTTTATAAAAAACTTAACATAAATTATATTAATTACGGTATGATAATAAAAAAACTCATCTTTTAGATACAATTTTTCCGGCAGCTGAAAACTGTTCGGGTAATTAAAGGGTATCGGGTAATTAACGGGCAGCGGGTATATTTCGGGTAATCGGGTAACAAATTTTATACCCGGGTACATTATTATCGGGTAGGTTCCGAGTACCCGGGTACCTATCGTCATTCCTAGTACCAACACGGTGATTTTGTTTCGTCAAAAATGTCTTGATAGACCGTTGTGTTCCGATGCGTTGTCTTATCAAAACCTTTTTGTACTATACCTGGTTAACAAACTACCCTTCAGGCACCCAATCCATGTGAACAATCAGTCGGATTTCGAAAAAAACAATGTCAGTGCACGGCCGAGGCGCTAATTGTCTCCGATCTCTTTTCTTCCCTCTTTAAATCGTTTAAACTGCTCGAAAACTTGAGTACTAGATAGACCCTCATCACTATAAACATTCTTCAACAAATCGAACATTTCTGTACCAGATTTTTCAAGTTTCAACATAATTTTGGCGGAGTACGAGAAAGCAGTTAACTTCAATCAAAGGCTACTGCCGAACGGTTTGCCTAATTATATTGAAATTTTAAGAGTGGATGGAAGGAAGATGACAAATTAATATAACATACCCTGCAATGCTGCCAAATTTACAGGGAAGCCGGAAAAAAATAAATATCGTTATTTAATAGCTATAACTTTTCGAATTCTTGATGAATTTCATCCAAAGTCTTCCCTTTAGTTTCAGGTACAAAAAACACAGTAAATACACACCCTCCCAAACAAGAGACTGCAAAAAACAAAAAACAAGCGCCCATGCCTACTTGAAACGCCAAGTAATTAAACAAAAGCGATAGTAGAGAACTCAGTACACTTCCATACACTAAAACAATACTGCTGGCCGGGCCTTTAATATTAGCGGGAAACAGTTCTCCCATCATTACTATTGCAACACTTGCGATTCCTGACAGACGAAATATATTTCCAATGAACAACGCAGTAATTGGAAGGAAAGCCATCGAGTCCGTAACTAAATCGGCATCATTTAAAAAGAAATAACTGGATTCCAAGGTCGCACAAAAAGCATAAGCAATGGTGGAAATGTACAATAAAAGTTTTCGGCCAAATCTGTCAATGAAGAAACTGCCCATGAACACTGAAAAACAGAGAAATAGATGAATGACGAATGTAAACATGAAAAGTGAATTAAACATAATAATTATGCGTTAGTGATGGAACGAAAAACCGGTTTCGATATTGAATCAAAATAGCAATGAATATTTCATTGATAGTCCGTTTATTTTCAGTTATTCCTACTACCAGCCATAATTTTTACCTCCCACTATCCTTGGTAAGGGAGGTATAGGGATTATGCTAAAAATCGCATTTCGAGATTTTGGTAAATGAGCACGTTTTAAGGTCCCTAAAATCGATTTTAACATTTTCACAATGATATCTGTTTGTATGGATTTTGCTAATGCTCTAACTTAAATACTATCATTCAGAAAATTCTGAAATCTTATATTTCTACCCTATTCTAATATGGAAAGACACCATTAGATTTTGGTGTAAATCGGATAACCGGAAATGGCACTTTACCTGAAGCTCATAATGGTTTTTCTTCAAAAAATACCATTAAATGCCATTTTTCGCATTTTTTGTCATTATGAAAATTAAAGATTATTGAATTTTGTACAGGAATACATTAATACTTTTTCTATATATTTTACAGATAAATTTAAAAATCTACAAAAGTACAACTGCAGATAATCCAGAAAGACCTGTTCCTCCAGAAATAATCGACACGCGAATAATAATTCTCCTCATAGATAAAATTTTATTGTCTTGTAAAAAAGCTATTACTACTGTATCTTTCTTAAATGAAATTATAGTTTTTATAATTTAAAAATGCATTATTTATTATTCATTTGATATAATCTTTGTAAGACTGATTTGTAGTTAAAGTAGACTTCATAAAATACTTCGCAATCATAGTATTTTATGAAAAATTTCCTTCAACTACAAATTAGGGTAATAATTAATAAACGAATAGACCAATATTAATTGTAGGTAATGATTATACCGACTGAGTTTTATATTTACTTTTGCTTCCATACACCAGATGGCGATATTGATGAGGTATCGATGCTTAACATGTACGTTTCCAATCTAAAATAGTGTATATGGTCTGTGGGTTTAACCAACGACGAAATATAACTAGACAAAACATCGTTTCATTTGTTTTGATTTCGGCTGGCCAGACAGAGATAGAGATATGTTTTATCTAGTGCAAGTATTTCTCACTAGAGGTGCAATATCATTAACATTTTAGAATAGAAAGTTTTTTAGAATATACATCAAGTTATACAAATATTTCGATTATAGGTCAAATCTGCAAGTCTTACAGATCTGTAAATCTGTAAAAAACTTACAAAAACGCATCCATTTTGCATATGAGGCGCGGGCTTTGACATTTGCTTGTATGACCCAGTGTTGCCACGTTCGGATGTAACGAATTCGGGAGATTGTTCGTAAAATATCGGTAGATTTCGATAATTTTCGGTAGATTATTTTTTTGCATTATTTTAATGTATAATTTATTTGTTGTGTTTGTTTTAGTGATTTTTTATACAAAACACTAACACAAATGAATAATTGTATTTATCAAAAAATATAAATTTATATAAAAACAAGAAAAAGTTCTTATGAAGATTGATGGATATATTTTATGTATCTTCATAAGAATTTTTTCTTTTTAAATTAGTATCATCATTTTGGCAATAAGATTGAGAAATCGGGAATTCCCCTAGTAATGTTTGTACAATTTGTCAATAGAGGGAAGAGCGGTGAGGAAGTTGACTACCTTTAATTTAAATTTTACTAAATAACCGAAAAATCGGTAGAGGTGGCAACACTGGTATGACCTGCCACAACAAGGTTGCCAAGAACAGCTTGTGTACCTTGCCTGTGTTGCCAAATGAATTTAAGCGTAAAATTAATTTATAATAATATCCAATATGATTTGTTTATTTAATTATTTATAAGCTTTGGTATTAAATAAAAACCAACGTTTCACTCAAAAACAAAGCCGCAAATGTCAAATTACACTGATATGTTTAAGTGGCCTCTAGTGAGAAATTCACGAACTAGATAAAACATATCTCTGTCTCTTTCTGGCCAGCCGAAATCAAAACATTCAGTGAAGAGGGATAGGGAATGTTTTGTCTAGTTATATTTCGTCGTTGGGTTTAACCAGTGAACTCTATTCTACGTACATGGAATGGAAACGTGTATACCTATAGCATTGTAAGGGGCTGATCATGCGAACTGTCACAAATTCCACCAGTTTCACGCACGCGCAGAGCACAGCTCATGATTTTCCAGAGGTTTTAATATATTTCGGAATGGGTACTTTAACTAATTATTCACTGAACAGTGGTTATGAAAACATCGTTCTTTGAAAAGTTTGGTTGTACTTTGCGTTCGTTTCAATTTTTTTGGAAAAATCTACTCGTTCTGCGGGTTGCCTAGAAATTTGAAGTACCACGCCAGCAACGTTCGTTTCCGTTCCATAGTAGTATAGAGTTCACTGGGTTTAACATTGCGTCCGCTATCCAGTTATGTATAAAACATGTCTTATACCTACAGGACTGGACTAAATCCTATCTTTCAATGATCCGTTCCATCACTATAATGCATGATTCTAAAATCTAGATATTGAACTTACAGAAAGGAATGATCACCAGATTAACAATCAAACTCTGCATATTATCATCCAATCCAGTATCAGCAGTCGCAAAAATTTTCGTAAGATTCGCTTCAACAAAAAGTCCCCCACTTAGTTCTTGCAATGATTTTAGCCCCACGGCTATAAATAACGCTTTCCTATAACTTCTCTTCATAAAAATATCTTTCAATGTTCCTCTAGTTTTCATATTCTCTTCAACAGATATTTTTAATGCCAATAACTCTTTACTTACATCTTCAGTGTCCCTTAACCTCAACAGAGATTCCTCCGCAGCAAATAGGTTCTTTTTCGTGACGTAATAAAGAGGAGATTCAGGCATAAAGTAGAACGTAATGAAGCCAATGATTGTTATAGCAATGCCAGTAAGTGCAAGAGCGTGATAATAATAAGGGCCGATTGAAAAAGTCATAATAAATCCTATTGTTGCAGAAAGTAAACCAGCAAAAGACAGTTTACCTCGAATGTCTGGATCGGCGATTTCGCCAATATAAATCGTTATCACCTAAAATTATATTTAATTACAAATATGTTCGCCTATTTAAAAAATAATGAACTCAATTCACGTTTTTCAAAAAGTATTTTTATTATGCAATATGAAAAGATTTTCGAATGTCAGCGTGGCGCAAAGGTTAGAACAACTACATCTGAAATTTTAGATTAGGGTTCCATTCCCCATTAGGGCAATTATTTTATTTCTTTACAAAAAAAATTGTTGAACTTTTAAAAGTCTGTTTTATATTTCCTATTACATCAAAATTGTGCTGAGAAATTTACTACAAAGTTGTATTAACTTTTTTGTTAAATTTATTACTACAATTTTACAGAAAAATTAAACATCTATGTTAAATTTAACTATTTTACATTTTATATATTACCAAAAAATTGTAGCACCAACAATGTAGTAACGTTTAATAAAAAGGTATTATGGTATTATTAATGACATTTATTTTAGTAAAATTTAAAACAATAGAATCTAAAATTTCCTATTACAAAAATGGTTAAAATTATTCACATTTTTTGTAAAATCTTCTAAAATAAAATTAATAAATTAAATTATTGTAGTACAAATTGCTGCAAGTGAAGAATATTTTATATTCTACTAAATACAAATTTTTACTACAACTTGCGCACTACGCAGTGGTGACAACGCGCGTCATGTATCATTAGATGTAGAGGTACTCATGTTTGTAGAATGGCGTATTTGTATCTTCTGCTGTTCATATTGCAACAATTTCGTGAAGGTTTTTTTTCATAGTCAGTGTAATAATTGCAATAAATGTAAAGTACAGTAAAATGGATCCACTAGTGAGAAATATTATTGAAGAATGAGAAATTGTGTATATACAATAATTTGTATTTATGTTTTGTATTAATAAAATTATATTATACAGGGTGTCTCAATAAGCTTGCTCACTATTAGTAACTTTTTTATTTGAAGAGGTACGAGGTTGGTTAAATGAGCAAAATTGTGCCATTTTATATTAGAAAATTGATCATGTAGACAAAATAAAAATTGTGTCAGCGGTTCTCAAAATTTGGGACAAAATATATATTTTTTAAATGGAACCATACATTTTTTATTATCTTATTGGAAAGAGTAAATTTTTCTCTTTCCAATAAGGTAATGTTATTTATGTACAATTTTTTCAAATAAACGAGTTATTTACGGTTAAAAATTTAAATTTTGTAAACTATTTTATTAGTTTTGTAGTCAAGTAAGCCATGGAAACAATTGATTCTTTGTTTGTTTAACGTTTAATAATATCTCCCGTAAAGTTCTCTGTGTTTAATAATGTTTAATAACTTTACAAGTAAAGAAAAGTTAGAAATGATCTTGCTATATGGAAAGTTATATCTAGACACCAGTTACGTAGAACGGTCGGCTCTCTTTCCAAAAGAGTTTAAATGTGCGAAAGAAATAATGGCTTTCAATTTGAATATTTTCTTTGTTTTGTTATTACTGTAAAATAAATTAATAAAATAATAATTTTATAAAAGACAATTGTTTCCATAGTTTACTTGACCTAAACTAATAAAAGATAATTTTTATCTTCAAACGTAAATAACTCGTATATTTGAAAAAATTGTACATAAACAACATTACCTTATTGGAAAGAGAAAAAAATAATCCTTCTAATAAGATAATAAAAAATATATAGTTCCATTTAAAAAATATACATTCTGTCCCAAATTTTGAGAACCGCTGACACAATTTTTATTTTGTCTACATGACCAATTTTCTAATATAAAATGGCACAATTTTGCTAATTTAACCAACCTCGTATCTCTTCAAATAAAAAAGTTACCAATAGTGAGCAAGCTTATTGAGACATCCTGTATAAATGTAGAAATTATAACCTAACTTAAATTTTACTACAAATAATATTAAATACTGAAAGAAAAGTATAAAAATTGCTACAGCAGAATAAGATTATCTACTACATATATATTGAAATTATAAAATTTTACGTAGTAGTTATATTTACAAAAATATTAAATTTTAATATCAGATATAAAAATTTATAAAATATAATGTATCATTATTTACTAAAATATTTTAGAACTTAATACTACAATAATAATTACGTTTTAATTTGAATGCAATATTAACTACTACAAAAAAATTAATACAATAATTTTCAAATTTTTACTACAATAAATAGCTATCCCTATTTGTACTACAAATTGTAGTTAAAGATTTTACAATTGTTATAAATAAAGAGAAAATAATTAACAATAATTGATTACAATAATCAAAATATTAATATAATAACAATGCATTGTATTTTCTTAACAATAATATAATAAAAATAAATGAAATATAATAAATTTGTGTAGTTAATATGTTTTAGGTAGGTACTATATTTATAAAAAATATTGTTTATTAATATCAAAAGAAAATGCAGTGCATTGATATTATATCAATGTTTGTTGCCAATTATTTTATCTTTATTCATTATAATATTTAGGCATTTACGAAAATTCAACCGGTAAACTTTAAGAACGCAAATGATAAACAGGGTAGATTTATAACCTATGAAAAGCAGTTGAAAGATGAAACAATTTGAAATTTGTTAAACGTTATTCGTCTCGTCTTCTGTATTAACATAATTAACTTCAGAAATTTACTTCTGATTTCAACTTCGCTTGGCATCTCTACCTTTTTGAGGTTATATTCTTCATTTACCGTATTTACCAGTTGAATAACTCGATCCACAAATCATGGATCCGGTAGATGGATCTGGTAGATTTGGTACAATTTTTGAACACGGTAATTATTAACCACTTGTGTTTTCGAACCCAGTCGGTAAATGCGGTATCTCCGGGTAAAAGTTCAACAATTTTTTAGTAAAAAAAAAATTATTACTCCAATTTCAGAGACAGCTATTCTAACCATTGCGCCCCGCTGACATTTGAAAATCTTTTCATACTGCATAATAAAATAGGAAACAATTATTTATTTGAATTTTTCTATAATTAATTGCAATTTATGCTAAAATATTAAAGTTATTAATATTAAATAATGTACATGATGTAGTGTACTATTATCATGTTCAATAACATGGCTTAATTTTTTGCCGGACACTTTTTATTTACAAAAAACTGTTTTCCCATATTAAATGCCTATGACAAGGTTTGCTTGGGACACACGGCGCATACTTACATTTACTGGAAAAGCTAGAGCGAAACCCGTAATAAACCTAGCAACAAAAATTGTAGGTACATTTGTACCGAAATATATCATCAACCAGCTCACAACAACCGGAAATGCATTTATCAACATGGTTCCTTTCCTTCCAAAAAAATTTATGAAAAATGCCAGACAAATATTGCCTAATAAAGATCCTAAGTTCAGCAGAGTAAAAAGATACCCAAACTCTTCCTATAAGAATAAAGAAAATTATATGAATTTATGCTGGGTTTATGTAGCATGTAAATTATGAAATTAAATTGAGCCACCAAATTAAAAAACTAAACTAAAATAACGTCATAAAAGTACAATAAAGTACAATAAGATGGCAACACTTGGTGAAACAGTTTAAATAAGATATTTAAAAGAGACTGAATCTTGTGAAACATGTCAAGTGTTATTTTTAAATATCTTAAAATAACGTCGTTTATGCAGTAAATTAAAATTCAGAATTTTATGTTTGACATTTCGTATAATCTAACTTTTATAGGTGAAATTGCGATACATTATATTTATATGGGATAAAAAAAATAAAGGTAAACAATTTGTAGAATAAATCCAATCAGTATTTCGTCGCTCTTTTCTGCAGAAACTTTATTATCATCGTACATTTTCATAGGTTAAGTGAGAAAATCTGTCATAAGTGCGCGAATGGCGCAGGCGCAAAATTAAGAATTATAAAATTAAACTAAAAATTGAAAATAGCCAACTTCTTATAGTTATTTTCGTAACGAGTTATGAAAAATACCAAATATCATGCGAGTGCAAGTCAATACACACGAGCTAAGATATTTGTATTTCGTACAAGTTATGAACATTATTTTCTAGACGAGCTTAAATAAATTTTACTTTTATATGGACAGCTAACAAATGAATAATGTATACATATAGCCAGAAAATAACGACATAGTAACCTAGCAACCGTGTCAACCAGGGTTGCATTTAAGCAGAGGCGCACGAGGCACTAGCTGGGGGCCTCATCTTCCGGGGGGCCTCAGAAAAAAGTTCTTTTCATACATTTTTATTTTGTTCATAAACTACAAAAAATAATCTTAAAACTTAAAACACTTGCTATTATAAGCTTTGATTTTGAATCTATTCATAATTGTTATTGTTACTGCCACTGCCATCTAGTTAGTGATAAAGTGACTATTGGATGAATTCTAAACACTGTCCGTTACTTGTAAACGGATCGTTAAAAAATTTAGCGAATCAAGCAGATTGACACATAACAAAAACTTGGATTTTGCTATATGTCAATCTACTTGATTCGCTAATTTTTTTAACGGACCGTTTACATGTAACGGATTGTGTTTAGAATACACCCATATGTATGTATCTCACTCCAAATTCTTCATATAGTGCGACCAAGCAATATGTGCCCCTGGCCTTGACTTGGGAGGTGTGGTCAACTATTACGATATGAAATATATCGTAACACTAATGTCATAAGTTCAACTTTCAGTGTTAGGATACTACGTTGATATGTTATACTTATCACAATGGTCGTCTAAAAATTTAGTTTCATTAGTTTAATTCTTCAGTTCAGTTGCATAAACGTTGTCATTGATAACAATGGTTTCTACTTGTTTAGTTTTACAATTTAATTTTTTAATTTAGTTGCCTGCATAAACCCAGCATTAAAGAGTTAAAAAATAAAATTTAAATACCTCAGTCATAGGTCTGTCCAAGGGCGTATCTTCTTCCAATAAAATTATGCCCGCTGGAGCAGACCATGTCAGTGCCATAAAAACGGACATAACAGAAATAGAACCTAATAAATATTTATTCTTTAATCAATAGCAACAAATTAGAAAATTGTGCATTTTTTAAACCAAACCTTTGTATGATAAGAACTATCAAAATTTTAAAATAATATTAACTTCGAGCACATACTGACCAGAGAAGTAATTCCCTATACCAATGCATAGGATGTTGTGATCGAAAGATATGTAGGCGGGGGGCTGGAAGTCATGGTGTATTGTGGGCAGTGTTTTGTTGTGTTATATGTCACTATTTGTCATTTTACTGTAACTTAACGTTATTTTTTGTGTGTAGTTTGTCAGTATATCTCGGAGTATATCAAACTGTAATGAAAAATACAAAGAAAGTAAGGATATTTCGTTTCATGTGTAACTGGGATTTTTTTTACAAATAATATATTAAACAAAGTGTAACTTTTAGGTTTCCTGCTAATAATGACGTAAGAATAACGAGACTGAAATGTATTGGAAATAAAGGTGATTTACATATTTCAAAAGCAGCAATTAGTCATTATTTTGTAAAAGAGGTAGTACAAATATTAAGATAATACGCAGCCCGCAATACACTACGGCTTCAATACGGAGCCCGCAATACACCATGGCTTCCACAACAAACATCGTAAGTCGGCCTCTAATCTGTATATGCTCGAAGAATATTAATTATTAAAATAACGTACCTATGTAACGAAAGTTTTGAGAAAAAAATTATACTTCGAATTTTATTATTATACTAAATAAGATGTAATGCAGTTGTAACTGGGCATTATATAGTTATTAACGTCATTAGGCCAATATGAGGCAAATAACGGACGCGGCTGAGGTTTATAATCAGCCGAGTTCGTTATTTGCATATCGTCCGTGTGGCGTTCAAGATTTTTCACAATAACAAAATTTAAACATTTAAAAATAATAAAATAATAATAAAATGCTCTCTTTGTGTCATATTAAACAATTTTTTTGTTGATTTACAAATTCTCCTTGGCAACGGTTAGTGATGCCGCGAGACGAGAAATGGCGAGAAACAATCCACTCTCGTCTTGTCTCGAATTTTCGAGACGAGATTTCTCTGCATCTCGTCTCGTCATATTTTTTCTTACTTTCTCTCGATCTCGACTCGAGAGTCTCGAATTTCTCGAATTTATAATTAGAAATAGTAAATAAATTAAAATTACAAGCAACATGAATTTAATAAACGGGTACCACTGATTAAAACATAAATTTACTAAGTCTGGTGTTTGAATGGTAGGTTAAAAATAGGTATTCTATATTACTCGTTGGGTATAGCAATCTGTTTTGTACTCTAATATTGGTAATTATGATTTTATATTCGTATAGTGGGTTCGATCCCGACAGACGCCAAATATTTCCAATTTTAAATGGCACAAAAGTGACCCCTGTGGTGCATTCTCCACGCTAGCTATGAGTGCCCGTGAGGTGACGCCTGGTAAGCGCCCACACGGTAAAATATATCGTCATCATTACCGATGTCTACATGTGTTGTAGATACTGGCACACCCAGAAATGGGTAATATGCCGTGATGATATATTTATTTATTTATTTATAGTGGCGGCACTTGAGGCTAGCATGAAGAGTATACCAGAGACGTCATTTTTGAGCATTTTCTTTTTACTAAAACGCAATAACTCAAAAATTAATAAATAAATATGAATGTAAATGAAAAGGCAATTAAAATATTTATTTATACCGACAAATATTTTGCAATTTTGTATATTTTAATTAGAAATATTTACGTAATATAAAAAAAATAGTACAATCGAGATCTCGAATTTCTACTCTCGTCTCGAGCAAATCTCGAGGGCGTTACTCTCGTCGAAATTCGAGACGAGATTAACCTTCTTCTCGTCTCGAAAATCCGAGATATTCGAGACGAGATCTCGAGACTGCGAGATCTCGCGGAATCACTAACAACGGTCCATCAAAATGTTGTTATTTTTCTAGGAACACTAGATCCTTGTCTTTTCACTTTTGTTTTTAGTCCTGTTACATATAGTAACAGTATAGTATTAAGAAAAATACATAATAGTTGTTTTATAATATACACAAATCTATCAAAACTTTTGTTACATACATTATTCAAACCTTCTATGAATGCGAATTATTTTTGATTGATTTTGTATTAAAAATAAATATTTACCAAATATAGTAGACATATACTGCAGCTTCGTTCCTTTTATTTTGAAACACATATTGAAAATTAATATTATTTAATACAAACTGCAAATAAATAAAATAGTATGTACTATTAATGTAATAACCTTTCTGTTACTGATATACATAATTACAATTGTCTTTTAAATACAATAAAAGATAATATCAAAAGTATGGAATATATCTTGCACTTTCAATCACGCTGATTGGAAATTTTCTCTTATATAATAGAAGATAATAATAGATTCATAATTACTAATTTTTAAATACAGATGATATCTGAATTAGACAAAGGACACACGAGCTGCACATACATATCGATTAAGATTGACGATTTCCGATAATTTTGGTACCCTAGTACCCTTTCCCCGTTAATTACCCGATACCCTTTAATTACCCGTTATCCTTTAAGTACATATACATAATTCTTTAATTTGTTAGTTACCAGTTACCCTTATATTAGTAGTTTACTTTTTAATAAAATTCATTATTATTGTTTACATATATTTATTAAAATAAAAAGTCTTACAAATAAATAATATACCTACTGTATCTCTTTAAAAAATTTAGGGCCGTTTTCATAATATATTTTATCTTCACTTTAGCACTTTACCATTACTTAAGATAAAGTGAAATCATTCATCAATTTAGGTGTACTTTAAGACTGTAACTCTTCTTTGTTAGGTTAGTTTACTTTTATCTCTCATTTTTTAATTTCGAAATAAATTTATTTTCTCTTCTTCCAAAAGTGAATATTATTTTATATTGAGAAAATCAATAGGTAATTCACGAAAATTTTGTTACTAATTTTGATAGGTAGATACATGAATTAACTACGAATTTTATTAAACATATTGTAGATTATACGATCATATTTAGATGTAGTTACGGAAGATTATATGGTTTATCAATTATTTACTAACTTAACACAGAATAAAATTAACTATATATTTTTTTATACGATTAATTCTTTAAAAATAAGGAGTTTCTGCCTTAACGAATGAAACGAAAGGTTATTTATCATGTATATGTATGTACTATTATTGTTTTATATTATTATATATTATTAAATATTTATAATCAGATCAGATTATGTGGATCAGGTAGTTAAATAATTATTGGTATTTCTTTGTATTTTATATTTGAATTTTATGTTTATAAATTACTATTGTACATATAACTGTCAACCAATTGGTATAAAGTGTATTCTTTGACAACCAATAAATACATTATTATTATTATTATATTGTAGATTATACGATCATAATATGAATGAATTAGATAAATAATTATAACAAATAGATTCCGATCATGATTTAGCGATTTTAATGGAAGTACTGAAATAGTTATCATTTATCATACAAAAATCTTAAAATATACTACCTACTAAACTTTCTACATACTAAAATTACAATACATGCACATACTTATTATATCAGTATTTTTTTTTATTAAAATTAAAAGAAAATATAATGTATTTTCATTGTATAAATGTTTGATTATTAATAATAATTAATATTACAAATTGATTTAATTATAAATATATTATTATTGTTAATATTGCTAGATATTATAATTAAACAAATTCATCAAACACAAAATTGTTAAATGTTTTGTTAGGTTATAGAACAACATGACATTTCATATTCTTTTAAAGGTGACCGTTGCAGACGCGCGAATCTCTTTTTTAAAATCAGGAGACCAATCAATTTCTTAGTACCTAATGCGTCATACCCAATTAGTAATCAGCTTCAATCGTTTATAGTCGGACCTAGTCAATATTTAAAGAAATTTTTTTCACTAATACTCATTAATTTATGTATATTTTCGTCTTCTTATTTAAGATAGTTAAAATATGACTATGGTATAGGACCCCAATTAGTAGTTTAGTCACTAAACTTTAGTGCAACTATAGTCGCCGTCAAATTAGTATGGACTGATGTTCAACTTTTTCCCTTTTCCGCACCCTGTCCCTTACCCTGCGACGTTGCCGCTTCTTCGTAACTTAGCATTTTCAACATTGCCCATAAATTGACAAGTGTAGAAATCGCCAGTCCATACTTATTTGACGGCAAGTATAGTGAGTGATATTTTTTTTACTACACCTATATTGTCTCAACTTAAAATGAACTGAATTACACAATGGGCAAAGTATTGGGAGACAGAACCGTATTCAAAATTTCCAATATTTCATTTAGTACAAATATTATACTTTGTTGTTTATTTTGGAAATATACAAGTTCCGAAAACAGTTTAATATTTTTCAATAATTTCATCTTTTTGAACTTTCCGCTCAATTTTATTTTGAATGTCCCCTAACGACTCCCCTTTCGTTTCTGGTACAAAGAAAATAATAAACAACAACCCCAACAAACAAACTACTGCGAAAATACCAAAACAAGTATAAATCCCCCAAGCATCTGCAATTCTAGGGAACGCCCACTGCACTAAAAACCCTAACCCGCTACTATAAACTAACGTCACGTTCAATCCAACTGCCTTGACGTTCGCAGGAAAGATTTCACTTAGGATTATGATTGGCAAGCTCTGAATTCCAAACATTCGAAATGTATTGAAGAGGAAAATACCAAAAACGGGTAGCCATCCAATGGAAGACACATCTGATTCTAAGAAATCTTGCATCAAGAAGTAAATGAACTCGAAAAGAAGTGCAACCACACATCCAGTTGTTGAGATATAATAGAGTGGTTTTCGGCCCAGTTTATCAATGAGAAAAGAACCAACAAGAACTAAAAACACAATTATTATTTCCTCTTCCTTCAATATTTATTAAAATTTATTGAACCACTATCGTGTGTCCCATGTTTTAAGCAAAAGTTCAATAGTGAACTCTATGTAGGCGTTTTCGTAAAGTCAATCGGGTCAGATAAAAATTTTACTAACCCTGATCCATGTGTAGGGTTAGTACAGATTACGCGCGCAAATTTAAAATTGTAAACATTTATGTAGTAATTTACATTATAAGTGCAATAGCAACGAGCTATAAGTAAATATAGAGTGGCGCATCGCATGCTGAACGCGTACCATACCCGTACACAGTTGAATGCTTAGGTCAGCAGCCATTACTATAACCGAGCGCTCAGCTCCCTCAGCTCAGACGCTGTACGTTGCGCTAAGCGTAAATTTTATATTCAAAAATTTTAACTCAAAGTTTTAATCAGTGACGGATTTACGATTTTACCGCCTGTAGTCTGATAATAGTTTGTCGCCTAAATCCAACAACGATTATAATCAATTTATTTTTATGTAATTACTGATATTTATTTTTACAATCAAATTTTCTTTATTGAAACAAAAATTTCTGTTGTAATTAAAATAAATACAAGAACAATTATTATCACAGTTTAAAATCGGCTTTTTCGGAAAATCTGGCCATTTTTGAAAAAAATAAAACATGTTATAGTCTGTTCGCTCCTAGATGAAACAAGCCGATATTTTATTACCCCAATAGATATTACCACAAACAAATAGAAAATCCTCAGGTAGTGTGGACAGGGACGTATTCGAAATCTGCATAAGTAAGGGAAAATGTCATTATTACAAGTATACAGTTATACTCGTCATAAAATAATCAAATAATGGCAACTTTCCTTCATACTTTTTACAGGCTTAGGACTGTCAGGGAAATATATACAATTTTTTTTTTTTTGCTATAAATTGACTTAAATGAATAGCAGATTAAATAATTCCTAGAAATTATGATGATGGCCAAACCAATGTCATTACACCTAGCTGTAAATACATTTCAAAATAATTTCAAAAAATTCTCTTAAAAATTTACAAACG
This sequence comes from Ophonus ardosiacus, assembly GCA_943142095.1. Taxonomy (NCBI): domain Eukaryota; kingdom Metazoa; phylum Arthropoda; class Insecta; order Coleoptera; family Carabidae; genus Ophonus; species Ophonus ardosiacus. Next base: position 6,567,853 of record OW964835.1, read on the forward strand.
CATATATCAAAACGAACTGAATACAATCTTTGTTCAACACTCCATTTATAACTGACCGCCGTTTGATGAACAAAGGCTCAAGAAAGTGGTTTATGGTGTGTGGTAATAACTATTGGGATAATAAATTATCGGCTTGTTTCAGCTAGGAGCGAACAGACTTTACACCATTTTTCAAGTCATTTCCCATGGAATAAAAAAAAAAATTAAAAATCGCTAAACTTCCCCGAACGATGTGTGATTGTTATGTTTACAGTTCAGAATTCAATTAAACATTGCAGCACTATAGCAAGTTCTGAAGAAAATATAACAGTTCGCACTTTATGCAGTCTTTATGAGTTATTACGAACAAATAAATAACCGCATGAAATAATTTCTGATCGAAATAATCTAAGCAAATGATTCAAGTGGTCTTTCAGTCTCACTTGAGTCGTACATAAAAACTACAGAAACAAGCGCTATTTCTTATCCATTGTAACAAGTTAAACATCTTCTGTAATTTCAGATTTAAACGTAATACTCATATACAGAGATCTGGCGCGTTCGTAAAAGTTTCGATATAGGATGGACCTGATATATCTGTGACGTCATCGAACAGATCCGTCTGATAGCTCCGATTAACTTTATGAAAACGCCTATGGTGCGTTTTCCTAATAATTTATTCTGTTTTTTATTACCTGCTGGAATAGAAACTGATGTACTTATAATAGCAGAAAGACTAGGGTCCAATCCACTAGAAACTTGTTCAAAAATTTGTTTGTTGTATGAGTTTATTGCTATAGTACCACCCATTTGTTGCAAAGTTTTCAATCCTACAATTTTACATGAAAGAAAAACACTTAATACATAAATATTAATTATTTTAAGCATAAAAGCAAACGAATATTATGAAAAAGCTTGTGTATACAAATACATACATATTTAGTTAAGCTCCTCCATCATATCTGAAACCTTCTAAAAAAATACTGGGTATTACAGAAAGCGGGACACCTCTAACTTATTTATTTATAAAGATATCTAATTGAAAATTTGTATGCATAAATTTAACGTAAGTGGCATCATTTTTATGTATAAGTGATAAAAAATATATCACTCATATAAACTATTTTTTTCTACTCCCATGCGTAAAGTGAGTACTTCACGTATCAATTTTTATGTGTGAAGTTTGATTTTTTGCACACGGTGCGTGAAGTGTTACTTCACACACATTTCATTATTTCAAATATTACAAATTGAATTGTATTTTAATAAAACAAAGCTGTTAAACACCCGTAACGTTGGTCGTATAAAAAGTATAGTATGTAACACGTGTGTGAAGCCTATTTTTCAGCTTCACACACTTGCCACATAATATACTATTTCCTATAATATTTACGCACTCTTTACAATATGTAGTGTTACTTTTCAAGCACTAGTGCATGAAAAGTAAATAAGTTATTAGGCAACGATTACTTTACTTGTCAACTAATACTACTCACACTCAGTATTGTTAGAAATAGCACTAATATTTCGGTTGTAGGAAAGATATTGGATACAACTCGTGTGTAAATAGTATTTTCTATCTCGTGCTAATGGGGGATTCCACAATTTTTTGATTTTTTGTTATATTTTTTATGTCTTACTAGTATGTTATTGTTTATAATAACCTCAACATTAGGTCCGTTATTGAGTAAATAATGCCCTAGGGCGTATTAAGTTGCTATGGTAATGTTGACAACAAACTGAGGTTAATAATACTGATACTAACATAAAGTGCACTTAAGGTTAAGAAGCATTGTGAATTGTAGTCGTTTATAATCATATTTGTTTCATCACAAATACAAACCAGCATACTTCTTATTCTTAGCAATAACATTGCTCGCCCATATTGACAGAAAAATACCACAATAAATATATTTTTTGTTTGCAAAAATTCTTTGTTTACAGAAACAAAATATTACCTAGATACCGCATTCAGTCACGGGCTACTTTGTAAGTTGTATTAAAATTTTGTGATTTATTATTTTTGTTTGATAAATTCTAGTCAAACAAAATGTTTATTAAGAATTTCTAGTAAGACATATATAATTTATATAAAAATTCGAAGAGTGGAATTTCCTATTTCGGCTGTACCTCATGCGTAAACATCGCACTCTACCAAAAAAGTACTATTTTACACACTTGTTACAGAAATAACTATAAATTATAATGTAAATAACATTCCTAACGGTAGTGTAATACATCACAGTATTACAAAAAAATGTATTCTTTTATAAGATGAATTTGGCTCAAAACTTTTGCACGCTACTGTATATTACATCAGCATCAAATAAGCACTTTTAATCGCAGACTACACAAAAGCAGCAATTTATTTCAATTTTCACGTACCTAATCCAATAAGAATAGCTTTCCTATACTTCGCAACCCTAACTAGTTCCCAAATATTACTTTTCTCTTTCATTTCTCTATCCACACTACTTTGCATCTCTGCCAACTCTTTCTCTAGGTCTGTATCGACTCTCAGTCTTTTCAGACATTGCTTTGCTTTGTCGACATCGCCCTTTCGGAGATAATAATAGGGACTTTCAGGCATCCAAAAGAAAAGAATCAAGAATAAAACTCCCACACCAACTGACATTAAGTTGGTTGCAAGGTACGGTGTGTAGCTGCCAACTGCTGTGAAGGAAACAATACCTACTTCGATCATACAGATGTTGAACATGCCCAATTTGCCTCGGATTGAAGGTTCAGAGATTTCGCCAATATAGGTGGCGCTGGTCTACAAAACAAAGAATGGGATTCTATATTTTTTTTCTGGAAGAACAGGATGAACTAAAAATTTTAGCGCAAACGCGACTTAAAACTTTAACGTGATAAGCGAGATATAAATTTTTTAAATTAGAATTTGGCGTGTGACGCAGCATGTCCTCACTAGTGGTCGACAAACTGTTAGTTCTAGAAGGGTACGCATTTTTCATGTTCGCGTAGCTGAAATATTTTTATGTATGATTTTATATGTTATATTCATGAATATATCGTCATCATTACCGATTTCTACATGTGTTGTAGATACTGGCACACCCAGAAATGGGTAATATGCCGTGATGATATAGTTATTTATTTATTTTCATGAAAAAAATATAATTAAGCATAAATAACATACAAAGGCTGTGTCCGATGTCGCATTTTGACATACAGATTTTAGGATTTAGGTCTTCTTCACGTAAATACAACTCCGAATGGCACACTAATGATATTCATTGGTTTGTATGGCAACACCACAGATATACATATAAATTGACAGATAACTTGACGCTCGTATTTCATTTGTGCCGACATCGACATGTACGCTACCGCCATATTCAGCCGGGTCTGCAGGCGGGAAATTTAAATTTTTTATTATTCGAATTGGAGTAATTTTGAAATTTATTTCTTGACAGAAATGTTGTATAAATATTAAATGTAAGTCAATTTTTATAAAATAGGTGTAATTATTAATAAGAGTAAATAAAACAATATTTAATGTAACAAATACATTTTATTGGTGGCAAAACAGTATAACTTTTGATAATTTTTTTCTTATTTTTTCAAAAGTTAGTTTTTCTGTACATACTTTTGTTAGACTACACAATCTAATTTTTATCAATCAAACTACTTTTATTTATGTTTTGAGAAATATTAATTTCAAATAATCGATTGTCAAATGAAGGAATCAATCACAGGAATCAATTTTAATTACTTGAAAAGTAAATTTAATATTGTTTTTAAATCAAAAAATAAAAATACTTATTTATGATATACCCAGGAATTTTTCCTCGGTTTTTACAACTTCTCACAAAACAACTGTGCACCATTACTCTGAACTTATAGCGTTTTCCGCTTACCAAATTTAGTGCGCACTGAAACGCACTCAGTGCAATGTACGTCGTCATGCACTGTTTTGGTTTTGTGAACGGTGCGCACCCATCCAGTGACAAGTGGAAAATACGTTCCTATTTCAGTTCACATTTGTTTGTGCAAAAGTTGAGGTTAAGTTCGGGGTTTGAAAGTTTTATTGACATAATTGACAATAAATATAAAATATGATGACGATGTCATTTATAATAACTTTTAATTCTGAGGGATTCTTGAAACTTGATAAAATTTGAGTTTTTTATTTATGTAAAACAATATATGTAATTATTACCTGTTTGTCAGAATATTTATGTACTACACTAGATATGAAATTAATTATTTTGGGTTGGTCTGGTTTATTTAAATAGTCGTTTCTGTTATATCATCAGATGACGAAGATGAAGATAAAAGTCCTTTTGAAGACATTTTTGAAATCTTCCGCCGCCATATTTGCACTCAAATTGTCGCACTTACTATAGTAGTCGGTGCAACAAAATGCGCACTGAGTGCGAGTTGATGTTGCCCTGAGTGCGATTTCGTAATAAGTGGAAAATAAAAATCCGGAACAGTGCGCACTGAAAAGGTAAGTGGAAAACGCCACTCACACTCAGTGCAGCTAAATTTGCACTCAGTGCGCACTGAATGTGTAAGGGTGCGTTTATGTTGGAGCTGCGATAAACGATAAGAGCGACGATACTAGCGCCGCTCTTATCGTTGCTCGGCTGCCAACCATGTGTCAACGCGTCGCTCCAATATAAACACCTGCATATAAAATAATGACATAATTTTCTTTGCTTCGCTAGTATCGTCGCTCTTATCGTTTATCGCAGCTCCAACATAAACGCACCCTAAGCGAAAAACGCTATTAGTAAGCAGATGAGCAGAATGACAAATGATATAAACAGCGCATCTCTATCGTTGCCAAGGTATTATGATCACATGATGTATGACGTTATTTTCAGAGAACCTGATTGGTCAAAAAGTTCCCCGGTTCAACATGGCGACTGGTTACATATCGCCTCATTTCAAAGCGCCATGTTCCATATGGCCCAGCTATCTATCAATTTATATGTATATCTGTGGGCAACACTTTAGAATAACAAAAATGAATTATACACTTCGATTTAAATTGATGCTTCAGATTAAATATTAATATTATATGTTATAAAATAGAAGCTAAGAAGCTATTCTTTGACAGTAAATTTGACGTTTTGCACAAATTATTGTAACGAACATGATTTGTTTAATTAGTGCGCGTCAACTTTAAGGCATAATGTGCTCCTGCAAAACCCTAAAATCTAATTTCGATTTTTTTTTTATTGATTTATCAATCGTATGTTTTTTGTAATTTTTATATTAATAAAAAAATATAGGTCCAACACATTTGAATGACGCACGAATAATAAAATAAATTAAGAAAATCATATCTATATGAACAGGTTAAACGTTCTTTTTTTTAACATCTCCCACATTTTAGCTTCTTCAAACAACTGGTAACTTCGCCCTAGATCTAGTGTCCTAAGATATTTTTTCCAAATAAAAAAAAAACCCTAAAATAGCCCCCTAATGAGGCAACTTTTGTATAATTTAATCGACTTCGTATTAGTTCGATTCTGACCGACAACAAATATCACAAAAAAAAATTCTGTGGTGCTCTTTCTAGAAAAGCTTGAAGTGCCTGTGAGGTGAAACCTGCTAAACGTCCTCAATGATACAAATAAATCATAAGAAATGTAATCAAACCAATAACACAAAATTAAGCCATGCCATCAATAACCCATCCAAGTATTAACATTAACCGTGCTGTTTATTGTTTCACTTTATTGATCATATACGAATTTAGGTGTAGAATGTTTTAAATAATTCACGTGATATTTAACAAAAAAAAAAAAATTAAAATAATGTTTAAATATCTACTCACCATTGTCGGGAACACATTGACCACTCCACTGAGAAACCGAGCCGCTAGCACAAGTTCATAACTATTTGCAAAAGCCAGCATCAACCACGCTGCAATATTTGGTAAAGTAAATAACAATAGTGCTCCTCTCCGGCCGAAAAAGTCTTGCAATTGTCCGAAATAAAGAGTCGCGGCTATAGTTCCCAACATCGTTATGGCAGACACCCAAGAAGCCTGATCCTTTGAAAGTCAGATTTCAAACACAAATTAACTTCCACGCACTTTTATTTTAATAAATAATTATTAAAAATTTGATAATTGTTACACAATAATTAATAAACAATAGATGAATATCAATAAACGTAACAACAAACCAAAAAAATTACAATCTATTTTATGAGAAACAAAAACATAACCAAACAAAAATTCACGATAAATTTGGAATTTGCCATATTTTGATTTACATTTTTTATGGTAAATATGATGTAATACTTGTGTAATATTATTATTTATATGAAAAATATAGTTCTACGTTATTATTTTGGCTATCAAAACAAATGCATACAATATCAACAATAACTTTGACAAATGTACCAAGTTCGTTAGAAAGCAATAATTAATTTTAAGTATTCGCTTAACAAAATATTATGTTTAATACTATTATCAATTGTTAAACTGTGTTAACAATAAATAAAAACTATTTTTGTTTAAAATTAATTATTTTTAACATCTTTAGGCGATTTTTTAACAGAGCACAATACAGCAGCTCAAACAAAATCTTGCTTCGATATTACTACCATTACTACTGCCACCTATCAGGACTAATTTAAACAGTATACGTAATAATAAACTTCGTAAATAATTTTTTATTCTAATCATATATATAACCACAGTATGTCTTCGGATTGAGTTTACAAAAGAAAAAAAATCTTATTTTTCATTTTACGAAAAAATGCCAATGGAAGAAAATCTTAAATTGAAAACGTATGTTTTAGTTATTAAAATTATTAATTAATATAAGGTTCTTTTATTATAACGTTTTTTCGTATTTTGTCTTAATAATTTACAGCCCGATTCACAAAAAAGTTTAAGCTAATTCTCATTTTTGGATTAGTGAATTATATTCTATTCCGGTATTTAAAATTTAATCTTCATGATATTATCAATAAAGGTAGATATTAGGCATAGATTAGACTATATTTTAAGATATAAACTGTCAAAATTAGAGTAGAATTCGCTAATCCAAAAATGAGGATTAGCTTAAACTTTTTTGTGAATCGGGCTGACAGTCATTACATTGAATTTAACATTATTTTAGTTAGCTTTGAAATATTGACAAATGATTAAATGTCAAAAGTAATTCTTATTATCCTGCTTATTATCTTAAAGTAAGAAGGTAGGTAGGTATTATTCAAAATAGAGAATTTGTTAAAGAAATGTTAACGTTAAAACAAGAAAAAAGAGAGTTAATTGAATAAAATAAAAAAAGTATTTTGATTTTCGCTGTTTCTTTTTATTTGTAATTAGAATTAATAATCATTTGTCAATATTTAAAGCTAACTAAAATAACGTTAGATTCAATGCAATAATTGTGTTATTAGGAGAAGAAAATACGAAAAAACGTTATAATAAAAGAACATTGCATTAATTAAAAGTTTTAATAACTAAAACATACGTTTTAATTCAAACAAAAGAATTTCTTCCCTTGGCATTTCTTCGTAAAATCAAATAAGAATTTTTTTCCTTTTGTAAACTCAATCCGGGGACATACTATATATATATATATATATATATATATATATACCATTTTGTTAAAATAAATAATTCTACTAAATATAAACATTTTTGAAATTGAAACCTTTGGTTTTCATTTTTTTCTATTTTTGCCAGATACCCACAAGCAGTGACCTCAATACATATGCCCCCATAATATACACTCATCTTTGGATTATATTACCAAACTCTACTTTTTTATATTTTTCAACGCGCTGATTTTAAATTTTCAAACAGCAAATTCATATCTTTTTGAGTTCCTGAAATATTTGCGTTCAAAATGGGACTGAAAAAATTGGTAGAAACTAGAGATACATACCTGGCGATTTTGCCATTCAGTTCTACATAAGTATACAAATTTTTAAAGTTTTCGAATAATAAATACAGTTTCTAGAGTAATATAAATAAATACCTAGCCAAAAAAAATTTCAACCACGTTTGAAAATTTAAAACACATTTTAAAAAAATTGTATTGCTCATAATTATTAATGAGACTTCGCACAAACTAATATTCATAATATTAAAAAAACTAACAAAAAAATAAAATAATCTATGCAACTATGTGAAATTAATTATTTATGTGCCGATATTTTTTATGCATAAATAATAAAACTCATTACACAAGTGCAACATTAATTATTAATTTACTATAAAAAAAGTAGTATGAGAAAGGTCGAAGATGTGCTATTGAAAAAAAAAATAAAACGGACCGACAAAATACCATTTAAGCGCATAGATTAAAATCTCGCCTATTGTATGATAAATGATAAGTAGGTTTTCCTTACATCAAAGATTAAAGACTCATTTCCTCCGAATATTTTAATGATTAATCTATAATGATCAGTATGCGCACGTGGACTTGAGACTATTGACAGATGTCAAAATTGCGTCTATTAACCAGAGCTGTGTATGTACTTAAGTACATGTACTTTAAACTGTACTTAAATACATTTTTATTGTACTTGTACTTGTATTTAAGTACAATTTTTCAATGTGTAATTGTACTTGTACTTAAGTCCAATATTTCTGGAATTGTACTTGTGTGTTCACAAGTATATGGACAAGTACTTTTGCTTTGCACGTTTCAGCCTGCAAAATAGCAGAAAATATATATCCAGTTTGTCTCGTATTCTCGAACTAAGCAATACGTTGTATTTTTTAAGTTATAAAATCATTTCATTTGCAGTTGAAGCTGCGTATGTATTCCAAGCTATTAGTTGTTGTTCTTAGCCGTTTATTTTCTTCGTAAATTAAATAAAACGTTTTACTAAATGTAGTATGTAATGTACTTGTACTACCTATAACTATCTATAAAAATTAATTAACAATTTGTATTTAATGTTAGTTTTTTGTTTGAAACCCGCAGTTCCGTAGAAAATATACTCATTTCGGTGAATGTATAGGCTCTTAATATTTTGCAATAATTTATTAGATATACAGCTATACAAAAAAGTCTTCGTATGACAATAGTTTCAAAATATTTTAGGGAAAAAAGCAGTCTAAAATCCAATATATTAATTTTCTTTTAATCCAAAATGAAAAGCATTATGTTACTTTATTATAAATAAAAATAAATAAATAATGTACTTATTTTATTTATTTTATGGGGTAAACATTGAAATTTCATGACAAAAAAGTCTGCGAACGATAATAAAAACATTTAAATAATAAACTATTTATTTATGTTTCATAAAGAAACTCAAAAAAAAATAAACTAAATGTTTTTTTCAATTTTCTTTTTTTTATATGTACTTGTACTTATACCTGAAATTGCAAGTACAAGTACTGTACTTGTACTTGTACTTAAATACTTTTAAAATGAAAGTAATTGTACTTCAGTACATTTTTCAGCAAAGTACTTGTACTTGTACTTAAATCCTTTTTTCTTGTACTTGTGCACAGCTCTGCTATTAACAAACCAGAAAATATTGACTGTAGCCAGAGCTGTGGATGTACTTAAGTACATGTACTTTAAACTGTACTTAAATACATTTTTATTGTACTTGTACTTGTATTTAAGTACAATTTTTCAATGTATAATTGTACTTGGACTTAAATCCAATATTTTTGGAATTGTACTTGTGTGTTCACAAGTACATGGACAAGTACTTTTGCTTTGCACGTTTCAACCTGCAAAATTACGCAGCAAAAAATATATATATCCAGTTTGTCTCGTATTCTCGAACTAAGCAATGTCCTCTATTTTTTTAAATTCAATTTATTTGCAGTTATAACTGCGGGGGTATTCAATGCTATTAGTTGTTGTTCTTAGCCGTTTATTTTCTTCGTAAATTAAATAAAACGTTTTACTAAATGTGGTGTGTAAATAACTTGTACTATCTATAAATATATCTATAAAAATTAATTAACAATTTGTGTTTAAAGTTTGTTTTTTGTTTGAAACCCGTAGTTCCGTAGAAAAAATACTCATTTCGGTGAATGTACAGGCTCTTAATAGTTTAAATTTTCTTTTAATCCAAAAGCATTATATTACTTTATTATAAATAAAAAATAAACAAATAATGTAGTTATTTTATTTATTTTATGGGGTAAATATTGAAAATATTCATAATTTCATGACAACAAAAGTCTCCGTACGATAACGAAAACATTTAAATTACAAACCATGTATTTATGTTTCTTAAAGAAAGTAAAAGAAATATAAACTAAATGTTTTTTTTTTCAATTTTTGTATTTTTTATATGTACTTGTACTTATACCTGAAATTGTAAGTACAAGTACTGTACTTGTACTTAAATACTTTTACAATGAAAGTAATTGTACTTAAGTACATTTTTCAGCAAAGTACTTGTACTTGTACTTAAATCCTTTTTTGTTGTACTTGTGCACAGCTCTGACTGTAGCTCAAGCTTACTACATTAGTAATTTACGTAACAAGACCTGAAAGTGATACTTTACTGGCTGAGCAAGCATATTCCAGAGCGAGCCGTAGGCGAACTTTGGAAGCTTGTGAGCCCAGTATAGACACTTTCAGGTCATGTTGGGTACAACATTTTTTTTTGCGATCCTAAAAAAAGAATAAAAAAGTATTATTTTATTTTTTACTGCGAGCAAATAAGAAATAAACAAACAACTGATCTCCATGGAAACATTTAGCTTTACCGGTCCCGGGATCGATAAAGTACTTTCCGATCCCTTATAGACAACTTTCCGAGCTAGCTCAGCAAAGAAGGACTTTCCGGTCTAAATCGTGATCAGAAAGAGCTCATTTTCTGGGCGATCGCGAAAAAACAATATTTTCTGGTTTGTTAATAGACGCAATTTTGACATTTGTCAATAGTCTCAAGTCCACGTGCGCATACTATATCTAACCATTAATGATAATTTTTGTAGTCTGTCTCGGGTATTATAGACAAAAATTAATAAGCATTAACGGTTAGTTATAGCACGTATACCTTAAGGAGATACTGTTGACAATGTCAAAATTGCGTCTATTAACAAACCAGAAAAAAAAAATACTGTAGTAAACACGTGCTACTTATTGTTTTGTACTGTACGAGTACAATACAATAGGTAGTACGTTCTTACTACATTCAATACTTTTTGGTTTGTTAATAGCCGCAATTTTGACATCTGTCATCAGTCTCAACGTCAGGTGCACATACCATATCTAATCCTTAATTATCATTAATTTTTGTTGTCTGTCTCGGCTATTCGGCTTAAAGCATTTATTACAATTTACTAGGATACCATTTCCAGCTACTTTGTTTAGGGGCCAGTGACTAATTTAACAGAAATGTCACAATTTTTTTCCTTATTACTTGTTGTCTGGCAATCTGTCATTGCAGCAGCAATTTTTCTTCTTTTTTTTAATATGTTATATACATAAATTTTCTGTATCTATATCCATAACAAAAAATTTAAAATTTAGACCGGTAGTATTTACTCAAAATTTTAGTTACCGTGACTAACTAATTACCATGACTACCATTTAGAAATACATTGGCTGGTAGCACAAGCCTTGTTTTAATTAAAACACTGTTTTAAGAAATGTCAAATTTCATTTTTTAATAATAATAAATAATATCAAATTTATCAAATATGATTTTTAAGCAGAACATAGTTTGTATGCAAACAAATATTTTAAAAAAATCATTCTTTACATATAAGGGTGAAATTAAACATTGAAATTTGAATTTGACATTTCTTAAAACAGCGTTTTAGTTAGAACAGGGCTTGTGCTACCAGCCATTGAGATTATTAAAAAAACAAGTGAATTTGTTACTTTAGTCAACGCTTAATCACCCCTGTTTAAAAGTAAATACTACCGGTCATAATAATTAAATTGACAGTTCAGGTTAGAAGTTTACAATTTTTTGTTATTGCGCGATGTTCTTTATTAATCATTATTATTAATCATTAATCCTTATACAAAGCCAAATCCTTATACAAAGCTAGAAATGATAGTAAACGTTGCCATATGATAAACATTTTTACCCATAGCGTTTAGTTATTAATTATAGCTCTTACGCATTAGGATAATCGGTAGAAATGAGGCTTATATCACAAAACTTTAATTATAAAATATTGAATAAAAATTATTTAAAAAAATATACTTACTACTTTATCTAACTGTACGCCAATCGGAGAATCGTCCGAAGTTAATAAAGGTAACATCGGACTGGGCCATGTTACATTAAATCCGACTGTTAACGTTAAAATTGACACTGAAAAGAATTACAATCATCAAAATGTGAATAAAACACGAATGAAAAGAGCAAACCAGTTATGGCTGCGAGATACTGCAGTCGTTGTGTTCGTAGGTTCGACATCTTACAACTTTGCGTTTGAGAAATCAGATTTTATTTAAATACAGGGAGTTATCAGTTACCACTATTGTGGATATTTATCTCACGATATTGGATTACTTTCTAAACAATAACGTTAATGAAATTATCTGCTTTGTAATATACGTGAATGTATAAATGTAACTAAATAAAATGACATGTGCTCAGATTTATAAATCGTCCGTGATATGGAAGTCAACTAGATTTCGCCTTAACTTTTAAGGACAATTAGAATATTTTAGTATACGTAGCGATACCTTCGCCCAAGATATGTAAAAAGTTACCAAATATTGATATACCAGTTGAAAAGTTGGGGAGTCTAATAGACGTTGAATATTTTTTTAAGTTTTGTTCGTTGTTCATGTCTTGTCAATTATATTCTTGCAGGATGGTCCTGACGTATCCAGAATTTAGTTTCACTTTATAAACAGCTCTGTTAATAGAAATGTGAATCTGTAACTATTCAAATACAATGGCAGATACGAAACTACTTTAAAAAGCACATTATCTTCCGTCAATTCTATGTATTTTGTACAAATCCCATACCAAAATTTCCTTGGAAAAGATTCTATAAATCCAATAAAATTATAACACGGACATACAGTATGGAAATTGCACTTGACACTTGACACTGTCAATTAGAATTATTGGAATATCAGTTGTTCCCATGATTATAGTTAATCTTTTTATAATTCATTAACTCTATATCTATTCCATATGAAGGAAAATGTATAATCAAACCGTATAGACAATAAGACAAAAAATCTGATGTGGCCAGCACAAGACCTTCCGTCAATTCGATGTATTTTGTACAAATCCTATACCAAAAGGTCCTTAGAACAGATTCTATATAATATCATGTAAATTTGAATACAAACACATACTATTTTTTACAAATTCCATACCAAAAGTTCATTTAAAAAGCTTCTACAAATCCAATAAAATTATAACATAAACACACACTAAGTAGAAATGCACTTAACACTTCCTCCTTCATTTCTTCTTCAGCTTTCCCCTATTTTATTAGGGGTCGCTGTTTCCTCTTCTCTTCCACGCATTCCTCTCCAACGCATCTTCTTCACACAGTCCTTTCTTCCTCAAGTCTTCTGCAATACAGTCTTTCCATCTTCTCTTTGGCCTTTCTCTGCATGTCACTTGCGAGGAACACTATGACATACCAATTTTAGATCCTATACTTTCTATATTTGGTTTTGATATCTGTCAATTAAAATTTTTTGAATATACCTATCAGCTGTTTACATGATAAATAGCAAAGCTGACTAATTTTTGAAAATTAATTCCTTTATAACGCTTTAAATCTACATCTATTGAATATGAAGGAAAATATATAATCAAACCGTTTAGAGAGGAGTGTTTTCTTTAATATGCATAATAACAAAAAGTCAAAAAATAATATTTAACTGCGTTTTTTTAAGAAAAACTGTTAAAAACTTCAAATAAGAGTACTTCCGGTGGATCAATTATAACCAAAATCTAATCAACTCTTCATATGGTTGTACAGAAGAAGAATACGAAAGAATTATAATTTTTAGAATTGTAGTATTGGAATTATCGTCGGAGAAAAATTTGTCATCCACGGACACACACACATACATACAGACATCATCTTAAAAATAGTAAATTCGTATTGTAGGGACCCTAAAACGTGCTTATTCATTAAAAACTCACCACCGAATTTTTTGACCAAAGACAATACCTTCCTTACCTAAAGGTGACGGAAGGTAAAAATGATATTTAACTGAGTTTTTTTAAGAAAAAGGGAACTTCCGGTTGATTAATTATAACCAAAATCTAATCAACTCTTCATATGGATGTAAATAATAGGAATACGAAAGAATTATAATTTTTCAAATTGTAGTGTTAGAGTTATCGTTATAATTGTATTCTAGGGACCCTAAAACATGATATTTCATTAAAAACTCACCACCAAATTTTCTGACCAAAGACAATACCTTCTTTACCTAAAGGTGATGTAATGTAAAAATAACAGTAATTTGATAATACTCTAGTCTAAAAGTAGCATCGATTTATGTTCGTTTTGTAAGATATTATTGTTACCATAGCAACAAAATAAAGAAATATGGGAAATCAAATAATAGTTTGTCATCATTTTGTCTCAGCGAAAGTGCTGTCTCCACACTAGTCTGTCCTGCGCCTCCATCTTCAGCCCTAGAGATTTCTACACTGTTGCCAATTCAGTGGCCATGTTGAATATGCCAAATATAACATTCCAAATTTCCTTCTTACTTTTCTATGCATTTTTCCTTCAATTATAGTTTCCTGAAGACAATCCCTCTTAAAGTATCCAATCCCAGTTACATAGCAGTCTCAAAATTTTTCTCCCTTCTGTCACTGAATACTAAATATATATATTACGTATTCTATGATAATTCTCAGCACCTTCTTCTTATTCTTGACTGTTTCTCTCTCTCTCTCTATACGTCGAAACAACCACATCTCAAAACTGTCCAAGTACTTTTTCTCTTTTTTCCTCAAACTCCATGTTTCGCATCCATACAGCATAATAAACCATTACAAAACATTTTGTAATTATGGAGTAATAGCAGTTATACAAAACATAAATATTCATGAAATTTATTATTATACAGTACAAAAAGAGTATTGAAAAAGACAATTGACAATTAGTATGAACAACTGATAAAGTGATTAGGCAATAATTGACTTGCATTGTTTTTTCTATGTTAATCGTTTATGGTTTATTTTAGATAAAAATACTTCAAATAAATTATAGAAAAATTCATTATTATATAATTAATTTGAAGTATTTTTCTTTTAAATTAATCTATAAACGAGTGAGAGAAAAAATCTTAAAATAATGCTTATCAACTGCTAGCCAATCATCCTTATAACAGTTGTTCATAACTGTCCACATGCTATTTTAATATTAAACTATTAAAACTTTTATAATTATTAGTTTTGCATCTTTTCCATTTCCTATATTTTGTTTAAAGATATTTCTTCGTTCAAATTCTACGAAAAACATGCTTTCTTTTAGTTAAAATTTTTCAATACAGTTGTCAGCATATGCTAAATCATTCCGAAACACATTCTTGTGAACTTCCAGTGCAAGCGTATACTTTATTTAAATGCGCCTCTTTAACGTAGTACAGTTTGGCAAAATATCTGTATCGACGTGCATGGAGTAGTGCGTCGTGAGATTGAAAAATCAATAAAAATGATCATGCGCAGTAGATCACAATTATTAAATTTGATTTTAATAATAATCGATACACATATAGAATCGATTGATAGCTAAATTAAAACTATATATCACCACTTAAGGAATGAAATTTGTGCGCGAAACAAAATATATATAATTCTACAATTGTTTTAGTATAGGGATCGTGCTAAAAATCGCATTTTGAGATTTTGGAAATTACCACCTTTTAAGGTCCCTAAATCCGATTTTAACATTTTCACAATGATATCTGTGTGTGTATGGATTTTGTCACGCTCTAATTCAAATATAATCATCCAAAAATTCTGTAACCTTGTATTTCGACCCTATTCTAATACGGAAAGAAACCATTAGATTTTGGTGTACATCGGATAACCGGAAATGTCACTTTACTTGAAGCTTTCATCAAAAAAATATCAAATGTCATTTCTTCGTATTTTATGTCATTATGAATTTATTTTAATATTTTACAGATAAATTTAAAAAATAATCTTTTTTATAAAACCCGAAGCCTATGTTTTAAAAATGTCATTGCAAAAAAAACTATCATTTCAAATTAGTAATGGTGACATTTAAAAAAAAATTATAAAATAAAAAAAAAAAAATAAAAATAAAGCAATAATTATATACAAAGAAACTTAATATAGTTTGCAGCATTAGTAAATAATGTAGGTATGTATTTAAATTAATAAAAATTAAATAGCGGGAGGTATTGGGTTGGCCACATCAGATTTTTATCTATTGCCAAAGTAATTTATCACTAAAAGTCGAATGACAACTGCGTACACCAACCGGCAACATTATTACTCAATCATTTTTTACAAGCATAAATTGTCATCAGCTGATATGTCATATTTTATTTTTGATTGACATTGGTCGCTCCATTACACATTTTGCAAATACTTGGGACAATAGATATTTATACACCAAGTGAGCTAGGGTAAAGCTTATTCATGAGAAGAAAGTTATATTTTATTCAATTTTGACGAAATAATAATAAAAACCATTATAATATTTCATTTTGACAAAATAAAAAACTAATCAGTTAGTAGGCTGTGCATGATAATCGTCAATGATAGACGTCAAGTCATCTATTTAAAAAGCTTTATTGCCTGTCATTTATGTCGTAAAAATAATAAAAAGGGCTGATAATGTGTAATAAATAATGTGGTGAGTGTTATTTTCGTTCTTGATGTTATTTTTAAATGTTTTTTGTTGCAGCGTGAGTTAAAATTTAGGGAGAGTAATTTAAATTTTTTTAATTCGCTTGTAAATAAAATGCTACTTGTAGTTGTTGATATGGCGTTAATAATGGCAGTTTAAAACGTCAAAATTGAATAAATTATGTAAAAACGTATGAACTATAGCTAATAATGTTTCATAAAATTAAATGTTTCAACTTAACACAATTTATAACCATCGAAAAAACACAACAGATGTCAACAATCAGCATTCGATATTCAAAATGAAGGCAAAAGAAGGAAATTTTAATTCCACATAAGCGGCGTTTCGTTAACTAAATTATTTATCATGCAATTTAGATTTTGCTGTTACTTACTGAATCAGCCTCAAAATGGCAGAATAAAAGTTACGGCTCTATTCTGAATAAATCTGTAAGACACAAAAATATTTATTCAAAAATTGTTTATTTTAAAAATCCTACACAATCTGTATCTTTATCTCTCTCTTCTTCCAAAGCAATCAAAATAGCTTTGTTAAGATCTCTGCCAACACTCTGGCCCAAAGTTAAACTTTTTATTAAAGTGCTTGGTTGAAAACTGCCAGCACCAGTTTTGAAAACAGATGTGAACATATTTCCAGACACAGAAACGATTAGAGAACCGCTACTGCAACATTCTTCTTGGTTGGACGGGTCTACGACGCAGTGTTCGCCAATTTTACAGAGCGTTACCTAGAACATAATTTACAACGTTCATTTGGGCTCCAATATGGAGGACCAGTAGCTATATTTATGACAAAAATAATGGTAAAATCTAATCTAACGCACAAAACTCGGCCCGAGTTTTACAAGAATTGTTGCATTGTCGCTCCTAATTCACTTAAAATTTGCGAAAAATCACAATTTTAATTAATTCTAATTAACTCTACATAAATAAAAATTAAAGTATTATATTTACCATAACGGGAATGTTGGAAATATCAATTCTTTCACACTCTGAAAGATTGTCCGACATATTAATGTCTATATTGCTTCCATCGACTGTAACCGAATTTATTTTTGGAATTTTTGTATCAAACAGCGCTGATTTAACCGCTAAAGATATAGCATCATATAGATTTCCTCCACATTCTAACAACTAATGATTAAATTAATATACATTCAACATAAGAAATCATAGTTATTACCAAAATATCTATGTACATTTTCCAACATTTATGGCCCTTATAAATGCACAATTTTGATAAATTTAAAGCCCTAGCTGATCTATAAGCAGTATTTAAACTGTTTGAGATTTCTGTGGCAAGATCTTCACCTCCTCTGCCCTCAAAAGCGGGAGTAGCATTCGCAGAACTTTAAAAAAAATACGTAAATATTACCAATTTAATGAAAGTTTTAAAAGAAATTTTTACCAGTCCACAAAAAATTCAAGTTTTCCCTCATCAGGTTGTTCAGGAAATGGAGTATCTATCTCAAGTTTAACAGCTACAAGAACATCAGTATTTGCTAATCGTAACCTAGCAGACCCAAACGCATGTTCAACAATATTTGTTTCCAGTTCCATGGGACGATAATCACATCTTTGGCGCCCATCTACTCGAAAATCTTCCTGTTTATTTGAAAATCGTATATTTACACATGTAAATATTTATATTGATCATATAATACCTCAACACCATGGAGAATATATGTTTTTTCTGCCTCACATAAAGACATTTTGTGATAATAGTTCATAAAATTTGAAAAACAAATGAATATTTTTGGGGTTATACAAATATGAACACATGAGTATCGTCTGCAAGGTTGTAACAGTAGAAACCAAAATCACTAGCATTTATTACCATTAAAAACAAATTTTATTGTTTCAAAACCACATAAAACAATTCAAAAGTTTGTTACAAATTTTGCACATTAATTGCAACTTCTGTTTTCGTACAATAATCGTCTAAAATCAAAATAAAAAACTTGATTAATACTTCGTCTATTGGCTACCCTGTAAATAAAATCTAACCACAACAAATTTAATTCAAACTTCTTACCTTGATATTAAAGAAAGACTTATTATAAATACTTTTATTAAAAATAAACACTTTATAAAATGACTGCTGAAGAAGGTAAGTTAGTTGTCTTATGTTTACAAATAAAATAAGTCAATATAAAGTGCCACTTTCTATTTTAAAGTTATTTATACAGAAACGATGTCTGAATTTTATTTTTTGATGTAAAAATCTTCTAAATTATTAGGCACTTATATCCCTTTATGTTTAAATGGTTTATGACTACTATCATCCAAGTTTTCTGCAGAAAAGGAACGCTTAGAACTTCAAAACGAAATTAAACAACTCATAGAAGAAATACAAAATACTAGAGACACCATATACAGATATTACACATTAAAAAGAAAGACAACCCTACTGGAAATATCGGATGATTTCCTACAAAATTCTGATGAACCAGATATCGACTTAGATTTACATTTCTACAAAAACTTAATGGAAATTCATCTTAAGGATAATGAAACAGTGATCTTATTTCCATTTAAAGGGAAGCATGTATATGGTTTAAATTTAAAAAAGGTCCAAGGCGAAAAGTATATTGTAAACAATGTTTATTTACCGCCGTCAATAAGTCTTGAAAAAGTTAAGGAAAATATAAATCAGACTAGTTTTGACGACCTTGTTAATTATTTAGATGATTTGCAACAGAATATTTACGCGTATTATATGCGAGAAGATCATTTCAAACAATTAAAAGTAAATATTTTATAAATTATTTGTGCGTATGAAAGATTGTATTAGGAATGATTTGATGCTTGGTGAACGAAGAATTTTGTTGGATCAGTGTAAAATTTTATTTCAAAACGCATCACTGCTAATTTCAAATAGCACTAAACATAATTGACTATACTTAATTTTAATTCAAAAAGTGTTAAACATGGTTAAACGAAATTCAGAATAGTCATGTAATTTAAAATATCCAATTTTATTTCAAAATACCGTTAAATGTAAGTGACTATAGTTAGTTTAAATTCAGAAGTGATAAACTAAATTCAGAACTGGAAAAGGAAATCATTAATGGAGTATAAATCTTGATTTAGAATTTATTAAATTAAAAAAAAAAAATGAAAACAATAATTGTTATAGGCGTATATACAGGATGTCTCTTAAATAGGGGGACATGGCTTAACCACAGATTCCTGAGGCTAAAATAAGACGATTTAACCAAACTTGCTTCTACCGGAAAGTGTACCATTTAGTCAGAATTTTGCTTCAAAGTTCTTCGAAAAAAAATTAATTTTGCTTATAATAACCGGACGCTTTATTCGATTTGGATGAAATTTGGTATGGCAGTTTATATGGTTATAAGTCATATTTTAAGGTGATACTTGTTATTATTAGTGACCCACTAGTGTATGAAACTTAGGTGTCCCAACATTAATTAGTCCGTAACTTCTTAATGGCCATGCCGAAAACGTGAAATTATTTTTCTTCAGAAAGATACATTCAACAGTAAACTTTTCTCTCTCCGTTTAATTTGTGATATCTGTTACGGTTCAGACAGAAAAAAATAAAACCTGAGTGACTGCATCGTGAATTTTTTTAAAATAAATTTAATAACCATATAAATTGTCATACCAAATTTTATCCAAATCGAATAAAGCGTCCGGTTATTATAAGCAAAATTAATTTTTTTTTGAAGAACTTTGAAGCAAAATTCTGACTAAATGGTACACTTTCCGGTAGAAGCAAGTTTGGTTAAATCGTCTTATTTTAGCCTCAGGAATCTGTGGTTAAGCCATGTCCCTCTATTTAAGAGACACCCTGTATATTAACTCTTCGCATTAAACTATATTCGAAACTTTGGTACTGTTAATAATTTTTTTTTTTAATTAAATCAATTCTACATCAAGACTGAAACTCCATTAATTATTGCCTTTTCCAAAACAACCACAGTCGAAAAACTTTATCGTGTAATTTAGAATAGGTAGTCAATGTTATTATGTTATGTAAGTTAAAATAGTAAATTTTATTTTAAAACACGTTAAATGTACTTAATTATAATTCGGAAAGTATTAATTGTTATTGAAAATAGTCAATTAGAAATTAAAATAGTCAATTTTATTTCAAAAAGCGATAACTGTACTTGATTATAGTCAGTCAGTTTTAATTCAAAAAGCGTTACTTGTATTTTGTTAAGAAGTCAATTATGATGTCAGAAAGCGTCACATTTAATTCAAAGTGGTCAATTTTTATTACAAAAAGTGTTAAATCTACTTGACTCTAGTCATTTTTAAATCACAGAGCGTTAAATATAATTCAGAATAGTCAATTTTATTTTAAAAAGCGTTAATATGTGATTGACTCTTGCCAGTTTTAATTCAGAAAACCGTAAATGCCAATCAGAATAACCATTAAATGTAATTTAGAATAGTCATTTTAATTTTTAGTAGTCAATTTTAATTGAGAATGGGTAAAAATGCTTGGTAAAGTATGATTGCATGCTTGCATGATTTCGGGTTGGTACCATCCCACTTTGTCTATTTAGTCACAATTTTTTTTAAATAAATATTTCAGGAAATAATTTCGCCAACCATATTTCCATACCATAATCAAACTTTTACGGACATAGAATTAGTATTTAAAATTTTCAACACACAAACTAAAGTTAGGAAATCAGTAACTCTTCAAATAAACTACGATTTGGATTCTGTTCAACCGAAGAAAGTATCGTGTAAAGTAAATTACGAAGAAGAAGATGAAGTTGAAGAACTGGAACAATTCTTTACGGAACATTTTCAAACATTGACTACAAAGGATTTGGTTAGCGGATATTTAGCAACGTTTAAGGATTTTGATGTTTATAAATACTTTGTGTAGTATATTCTATTTTTATATTGTTGATAAGTGATGTGATACAACAATTATTACATTTATAAATGCACATTTTTATAAAATGTTAAGTACTTTGTAATACTAACATCAAATATATATATTTCATAAAATGATACTGTTTCATTTCGATACAGATCAAAAGGGGATATAAAATTTGTAAATAAATAACAAATAATTAAAATTGATCGTATATCTTTGGTACCACTAACAGTAAAAATACTGGCGAGTTTGACAGGGCCAAATAAGCTATTATAATAAGATGTTAACATTTTTATGCTTCTTCCAAACAATAATGGAAAAAATCTTGTGTGCAACACGAAGAAAAGGTGGCACTTTTTCCGCAATAAAATACTTTTCCTTACAGAATAAAAAAAAATCCTAACGCATGAATATTGAAAAAAGGACTATTACAAACAGTAGTAGAAAATTATTTTTCTACGATTTACGAAATTATTTCATCAATAATTTAATTTGATTGGTCACGAAAGTGCCCAAAAATTGTTATTAAAAGTTCAGAAATCGGCATTAAAGTATTCCATTATACGACGATTTCATGCAAATGCAGTGTTGCCAACCTCATGATAATTTTGTACATATAAGATAATTTGGGTAGATGTACTATGTACAATAGTAAATTTGTACATAAATTGACAAAAAAAAGTGCAAAAAGAACAAATTAAATAATTCCGATGAAGAAGTTTGAGATAACTCATAATTTTGAGTGTTCTTTACGATAATTTCAATGTTCGGAGGTTCGCAACACTTAACATAAGTTCGTTTGTTTGACTGCCAACAGCCTATAAAAATAAATATAGACCATTCCAGAATGACGTCACCTGCCCCTCACAGAAGTGATTTTAACCTCACTTTTGAATATTTTTAAAAATTATTTAATTATATATCTTATGGTAAAAGTCGAGAAATTTTGATTTTGATACAATTCATTCATAAAATTAAACCATAAATTTTTCCAAGGCTCCAACATTCAGTAAATTATGTATGAAATTTATTTCTGACAGCTGCCCCTCTGGAAATTCATTTGTTCTGGATTGATCTATTCCTTTCATTTTTAAATTAACCTCTATTGACGTCTTATCAAATGTCAAATTCGTTCCTTATGTTTCATTTTAAATGGTCAATCAAATGTCAAGTCGTAACCATGGATAAGACAAATCCAATGTTTCACCACAGAATAGACATTCATACAGAAGCGACAGTCAGAGAGAGAAACGAAAATTAGAGAGAGAAAGAGTATGCCAACAAATTTAAAAGGGCTAATCGGATTATTTCGGCATATCTTCGTATCTTACGATTCTTTGTTCATTTCATTATCTCGACGAGAACATTTTCTGTTAGGGGTTAATAATAAAAGTATATTGAGAAACACAAATTGATTTCTAATAAGAACAAAAATGATATTTTTTCAACAAACGATAGGAAAAATCGTTATCATGAAGAAAATCATTATATTTCACATAATCTGGAGGAGCAGTTGTCTCAGCTTTCACGCCCATGTATTTTAGGGTTATGGCTAATTCAAGCAAGACAAACACGTCTTCTCACTTTTGACATATGTCATTTTGTGAACTGTTTGTGAATTTTAAAAGTGTTAGTTAGTGTTAGTTTCTAATAAAATGGAAATAACGAAGAAGGTAGAATCGGGAGGACTTGTTTGTTCATATAAAAACTGTATAAGTAGATTTAAAAAATGGAGAAAGTGAAATGTAAGTTTTCTCGTTTCCGAAAGATCCTTAAATGTAAGTAATGCAAAACGATTTACATATCATGCAAAATGCATATTCATTTAATAAATATATATATGTGTAAAATGTGGCTCAAGGCCTGAGGAAGAGAAGATTTGATGGAGAAGGATCTTTGGGACATATTCATCGAGACTGACGTTTGAGTTTCTCTTAATTTGTTAATAAAATTAAAATTTTAGTACATTTGTGTTCTAATTTTTCTTTTGCCATTTAAAACAATTTAAATTTCGCGAGTAAATTTGCCAACAAATTTAAAGTTCAAGGTCTTAAACATCAAATCGCAACAACAATGGTGCCGACAAGGAGTGTCGCTTCTGTATGAATGTCTATTCTGTGGTTTCACGTTGAAAAATAAATATTACTTAATTCTGTCAATTTTATTTGACAATTGACAGCTGATAAGTGATATTTTTTCACTTTTTGAACTAGATTAACATTCAAAGGGGAGAATTTATATCCCTATATAAAAGAACGCTATTTTCTTACGTAAAATGAAGTATATATACGATAAATAAACCAAGTTGGCCCCGTTACACTCGTTTCTAAATAAAAAAATCACATACTCACTCACTACAAACCAGCACATTAGCCGGGTCATCCGCCGTAATCGTAATCATCGCCGGATGTTGTTCCCAAGGCTCCCCATCAACTTGCACCGGCGCCACAGCCAACAATTTAATGCTAACCTCTCTAGCTTGTCCAATCTTATGCGGGGTGGCCAACCCGACTTGCAGCTGTGCCATATGGAATGAGCTATAGATCCCAACAACTTCAAGTTTGCCGTCGTTGTACGACTGCGCGTCGTCGCCCCCCATGGAAACCATGCCCCAGAGATTGACGCCTGCGCCCCAGGAGGAGATGTTGAGGACAACTATGGCTTCAACTTCAGGAATGGTGGTGCGGTTGCCATCGAGGTAGAGTTCGATGCGTTGTTCTAAGTTGCGGCATTCGGCGGCTACTACCTACAAGAAGAAGGGCTTTTTGCTTTTGAGTGATTGGAACAAAGTTACAATACCATGCGCTTCTAATGGGGTGTTCTATTATTTTTTTAAGTGAGAACTTCTTGCACACTTTTCCTGGGCAGTGAACAAGGCTGATACGTCACGCGTCACGGTTTCGGGTAAACTCGGGGAGAGCCGAACGTGATGTCACGTTAATTCGGGTCATAGCCTACGTTACGTTATTAATACAAGACCGAGAAACATCACAATATATGTCAAAAAGAAACTCTTGTTCCAAACTCGCGGTTTAGGCGTGTCTTATTCCTGCTGTCACTGCCGATGTCTGTTTACAAAACAGATTAGCAAACCCAGCAATGGGTAATATATTTATTTATATATACAGGGTGTTAATTAAAAAGTGGGCCATAGGCGTTTAACAAGGGAAATCAGTTTTTCCTCGCGCAGAACTTCCCATTTGTTCAGATTTTACTTTTAATTATTTACTTGTTGTCTACACAAACGTATTCGCAGTTATAATAGTTTTAATTAGGTTTTATTTTTAAATTGTAATGACATATATCTTTTACTGTTTTTACATATGATTGGCATAACATATAAATTGTTATATATCTAGATTTTTAAAATGCAAATTTTAGCAATTATTATTTTATAGAAATTTATTATTCCTCAACACCATTTAATTTAAGACAAATATGTTTCAAATAAATGTTGTAGATAATTCAATGAGCCTGTTTCACATTTTTCAAAAACTATTTTAAATGAAAGTTTATGGAATGATTTTCTTTGTAATAATTTTTATTTTAATAATTTGTTGTTATTTGTGGAAATAATTTAATAAAAAGATTGGCGTCCTGAAAAACTACCCCCCACTCCTGTGACGTAGAAGCACATACATTACATCATTAATAGCCAATAGGAAAACAGTTTTTCCATCACCTACGTTTATTCATTTTATATAAATAAACGTAGGCTAAAGTTTGTCACATGTTAATAACAAAATCTTTTAATTTGACATTGCTCATTGTAAATTAATAATAAAGTAATAATGGCTAATTCAAATTACACTCAAGCTAAATCGGACAATTAACCGAAGGTCGATAGCTGGATGATGGCTGAATTTATATCAGAACGATTATTTTACTGCTACCGTAATAAGGGGTGTTAAAGAGTTGAGGTAAAATAAAATATAAAAACTGAATTTATTATATAAATTGATAATATATTTTACTTTAAAGTTCTGGTCGTGATTCTTATTTGACACTTGTTTGACAACTTTGACAATACACTTGACACCTTAGAACAGCTGAAGATGTATATACTCTGACGTCACATTCTGTTTCAGATCACGTGACATTCAAAATTTTATCCAAATTTCAAAAATTAATTGTAAAATATCTAAAGGATATTTCGCGATATTTTCAAATTTGAGGCTCTTTAAAGAACAATATCTATTCAAATTTAATACTTAGAAGTCATATAAAAATTCTTGCAACAGCCCTATTCTACTCCTATTTATATATTTTATAAATATTGTTCATTTGTAGTGATAGCCATGGATTTTAAACAAAATTACAAAGAAATGCATATCGTTTGAACAGTCAGAAATTCGATTTTTAAATAACAATTACAGATAAGTATATTCTACACCTAAGTCCATAAAAATATTTTGTTTTTATAATCTACATCTAAAACACTACACATGTTTTATTTATTTTTATTTTATAACCTGCAAAATAAAAATTCTGACAAATCAAACGATATGCATTTCTTTGTAATTTTCTTTAAATTCTATGGCTATTACTACAAATGAACAGCTTATTAAATATATAAAATAAAATCTGAATAGTGATTTCCGTGTAGAATTTAATTCTCTGCAACATTTATATGAAACGCCCAACTCAACAATTTAGAATTTTAAAGATGATTGTTAGTAGAACTTTGGTCCTACAATATTTAAAATTTCGAAAAAGAAATCATGCCACCAAACAGAAAGAAAGAAAGCGTATAATCTCCCAAATGTTTTTCAGGCGCGACTGATTGAAGACTTTTGGGTATTTCTTAGAAAAATATACAATAATGGCTGGGAATACCACAACGAACAACAGTTACAAACAAGAATATTTCTGACGACCTGGGAAATAGATTTAACATCGTCCAGAGACAAATGAGATAAAGTATTTAAAAACTGCGTCACATTTATGATAATGGTCTCCTATCAGTGTTGTAAAATTAGATTTCTTATCTCCTCAGTATATAAACCGTGGATTACACGATGAAGTTTTTATTTTCAAGTGACACGAAAAGTGTATTTATAAGTGACCTTACAAGTTTATTTATACGATCAAGTTTTGCGTGAATTAAAATATCCAAATGTCATATTTAAGTTATACCTACATTAAAATGTCATTGAATTTTCATCACTTGAATTTTTCGTAAATGCATGTTACATTTAATGTAATTTATTGCTACTCCGCAATTACTAACGGTTACCCATTCAAGTACTACGATCATTTTTGCTTGAAGTTTAAAACTACAAAAATAATTAGAAAAATAACAAAAAATTGATTGAATTTCAAACTCCCGCTTCGGGAAAAGCTTGCGAAAGGCGTCGACAGTGCGCAATCAATAAATGACGTTGTAAATATAAGTTAAAATGCAACAACAACAAATGAATGATACACTGAATTCTTTAAAGCAAATTAAACGAGAACATAAAGAATTAAAAGAAAAAGTGAACGATCTAACAACTAGAGTTAATGAATTAGAACAACATTGCCGTGTAAATAATAATTTAGTTCGTAATATTCCGGAATCGAATCCAGACAATTTCATAACAATTTATAATAAAATTGCGCAATTAACTGGTTCCGCCAAATATGAAGAATAAATCGCAATTTAATATCAATTATAATACTTTGTAATAATAAGTGAGGTTAATAACGATTTTACTGTTTTACTTACTTGGTGTGTGCCGAAACATAAATACAAAAGCTTGTTGAATATTCTGTTGCTGAATAAATATAAACGACTCTCTCTAGTGCGGTGAAAATCTAGTGCCACTTGTGCATCCACTCCGACACTAATATAATTATACATAAACAAATGTTTTGACGGCATTCTTAATCGCAAAGTTGTTCTCGGGGCTACGTCAACTTTCCACCTATCAAATAATTTTATTTCCGCCTTTTTAATTCTGGCAATCATTTCTCCCAAATCATTATCACCTCCATGTTCTTTTCCCCAACCGAGCACTCTAGACATGTCGTTGCCTGTTCCTAGAGGAACAATACTCACTCCTGGACAGGGAGTAATCCCCATTTTTCGAACGGTATTAAGAATCCAAGCAACGGTTCCATCACCACCAGCAACTAATAATTTCGTTTGGTAAGGAGCAATAAGATGGCACCACTGCAAAGCAGTATTCGGATTGTGTTCTGACAAATCGAAAACTTGGGCTGGGTTTAAAAGTCGACGGAATTCACTGAGAACGAGACCGCCGTCACCATTTCCGGATCTGCAGTTGCCCATTACGATCAAAGGGGACCAATCAGGCCATTCTGGATCAGTGACGGTTTTTATTTGGAATCTTTTGCGGACGCTGGATTTTCTGCGGGCTACTTGCACGCACCATGGAGGAACGATCAGGCATCTGTTGTCGCCGAAATCGCATGTCTACGAAAAGACAGTTTGGAAATAGTTATTTGTGTACCAAGGATTGAAAGTAGCTCTTTACAGACCGCAAGTAGTTGAGGTCTGTAAAGAGCTATTTACATAGATCACAGGATGTTTCACGAATACAAGACACCTCAATGAGCCTGTTTCACATTTTTTAAAAAATAATTAAATAAAAATATTGGCGCCAGAGATAGTCATGAAAAACCACCCCCCACTCCTGTGATGTCGGAGTACATACAGTACGTAGCCAATAGGAAAACAGTTTATGATAATAAATATAAATAAAAATAGACGATTGTTTCTCACATGTTAAACCGTATGTACTCTGACGTCACTGTCTGTTTCAGATCACATGACTTTTTTAAAATATTACATAAATTTCAATATTTAATTGTAAAATATCTAATGGATATTTCGTGATATTTTTAAATTTGAGGCTCTTTAAAGAATAATATCATCCAAAATTTAGTATTTTAAAGTCATACACATATTCTTGCAACAACCCTATTATTATTTTTATTATTGGATATAGAACAAAATCATTTTAACAAAAGTTGTAGTAGATCGAGAGGGGACAATCACTTATTGAAGATTTTTTTAAAAAGGTCTCAAACTATAGTTTGTTCTGAATTCAACCATGTAATCATTTTACATCCTTACATAACAAAAATATTGAGAAAAACTCGATTGAAATTTAAATAAACTTCATTTTTAATATGGCTATCAGTACATTTTCGGCTTATCAGTACAAGGTGTCTCAGGACGAGCTTATGCTATCTATATTTTAAATACTGTTTAATATAATTTAACGAAATTTGGTATCTAGGGGTTATCGAACATGCCCGTTTTAACTAAAATATTTTCAAAGCAGTAGCACTTCCGGTTTGACCGGAAATTGACCTCAACTTTCTTATTTTAAATGGAATACGCCATATTTTATTTTACCATTGAATGCAACGGAAAATTTTACATATGAAGCAATAAAAACATTTTACTCATGATCAACTACTTCCGGCGTTATTCAACTTTTTTTGATTTTTTGTCTGAAATCCGGCACATTTTCAAAACTCTGTATATCGGAAACGAGATCGAATTTTTATAATCTGAAAAAAACCTTTTATAAAGGAGACTTTAAGCTACATTATCCATAGAAGAATCCTCGATTATTTATAAAAATGTGACGGGTACGTTACACCAAAATTACAATTGACATCAAAAAAGACAATTTTTTTAAATGGAACCCCCCCTTTTTTATTACATAAATGTATACTATGATAAAAAATAAGGGTATTTTATGTAACATGTCCTATGTTGAAAGTTGATAGAATTTCAGTAAATTAGAAAAACATGTAATTTGGATATAATTATTTTATTAATACGGATAAGTAAGCCATGGAAAAAACAAATAAATTCTAAATACAAAACTATGATTAATTTAATACATATTCAAACTGTCCTCCATTCATATGTAAGCACATTGTTACTCTATTCAATACTTCTTCTTGTGTAGCATTTTTTATCATCCGAGGAGACATGTTGTTAAATGCTGTTCGTACCCTATGTTGGCAATATTCTTTAGTAGTTAAAGGTTTTTGATAGACGACGTTTTTAATATAATCAAGTGGAGTTAAATCGGATGAAGGAGGAGGCCATCTATGTGGTCCATTATTTGCCAGCCACCTATCTTCAAAAATTGTTTCCAAAAAAGTATTTATTCTATGGCTATTGTGAGGTGGAGCGCCATCATGCTGGTACCATATTAAATTCCTTTGATCCAAAGGTAAATTATCTAGGAAATCAAGTAGATGAGTTTGTAAAAACAAACATTGTTTTCCCATGGCTTACTTATCCGTATTAATAAAATAATTATACCCAGATTGCATGTTTTTCTAATTTACTGAAATTCTATCAACTTTCAACATAGGACATGTTACATAAAGTACCCTTATTTTTTGTCGTAGTACACATTTATGTAATAAAAAAGGGGGGGTTCCATTTAAAAAAATTGTCTTTTTTGAAGTTTGTCAATTGTAATTTTGGTGTAACGTACCAGTCACATTTCTATAAATAATCGAGGATTCTTCTATGGATAATGTAGCTTAAAGTTTCCTTTATAAAAGGTTTTTTTCAGATTATAAAAATTCGATCTCGTTCCCGATATACAGAGTTTTGAAAATGTGCCGGATTTCAGACAAAAAATCAAAAAAAGTTGAATAACGCCGGAAGTAGTTGATCACGAGTAAAATGTTTTTATTGCTTCATATGTAAAATTTTCCGCTGCATTCAATGGTAAAATAAAATATGGCGTATTCCATTTAAAATAAGAAAGTTGAGGTCAATTTCCGGTCAAACCGGAAGTGCTACTGCTTTGAAAATATTTTAGTTAAAACGGGCATGTTCGATAACCCCTAGATACCAAATTTCGTTAAATTATATTAAACAGTATTTAAAATATAGATAGCGTAAGCTCGTCCTGAGACACCTGTATATTAGCAACACTGATTTTGTAACGTAAGAAAATAGCGTTGGTTTAGATATATAAATTCGGCCCTTTGATTGGTCAAAATGCAAACCTAGTCACAAAAACGATAAAAATATCACCAGTCAGAGTTATCAAATAAAATCTACAGAATTAAATGATGTTAACCATATTTTGTTATTTGTAATATTCAGGTCTTTTACATTTTTACAGAAAAAAATATTTATTATTGACAAAGTTTGGTTTCACGAATTTAAATTATTTATTTAATGCATGTAAACACGATCAGCTCTCAAGCGCCATCTACTATTTTCTTACTTGAAATGAAGTATAGTTGAAGCCGGTGTTACAATGACGCTCGTGCTGCCAGCCACTGATTTCAATTTTTTTTCTTCAAATTTTCAACTGGAACGTAATTGGTCAATTTGAAGGGGCTCCAGTTATAAAACAAAAATTATTGCCAGATTTACTATCTATGGGGTTAGTTCTACCATCAGTTAAGCGTTGTTCGCTTTAGTTTGAGAACTGGTTTTTAAAAAAAATTGCACCAATAAGTGAATGTTCCACTCGACCTACTACAATTTTTATTTGATGTCCTTCTATTCCCAATAATAAAGACAATAATTGAGATGTCTCGTCCGTATGGAACATCTGAATATAAATATATTTTTAAATGTACCTAATTAGTAAAAATTTTGTAATTATCCGCTTATCATCACATCCATGAAAGCGAAAGTTTGAATGTAGGAAACTAGTCTGCAAAGTACCTACTTTAAAGACCGTTATTATTAGCAACGGTCCGCAATGAGCTTTGTCTGCATTTATTCACTTTCTGTAATCAAATGAAATTCGAAAAGCCTACTTTTTTATCGATTGTAGTTGTAGAAAAAGATATTTATAAAATTCTAATGTGAAAAATTGAAATATTTATGTATGTTATTAAAATGAATAAATAAAGTTGTTTAATGAAAAATATTTGGTTTTTACCTCCCGCCAAGCGACACACATAGGTAAAGGAGGTAATGTTTCGGTCCAAAATTTCACTAGTGAGTTTTCAGTGAATAAGCACGATTTTTTTCGTCCATGATAACTTTTATCAAACTTACAAAAATTTCTATTTCTGTACTTAAGCTTTCCGCATTCATATAAAGCAAGGATTAGATTTTGGGTACAATTGGATAACCGGAAGTGGTACTTTACTTGAAGCCCATAAAAATTTTTAATAAAAAATTACATATTTTAAAATATAATTCTGTAGACACTTTCTAAAATAAATTTCTAATACCCACAACCTCTACATATTTTTGAGTTATTTCAACACGCCCCTCCACGCCCCCAATACTTTAAGAAATATTCAAATTTAAAAAAAGAAATTGAACAATGGATAAAATTTCTATACATCATTTCACGTAATAGCAGATGGCGCTTAAGAGCCGACCGTTTTAACATGTATTATATAAATAATTTAAATTAGTGGAACCAAACTTTGACAATAATAAAAATGGTTAAATATCACATAATAGGGTCCTATACCATTTTTCTTTTATTTTTTTTTTTTTCCTGTAAGAACAGGATAAAATAAGAAGTTCAGTGCAAACGCGACTAAAAAATATTACGTAATAAGCGAGATATGAATTTTTAAAGTTTAAGAATTTGTGCGTGACGTAGCAGGTACTAGTACAAGTGATCGACAAACAATGGGACAAACTGTTAGTTATACTGGAAACAATTTTTTTCATGTTTGCATAGCTGAAATGTTTTTATATAAAAACTTATACGTTATATTCACGAAGAAATTATTATTAAGTATAAATAACATAAATAATAAGCATTTAACAAGGATTTCTTCCTAATAAATTACAGAACATTGAAACAGTTTGACAATATTATTACACAAAGTATGACGACGGATGGCGCTAATGTTTGCCTGTTTTGAAGTTTCAATATTAATTTAATTAATATTATTATTAATTTAATTCATATTACAAATTGATTTAATTATAAATAAATGATTATTGTTAATATTACTAGATGTTATAATTAAACAAATTCATCAAACACAAAATTGTTAAATGTTTTGTTAGGTTATAGAACAACATGACATTTCATATTCTTTCAAAGGTGACCGCTGAAGACGCGCGAATCTTCTTTTTAAAATCAAGCGACCAATCAAATTCTTTGTACCTAACGCGT
Organism: Ophonus ardosiacus; assembly: GCA_943142095.1. Lineage (NCBI taxonomy): Eukaryota > Metazoa > Arthropoda > Insecta > Coleoptera > Carabidae > Ophonus > Ophonus ardosiacus. The sequence goes on from OW964835.1 coordinate 6,600,568, forward strand.
CATACCCAATTAGTAATCAGCTTCAATCGCTTGTAGTTTGTGACCTAGTTAATATTTAAAGAATTTTTTTTCACTAATACTCATTAATTTACGTATATTTTCGTCTTCTTATTTAAGATAGTTAAAATATGACTATGGTATAGGACCCCATTCTGTAGATTTTATTTGATAATTGACAGCTGACAAAATAACATTCTGATCAATCAAAGGGCAGAATTTATATCCCCCCATAGTTCTAGATAGTTCATAGTTAAGGTGGCGCTATAGTTACTCTGTATCACCACCATCTGCTCCCATTGATAGCTTACAAGTAATATTTTTTCGCTTTTGTGAGCTAAGTTAGCTTTCTGACCAATCAAAGGGCGGAATTTATATCCCTATCTAAACCAACGCTATTTTGTTCCGTAAAATGAAGTACAGTAAAAAAAATTAGCAATGGATACAATTTCTAGAGCAAAACAACTAAAAATGATCAAAAATCGCAAAAAATCTAAAGTGTATCAATGTGCCATTTTCAGAGATTTCAGTTATTTTTGACACATGTATTTAGTCCGTGGAATCGAATGGTGAAGTCTCGTAGTTTTAAACGTAAATATATCGAATTCGATAAGAGATACCGACCTGCGGTTTGAAAATGTTGAATGTCGTAAATATTGATGATTTTGAGGAAAATGTATGTATGTATGGGGGTAGTATTTATAGTTAAAACAATGAAAACACCCTTACTTGCGTCCCGATAGCAGCAAGACACCCGGTATGCACACACTTCTGACACCAGCAACATTGGTGGTCAACCAATCCAGGTTCCATCGAGCAATCCTCATCGCAGACATGGCACATAGCTCCCAAAGGTAGATTACCTTTGACCCAATGATGCAGCATATTCTTCTGAACACTCATATTCGATTTGCACGCTAACTTTTTGTCGACTTTTTTCACACAATCTTGATCAGCACACACACCACAACAATCGCAATATACGCCAAAACCACTGACAAGCAAACTTTCACACATGGAACAGTACCACGCCTACAAATGGAGAAATTAGAAGAGATTTAATAGACGAGGAGGTGACAGTAATTTATCCTAAAGAGGAATAATCGTGTTTGAAATGTAAAACCTGAGTTGGGCGTTATTTATAAATGGCCAAACCATCTCAACTGACTCACTCCCATTCTCTAACATAAATTGTACTTATAATGAATTACTTTTTCTTAAACAGTATTTATGTCACAAATATAGACTAAGAAATTACCGGCCTTAGGCCCAATATTTTCATCTTCAGTTTAACAACCTGTTAATTTAATGGTCAGTTAAAAGAAAAACAAAACATCAATACCGTAGTATAAGTTGTAAAATTACACTTGTCAATTTTTCGATGTCACATTGTTCTTAAAACCGATAGTTAAGTTAACCGGCAATTTAACCAGATATGAAAATATCGGGCCTTAGAAAAAGATAAGTATTTCTTCTACGTCCATAAAAACAGTTTTTTTTTTCTTCATTAAACTATGTTTTTAAAGTGTGTATTTTTTATACAATGAAACTAACACTTTTTTACCGCAAACGGGTAAAAATGAAACGCTGTAGCACTTTTTTTCACGCTTTTATTATAAAAAATAACTTTTTTTCATTAAAATGAGTTTATAAAATATGTATCTTAACACAATAAAAGTATGAAAAAAGTGCTTTTTTAAACGGGTTAAAAAATGAAACATGGCACTTTTTTCATACTTATCGCCGACGTAAAATAGTTATTTATGCAACAAGAGTAAAAAGTATGGTCTTATTTCAAGAATACGAAAGTTTGATCGAACGAGCCGCAAGCGAAATAAGACGCCTTTTACTCGAGTTGCATACAATTTTTTTTTTACGTCTACAATAAGTGTGAAAAAAGTGTCATAACGTTTGACTATTTCACGCGTTCGCGTTAAAAAAATACACTTTTATTGTTAAAAAAGACATACTCTATAAATCCATTTTAATGAAAAAATTGTACTTTTTTTAACAGACAAAAAAAATTGTATGCAACTTTAGTAAAAGATCTTATTTCACGCAAAGAATTTGACGAACTCGCGTACAGATCGCTCAGTTAAACTTTCCTATTCGTGAAATAAAACTACACTTTTTATTCTTGTTGCATAAATAACTATTATGTAACAAGTGGATACGGTGTAACTATTTTTACGAGAAAGAAAATTTTCATATTCTGCAAGTAAAAAAATGCATTTTTCACGCTTCTATTCTGCAAAAATAATAATTTAAAAACGTATTTTAAATAAAAATAGTGCATTTCTTTTAACGGCCGTAAAAATATATATTATCCGTGCAAAAAATAAATGTTCTCAAACTCAAAATGAGTGGAGGAATTGGTTATTTCCCGCACTAATGCAAAAAATTAAACAAAATTTTTGTTTTGTCATGAAAACAATTGTCATAATCGCTTAAAAATACCACGAATCCAAGTAGATGATTAAAAATTTGGCAATAATCCTTATTTTTGTGGACGTTTAAATAAATATATCTTGAAATACATGCGGAAAATGTGATTCTTAAACTCCAAGCACGGAAACCTTGCATTCGTTTTAGAATTATTAATTTTCCACACTATAGTTGCCGTCAAATAAGTATGGACTGGATATATCTACACTTGTTGCCATTTCCGTGACCATGTTGAAAATGCTAAGTTATGAAGAAGCAGCAACACAGCCAGACAAGGGACAGGGTGCGGAGAAGGGAAAAAATTATTAGTCCATACTTTTTAACGGCGACTATAGTTATAAATACAACTAATTTAATAATTTTTCACGATTATTTCTTGCGATCAGTTACGTAGGGTAAATTACTATCACCTCCCTGTTTATAACATATGTTTTATGTTATACTTTTGCAGTTATTCGAATGCTTTTCCAGTTATGATGATTACTGGAATTTGATATTGGAACAGTAATGTCTCCAACCATCCATTTAAAAACATTGAAAGAGACATAACAGAATGCTAAAGTAGAAATCACTGGAAAGACTACTCCATAGGAATTTCCTACTATTAAAGTTATTGGCCACATTTTTGTACTGAAACTGATATAACTAAAGATACATAAAGACATTGGAAGATATAATACAAGAAATAACTTACTATAGTTAGTAAAAGACAGTCATAAATATAAACTTTACAAATAGATGAGATTCAAAAGTAGTAAAGATAAGACGTAGTTTTACAAAACAATGTATAAAGAGTATAGGTATAAATTAACATTATTTACATAAAAATACATGATTATTTTTCAATGACATGTTTAAATGAATTTTTGACATTTTATTATTAAGTTAAATAGATGGCAACATTGAAAAACTAAAATCCCTAAATTAATTTGTTAGATTCATTTCAGTATATCGTATTTTTTATATAGATAATACGTTGAATTTATAATAATTGTTATAGAAATTGTAATACATTAACTCAATTTTGAAATATGTACAAAAATAATAAAAATAAAGTTAATTTAGGGAACTTTTATTAAGCTATTTTGTCAGCCTTGACTGACAGTATCTGTCAAAACGACACAAATATCAAAAAACTTCATATATGGTTTTATGAAAGATAAAAGAGATTTCAATAAATAAAGTGTGATATTTTAAATTAAAACAACTATTTATATTTAAGAATTACGTGTAACTGTTCTTTCTCTCTGTCTCATATCTAATATTCAGTGTCATAAATGGATAGATAATTATCAAATATAAACATACTGAACTTGTAATAAACTATTTACATCAATTAAAGTAATTATATTTCAATATACTATCAATTATCTATCATTTCAATGTGCTACACTAACCTGTATATTAAATAAAATTGAAGCAAATTGAACAAAGTATTATATAAGTCAGAGCATTTCTTGTGGTAGGTGCCAGAGACTTGACTTTTGTATCTTTAACAAAAAATGAGTTTGTCAGGACGTAAAAAGCGTCCAAATCTCAAATTACAAGTAGCTGACGAACCACCACCAATGTAAGTACCCAACATAACCCCAAAATAACTAAATCTTCAGTTTTAAACCGTAGAAATAGGCCTTAATGTTCAAGGAAATGTTAATTAACGCAGAAAGATTTTGTGAATAATTCATTAATCCTGGACTTTCTCGTATCCAATGAGACGCTCTAACCAACTGAGCCACAAGAATCACAAAATCCCTTCTCATTGAAGTCATGAGTCTTTCACAAGTCTATACGTTCTGGCAGACTCTTCTCACTAGATATGAGAAGTCCCAGGGTTCAAATCCCAGCGAGTTCAATGAATTTTTTACAAAATCTTCGTTAATTAAAATTTTCTTTATCATTAAAGACTTATTTCTACGGTTTAGACCCGATATTTTCATTTCTGGTTAAATTACCGGTTAACTATAACTATAAGAACAATGTGGCATCGAAACATTGACACATGTGTAATTTTTACAATTTAGGCTGTGATATGATGCTGCTATTTTTTATAACAGTCGCCTACAATTAAAGGATCAAGTGTTCCTAGAAAAATCACAGCATCTTGATGGACCGTTGTCAAGGAGAATTTATAAATAAACAAAAAAGTTGTTCAGTGTGACAGAAAGAGAAGCATTTTATTATTCTTAGGGCCGGTTTTTCAATTTGAGAACAAACTTTTTTCAATACCTGCACCGAAAGTGCCTCCTTTCGTACTTATTTGGAGCGACGAAAGTGGCTATTTTCAGCTGAACGAGTTTTTGTTTCCCTAGTGACTTAAAGTAATGAAGTAGCGGGGTGCAATAGGATGTAAGACACTGAAGGTGGCATTTTCGGCGCAGGCATTGAAAAAAATATCGTGTGCACAATATACTATTTAACTTCTAGTTAAGTAAACAATATCGTTTTTTCTATAGCAGATTTAAAAAGTGTGCCTTGTTTAACTCGAAATAGTTGACTTAAGTGACATTTTAACCGCAAGGGTAGATAAAATAATACTTTAACAGCAAGGGTAGATAAAGAACTTTAATTTTCATTTAAATAAAAACATTATACATTTTGGCGATTCATATTATATATAACTTCAATTATATAAACATGAATAAAATGAAATTGTTTTCAAACAAATTCTAAAACTACCACGCTACTGACATTTTTAAATTGTTCTTAAATTATTTAATTTATAATCGGTTTTTGTAATGTTTGCTCTTTAAAATCTGCTACAGAAAAAATAGAATTTTACACACGACTTTCCTCTCGTCGATAAAATACAATTTTATCGTCTTGTATAAAAAATAACTATTTGTTGACAGCAATGATAAATCTGTCATTTGACAGTTCATTTCATTTTAATTTTGTTTATTTAACTCTTAGTTAAAATTTTAACTAGATATTGAAAAACCGGCCCTTAAAGTTTTAAATTTGATATTACGAAAAATCTTGAACGACACACGGCCGACATGCAAATTTGCAAATAACGAATTCGGCTGATGTTTATAATGCGTTATATAACCTAATGACGTTAATAACTCTAACTGACAGTTAAACAGTCTGTTAATTTAACTGTAGTTAAAAGAAAAATAGAATCGATATTTATAGCCGAAATTGTAAAATGTCAATTTTTCGTTTCGTTTTACATTCTTCTTATAACCGACAGTTAATTTAACCGGCAGTTTAATCAGGGATGAAAATATCGGGCCTTAAAGTTTAAACAAATAGGTTTGAAGTTTAAACAAATAGATTTGATTACAAATAATTTTAATTAATGAATCTCCTTCAGAACACCTCCGCGCAACTTAGACAAACGTACAACAATCACAATCGGCGAAGAAACCTTCGTCGTAGAAGCTGATGACTTGGAACGCATTTGTGATTTGGGCCGCGGAGCTTACGGCATCGTAGAGAAGATGAGACATCGGCAAAGTGGAACTATAATGGCTGTGAAGAGGATTACTGCCACAGTTAATTCGCAAGAGCAAAAGAGACTGCTCATGGATTTGGATATATCGATGAGAACGAGTGATTGTCCGTACACGGTGCAATTTTATGGGGCTTTATTTCGAGAAGGCGACGTCTGGATTTGCATGGAGGTAGGAATTAAATCGTGTAATTCATTTTTCACAAATACATGTGTTGCAGAATTGATATGATTGATATAAATATTTCGCATGAAAAACTATCATTACCTAATGGCACTATTATTAATAATAAACAGTATTACAGAGAATTTATTTTAAAATGCAACATTATAGTTCATCACTTCCATGGTTACTCACTATTGTCATAAAATGACAGCAATGTAATATTTGTCCATTTTAAAATGCAACATTATAATAGTATTGCAGCACAGGAGATACCTCCAAAACACATCACAAATTGTGTTAATTCTTATTACGACCGACTAGAATATTGCCTCAGAGTGATTGGGGATATTTTTTAACACTTATTATATGAAAGTTATGAATTTTTGTAAGCTAAAGTTTTTTAAGATGTGCAACATTCATGTTTTGATTATTTGTTAATCGTATTTAGGCTAATTTATAGGAAATTAGTTTTGATAATACAAAACTACAAATTTTGTATGTTGCATTTTAAAATGGACAAATATTACATTGCTGTCATTTTTTGACAATAGTGAGTAACCATGAAAGTGATTCGCCATATGTTGCATGTTAAAATAAATTCCCTGTATTTATCTGCTAATGCAATTGTTTCTTATTAAAAACACAATTTCCATGGTATACTAGATTTTATTTTTAATTGAACAAATAAATTTAGAGAAAAATCTGATATGGCCACACATTACCTTCCCTCAATTCTATGTATTTTGTAGTGATGGGTATTCGAGTACAAAGAATCGAAATGTATTCGATTCTTGAAAGTACTAGTTGTGTTAGGATACTTATATTGCGTATTCAAATACTTTTAATAATTGGAAATTGAAATTTATACTAGCCAACTAAATTGCTGAACTGTATGTAAAAACATAATCATAACTGTTTGTGAGTTTGGCTTGCGTCGTGCGCTCTCGACAGGCAATATAGACGTTTTCTCACTCACTCTAGCTAGGTTGCGAATTTTTAAATAAAATTATTTGACATTTGTTTTCTTTTATTATTTTAGAATTAAGAGTGAGGCGACATAATAAATTTCAATTCTACATGCAAGGTCAAGGGCAAGGACGTTCTTGCATTATGTAATTAAAAAACAAATTTTAAAATAAAAATTAAAATATTTATTATAAAATAGAAAAATAAATTTAAACAAAATAATATGCAATGCGCAGTAAACTATCAAGCAATTCGTTCTAAGAATTCATTCGAGTACTCGGTATTCGCAAAGTATTCGATTCTTGAAAGTATTCGAATACCGAGTATTCGATTCTTAAAATTACTCGATTCTCCCATCACTAGTATTTTGTACAAATTCCAAACCAAAAGTTCCTTCAAAAAGAAAGTTCCGTGGGAAAAAAATTATAAACCCAATAAAATTTATGTAAATTGCACTTGACACTGACGTCTGTCAATTAGAATTATTTGAATATATCAGCTGTTTCTATGATTATAGATAAGCTGGATGATTTATGAAAATTAATCTCTATATAATTCTTTAACTCTATATTTATTGAATATGAAATGTATAATTAAATCTTCTAGAAAAAAATATATTCTTTCACATTGATAATCAATCACATAAAGCCAAAAAATGATATTTAACTGCGTTTTTTCAAGAAAAATTGTTAAGAACTTCAACTTCCGGTTGATAAATTATAACCAAAATGTAATCAGCTCTTCATATGGATGTAAAGAAGAGGAATACGAAAGAATTATAATTTTTAGAATTGTAGTATTGGAGTTATTGTCGGAGAAATCGTATTCTAGGGGCCCTAAAACGTGCTTATTCATTAAAAACTCACCACTGAATTATTTCACCAAAGACAATACTTTTCTTGCTTAATAATGACGGAAGGTAAAACTGGTGAAAATCTCCGAAATTATTGTAGATAGAATAGATTTCGAATGACCCATACACAGCACGGCTTTAGATTAATCATTTCTTTTTTCCTTTCTAGGTGATGGACACATCGTTAGACAAATTCTACGCTAGAGTTTACCACCATGGTCGTCGAATCCCGGAAGATATTTTAGGAAAAATAGCATTGGCAGTTGTAAGCGCATTGCATTATCTTCACACACGATTAAAAGTCATACATCGTGATGTGAAACCGTCCAATATTCTAATAAACCGAAAGGGAGAAGTGAAAATGTGCGATTTCGGTATTAGTGGATATTTAGTCGATTCCGTCGCTAAGACAATTGATGCTGGCTGCAAACCCTACATGGCGGTAAGATAAATATAATACGAACCCTCTTTTATAACACAATTTTGTTAAAAGTGACGTTTAACCACATATGAATATAATATAAAAGCGCGCTTCATAATAGGGCTATTATGAAACTAAAATTATTAAAAAAGCACTCGCTATGTTTCACAAAATTTCATCATCTAAACCATCCTCTCGGTCATTTTTCAGATGCTGGCCGAGCCCAGTTAATAACCACAGACGCATTTCGCTCTTATTGGAGCTCATTATTGCGGTGTTATTTGTTCTATTTACTATTACAATTTTCTTTTTAAAACGTTACCATTAAAATTTTAAATGATAGGTTCTTTGACAGTGACATTTATCTGTCAGTTACATACATTTGAAATATGAATTGTGTTTATCTTTAAAACATAGGCTCCGGGATTTATAAAATAGATTATTTTATATATTTATCTATAAAAAGTATGAATGCATGCCTGTAGAAAATTTAATAAGCTTTAGTTCTTATAATAACAAATCGAGAAAAATAGTATATTATGTGGCAAGTGTATGAAGCTGAAATTTTTACATGAGGGTGGAGATTGTGACACGAGCCTAAGGCGAGTGTTGCAAACCACCTGAATGTAAAATAGGCTTTACGCACGTGGTACATATTATACTTTTTCTACGACCTTGCAATAAAATATATTTTTTCTTCACATTGTCATTCTTTTAACGTAAAGCCTCTGTATTATCGACTTGTGTAACCATGGTTACCAACGTTACGGGTGTTTAACAGCTTTGTTTTATTAAAATACAATTCAGTTTGTAATATTTAAAATAATGAACGGTGTGCAAAAAATTAAACTTCACACACAAATTGATACGTATGAGAGTAGAAAAAATACATTTTTTAAAGGTATTTTTCAAAGAAAAACATACATTTTTTAAAGGTATTTTTCAAAGAAAAACTATTTTGAGCTTCAAGTAAAGTGTCATTTCCAATTACTTAATTTACACCAAATTCTAATGGCATCTTTCCATATTAGAGTAGAAGGTTACAGAATATAATAAATGATAGTATTTGAGTTGGAGCGTTGACAAAATCCATATACAAACACACACACACACATACATACATAAATATACATCATCGTGAAAATTTTAATCGGATTCTGGGGACCTTAATCCCTATACCTCCCTTACCAAGGATAGCGACAGGTAAAAATAATATAACCCCATTGTCTTTTGAAATGATTTCAAAACTAATTATTGAGACTTAAAAACATATTAATTTCTAAAAACTATCAAAGCTGTTATATTATAAATCACGATTCGATAATGCTTTGTGATTAATTTCATATTTTCACTCACAACCATACTTCAATAAGTTCTTCTAACTTAACATTCGCATCTTAATTTCAAATGATAAATGAATAACTGTTTAAAATAACCACTGCCTACCTGATTTTCTTATTACATTCACGATTTTGTACACTTACCCAGTATTTCACATAATTATTACCCCCAAATTCGTAATAAAATGAAGTAAATCAACGAAACTCACCATTTTGCAGCCAGAACGAATTGATCCACACGGCAACCCCTCTCAATACGACATCCGCTCCGACGTCTGGTCTCTTGGAATTTCCCTAATCGAACTAGCCACCGGGAAATTCCCTTACCAGTCATGGGGCACCCCATTCGAGCAGTTGAAACAAGTTGTGAAGGACGACCCCCCTCGTTTGCCACCCGGGGAGTACACCCCCGATTTCGAAGACTTCATCGCGAAGTGCTTGCAGAAGAATTACATGGACCGGTGGAACTACGATCAACTTTTAAGTCATCCGTTTTGTGTGACGCACAAGGAGAGGCCTACGGATGTGGCGGCTTTTGTCAGCGAGATACTCGATCTTCCAGAAGGGGGGAATTGAGTAGCGGACTCTTAAAAACTTTTACGTAATTTGTGTCTACTACGCAACGACTGTTTGTAAGTGAACATCACCTGATTTTTGTCTGTAAGCTAGTGTGTAACTAGTACGCTCATTTAATTGGTTCTGTGAACCCTATGCTGTAAATTGTAACAATAGTAGTGTTTTCAGATTTCAATAATCTTAGAAAACAATATGTTTATGAATAAATTAAAACCGTTGCACAATAACCCGGGAACGAAAATTGTAACAGATTTTCTAAATACATCAACTAACACCAACCGCGATGATATCTGGCTATGATCTGGCGGCTTAAGTTGTAACTATGTGATTTAGTACTCGGCCTAATTTGACATCAGAGCTGTTTTTTGGCGATACACTGGTTCAAAAACGGTTTGAACCGAAACGTCATCAATTTTGAACCAGTTGCATAAATGACGTCATAAGTCCGTACTACGCTAAAATGAAATGTTTTGAACCACGGACATTTGTCATTTTAAGTTTCTAACCTTAAAAATTAAAATGAACTGCTGTAATAGTAACATCAGAGTATGTTTTATTTTTATTTTATTGTATTTAACGGCAAATTATTTTCCATTTCAACATTTACTAGTTTATTCGGCTTATTAATGATCATTTTGGTACCTTAAATAATATTAACCTAAAAACAAACTGTTTTGAACCGGCTGACAAAACGGTTTGAACACGGTTTAACCGCTTGCGTCAGTGACGTCACTGTTGCAACGCTAAAATGTAATGGTTTGAACCGGGTTAAACCGTTTTTGAACCAGTGTATCGCCAAAAAACACCTAAGAACTCGTATAGTACAGCTGGATTCACATGTACCGTTATCACCGTCAAATTACTCACCGTTTATGCCGTTCTGTGCTGTGATTGGTTGAAATCATACGGTACCACCGTAAACTTTAACTGCGCATGATCAGATCACACATTTCAATAATACCAACTCAAACCAGTTTCTTTTTGGGTGCTATGAAAGGAAAACAATTACTCTATAATATGCTAATGGCGAAACGAAACTTATTATAGGTTATGTCAACTGGCAAAGTCACTGAGGTCAACACATACGTTTTGGTAATATTTCGTTTTTCCAGTTTAGTTTTGACGGAGCATGTAAACAGATTATATTTACTGACATTTTCGTTAGTACTTACGTGCGCTTTTTGTTCCCATCCTATAAATTGCATTATATTTAGACTTTTGAAAAGAAAATGAGTGAAACTCATGAAACAAATAGTCCTGGTTCTTATAAAAAACGTTTAGGAAAATATGATTTAAAAGGGCAGGCCAAAACAATTATTGCGTTTTTTTTTCAAAAAATTGGCGTTACATCCTGAAAAATTTTATAATTTATTAAATAGCAAGAAAACTTTGGATTTAACTGCAGAAGCATATTGTATTGGCAGACCTTAGCTTGATGAGTGGAAACTTTGGTCAAAATATAAATATAAATTTTCCACAGAGACAATTTTTATATTTTATATTACGTATTACTGTCTTACTTTTATTATTTGTTATAATATTTTCTTCATTTACGATGTATTAAAATTTTTAATTAATTTTAAATGTATCACATGACATTTGCGATCATTCTTGGTCATGTCAAGTTACAAGCGGCAACACCGCTGGGTAAGGGACTGGGTGCAGAAAGGGATAAAAGTTAAACATCAGTCCATAATTTGACGGCACGGCGAGTATAGTTGTTATGATGGCAGCTACAACCGCAAAATTAGCGGTTGTAACGGTCCATGTGAATCCAGCTTAAAAGTGAATGTAAAGATAGAAACAAAAGTTATTGTTTGTTGCATGGTCGTACGTATTGGCTTTCACAATAATCTTAACTTTGGTGACAATATTAAACTTAGAAAACGATATGTTTCTGAACAAATTAAAGCGGTTGCACAATAGCCCGGGAACGAAAATTTTAACGGAGATTTTCTAAACACATCAGTAGTGGGATCACTATTGATAACTGACACCAAGCGCCATGATATCTGGCGGCATAATTTGTAACTGTGATTTAGTACTCTGGCTGATTTGACAGAACTCCTGTAGCAAAAATTAATGTAAATAGAGATAAAAGCAAAACTTATTAGGGAGTTATTGCAACTTCAATGCAAAAATAACATGCACTTTGAATACGCGTGACAGTCCGAATGCGCAAGCGTACTATTAAGGTTCACGTTAAATGAATAAGGAGACGCGTTATAGCGAGCGGTTAATAGAGAGTTATTGCAGCTTCAACGCAAAAATAACGTGCACTTTAAAGGCACGTGACAGCCCGAGTGCGCATGCGAACTAATAAGGTTCACGTTATCAGAATAAGGAGACACATTATGTGCAATGGAATAGCGAGCGTTTAACGTCACACGTTATTTATCTTTTGAGGTTATGTTTCAGTGAAAAGTGTGGATATAACCTCGTTTGTTTTGCTTTTAGCGTTAACGTTAGCGTGAATACACTAATTAAATGCGGTAAACATTGAAATAGAAAGTCCGTTATTTCTAAAATAAAGTGTTCTCTACATAAGGTTAACGTTTACATTTTTTCATCTTAGAAGTTGCAATAACTCCCTAATGTCACGTCACACGTTCTGTATGTGTTGAGGTTAAGTTTCGGTGAAAAGTGCGGCAGGAACTTCGGTTGTGTTGCTTTTAGAGTTAACGTTAGCGAATATACTAATTAAATACGATAAACATTAAAATTCAAAGTCTCTTATTTTTAAAATAAGGTGTTTTTTTACATAACGTTACCGTTTTCGTTCTTTTATGATAAAAAAATGCAATAACTCCCTTTCGTTTGTTGTACGGTCGTACGTCATGAAGAGGACTATCGGCTTTCACAATAATCTTAACTTTGATGACAATATTAAACTTAAAAAACGATATGTTTCTGAACAAATTAAAGCGGTTGCACAATAGCCCGGGAACGAAAATTTTAACGGAGATTTTCTAAACACATCAGCAGTGGGATCACTATTGATAACTGACACCAAGCGCCATGATATCTGGCGGCATAATTTGTAACTGTGATTTAGTACTCCGGCTGATTTGACAGAACTCCTGTAGCAAAAATTAATGTAAATAAAGATAAAAGCAAAACTTTTTAGGGAGTTATTGCAGCTTCAATGCAAAAATAACATGCACTTTAAAGTCGCGTGACAGTCCGAATGCGCAAGCGTACTAATAAGGTTCACATTGAATGAATAAGGAGACGCGTTATATGCAATGAAATAGCGAGCGGTTAATAGGGAGTTATTGCAACTTTAAGATGAAAGAACGTAAACGTTAACCTTATGTAGAAAACACTTTATTTTAGAAATAAAGGACTTTCAATTTCAATGTTTACCGCATTTAATTAGTGTATTTACGCTAACGTTAATGCTAAAAGCATCACACACGAGGTTACATCCACACTTTTCACCGAAACATAACCTAAAAAGATACAGAACGTGTGACGTTAAACGCTCGCTATTCCATGGCACATAACGTGTCTCCTTATTCATATAACGTGAACCTTATTAGTACGCATGCGCACTCGGGCTGTCACGTGACTTTAAAGTGCACGTTATTTTTACGTTGAAGCTGCAATAACTCTCTAATGTCACGTCACACGTTCTGTATGTGTTGAGGTTATGTTTCGGTGAAAAGTGCGGCTGGAACTTCGGTTGTGTTGCTTTTAGCGTTAACGTTAGCGAATATACTAATTAAATACGATAAACATTAAAATTCAAAGTCTCTTATTTCTAAAATAAGGTGTTTTTACATAACGTTACCGTTTTCGTTCTTTTATGATAAAAAATGCAATAACTCCGTTTCGTTTGTTGTTTAAAATTAATGCGGTTACACAATAGCCCGGGAACGAAAATTGTAACAGATATTTTAAACACATCAGCAGTGGGATCACTACTGACAAATTAAACCGTGACGAGCGCAATAACAGATTTGTATTTCGAATTAAAATATCAATAAAATATATAAAATAAAGTTTATAATGCATTATATTCTGTCTGTACGGCGGTCAAAACATATAACAGGATATATCGGCCCGCGTTTCCGGGCGTTATTTTTGTGCGTTGGTTTTGATAATATAAAAGTATGTTTAGAAATTATAATAACAATTTAATGTGTCAATCCCAAATTTAAATGGTATTACAGTGTAACTGTTTTATTTTTTTAATACTGATAATATGAGTTATAGGAATCTATTAATCTTTGAAATTTCATTAAGAATGACTATTATTTTTTCAAAGCAATTTGAAATCTGAAAACATTGTATAATGGTGATCTGTGAAAGTAGCCTCATGAAGAGCTCCTACAAAATCGCATCGAAATGAGGCTATTTTGGGGCTATTCGAGGCAATTTGTCTGTAACTTATACATTTTTCTTTGTCTGGTAGTCTTTTACCACTTTTAACTAATTGTGTTTTAAAAGAGTGAATAATTATTAATAAAGATTTGTAAATAATAAAATTTATTTTCGTTTAAATTGAAACTAAAAATTAAAAAAGTGGTAGAAGATATTAAAATTTTAAAAATGTAAACGGTTTAGAGTACAACTAACTATGCAATAACAATAGTTTCTAATGACATCGACTGCTTACAATAAAATATTTTTCTATTTTCATTTTTTCAACTTGTAAGCAGTAAAGCTTCCTAAAGTTTTAAATCATAATTATTTAAGTTTAAATCGTTTTGAAATAACAAACTAAACTTTGCCACTTAGCAAGTAATGACAAAAGGTTTTAAACATAATTTAAAGTGTGAACTGTAAATAGTAATTAAATAAGATTTTAAATAACAATTGTGTTTGTTAGAGCATTAAGGACTGACAAATAATAAAAATGGTTCAGTACAAACTAAATTGTTTGTTTTCAGCTTTTTTTTTCAAACATTAAGAAACGTATTAGTAGTTGATTTTATTTTATAAAGAAAATAATAACTGATTGTTATATAAAAATATCGTCTGAATTGTCTGTTAATAATAAACATTATTTCCAATATATTTCTTACCTTTTTTTAATACCATACATGACGTAAACAAATAAATATTTATTAGACACAGAAAATATTTTATTTGAAGATAAAAATACTAATCTTACAACATTTACAGCCCAATCTAAGTAAAGATGAACACATATTAAGGGCTTTCTACTTATCACTTATAGAAATAAAATATTTTCAATTTCTTAACAACAGTCTTTTAAAATAAAATATAAATACATGCCAGAAATCCGGCACAATCTCTTTGAGAATAAAATAAATTAAAAAGGAGAATTCATACCTAGTTTTGTTCCGAAATCTAACCTCGCTCTTCTCTGATACCTGCGGTTCACTTTAATTTCTTTCCATTTAATGAATTCGGTTATTGCGAATGTTAGAAATATCGACACACATATTAAAATCAAAATCAAGTATGAGAGATCGCCGAAGCCGAGTTGGTTGTCCGTTTGTTCGATTACGAGATTGCATGCGGTGAAGATTGTATGAAGCACGATACTAAAAAGAAAAGAAAATAATAATCTAAAGATCACAAAGAAATGATTGAAGCATTTAATATCAAAGTACTATGTTTTACAAATGTGAAAAAGTTTCAAACGTTGAAAGGATACAAAGATCAAAAACCCTGTTTTATTCATATCCCTATAACTAATATATTGCGGATCCTTTGCTTTTCTTGAAGGAAACACTGTGAAATGGAAATATCATTTCTGCATAAGTCTATCTCACACAAACACCCAACCGCGAATTACGCACATGCTTGGAAACCTTTACTATTGGCTAACGAAGAAACCATGATCACTTTTTGCGAATCACAGAGTTCTGTTTATTAACGACTAGCGCGAGAAATTTTAAATTTAAATTTGAGAAATAAAGTATTGTACCTACTATTTATTTTGTATGTTAATTCTTGAATATAAATATTAGTAATAATAAAAAAACATTTGACATATTCTAGTGCTAAATTTTAATTAAATAATTTACTTTGTTGTACTGTAAAAATAATAGGAATACAATCTGGTCAGGATTAATTTATTTAGGTGACAATAAATTACTGTGTGAAACACAAAGCAAATGCTTTCGAAGTGCAACTACAAACAGAAATGAAATCAAACGTCAAAGTCAAACCATGTGCTCGCTGCATCACCAGGGCAGCGTTCCAAAACCAAGAATACCTAGTTTTGGCGTAGAGTATGATGTGTTTTGGAACGAATGAGAGTTTTGTTGAAGTAAAAAATTGAAACTAAATTAAAAATAATTTTATAAAACTAACAAAACTACTTATAATTACATTAATGTCAAGCCCGTAATAAAAGCGCTTTTATGGAACACTCTCCTCAATATAATGTGAAAGTACGCTCCATAAAAGCGCTTTTATTATTATAAAAGTATGCTCGTAATACACGCCAACGTAGTTACTTATGTTTATTTTCAACCAAAAGCATGTTTTCTTCCTCAAGAAGGCAAATTACTTTCATATATTGAGAATCGTGAGCATCTACGTTTGAAAATATTGTGGAGTAATTTCTATACTCTCCTCGTTAGTAGAGTAAGTAGAACATCACTTTTGAGTAAACTCTGGCTGTTTTGGAACAGGTTGAGTAAACTCTGAGAGTAAGGTTATTAGTTTTGAAACGACTTAGAATAATTTCGTACTCTAAGAGTAGGATTTTGGAACGCAGCCCAGCCAGCGACGCTGTTAGCGTTAGCCAATAGTAGTCAAGATTTCCGAGCATGCGCATAATTGCCTGTTGGGTGTTTGTGAGAGATAGACTTATGCAGAAATGATATTTCCATTTCACAGTGTTTCCTTCACCTACTCTTATGGGAAAGATACGAACATTAGCAATATATTAGTTAATAGGTATATGGTTTTATTTGCCCTTCGAGCCGGATACAGGCGCTATGAAGTAACAAAAAAGGCAATTATGGGAGTCACCGTGGAAAGGATCGTCAATTTAGTGGAAATGTGATTTAGTAAACCAGAATCCATGATCAAAAACATGATTAAGAAGATCGCAAGAGTTGAAGATGATTTAGGAAAATTTATTGATTTAAACAACTAAAATATTTTGACTCAGGGCCAGTTTTATAAAGAATTTTAATCTTCACTTAAATTTAATGAAATGAACAAATTCGAATCGTTTTCTCTGTTCTTATGACATTTAAATCATTGCTACCAAAAAAAGTGTTGCATTTTTTTTTCATTTCATTAAATTTACTGTGGAAGTAAATTTAAAATAAAGATTAAATTTCTTTATAAAACCGACCCTCAAACATCGAATGTATTTACCGTATTTAAAAACCTGATGTGGCCAGTACATTACCTTCCGTTAATTCTACGTATTTTGTACAAATTCCAGACCAAAAGTTCTTTGGAAAAGAATCTATAAATCTAGTAAAATTGTAACACGAACATATATTATTTTTTACAAATTCCATACCGAAAGTTCCTTGGAAAAGATTCTATAAATCCAATAAAATTATAACACGAACATACACTATGTAAATTACATTTGACACTGACATCTGTCAATTAGAATTATTTGAATATATCAGCTGTTTCCATGATTATAGCGAAGCTGGCTGATTTATGAAATTTAATCTCTTTATAATTCTTTAACGCTATATCTATTGAATATGAAGGAAATGTATAATCAAACCGTATATACAATAAGATATTCTTTCATATTGGTAATCACATAAAATGTCTAAAAATTATATTTAACTGCGTTTTTTCAAGAAAAACTGTTAAGAACTTCAAACAAGGGACCTTTCGGTTGACCAATTATAACCAAAATCTAATAAGCTCTTCATATGGATGTAAAGAAGAGTAATACGAAAGAATTATAATTTTTAAAATTGTAGTATTGGAGTTATCGACTGAGGAAAATTTGTCACACACGGACACACATGCAGAAATTATCGTAAAACTAATAAAATCGTATTCTACAGACCCCAAAACGTGCTTATTCATTAAAAACTCACCACCGAATTTTTTGACCAAAGGGGAAAATAAAATAAAGAAAAAGTTGTAGCTATCTTTTTGTTTCGTGCGAAACAATTTGCTGAATAATTTTAAAACCTAAAAATGGTACGGTGAATTAAATGCTTCAATTGTTGCATGAATGAATGTAAACATAATAAAACTTACATGACGGCAACTGAACATATCCACACTAAATTGTTATGAGGTCCTTTCTTCCAAATTGAATGAGATCGGTTGACGAATCCCATTGAAATAATTACTAAAAAAAATAAAGGTATCACAAGGAAAATCGACGTAAAATTAAAGTATTAATCTAATTACGTATTTGATTAAAAGTAAATTATTACTTTTTCCAGGTAAAATATACCAGTGCTGGGACTGTCGGTAGTGCTTCCCATATTCAGCCTTATTCTTCTAAGCCTTGTTAAGCGAATAACAATTGTTATATGTAACAATATTGTTAATATTACAATACAATGATGAATTTGTATTCACGTAATCATTGATGTTTGTTAGCAATTGTCGGCTGAGCAATATTGTTACGCTTCATATTAATATTGTTATTTTGGCAATCTCCTAATTCTTGTGACCTCTATTACCTTGTTATTACAACAAGAATTGTTATTTTTGATTGCTAGACAGGCGAGAACTAAAACTTGTCGCCTGAGTGCAACATTGTTATATTTTAAAGTTAAGTATATTTCGAATAAATATGGCAAATATAGATTTTGTTTTATTTTTGGAAGCAATTGAGAACGAAGAACAGAAGTACCGAATATTCAAAACTAGAATATTAAAAATCAGAATATTCAAAAGCAGAATATGTGCACACAAAATCATTCAAATCCCGAATATTCAAACACAGAATTGCGCATTGCCCGAAAGCGTATCAGCAGAACCATCGCTAACCAACGCAAACATAATCTAACGTTTACTCCTCCTGGCCCCGCCCATTTAAATGATTCTGTGCGTGCATATTCTGGTGTTAAATATTTTGATTTTGAATATTCAGATGTTAAAAGCTTTCCCAATGAAACCTATAATATTTGAAATAAGTGGCATTTATAATTTATTTCTTTTATTTTTAATATTAAAGTTTACAAGTTTACATTTGACAGTTGAAGTAGCGATTTTTCGGAAGTAGGGCTATTTCAAGATGTTAGAATACAGGCCATAACCACTAGATTAAACGTCAAATGATTAATATATTCAGTCAACTGCTTAATGTCCCTAGATTTTATCAAAAATTTCCCTAAATTCATTGCTAAGTCATAACAATTGTTATGATACTGAAATTGTTGAACGTTAATAATAAGGGTGCCACCTGAATACAAAATCGAAACAATATTGCTAACAGCCTTGTTAGGAAAATTGTTATTTTAGCCATCTTGCTATAATTACAAGAGTCACAGCCCGATTATCAGGCGATGACATGACGTCATTTTTACGTCATGCGACCGCCAGGCGATGCGGAAGAGTCCCAGCACTTACAGCCGTATTCATAGTGCTTCTGTTCGAGTCTAAACCTAGTCTATCTCTAGTCTAACTTAGACCGGCGAAAAAAGCTATTCATAGAGGCAGTTTAGGGCTAGTACAGGTCTAACTCTAGACTAAAATTTAGACCCGCGCGTACCCTAGTTTAATGCGGTATTAAGTCAGTTGACAGAACTATGAAAATATAATTTTGTGTGTTTAATGCAAATTAAATACATTATTACTTAATATAATATTTTTGGTAAGTAGTATGTTATAAATATTAATGTTTATAATATTATTTTGTTATGTATTCGTAACTTGCATTATTTCATTTTTAGGAAGTTCATGATGGATAATGATCTTTAAATTTTTAAGTATATTAACTATGTGGAAGATATTAAAACAAAACATAGTTGAATATAGGAGGAGGAATCAAAAGGTTTATTTTACATGTTATGAATCTAAGAAATTTATTATAGGTTAAGTAGTATTTCAGGAAATGTTAAGTTATTTAAGTTGTTGGTTTTTTAAAGTGTTTTAAATTTGCAGATCTAAGAAAGAAAACTACAGAATTTAATCGACAGAATAATACCAATATTAGAAAATGCAAACAGCAATAAAAAGCGACCAGTTTCAGTTGATATACAAATTTTGAGCATTATATCATTGAATAGAGAATTATTAAAGTGAATCTGGTAATAATTTATTACATAAAATGTTAAATTGTAACAACTTATTTAAGTTAAACAATCTGTTTTAGCAAACACACAGTTTTCCCAAAGTACAATGATTCGCATTGGATTTGGAGTTGTCAAGAGCTATCGCTTCTCTTTTTAAAACAATTATGATCACACCATTATTTATATTGATTTTTGCGCTTCATCCAGCTAAAGCTACTAAATCAAACCTCATATTTGGACAATAATAATACTACATAATATACCAGTGGACGAAAGAATGAACTATATTGAAGGAATTTTAATATATAAAATATTGTAACATTATGTATTATATTATGTAAGCGACAGTGTTATTGTGATGTATTACTATTAAATGTATTCAATTTTTGAACAATTTTGCATGTGTTGTACGAAATCATTCGATTAAAATAAATGACTAACATTTGACTGCAATCCAGTAATATTTTATCATAAAAAGTTCATATTCTTCATTTGTAATTTTGTTTTCATCATTTCATATTCCATTTTAAATATTAAATTGGATCTCTTGGTTCTAATACTAATATTTTATTTATGGACGTAGTTTGAGCGTTATTTTTGGGGAACTGCAAATTGTATTCATCTAAATACATCATATCCAGAAGCATTTCATTTTTATTTCTATCTTCCCTTGCAAATCCTGATGTACTAAAACTATCAATGTGTGTTACAGCAATCAAGGTAAAAATTAATTGTATTAATGTCGTTGTTAACAGTAAATAAAAAGTTTTAGTTGTAAGAAATCAGCCCAGTCAACAACAGCTGTCATCACAAATGTCAAAATTGTATTCACTACGCATGAGCAGTGTAATGTATGGGCATAGCCGACTAGATAGAATGGTTTAACTTCGATTTACTTAGACCAGGTTTAAATCAGGTCTAAGTTTGACTATGAATAACCATATTTAGATCTGGTTTAAACCTAGTCTAAGTAAATCGAAGTTAAACCGGGTCTATCTCAGTTACTATGAATACGGCTGATAATAAATAACAGCCGTATTCATAGTAACTGAGATAGACCCGGTTTAACTTCGATTTACTTAGACTAGGTTTAAACCAGATCTAAATATAGTTATTCATAGTCAAACTTAGACCTGATTTAAACCTGGTCTAAGTAAATCGAAGTTAAACCATTCTATCTAGTCGGCTATGCCCATACATTACACTGCTCATGCGTAGTGAATACAATTTTGACATTTGTGATGACAGCTGTTGTTGACTGGGCTGATTTCTTACAACTAAAACTTTTTATTTACTGTTAACAACGACATTAATACAATTAATTTTTACCTTGATTGCTGTAACACACATTGATAGTTTTAGTACATCAGGATTTGCAAGGGAAGATAGAAATAAAAATGAAATGCTTCTGGATATGATGTATTTAGATGAATACAATTTGCAGTTCCCCAAAAATAACGCTCAAACTACGTCCATAAATAAAATATTAGTATTAGAACCAAGAGATCCAATTTAATATTTAAAATGGAATATGAAATGATGAAAACAAAATTACAAATGAAGAATATGAACTTTTTATGATAAAATATTACTGGATTGCAGTCAAATGTTAGTCATTTATTTTAATCGAATGATTTCGTACAACACATGCAAAATTGTTCAAAAATTGAATACATTTAATAGTAATACATCACAATAACACTGTCGCTTACATAATATAATACATAATGTTACAATATTTTATATATTAAAATTCCTTCAATATAGTTCATTCTTTCGTCCACTGGTATATTATGTAGTATTATTATTGTCCAAATATGAGGTTTGATTTAGTAGCTTTAGCTGGATGAAGCGCAAAAATCAATATAAATAATGGTGTGATCATAATTGTTTTAAAAAGAGAAGCGATAGCTCTTGACAACTCCAAATCCAATGCGAATCATTGTACTTTGGGAAAACTGTGTGTTTGCTAAAACAGATTGTTTAACTTAAATAAGTTGTTACAATTTAACATTTTATGTAATAAATTATTACCAGATTCACTTTAATAATTCTCTATTCAATGATATAATGCTCAAAATTTGTATATCAACTGAAACTGGTCGCTTTTTATTGCTGTTTGCATTTTCTAATATTGGTATTATTCTGTCGATTAAATTCTGTAGTTTTCTTTCTTAGATCTGCAAATTTAAAACACTTTAAAAAACCAACAACTTAAATAACTTAACATTTCCTGAAATACTACTTAACCTATAATAAATTTCTTAGATTCATAACATGTAAAATAAACCTTTTGATTCCTCCTCCTATATTCAACTATGTTTTGTTTTAATATCTTCCACATAGTTAATATACTTAAAAATTTAAAGATCATTATCCATCATGAACTTCCTAAAAATGAAATAATGCAAGTTACGAATACATAACAAAATAATATTATAAACATTAATATTTATAACATACTACTTACCAAAAATATTATATTAAGTAATAATGTATTTAATTTGCATTAAACACACAAAATTATATTTTCATAGTTCTGTCAACTGACTTAATACCGCATTAAACTAGGGTACGCGCGGGTCTAAATTTTAGTCTAGAGTTAGACCTGTACTAGCCCTAAACTGCCTCTATGAATAGCTTTTTTCGCCGGTCTAAGTTAGACTAGAGATAGACTAGGTTTAGACTCGAACAGAAGCACTATGAATACGGCTGTATATGTTTACAAAATGTATGATTTTGAGAAGTGCGACAAATAAAAAAAATAAGATAACATCAAAATATGTTAGTTTTAAAAAGCAGCTACACCCAAAATATAAATGAAAAGAATGAATATATATTGAATAACTATTAATTATCTTACCGAAATGCACAACGATGACAATAAGTGCTGTATGCTGCGCAGCCAACCACGTGTACGAATGATACGTCCATCCGCCCCATTTATTTCCTTCTTCCAGATGTGGCAAATAATAAAATGAGCAGGTACAATTCAGATTCTCAGGGGCGCAGATCTGCGCACAATACGTTGTAAGCGCAGCTCCATACGTCACAACAGCTGATAGGACAACTGGGATGAATTTAGCGCCGTAACACCACAATACAAACGTCAAAGCGGACGTGTTGATCTTGAAAGATTCTTTTCCTAATGGAATTCGCATTATGGCGGGGTCAGTCGGTACGAAAGTCAAAGAAATTGATAAGAGTGGAACGATTACTGTCACTAGCCATAAAATATGACCTAAAAGGGAAGAATTATTAATAAACTAAACGCTATCTACAGAGTGATCAAAAAGAAATGAAGCAGTTGGCAATACAATTCTGGGGATCTTTTTATTCTACAGTTTGAACAACACCAGGTGTAAGCGAAAATACTATTTATTTGAAATGTTATTTTCAGTGACCTCTATATACAGAATGGACCGGCGACTCCTATCTCTTTACAACGGCGCGAGCTGTATCCACTCAACTGTCATGGTTGGGTGGCTATCTCTTTCTAACAGTGAGAAGTACGCATGCGTCAGCTAGTACCAGTACGACGAATTAACGATGAACATGAAGAAGAAAGCTTAAATACATTTTCGCATATCTGCTTGGTCCAACTATACACGAAAGTTAGAGAGAGATAGAAACCCAACCAGTAAGGCGGGTGGTATTCTCGGTGGATACACGCAAGTTATACAAGCCGCCGGTCCATTTTGTATATAGAGATCACTGGTTATTTTGACAATAAATACAAATAGGTTATGTCAGAAGTGGGGCTTAAAAATTTTTTTGTTTAAAAAATTATCCAATTCAAACCTTGTATTTCTGATTACGTGTGCGAATGTAACCAATCAAAATAAACACTGATAATTATCTTAAGACAATTATCACATGTCATTAAAGTTACTAAGTAACAAACACCTTTTGACAGATTATTAAAGATTGTTTTAATTTGTAAATGACGTTTTGACGGTATGATAGTGATAATAATGCTTCATTTAATAAAATACACACACTCGCAATAAAACACTCTATTATAAATCAAAAATTAGAAAATATTCTATTATTATTACTATTAAACGTTTGTGTAATACAACTGAACGTGACTTGGCATCTCGTAGTGTCAATGTCAATCTTGTTATCGTTACACACTTCACGCTGAACAATATTCATAGCTACTACTGACATCTATTCGGTGATTTTATAATTAAAAATTCTGCTAAATACAAATTCTTCATAAATTTAATTAAAATTGCAAAAAAAATTCTCACCGAATACTCCTCGATCATTGATAAATACTTATAATTTTATCACAACTCCCTCAAGCACGTTGCTTTTAGGTAACACCATCTCCGCCTTCGGCGTCGGGCTGTTACCAAGCAACGCGCTTTCGGTAACTATCATAAAATTATTTCGTAATTATCAATGTCCTCGGGATATTATAGCTAAAAATTTTTTGGTTAAAAAATTATCCATTTGAATCCTTGTATTTCTGTGTATTTTCACGTGTGCGAAAGTAACCAATCAAAACATACTTACACCGATAATTATCCTACGACAATTACCACTTACGTCACTTTGCTAAGTAGCAAACACTTTTTGACATATAATTAAAGATTAAGGGCCGGTATTATAAACGTCCAGTTAAATTTAGTTCCCAAGTAAATTTAATTAAGTCAACAAATGCAACGCGGATTTTTGACATCGATGATTTAAACGTCATACGAACATGTAAACTGATTCGATATTGTTCATTTTATTAAATTTACTATGGAACTAAATTTAACTGGACGTTTATAATACCGGTCCTAAATGTTTGAATTTGATTATTGCTTATGGATAATGTAAGACATAAAAGTACCTAAGTAAGGGAAACAACAACCATTTTAATAAAAAATTGTAAATATATCCAAATTTAAATATTCAAATGTCACTGTCAACAACAGGAAATAATTTTTTGTATCAGCATTATACCCAAATCATTCAAGCAGCCAATGCACGTCATCACTTAGTGTAAAAACCTTAATGCATTAAAATCACTAATAGTGAAAAATGAAATAAAATTTTAATCATTTTTAACTGTCAAAAAATGTATAGCCTTATATAATTATTATTAAGATGAATAATAGAGTTCATTACTTATTTATGACATAAATAATATACATATAAATAATGTACATCAACGTCATATTATTCGTTTAATTGTTGCTATAGTTGGCAACATTGATAATTTGTATGTTCATACTGTCAAAGTTATTATTTGAAAAATATTTGTATCGGGTTTGAAACATTTTTGTGCGTTGGAAAGGCCTATTTATAATAAAGTAATGTTAAACGCAACGTGACCGTTAACGCAAACACAAAATCTGTGAATCTGCCACTTCTAATCAATCAGAAGAATTCGGTATATTTCTTTGAATTTCGGATCACTTTTATTTATTGCCTTTATATGTTATACATAAGTATAAATAAGGTTAGTATTATAAAATAATTTAAATAGACATGGACAGTGACGAAAATATAGTATTTATTTTGTAGATGTGACAGTTCATGACCATGTCGATAATACAGATTGCAATCTGTGTAACTCTTTTCATAAAGATTCTAAAACCTCTGCAAACGTACCAGTACATGACGTCACACATCTAGTTACTTTTATTCAATTTTTATTAATGACGTGCATTGGCTGCTTGAATGATTTGGGTATACCAATTTCTAGTATTCCCAATTGTATTTTTAAACTATTACTATTACTAAATTTGTTTACCTGTTCTTAATATTGGAGGCAGCATAACCAGTAACGCAACCAGTTGAGTCAAAGTAATAGTAGCAGAACATCCCAGCCAAAACTGTGTACAAGACCAAAGGGATTTAGTGTAGTGCCTTGCGTGCATTACTAGAGGAAAAATAGCTAGAGGGTCTTCTCTTCTTACAGAAAGAACACAAGTAAGAGCATTCAATGCTCGAGACAGTTCTACTGGAGACGGAGATGTTTCTGAGTGAGTATAAGGTGGCTCTTGTTGGCACACCTAAAAAGAAAGAGGAGTAGCTTTTATCTTTAAACATTTAGAAGACATTATTAGTATTGTTACAATCATATACCTATTAACTAATATATTGCGGATCCTTTGCTTTTCTTGGAGGAAACACTTGTGAAATGGAAATATCATTTCTGCATAAGTCTATCTCACACAAACACCCAACCGCGAATTATGCGCATGCTTGGAAACCTTGACTACTATTGGCTAACGAGGAAATCATGATCACTTTTTGCGAATCACAGAGTTCTGTTTATTAACGACTAGTGCGAGAAATTTTTAATTTAAATTTGAGAAATTAAGTAATGCACCTACTATTTATTTTGTATGTAAATTATTGAATATAAATATTAGTAATAATAAAAAACATTGACATATTCTAGTGCTAAATTTGAATTAAATAATTTACTTTGTTGTACTGTAAAAATAATAGGAATACAATCTGGTCAGGATTAATTTATTTAGTTGACAATAAATTACTATATGAAACACAAAGCAAATGCTTTCGAAGTGCAACTACAAACAAAAATGAAATCAATGTCAAAATTAAACCATGTGCTCGCTGCATCACCAGGGCAGCGTTCCAAAACTTAGAATACCGAGTTTTGGCGTAGAGTATGATGTGTTGTGTTTTGGAACGAATGAGAGCTTTGTTGAAGTAAAAAATTGAAACTAAATTAAAAATAATTTTAAAAAACTAACAAAACTACTTATAATCACAACATTAATGTCAAGCCCGTAATAAAAGCGCTTTTATGGAGCACTCTCCTCAATATAATGTGAAAGTACGCTCCATAAAAGCGCTTTTATTATAAAAGTATGCTCGTAATACACGCCAACGTATTTACTTATGTTTATTTTCAACCAAAAGCATGTTTTCTTCCTCAAGAAGGTAAATTACTTTCATATGTTGAATGTTGAGAATCGTAAGCATCTACGTTTGAAAATATTGTAGAGTAATTTCTATACCCTTCTCGTTAGTAGAGTAAGTAGAACATCACTTTGGAATAAACTCTGGCAGTTTTGGAACAGGTTGAGTAAACTCTGAGAGTAGGATTTTGGAACGCAGCCCAGCCAGCGACGCTGTCAGAGTTAGCCAATAGTAGTCAAGATTTCCGAGCATGCGCATAATTGCCGGTTGGGTGTTTGTGAGAGATGGACTTATGCAAAAATGATATTTCCATTTCACAGTGTTTCCTTCACCTACTCTTATGGGAAAGATACGAGCATTAGCGATATATTAGTTAATAGGTATATGGTTACAATAAACAAATTGCGTAAGAAAACTATTTTTGAGAATAGCAGCAATCTTTCATTTTAAATCGTTAATTTTCTTCTCTGTTTTGGGTTGCTCTGTCAGAGAAACTGGCGCCCGTTCCGAACCGGCCTTACCTATTGTTTGGACTATTAAAGCGATTGTGAATGAACGTTTCTGTATTTATTCTAAATAAGTTCTTACTTGAGGGTAGAGCGGTTCCACAGCTACAGCAGCATCAGATTGCAAACAAATCCCCATATTATCAGCATTGGCACTTGACGTCATCACACAAACCACCTCTCCAAAATCCTGCATTATATGCAGCATTTCCCTTATCACACTCGGCGTACAATCCGTAAACAGCGACACCAACAACGGCACATTATCAATCTGCTCAATATGGGGCCTTATCTTATCAATCCCTCTCGGGAGTTTCGCCCTATTGGACATGTCGAAATGGACTGGGGCGCTCTGCTCCGTCGAGTCTGTCAAACAACTAAGCGATTGCCAGTGTTCGTGAGCTGGAGATGTTGAGGCGCCTCCATCGCCGACTAGCATGCTGTCTTCTGAGGTTACGAGGTCGCAGCCTTCGCCGGAGTCCCCGCAAGAAGCGGGGTGGTCCACTTCGGGGTCGAATTTGACAGTGGCGTGTTCTAGGTTGATGGCGGATGGGGCTGAGAAGCTGATGGCTCTGGATTGCTCCAAATTACTGCAGAGAAATTGGAATTTGTTACACACAGACTGTAATGCAATTCAAAATAATGAACCAGTTAATAAATCATAAATTACAATAAAAAAATAACAAAATAAATACGTTACATCTGCTAAATTTAAAATTTTTAGTAGTGTTTTGAAAAATTATATTTTACTTAAATGTACTGGAAAACATCTTAAAATTTAATAAGTGTGATGCAAGCAAGAGGTAATTTAAGAAAAAATAAAAGAAGTAGAAATTGATGAAAGTTATAAACGAAAGAAACGTGCAATACTCATTCTATATTACTATATTACAAATGCAAAAATTAGGTACATTTATAACTAAATTTGAGCCCAGAATAATTTTACGAATTTATACTTTAAATTAAAATTAAGCAGACTTCAAATTGGTTGTAAATGTTCCTTCAAGAACAGAAAACAATAAAGCTTGCTGTTTTCTGTGCTTTAAGCAAAGGATTATGAATGTGGATGAGGCAATAGAAATATGATTAGATAATAATGGAAGTCAAAACATAGCAACTCACATTATAGGAAATAGAATATATACATCGATGGTTTAAACTTTAAAGTACAAAAAAGATATTTAAAAATAACACTTGACATGTTTCACAAGATTTCAGTCCCTGAATCAACTTCTCGGTCATTTATCAGAGACTGGCTCACTCACCCAAAACCACAGACGCGTTTCGCCCTTATTAAAGCTCTTCATTATATGTACTGACGACTCTTAAGAGGCTTTATGAATAAGGTTGAGGGTTGAGCGAGCGGATGATAAACATCCCAAAAAGATATGACGACTGCAGAAGGAAGTAACTACATACAGAGCCATCTATCGGGAACGCCGTAAGCTTAGCCTGTAATAAATAATAATACAAGTACAATATGATGGCGACATTTGGTGAAACTGTTCCAATAAAAAATCTTTACTGTTATTATTATTTATCCTTGGCTAAGTTCTCGATAGATAGCTCTGCATGTGATTGATTCGACAGTCATCTTTTTGGGATGCTTTTCCATCCGCTTGCTCAACCTTACTCAGTGCCTCGGAGAGGCGTCAGTACACCTTACTAAGAGCAAAACCCGTCTGTGGCTCTGGTTGGGAGGGCTAGTCTCTGATAACTAAGTAACTAAGGAGTTGATTCAGAAACTGAAATCTTGTGTAACATGTCAAGTGTTATTTTTAAATATATTATGTATTTATTTTTAGTCGTCGTCAAATTAGTATGGACTGAGACTCAACTATTTTCCCTTCTCCACACCTTGTCCCTTGCCCTGCAGCGTTGCCGCTTCTTCATAAATCTCCAGTGCATATTTATTTGACGACAAATTATAGTTACGTTTAAAAAAGGGTATAAAAGGAAAGAACATTGCCGAATGTAAGGAATAAGAATGTCTGCATAAATTCTATCCAATACAATTTTTTTAATCGTGCATAATAGTTGCACTTCTATATTAAAAACCGCGGTCTATATGGCTATCTACAAATGATGCATACTATCTACAATGTCTATAATGCAGGCTATACAATGAAATTCATTTAACTTAGAGCTAAACTAGAGCAGAAATTTTCCATTTTGAAAACTACAAACCGTTAAAAAAAAACTACATATAAAACTATGCCAGACAAATTTCGGACACTAAAATTTAAAAATACCCACCCCTCAAACATTTTATTTTAATAGTTATATATACAGAGAATTTATTTTAAAATGCAACATTATAGTTCATCACTTCCATGGTTACTCACTATTGTCAAAAAATGACAGCAATGTAATATTTGTCCATTTTAAAATGCAACATTATAAATAGTATTGCAGCACAGGAGATACCTCCAAAACACATCACAAATGGTGTCAATTCTTATTACGACCGATAAGAATATTGCCTCATAGTGATTGGGGGTATTCTTTAACATTTATTACATGAAAGTTATGAATTTTTGGAAGCTAAAGTTTCTTAAAATGTACAACATTCATGTTTCGATTATTTGTTAATCGTATGTAGGCTAATTTATAGGAAATTAGTTTTGATAATACAAAACTACAAATTTTGTATGTTGCATTTTAAAATGGACAAATATTACATTGCTGTCATTTTTTGACAATAGTAAGTAACCATGGAAGTGATTCGCCATAATGTTGCATGTTAAAATAAATTCCCTGTAGTTGCAAAACCATTAAAAACACTAAATTCCACAAAAATTAAGGAGCAGATATAAATATTTATACAGATCTCGGCATTTTTTCTGAAAAAAAATTGAGTTAAATTCCTATAAAATGAATGTAACCATCCGAATTTCGTCAAAATGAGTTCTGCGCGTTCATAATTTTCACAAGTCCAGTCTTCAGAATAGGTAATATTTGATTTTATTATTGCAAAAAATATTCTAGAATTTAGCGTTTTTAGATTACAAGTTCAGTTAATAAGCCTGAAAATTTAGTAGACGATGAGAAGACCGTATCTTAAGGACTGCCTTTGTAAAGCAAGCATTACATGATGAAGTTTTTCTTTTCAAGTGACTTTAAAAGTTTTCTCTCCCGCCCAATGACATGAGTTCAAGAGAGACAAATGAATAGACTTCACGAAAAACTGGAACATGCGCTACTTTTTCTTAAAAGTCTAAAAGTTTCTTAAAATACTGTCAAGTAACTGTCAAATGTCATTCGTGTTTAATTTTTGATGAGTACAAATGTGGTGTTATACAGTGATTGTTTTTAAACTGAAAAATGGCAAAATGGGGTAAAGAAGTAATTGAAATCTTGATGGCTATATCCGAAAAATCCATGCGATGAAAATTCAATGTAGGTATAATTTAAATTTTGACACTTGGATATTTTAATGGGGGCTGTCAGGCAAAGCTATCGCAGATGGCAGCACTCCAGTAAAAGCGATTTGAATTATTTAAAGCGGGGAAAATAATGACGGTTATTACGAATATTTTGATGCAAAAATAATCAGATAAAAATACATAAGAAACATTGTATCCAATTTAACAATAATTTTGCAACACTTTTATTGCAATCGTAAATCCTTAACAATAAAATCAAATTGTCAAAATTTGACAGTGACAGTAGTGAGTCATCCGACAATATTTTCAGTTTACATTCTCTGTGGGTAAATACACATTATGGAAAATAATTATAATTTATGGTCCATTAATAATTTAAAAGAGGAATTAAGGTTATACTTCTTATGAGCGCTGTTGGTTGTCAGATTTGATACGAGAATGTGCAATTGTAGACAAATTTTGTACTAGCGCTTACTTGCTCACATGCACATTTCATTGCTGAATCACAGAGAGCTATTGCTGGAGTGGCGCCATTAGTTCATCAAAATCCCACTGACAGCTCTCATTCACGCAAAACTTGATCGTGTAAATATACTTGTAAGGTCACTTATAAAGACACTTTTCATGTCACTTGAAAAGAAAAACTTCATCGTATAATCCACGCTTTATATACTCTACAACAATAATACATATTTATAAAGACAGTTTTCAAGTTAATTGAAAAGGAAAACTTCATCGTTTAATACACGCTTTAATAATTTTACACTAATAATTACACCGATTACAATTTAATTATTAAATACAAGTCGTAGATGTTCACTGTTTACCGAATATTTCTCAAATGTCAGCAATTCATAATAAATATTATTCATCACTTGTATTATTAATTCATTAATTAATTAAATTATTGATTAACCAATAAAAACACTACATTTCTACGCAAAATCCAAGTTAAACAAATTTCAATTTATCAACCATTAATCTACTGCCTACTTGCTTAGTAGAACGTGTGTTGGTGACAATGACAAGTGTAGGTTGTGTGTATATCACCTATGGTAGTTGTTGGGAGTGGGAGGCTTTGCAGAGCCAGGGGAGACAGCCGGGGATCGTTTCCGTTGAGGAAGCGACGCGGGGGAGCACACCCGGGCCGTGCCGTTGTTGGCCCAGCACTCGGACGGACCCGAATCCCTCCTATGTGGTGGTGTAGTTAGTTACAGTCAGTAGGGTACACACAGGACAAACAGACTAAGATACGGTGTTATTCACAACATAAAAATAAGGGAGAAGTACTTTAGAAAAGAAACATCAACAAACATTTCAATTTAGATTTAAAACTACAAACATTTAATGAGTAAAGAAGAAAAGAAATATACAAGTATTCTAAGTTTAAATAAAATACACAATTTGAAATGTTTCCATTAAAAAAAAAAATTATTGAGATTAATTTACGAGAGTTGGACAGTATGAGGCGCGGGCAGCCACGTGACTTTGACATTTGCTTGTAGGGACCAGCAAGGTTGCCAAAAGTACAGCTTGTGAACCTTGCCTGTGTTGCCAAATGAATTTGAGCGTAAAATTAATAAATCAAATTGTAAAACTAGTTATTATTAATGAATATCATCTTGTGTTACTTTCTAATACATGAACTTAATTTTTAAAAATTATGCGACCTGTGCTGCCATCTACGATATAAAGATTTCTTGGCGTGCTAAATTTGACGAAAACCATCACCATCAGTTGAATATTAAACGTCTTGTGCTTCACACCAATCTTGAAAAATATCTTAAAAATTAATTAATAATAACTAGTTTTACAATTTTAAGGTACACAAGCTGTTTCCATAGTTACGATATTAAACAGAAGGCCGGGAAGCAACTCAAATTTTGTTCAAAAATCTGGCCAAAAATTCTAGTTCCAAAACCGCTGATGAGGGCGCGATTTATTCCCGCTGTCATTCAAATGTCATTTTTAGACTGTCAAAAAAATATATTGATATTATCAATTTAGCGGTTATAACCTTAGACCAGGAATAGAGGGGAGACAGGGCATATTCACGCGTATATTTCCAAATCATCTCTACGATTTTGACCCTTATTGAATCAGCTGGAATAGCTAGTCGACCAGTTAAATATTGTTATGTTTCAGTTGACCAAATCTAAATAAACACTTGATTATCCATAACATAAAATAATTTAAAACTAAGAAAACTATGAATCAAACTAAAGACGTATGTATTCAAGAACATCAGAAGTCAAAATAATGATTGATAACGTCGGGTGACGCTTGTTTATTTTGAAAACTTATTCGTTCGACTGCACACGTATGTAACACATCTGGTCGATTGGGCTATTGCAGCTGACTTTGACATATCAATAAGGTCGAAAGTCGCTATGATGATTTGGAAAGTCTTCTTACGGCGAAATACTTAGCATGCCCTGTCTCCCCTCTATTCCTGGTCTAAGGTTATAACCACAAAACACGTACGTCAAAAAATACAGCGAGAATAAGTCGCGCCAAAACGGCGAGTTTGGAACTAGTTTCCGTTTGACAGATATTGTGATGTTTCCCGGCCTTGTATTTAAGAACGTAAGCTACAATACATTGCCCATTTTGCACTGAATCGATTTACAATCAATAATATTACTGTGTTAGAATGCCAATTCCTAATCAAACTTTTCAAAAAGCAATTCAACCAAAAAATAGAATCCCTTTACACAAAATCCTACAACTATTCCAAATAGTTTTGTTTCTTACCTGGTTCTTTCACTTAATAACGAAATATGGCAGTTCCACCCACTTTCAAGTCCCATTTTCTCACTGAAAACACGACTTCTCAGTTCGTTTTCCTTGCTGAAGTGCACAAAACGAACACACGCGCGCTCTAGTTGTTCTATAAGATGCACCATGTCTGTTTGAGCTTGATACTGCATTGTAACCATTCCGATAAAGATTTGGTTACATTGGACATCGAAACAGTTGTCTGTATTGCTAGCATCCGTTGAGGTACTGTCGTTAAAAAGAAGGGAATCTGAAAAATACAATTTTGGAGAAAATTTCATGTTTTACAGTTTGTTAAATGTTGGAACTACAGTTATCAGAATTTTGTCAAATTTAGTTCTGTGCGTTAGGTTACCGTTACATTTAAGTATTTTTTTGAAAATTTGCAAGCAAAGAAGCCATAATTTTCACAAGTACAGTAGTGTCAATAGATGTTTTTACAGATGTTCAAAATTTTAGAAAATTTTTGTGTAATTTTAAATTGTTAATAACTCTCGAACCGCACATCGGAGCAAAAACTGTTCATTTTTAATCGTGTTCAAATTTCAAATGAAAGAATGAGTGCTAAGCCGATTTGCAGACGTTTAAAATTTTAGAGGAATTACAGTCATACAAAAAAGTCTCCGTACGACAATAGTTTTAATGTATTTTGGGAAAAATAGCAGTCTAAAACCCAATATATTTAATTTCCTTTTAATCCAAAATGAAACGCAGTATATTACGTTATTATAAATATAAAATAAACAAATAATGTACTTAATTTATTTATATTATGGGGTAAACATTGAAAGTATTCATAATTTCATGGAAAAAAAAGTCTCCGTACGATAACCAAAACATTTAAATAAAAAACCATTTATTTATGTTTCATAAATATAATATTTGGAGGGTTTTCCTTTGGTTTTTCCACCAGTAACTAAGCGATGAGTCATTGAATCTACCAAATTTTTGGTCACCGATAGCATTATACTCTGCCATTTTACTTGTAATTAATTTGAAATTCTTTTTTGCTTTATATTCTTATTTATTTTAAGAATTTTACGCACTTTCTCAATCTGGTTAAAGTCCGGAGACTATGAGGGATGATTAAGCATGTTTTTAATATTATACAATACGCATTCTTTTATAGACGCGAATTATTTATCGAATTTTTCTAATGCATGAAATTAAAATTGTCTGTTAAGGCCCTAATTTTCAACACTTTGTTTTAAATTTGATTTTAAAATATAGAGGTAACCTTTGCTATCTATTGGTGCAATAATTACTAAGTTTCGTACACCCGCTGAGAAAATATAGCCCCAAACATAATGCTATCAATTTAGCCAAAAAAATTACAAACCTGTGGAAAAGAACTGCGCCATGGGCCCCTTAAATTTCGGTTCAAACATCTTGCAATCCCAATGAATCGGAGTAGGGCTCCTCCTCGTCCTATACAACTGTTTGCTATCTGACGGGAGCTCCAAGAACACCTGAGACAATTTATCACTAACATTCCCGTTCAGAGGTCTGTAAGCAAAAGCTGTACAATACGCGGTCAGCGAAGTTCTCTGGTAGAAATCCAGAACTTTCTTTCTGTCAGACGGAGTGAGAAAACAGAGATCGTGACCGTCCCAGTAGTCCACGCAAGAGTCGAGGACTATATCGGCTGTACCCTGGGAAAGAAGTTGATAGGCACCAGAACTGAACTCTTTGACGACGACGGCTACCATGTGGGGAAAAGGGAATTTTAGTTTTGTGGAAAGCTGCAAAGAACGGGCGAATTTGTTGTCACGGCGCATCATTTCTGGTTGCTAAAAAAGAAATACATTCATTAGTACAGTATTTTTTATGCAGAGTAGTCACGTCATTAGTTTTAATTAATTAATTTTAGCAAGGGAACACAATAGAAAAACAGTTACTGTTTGCATTGAAAAATACAAATTTAATCCGCAACAAGGCAACAGTAATGAAATCTAAGAAAAAATACGAACAACGTAAACAAATGTTATCATATGAAAAGATAAAAACGATTGAAAGAACGCCAAAAGCCGCTCGACAAGATACATGCTTTGAATATACATATCTACTAACGTAGATGGAAGTAGCGTACACTAAATGTTCCTTAAGACTTGTTGGCTCAAAGTAGATTGAGAAGGATAGAATTATGTATAAGCATTAGTTGGACAAAGATCTCCTGCTAATTGATACTCCCGTTTTCAACGAGGCGGAACGGAAAACCACGAGCACCACACGAGCGCGCCTGTAAAAGTGTGCGAAGGTTATTTTTCTAAGGGAAAAATGGGTTGGTCTCAATTGTATCTCCATCCTTGTCAATCTTCTTTGGTACACGATTTTTGTTGGTAGCTACTTCCAGATGTATATATTCAAAGGATACATGTCATATAAACGTATAAATATCGAAATCCAATAGTGCCAACATATAGTGAAAAAATGAACTACAATTATTTGAAATAAATTAAAAATGCATTGAAAACATTGGCTCGTAGTACGATCACGGTTTTAACTAAAACGCTGTTTTAAGAAATGTCAAATTTCATTATTTAATAACAATAATAAATAATATGAAATACAGGGTGTCTCAATAAGCTTGCTCACTATTGGTAACTTTTTTATTTGAAGAGACACGAGGTTGGTTAAATTAGCAAAATTGTGCCATTTTATATTAGAAAATTGGTCATGTAGACAAAATAAAAATTGTGTCAGCGGTTCCCAAAATTTGGGGCAGAATATATATTTTTTAAATTGAACTATATATTTTTTATTATCTTATTAGAAAGAGTATCTCTTTCCAATAAGGTAATGTTGTTTATGTACAATTTTTTCAAATAAACGAGTTATTTACGTTTAAAGATAAAAATTATCTTTTGTTAGTTTAGGTCAAGTAAACTATGGAAACAATTGTCTTTTATAAAATTATTATTTTATTAATTTATTTTACAGTAATAACAAAACAAAGAAAATATTCAAATTGAAAGCCATTATTTCTTTCGCACATTTAAACTCTTTTGGAAAGAGAGCCGACCGTTCTACGTAACTGGTGTCTAGATATAACTTTCCATATAGCACGATCATATCTAACTTTTCTTCATTTGTAAATTATTTAACATTATTAAACACAGAGAACTTTACGGGAGAAATTATTAAACGTCAAACAAACAAAGAATCAATTGTTTCCATGGCTTACTTGACTAAAAAACTAATAAAATAGTTTACAAAATTTAAATTTTTATAACTCGTTTATTTGAAAAAATTGTACATAAACAACATTACCTTATTGAAAAGAGAAAAAAATACTCTTTGCAATAAGATAATAAAATATATATGGTTCCATTTAATATATATATATATATATATATATATATATATATATATATATATATATATATATATATTGTCCCAAATTTTGAGAACCGCTGACACAAATTTTATTTTGTCTACATAACCAATTTTCTAATATAAAATGGCACAATTTTGCTCATTTAACCAACCTCGTACCTCTTCAAATAAAAAAGTTACCAATAGTGAGCAAGCTTATTGAGACAACTGGTATATCAAAATATGATTTTAAAGCAGAACAGTTTGTATTCAAACAAATATTTTTTTAAAAAATCGTTCTTTAAACATACGGGTGAAATTAAATATTTAAATTTGAATTTGACATTTCTAAAAACAGTGTTTTAGTTAAAACCGTGATCATACTACGAGCCAATATATTCGACTTTCAATTTTTTTTTTACAATTTACAATTTTACAATTTAATAGCGGTAGCGATTTCCTACTTCATATTCATAACATGACATTTTTTCTTATGATTCAGGTGATTCAGTTATCAATTCATTCGCTGAGATGAAAGAATGTGGAACAAATTCTTGAACAGAGACAAAGAGGATAATTTTGGAGCCGAACCAATAGAATGATTTGTTTCTGTTCAAGAATTAGTTTTGTAACGTGCGTGTCACCTACGCCACTGGTCGGAAGGGTTGGACTTATCTTCGGCGTAATTACCGAGCGTACAGCTGTGTAAACAAACGGTCCAGATAAGTTTAATTACCGTACACCCACAGGCGGCTGACGTGTGTAGCGTGACCTTGCATTAGAACGTTTCTGGAAATATTCTAGAATATTCTAGAGTGAATAGAGAGCGATATAAAGGGGGGGGGGGGGGGGGGGGATTTATTAAATTCTGTCGACGTGCAATCCAAACCCGAAGCGTTGCGGGTAGTTTAAAATTAACTTACCAGATGCCTGAATGTAGACAACTGCTGCTCCAGTTTAAAAATCTTCTGCGCATGATCAGAAAACCCAATCTGCTTGGCCAATTCACACAAACACCTTCTATTCGTTACTGGAATTAAATTTTCGTTGTACATAGCTTCACAAGTCACATGTGAACAGAACTGCGAGTAATGTTCTTGTGTTTCTAAGTTGCAGGTATTGAGCAAAATGGCTAACCCTAGTGGCTTTAAAGAACTGATATGTCTCGACCATTCCTGGTCGTCAAAATGAAGCTTAAATGGGTCTTTGTGGTCATGGGTTAGGTCGAGAACTTCTGCAACGGTGCAGACCGGTTGGTGGTCTCCACCGTAGCGTACGGTGTTTGGGATGGTGTTGAATGGAAGACCTGTACCTAAAAAGGCGATACGCAAAAATAACCGGATTTATTTCCATTTTTTAATTCAGGAAGTCGTTTTAACAACTCACCAATGCAATTTCCAATATTCACTCCTCTTTCCTCTTTCTTCTCCACCAATGTTTCTTCCTCTGTAATATCCCCCACATTCTCCAGACTAGAATCCTTCGAATCATCCTCCTCTGCATTATGCAAAAAGAAGACTTTCTCTGCCGTTGGGTTTGGCCAAGAAAGAATACCTTTTTTGTCAGCGCAACACAGAGCAGTTACGGATCCCAAAACATGAAGCATATTCGAGGTCCGAGTCATAATATGTCCGGTTCCGCAAGCAACAAGGATGAAATTATTCCAGACGTCCTTGAAAGAGAAAGATGGAAGAGGAAGAGAATTGGTGTCGCCTTCGTCGAAAGGAGAGAAGGAGGATTGCGAGTGGGAGCTGTGGTCGAAAAGGGCGCGAAGTTTGGCGTTACCTAAAAAGAAATAATACTTATTTCAAACTTATTTTATCTCTTTTAGGGCCGGTTTTCTATCTCTGGTTAAAAATATAATTTCTAGTTAAGTAAACAATATTGAATCGTTTTGTTGACAGCAATGATAAATGTCATTTGACAGTTAATTTCGTTTCAATTGTGTTTATTTAACTCTTAGTTAAAATTTTAACCAGATAATGAAAAACCGGCCCTTAAAAGAATATTTTTTTATATACATTTACGTATTACACTATTATTAGGAATTTGAATTACATTGTAATTAGTAAAATTGAAATATTTTAAATTTTATTTTTATTGTATTTTATAGTAGGTACAAACGAAATTGTCAGTGTTTAAAAATATCGAACCAAGTTGTTGTTCAGAGTTTATATACTGCGTTTATAGGGTATCCAGCCAGTCAAGCGATTTACGTCAACATTAGGGATTTTTGAATTTTTCTACATATTTTTAAAGAAGTGTCTAATGGCGTCCAGACAGAGCCGCAAAAAAAATTAGTGAACTGTCGCACCTGGACCAGACGGAATCTACCGGCCAATTCTTGAATCTACCTAAAAACCACTGTCAACCAATTAGGAATTGTCAGTTAGATATTGTTTTGGTAGTTTTTTTTTTTTTTTTAAAAAAAAGACAAACTGACAATTCATAATAGACCCATAAACCATAACAAAATAAAATAAAATGTACACTTTATCCTTAAAATACTACTCAATAAATAACGATTAAGATAAAAAAAACATTTTTTTAATAATTACTTTGCGAGATATTTAAATTTATTTCCAGGCCACAGGTGACGTCATACTATTGGTGTCTTTCTCACGCAGCCTACTACAGAAGCTGGTGTGAGAAAGATAGCTATAGGTTTCTTTAAAAATCAAATATGGGGAAGTTTAGCATGGTAAAAATTCTACATAACATACTATTTTCTCACAAATATAACACAAATGACTGCTGAAATTGAAATTAAAAATTAAAATTATTGCTCCATTTATTTATAATTAATATTTTTTGGGTAAACTGTAAGTACGTCACAAGTCAGGTATGCGCAAACTCAGACAGAACGGTGAAATCGAACCACTTGAACGTAGGTCGTAACAAAGCGTAAAAGCGCTTCACTGGTAACCGCAACCGCGTGCGTCAGTGTATAAATCGACTTACGTTGCACCAAGCTTCTACCGACGTCATCACAGCTTAAAATCGGCTTTTCCGGAAAATCTGGGCATTTTTGAAAAAAATAAAACATGTTACATCATTTTTCAAGTCATTTAACATGGAATAAAAGAATAAAAAAAATCGCTAAACTTCCCCATTATGACTTTTTGATACAACGAATTGCTTCAAAATTAAACGAATTTTCATTTAAAAAATTTTTTAAAAATTTGGTTTATAGGCCCATTGGTAGACAGCGGTTTTTAGGTTCTGTTCGAGAAGTGTACGCATGTGCAACAGTTCACTAATTTTTTTTTGCGGCTCTGTCTGGACAGTGCAGCAGACACTTCCTATTTTTAAATATAGTTTATTAACGGTATTTTATTAGTTTATTATTATTATTATTTATTTATTATTATTATTTATTATTATTATCTATTATTATTATTTATTATTATTATTTATTATCATTATTATTTATTATTATTTATTATTATTATTTTTTATTATTATTATTTATTATTACTATTATTTATTATTATTATTTATTATTATGTATATGAAACCATTAATAGAAATAATTATATTTGGAAATATTATTAAATAAAATTATGTTAATTTTTGTAAAATGACGTTTGATTATTTCTTTTTTAATTATTGGTAATTTTGAACATATACAGAATGTCTCTCAAATAGGGGCACATGGCTTAACCACAGATTCCTGAGGCTAAAATAAGACGATTTAACTAAAGTTGTTTCTACCGAAAAGTGTACCATTTAGGCAGTATTTTGCTTCTAAGTTCTTCAAAAAAAAATTAATTTTGCTTATAATAATAGAACGCTTTATTCGATTTGGATGAAATTTGGTATGACAGTTCATAATTATGGTCATCGTTTAAGATGATACTTGTTATTGTTAATGAACCACTAGTGTATGAATTTCAGGTGTCTCAACATTGATTAGAACGTAACTTTTTAATGACCACGCCGATAACGTGAAATTATTTTTTTCAGAAAGATACATTCAATAGCAAACTTTTCTCTCTCTGTGTAATCTGTGATATGTGTGTATGTTTTCTTTTACTCACCGACATGATTGAGCATGAACCAGGCCACTGGAAACACCACCGGCAAAAGTGGCAACCCCACACCCGCTGGAATCAACAAATACACATCCACCACATCACCTTCTCCGAAAACATTCCCCAGGTACACTCTCCTTGCCATTCCAATCAAGACCGCCAGCAATACACACATCGGCAGAGTAATCTGCTCAACGCACCGGGTCACTATCAGCCGTCTCCGGTTGTCTAGCCTTGTGGGAGGCCGGACGGTAGCTTGCTCTAGGGCTAGGTGGAGATTGGAAAGATATGGGGTTTCTAGGATGCGATAGCGTCGGTTGGGTAAAGGACGGCGGGCTTTTGGGACAGTGATGGATTCGTTGGCGTTTTTCAGAGCAGGACCGTAGACTTCTTTCGGGTGTAGAAGAGGATATTCTTCGGATTTGTCCATGGCTTCGCAATAGCCTGGGCTAACCTGAGATAGAACATATTGCAACAGTTTAAAAAAAATTAACCACGTATTTTTGTAAAATATTGAAATTCTCACAGGGAGGAAATATAGGTGCGACTGGATTCTCAAATTTCAAAATTTCCGAAAGATTAACACTTTTGTAAATTCTCGCGCAACCCCGAAAGCCTGGACGAAAACTGTAACCACAGAATACCTATACTATCGTAGTATAGATAATCTGTGCTGTAACCATACGAGGTCTGTCCGAAAAGTATCCGACCTTCCTTCATATCTTCGCGCCTGACAATTTTAGCGCCCTCTGCCGGGTACGAGTGTCAACTGTGCTGTAAAGCTTCACGAATTCCCTAGATGTCGCAGTTTTGGTCAGATCGCCTTAGTTTACGTGCAGCATGCGTTTATTTACAAAGTGTTTTTTACGTTTGTCGCATTTTGCTATTGTAAAAAATGAAGGAAAGATCGGAACAACGAATTTGCATTAAATTTTGCTTAAAACTCGAAAAGAGTTGTGTGGAGACCATCGAAATGATGAAGACGGCATTTGGGGACGAGTGTATGAGCGAAACACAAATAAAAGACTGGTATAAACGGTTCAAAGTTGGCCGCACATCTGTTGATAATAACCCACGTTCTGGGCGGCCTTCGACGAGAAAAACACCGGATAATATCGAACGTGTGCAACTTGAAGATCGTCGATTAACTGTGCGAGAACTAGAATATGATCTGGGAATACCGAAAACTAGTGTTTGGAAGATTTTAACTGAAAATTTGCAAATCGTTCGTGTGTGTACGAAATTCATTCCGAAATTGCGAACGGTGGAGCAGAAATACTTTCGCCTTGAAATCGCTCAAGACAATTTGGAAATGGTCAATAATGATGAAAATCTCCCATCGACTTTTGGCTGTTCCCAAGATTAAAAATGTCGCTCAAAGGACACCGATTCGACGACAAAGAAACAGTCGACGAATGCTCTAAAGGCAATACAAAAAAACGAATTCCAAGACTGCTTCCAAAAGTAGAAAGACCGCTGGAAGCGTTTTCTTCAATCAAATGGGGACTACTTCGAAGGATGCCACCAGCCCGATGACGCAGAATAACAGCAGCGGGGAAATATAAAGGAAGGTCGGATACTTTTCGGACAGCACAAGTTAGAAATTTGGACACGAGTGGGCGAACGACCGAGTGCTTGAATAGCTTTCTGTAACGAGCGTTTTATACTATTTTCTCTGTTTCGGTTTTCATTTACATTGTTTATTTATAAAAATAATTGACAATTTTCATTATAGGATATTTTATAGTGGTATGCCGAATACAAGTTTGGCTGAACAATCGAACACCGAACTTAACTGAATATTCGGCCTAATATTCAACATTCAAGCTTGAACACTTTTAAATACATACATACATACATAAAATCACGCGTATCCCACTTAGTGGGTTAGCAAAAACCCGAAAAAAATAAAAAAAAAATTATTAACAGGGAAAGGGATAAAAAAATCATCTTTCGCCACACATTCCTGTACAAACATACTTCGTTCACCACGTCCACATAAAACTTCAGCTGTCTCTACATTCTAATAAAACATTCTTACTAACCATATATCTTCACACCACAACATTTACAAAACAATCATCCTTCGCCACACATTCCTATCCAGGCACACTTCTTTCGCCTCAGCCATATTCATAATCGTATTCATGCATGCTCTTCTTCTCTTTCCACTCGGAAACTTACGCTCCTTCAAAACACTACCAATCACATCCATCCACTTACACACTGGACGGCCACGCAATCGAACACCCTCAACTTTACCAACATATATGCGTTTTACAAGTCGTTCACTCATCATTCTCTCCACATGACCAAACCATCTCAACTGACTCACTCCAACTCTCTTAACAACATTCTTCCTAACCATACATTCTTCATACACCAAATTATTCCTCACGCGATCCCGTCTTGTATACCCACAAACACCACGTAAATACCTCATTTCCACGGCAGTCACTCTCCTTTTATGCTTTTTCGTCCATGCCCAACATTCACTTCCATACATCAAAGCAGGCATCAGCACTCCATTATATACACTTAACCGAGCCACTCTAGATACGTTTACGTTACTTTTAAATGTTGCACTCTTATTGGACCACCCGTTATAATCATTTATAAATAAATAAATCTACCTATATGACAAAATATTTTTCTTTTGAATGAATTAATTCCAGAAAAAAACAAGAAAATCCAGCATTTTCGTTACGTATAACTGAATAATTCGGCTACAACCGAATAAACAAAAAATGGCCGAATTTGCCGAATACCGAATAATGACCGAATATCCGACGCATATCTAATATTGCACGTGTATTTTAAGATATAAACTGTCAAAATTAGCGTAAAATTCGCTAATCAAAAAATGAGGATTAGCTTATCGTGAATCGAGCTGTACGCGTTAAAACATTAGCTGGGAATAAGGCTTTCGTATAAAAATAAATATTTGAAAAGAATATTAACGAAATTCAGAACAGAAAACAATTATTTCTTACCTGTCCAGGTCGGATGAGAACGACGTCTCCCCTGACTAAAAGCGCCCATGGTAAATTAACCAATTCTCCGTCCCTGTAAGTCCACTGTAGAGTTATACAAGGCGAATACGGCGAACACAAATGCGGGTAATTCTCTTTACTCCATTTTTCATTGCCCGTTGCTCTTTGTATCTCCTGTAGAATGATCCTAACTCTTCTTGGCACTTCTTCATGTCTTAATTTTGCTTCATTAAAGACTAGAAACACGTTTGCTGCTAGAATTAAGGCGACAGCGATGAATTCGCAGATGAGAGATTTGGTTTTCTCTTCTTTTGTTAAAAAAGCGACGAAAAGGAGGATTAAATATATGATTATTGATAGTAATGAAGTCCAGCAAAGAGGGGTGTAATAGCTGCTATGGTGAAATGCGTCTTTTATACATAATTTTGTTCTCCTAAAACA
Source organism: Ophonus ardosiacus (assembly GCA_943142095.1). NCBI lineage: Eukaryota > Metazoa > Arthropoda > Insecta > Coleoptera > Carabidae > Ophonus > Ophonus ardosiacus. The sequence continues at coordinate 6,645,296 of OW964835.1, forward strand.
AATATTGCTTATAAATAAACTAAATTTTTACAACAATCATTTTTCTTTTATTTCTTTGAAATACGACATTTTTATATTGTTTACGAAGTTTGCTGTTTCGATTATCATTGTCATCTAATTTAATAATAATAATAATAATAATAATAATAATAATAATAATAATAATAGTAATAATAATTAATAATAATAAAAATAAAAATAATAATATACAGGTGTCTCAGGACGAGCTTACGCTATCTACATTTTAAATACTATTTAATATAATGTAACGAAATTTGGTATCTAGGGGTTATCCGACATGCCCGTTTTAACTAAAATATTTTCAAAGCAGTAGCATTTCCGGTGACCGGAAATTGACCTCAACTTTCTTATTTTAAATAGAATACGCTATATTTTATTTTACCATTGAATGCAGCGGAAAATTTTACATATGAAACAATAAAAACATTTTACTCATGATCAACTACTTCCGGCGTTATTCAACTTTTTTTGATTTTTTGTCTGAAATCCGGCACATTTTCAAAACTCTGTATATCGGGAACGAGATCGAATTTTTATAATCTGAAAAAAGTCTTTTATAAAGGAGACTTTAAGCTACATTATCCATAGAAGAATCCTCGATTATTTATAAAAATGTGACGGGTACGTTACACCAAAATTAGAGTTGAGAAACTTAAAAAAAAAACAAGTTTTTTAAATGGAACTCCCCCTTTTTTATTACATAAATGTGTACTACGGCAAAAAATAAGGGTACTTTATGTAACATGTCCTTTGTTGAAAGTTGATAGAATTTCAGTAAATTAGAAAAACATGTAATCTGGGTATAATTATTTTATTAATACGGATAAGTAAACTGCAAATTTCTTCTCTTTGCGTTTTATCACTTTTTTATAAATGTTAAAATATATTACGCACTTTCAATACTCGCGGATTTTTTCGGGCTTAATGACGCAACTGAACCCGGCTCTTTTTTATTGGTCGACACTATAAGTAGGCGTTCCCATCATCAAACCAGTGACCGCCAGGCTGTTCTCCTGGAGTATTTGGTTATGGTGGTTATGCGGCTACACGCTATTATTTTTACAAATACTTAAATATTAATAAACTATTACTACAATATACTAAATTTAAAACAAGTAAAAGAAAACAAAATGAAATTTTCAAATATAAAGCGATATAACTTTAGCCGCATAACATTGATAAATGGTATTGAACCTCTGGTAACAGCAGCCAAGACAGCACGATTAATGCCATTGCTATCCACCACTGGGTTCGCTTACGTCGTAAGGCGGGAAACACTGGATACCAAATATTTGCCGTTTTTTTTTTCTTCCATAAGAAGCCGAATTTTAAAAAAAGAAAAATTAGGGACTTTCTGTATTTAAAAATACTATAACATATTAAAAAAGACTTACGATCTTTTATCCCGTCAGCACCGAATTATTAATATCGTATTTTATTTTTCTTCGAAGTAAATTTGAAAAATTTAAACCCAAAACAATTTCCACATCAACTTAAAATTAAGGAAGCCCCAAAGTAGTTTTATACTTACTTTGTAATTTGTGTCTTTTCATGCTGAATCAGAACTTGTTCAATGTCTTTATAAAGTCGATCCAAAGCTTCTGTTGTTGTTAAACCAATATTTTTGTCCTCAGCCTTGTCCATTTTGAATGTGAAATCATTCACATTTCTTTAGATGAACTACATTGAATTATATCAACGGAAGATGAGTCTACAAAAATTGGTCACGTATACTCAATATAAAGAAGCAATTATCTAATAAATTTATTTATTTAATCTACGTACTATATAAACATAAATGTTTATATTCGAAGTTTTGTACAACCAACATCACGGAAATAAAATGTAATTATAAAATTCTTTATCACTGATTTCTCACGGGAGCTATTCAGTATCTTGTAGGTGTTATTACGTAACATATTTATAGTTTTTGACTCGAACATGCCGTGCTCAATAAATATAATCTTAAAATATGACCAATATTTTTGCGAGATACTGTACTACATTTATGAGGTCAATTTCAAAATGTATATATTATCTAGATACATATAATATAGTAATAATACAAATGAAATATTCATAAAATGCGACTTACGAGGTGATTTAAGAATAAATTTATATATTTCTACATGATTTTGGCATAAATATCTAATAAGGTTATGTTTTTCTTTGACAGCTGTCATTTGAAAAATTACGTCATTACAGCCAACATGAAAATAAAAAAATATTTACTAAAACGACAAATAAAACAGTATAAATTGTTTCTTACGTTAAAATGCAGTACATTTAAATTTAAACTTATAAATACACAAATAATTCTTAATGAAATTTAAAAAATTCTTGACATGACACTGTCAAAATTGTAAAAATAATAATGGCGGATATTGCAGCGAGAAGAGAAGCCCGCCGTAGGAAAATTTTGGAAAACTCTCAAAACAGGTTAAAATTAATTACTGGAGAACACAATGGCCCAGTATCTGGTAAAACACAAATTATTATATCATAATATGAATCCTATTTGTGCTATCATTTCCAGAAACAGAAACTATACTTCCAAAAGTACAAAACATCGACGACGAAATTAAAATTGAACCACCGGTAGAAAATCAGATCGAAGATTCTACTTATAATCATGATAACCACATTCCGGAGAGTTTATTAAGAAATTTAATTCCAGGAGATGTGGACTTAACGTCTTTCATAACAGAGCAAAACAATGATGTGGTAGAAGATTCGGCCACTGTCAGCTATTTAACGCATTCTAAACTGTATGTAATCTCCCTAGCAATAATTATTAGGCTGCTCTTTATTTTCCAAATGCAATTTTGCGTTAGAGATTCCATATTTTTACCTTTCATAATATTTGAATTGACGATGCAGTTTTATAGATGCAATATGGAAAATGTAAACTCTTTTTTAAATACATTTTTATTGCTAAGTAGGCTTCCGCCAAACAGAGTAAAACTCATTTTAAAGGTATTGAAATTTATTGAAACTTTTACAACAGAATTTTGTTTGTATTTTTTCACGTTTATGATGTTGCATGCGTTTTTAGAGTATTTCATTTGATGGTTTGGTGAAATTTATTGTTAAGTCTGTGCCTTTTATTACATTTGTACAATAAAGCTTTGTAATATAACATATTTTTTTGTTACCACTAATAATAAATGCCATTTAAATAAAACAAAAGTTGATTTTATTTAAATCATGTCTTTTTTCCATAATAATTACCACTATCATTCATATGAATGATGGAGAATGAGAATACATTACTTCTTTTTTCTCATTCATATGAATGATAGTGTGACATCGGCATAAGGTAGATGTGAGAGAACTACTTGGGTCAGATTAAAATTATTGAGAATTATCTGGTACAATGAATGACTTATTTTAGCACCCATAATGATGTTAGAAGGCGCTTCATTTTTAAACGATTTTTGGTGATATGTTATTTCAGATTGGCATTACAATATAAAATTAAAGCTTGTAAGTTTTTGTATAGGGTGTAAATCGAAAAGTTAAACATAGATGTTTAACATGGGAATTCAGTTTTTCTTTTCGCAAGTAATAAAATTAGAGTTTTTATGGGCTTTTAGTCCAGCCATGGATATATGACAAAAAATAAATGAATAAATGCGTTATTTTTAACTGTCTAACGGGCAGATTCTGTAACTGTGATTAAGTTTTAACGACTGGTTAAAATTTGTATACAATAGTTATTGATTTGACAACTAAAAATCAAATTTTTGTTATATATCGACGTACTTGATTGGTTAAAATATTTAACCAGCTGTTAAAAATTAACCACTGACATCCCGATTCACAAAAAAGTTTAAGCTAATCCTTTTTTTTGGATTAGCGAATTCTACTCTAATTTTGACAGTTTATATCTTAAAATATAGTCTAATCTATTCCTAGTATGTACCTTTATTGATAATATCATAAAAATTGATTTTTAAATGCCTGAATAGAATAGAATTCACTAATCCAAAAATGAGGATAAGCTTAACCTTTTTTGTGAATCGGGCTGTGAATTACAGAATAGGCCCTATTTATGACTAAATTTAGATTAGGCAATAAATTAACACAAAAAGGTAAAATGTATTAGTTATAAATGACATTTAAAAATAACACATTTATTTTTTTGTCATAAATCCATGGCTGCCTAAACTAAAAGCTCATAAAAACTGTAACTTTATAATTAAATTTTACGTTTATATGAAGAGCTAGAATAATCGTTTCACGTGATTAACTCTTCTTCGTGTCATTTATTACACGATTTTTGATTTGATTCAAAATTTTAAACATTGCAAATCTCACTTTTACTTCCCGCTACCCTTGGTAAGGAGGTATAGGAATCGTGGTAAAAATCGCATATCGAGATTTTAGTAAATGACCACGTTTTAAGGTCCCTAGAATCCAATTTTAACATTTTTACGATGATGTCTGTAGAATATGTGTATGGATTTTGTCTACACTAACTCAAATACTATCATTCATAAAATTTTGAAACCTTGTATTTCAACCCTATTCTAACATGGAAAGATTTTGGTGTATATTGGTTAACAGGAAATGTTACTTGAAGCTCATAATGGTTTTTCTTCAAAAAATACCATTAAATGCGATTTTTCCGCATTTTATATTATTATGAAAATTAAAGATTATTGAATTTTCTACTGGTATACATTAACACTTTTTCTATATAATTTACAGATAAATTTTAAAAAATAATCTCTTTTATAAATCCCGAAGCCTAAGATAAACAATTCCTTTGTTACATAGTTCATATATCAAATGTATAAAACTGACAGGTAAATGTCATGTTACTAATCACTTCAAATTAATAATGGTGACATTTTAAAATGAAATTAGTAAATAAAGCAATAGTTATATGCAAAGGAACTTAATATAGTTTGCAGCATTAGAAAATATGTAGGTATGTATTTAAATTAATAAAAATTAAATAGTGGGAGGTTTTCCATATCAGATTTTTTCATTTGAAATTTCGACACGATTAAAAAAGAACAATATTGCGTATTTAATTCTCAATAATTCTAGCGTGACCTCGTACTAACATTATTATAGGATTTTTTGCTATAATACTAAATTTATATCAATAATTGATAAAACAAACAAAAAATAAAAACAATGTTAATATTTTATTATCAAACTGTATACTGTATAAAGCAAACAAAACAAATCAAAACTTGAAAATACTTTTCAGCTTTCCCACTAATTTTTTTTTGGCTTCCTCAATTTCATCCACTAATTTATCTTTGTCTCCCGTGCCCTTTTCCTTTTCAGACACAAACTTATCAATATTTATCTCCTTTTCTTTTTCAATATTTTTATCTTGTCGATCTTCACTAATTTTTTCGTCTTGGGTCTTAATTTCGGACGTGTTTTCTTGTGTCGAAGGCAAAGGGCACCCGAATCCCTATTCGGACCGCTTGCCCTTATGTTTGGGTTTCGGGTGTTTCGGTTCTATGAGGGCGTCTTGTCTCACGATGTCTGTATTGCCGAGTTTGATCATTTTTCGTTCCCATTCGACCATTTCCTTCTGGTAATCGCGCATTTGTTGATGCATTTCATCGAGGAATGGTTTTTTCTGAGATTCGGTAAGGCGTGCCCATTCACCGGATAACTGTTTTTGGAATTCTTTGAATTCTATGTTGCCTCGAGACGGCAAGCGAGTTTTCATAAACAAGACGAATGCTGAGCAGGGTTTTCTGGGTTTGTTGTTTTCTTTGCATTTCTACAAATATAAATAAATATACCGAAACGTCGGTTTAATACAGTCGACTCTCTTATCTAAATCTAAATTCGATTTGTAGAGAGGCGAATTCCCAAAATTTAATTCGATTAAAGGAAAGTTCGAATTAAAAAATTCGATTTAAACAATAATTTTTACATATAAAAGCATATACAGTTATGTCAAAAAAATAATTCAATTTAGAGAAAAATGGGGGATTACGGCTCAATCGAATTAAAGGAAAATAGTAAAAAAATACGAATGTATATGCTGAGTAACGAATATTAATAAAAAAAATGAAATGGTATAATTGAGATATTTCGGAAATAAAGGGTTTTTTGTTATAACGCTTCGACACTAATATGAAAATATTTTGATTGGCGACCGAGAAACCGTCTATACATGCATTACAAATAGCGTGTTAGGAGGTGGAATTGCTACCAATGGAAGTTAAGAAATTCAAATTCGAAAGGAGGGGCTAACTAACATTCCTGTACTGCAGTTTTCAAACAGTTTTTATTTTAACATAAATTTCTTGCATTAAACTTAATAATTTAAATACACCTGTAATTATAAAGTATGTATACTTATACAGTGTTATAATATTCATTTATTTTTATATAAATATAACTTAAAATAGCATATATTTCAAAAACATTTAGGTCCATGATGAAAACAGTTTGATATAAAAACACATAAATGTGACGTCACGTCAATCTTTTCAAAATTCGGGAGACCATAACTCGCTTATTAATAGGAATTTTTTCACCGGATTTTCATCAATAGTCTTAGTTTTCCTAATATTTTCAGATGAAATTATAAAAAAAAAAATGGTATAATCCCCCATTGAAATAAGAGATGGTTTGATTTAGAGAGAGTCGACTGTAATAAAAAGTGTTATCAACTCCAAAAACAGTTGATCATCGTTCTCATTCATTGTACGGGATGTTAAAAAACAAGGGTAACAAATTTTGAGGACATATTGTACTGACCAAAATGAGTAAAAAAGCTTAATCAACAGGGGTCTAATTTTTAACTGTTTCCGAAAAAAGGTATTTTGAATTACAATCAACGAAAAACTGATAAAGATTGTGATCAAACGAAATTTTGTCTATCAGTAAAGACTATAACAAACAAAGTTTTATATAAAATATTTTTACGAAGTTATTTGAAAATAAAATATTGGCCAAGGTCGGCACAATTTAGAATTTAAACAAAATGGATAAAAATATTAACAAAAGTTGTATTTTTTTCTACAACCTTGCGAGAAATAAGTACGAAGAATAGCCAATTCCCGAACTAGTGCGAGAATTAACCAATTCCCGCACTAATGCAGAATATAATTAATAACATTTTTTAAATTTATTTGTTGTAAGTTGTAATGAAAATAATTGTCATGGCCACTTGAAAATATTATGTGTAGGTGTCTATGAAACAGATAATCTCAAAAATTTAGAATAGGTACATTTTATAATTTTTATTATTGTGGATGAGAGTAGCAAAAACTAAATAATTATTAAAAGATTAAAATGGCACTTAATCTTTTTAAAAATAAGTGTTTCAATTATTATACAAGAAATATAATGTTTAAAATGATTCAACAGAAATTATGTAACTTATTTACCTTTCTTAATAGTCTTTTTTCCTTATTTTCGATCCTATCTACCCTAGCTTGCTTTAAAAGTTCCTTTTGCTCCTCTGTCAATTGCGTATCATATTCTAATCGTTTTTTCGCATAAACTTCTTGTTCCCTTTTATACTCAGCTTCTAAATTTGATTTATACTTAAAACAAAATCAATTAATAACAATAACGCCGTTATCAAACTGAAACTAACTTGTGAATCAATTTTCTCCCATCTGGAAGCTGATTCTTTAACGATCTCTGTAACTTTAGCGTTTGGATTCAGTTTTTTGATTTCTGGTCGAATCTGAGCCATAAATTTAAAATATGGAGTTAAAGGACGTTTAGGTTTAGGGGGTAAGTTTAACTTTTCCTCTAAATTTTTACGTAGACCTGCTACTTGCTGTATACTAGGAAAATTATACCTAGAAGTTTATTGTTTATAATATTTTCAAATATATAAAATAAACAAACTAACCAATAAACATTTCCCAGCAAATTTTTGTTGCAATTCCCCAGAACATTGCAAAATCGCATATATCTTCCTATTACGGCCATAGTTTATTATACCATATAGAAATATTTATATAAAAAATACTATTTATTAATGACTGTTATTAATAAACAACACCTAACCAAACAGTGCATTCCCAAAATCCGGAAATAAACTGAAAGTGAAATACGACCGCATACCAACATTAAAAATAAATAATAACTATTCTCTATCATAAAAATCTTAAATAAATTACAAAATAATCAATATTAATGAAAGATGTTATAGTTACTTATAATTATTGTTGGTTTAAACAAAAAATAATCGGAAATCAGTTACAAAAACAAAATCCATATATCTAAATATGGCGGGAGTTTACAAATCGTACATCCGATACAAAGTGTTGACTGTTTAATTTATGCGAAGTATTCAATATAAACATCATTACGTAATTTATAGAACTTTGTCGTACTAATTTTTGACATTTCTACAGAAAAGATTTCAACATTCAACAATATTCCTCTTTCATTGTTTGCATTTATTATAGGCGCGTATTTAAGCGGTTATTATTTTATTTAGTTTTGTTCAATATTGAATACTGAACAATTATGAAAAATACTGAACGTTTAATTTAAATACTGAACATAATATTAACTTACTGAACATTTATTATTAATAGTGAACAAATATTATTTAACTGAACATTTATTTTTAATACTGAACAAGTATTATATTACTGGACATTTAATATTAATAAATACTGAACATTAATGAAAAATACTGAGCATAGAATACTATTTATTTAAATATTATGAACATATTTCTCGATATCGTTCCAGAAACTAAAATTTAATGAAAGTACAATGCTAAAGAAGTCTATAGACCGGAAGTATTTATTCAAAATGATTAAAAAACAACTGAATTTGTTATTTTAGTCATAGCTTAATCATCCCTGATTAAGAGTAAATACTACCAGTCATAATCTTTTAATATAATACTTGTTTTTCCTTTTTCTGGCATGCTGATTTTTTATTTCATCTGTAGACCTTGAACTTGCAGATCTTACTCTACTGCCCTCAATTTACATTTAAAAAGTTATTGTTATTTCAAGATATTTTGTCATTCAATTTCAATGTAAATTTAGAAAAACATTTTTCAAATATCTTTATTGTTATTAAGGTAAAGACAACAATGGTTACGACAATGAATTTAAATTTGAAGGTCAGTGTTAAGATTATAAAACATGGAAAACTATGCAGACATCGCAGATAATATTGTTTATTTCGAAACATCTTAGATAATATCAGTCAGTATGTATTTGTTATTCAAAAAATCAAGGATTGCAGTTCAGTGGTAAAAAACAAAACGAAACCAAACATCCCTAGAACCCGGAAATAAGCTGAAATTGTGAAATTTAAAAGACCTCATACCAACATAAAAATTAAAACTTTTTTAGTGTATTTTGACCATTTTGACAAATATCTTATTTACATGACGAAATAATTAAGATAACACTAATGAAATTGTTTATAATTGTTGGTTAAAACAAAAATTAATCAAAAAAACGTTGAAAAAACAACAAAAGGGGTTATGAAAATCTGTCAAAAACTGGCGGAACTTTTAAACGATAAGGAAGTGAAAGTGCAGTTATAATGGGTTGAAACGTTTGCTTTCTACTAATCGCTTGTCACAATCAGGCAGTGAAACATATGATGTGTTCGTGACTGAGTGCTGAATTCATGTCTGCTTTCCAAGTACAAAGAATCAATGACTGTTTTCAACAAAGACAATCGAAATGACAGCTTCAATAATTATTACGTAACCTACAAATCATTGTCATAACCATTGTTGTCATTTTCATAGTAACTGTAAGAAGATTTTAGAAGAAAAATGGAATTTAAAGAAAGTTACACTTTGAGCATTATTTCGAAAAATCTTCTCGCTGGAGGTAAGAAATTTCACCAACATTCCACTTTCATTTATTGACATGTGTTATTTTTATTTCTTATTTATTATGTAAATTATATTTCCCGGCATATTTTCATATCTTATAACTAAATAAACAAAGAAAGATCGCACGGTCTTTTCCGGCATGTTGTTATTTTTTTTTTAACTGCAAATATTTCGTTTTCTTATCATTCGTAAATATATATGAAAATTATCGGCCACGTCAAAACTTCTTTCCACTAAATTTACGGTCATAATACGTGAAATATTGTTGACAATAAACAATAAAATTACTTTTGCAATGTACATATGAACAATTTTCTCTGTGCTACTTATTTTTCAGTTGTGACACCAAAACAAATAAATTAGAAAACATTATTTTCATTTCGTGCGTTTCTCTAAAATGTCAGGATATTAATATTTATGAGTTTTATGCTTATTCAAAGGAGGAATAATTATTTTACAGCGATAATTTAAATACAATAACATTAATCAATAAGCTTTCATTTGTCGGCATTAAATGATTTAAGTAGCACAAATTTTGTTATTACAATCGTTATCAATAATTATAAAAGTTTGTAAAATGTTGATTGGTAACTTTTTCTATGGTTTTATTACTGTTGTTACACTTTGACCGAGAAAAACGATAAATAAAAATAAATAATTTTCTTTTTATTGTATGTTCGCAAAATTTCTCTTTTTGCAATGAAACTGTTCTGTATCTTCTTATGTTATTAATATTATTATACTTTTTGTTTAACGTACTTAACACATAATTTTACGCCCTATGAGTCAAAATATTTTAGTATTTTTATTGTTTTTAGCTATATTATATTGTAGACAAATATATAAAACTAGTTTCAGAATTAGTAATCAGAACTTTTGTAAAAAATGTAAAATTGTATATGTTATTTAGAATTTGAACCCCATTGAATTTTTAATTTCTTTAATTGTAATTTATTATTTATTTTATATTATTGTAATATGTTTTACAAAATAAATAGATATTTATTATATTTTCTCTACAGTTTTTTATTTGAAATTTTGAATTTATACAAATTGCGGAAGACGTTATATTTTTAGTTTATATTTTTAGCAGTTACAAGCGTCCTTTTTCAAGGGTATTCATATTTAAAAGTTCAAATACTTCATCCGAGAAACAGGAATACAAAAAAACAGTTTTACCAACAGTAGAAGAAAATTCGAAACGAAATTACGTCATAAGTTTGGCAGGTTTTAGCAAATATTCAATTTAAAGTTACTTTATAATATTAAAATATCTTCATTTTAAATCAAAAGTAAAGATTTCTTTAATTTTTTTTTTACAAAAAAAACAAACGTTCAAAAATTCAAATTTTCAGGAAACAAAAAAAACTTGTTTCAAAATTTATGACTGTTGGAATTTTTTTTTGAGAGTATAATAAGCATAAAAACAAGGGCTCGTAGTATGATCACGGTTTTAACTAAAACAATTTTAAGAAATGTCAAATTCAAATTTAAATATTTAATTTCACCCTTATGTTTAAATAACGATTTTTAAAAAAATATTTGTTTGAATACAAACTATATTGTGCTTTAAAATCATATTTTGATAAATTTAATATTATTTATTATTGTTACTAAATAATGAAATTTTACATTTCTTAAAACAGCGTTTTAGTTAAAACCGTGATCATACTATGAGCCAAGGTGTTCAATTTGAAATTTTATTTTATACATCCTTGCGGCCTCAGCAACTAAATTCTATATTCGTGATAAAAAGTAGAACTTCAGTACCTTCATATAACTATTAACAAGTGGGTCAACTGATATGGGATGGGTTCTTAAGAAATTAATAAACGTAATATAAATTAATAAAAGAAAAATCTTACATACATACCTTCTTTTTAGGGGTAGCTGGTATGCTATCAAAAACAACAGTAGCTCCTCTAGATCGAATAAAAATCTTAATGCAAGCACACAATCGACATCATAGCAAACACGGAGTACTCAGAGGGCTTAAACATATTATCGCTCATGAAGGATTTTCAGCCCTTTACAAAGGAAATGGTGCCCAAATGGTTAGGATATTTCCGTACGCGGCCACGCAGTTTACGGCCTTTGAAGTCTATAAAAAGGTAATAATAAATTAGGATATAAATAGAAAAAAAAAAAAAAAAAATAGTGTGATACAATAAAGAAAACCCAAGATGTTCAATAAATTTGTACAATATTGGTTATTAGGTTTGTTCGTACAACAGTCAGAAACCGTCATGAACCATTCTGAGCATGCGCATCAGTTGAAAAATGTTCGCGCAACAGAAATTTTAAATTACGATTAAAAATAATTTGTTCGTTCAGCAAAATATTTTAATCCTTAATCAGTTTCCAACCGTCAGAATAGTCCACGGATTCTAAAGAAATTTTTAATTTGTGACATGCGCACTGGAATTTCTGGCTATTAGCGAGCATTGTTGTTCCTACAAGTACTTGTACTATTGACAACTGACAAGCTGCAATATGCCATCTGCTGGGAAAAATATGAACTTTCCAGTTTAGTACTGTATTGTGACTGTATGCTTGAGTTACATGTGGTTTAATCTTTTGATGTGAATAGAAATGGGAAAAAGTCATACTAATTGTTGTGTATTCGGATGCAACTCAAGATTTGGTCGAGACACAGGCATTGGGTTTTATAATATTCCGAAACATGGCTAAAATAAAGTTAAATTTACGACAAGTGTAGGTGTTGAAATGAAATAACGAAACATATGAAAGTTTGTTCTCGTCATTTTAAATCGGATGATTACATATTTCCTAGAGAGTAAAAAATTCAATGTTCAGATTTTGTCTTAGAATAAAAAGTTCATGTTGTGTTCGTTCTAATTAACCAAACGTGTAAACCCAAGAACAGTAAACGCCAGTGACATTGCAATGCAGTAAATGAAGTAGTAGAGGATAATATTAATAATACATCAAGACCAGCATCTAAATTGTCTGAAGAACTCGCTGAATGTATTTTGATTTCATGTGGCTTCGCAGTTATAAATAGTATGTGGTTAGCATTTATAATTCGCTCACCTGCAATCATCAATTTCGATTGATTAAATATATATGAAATTATAAATACCTTCTATAAACATATAGAATTAGCTGTTGCTTCCAGATATCTAAAATGTTCCATGATAGCTAGCCTCATTTTAAATGAAAAAATTGTTCTTGTTGTTTGCATTCATATGTCACAACATTGCGAGTACTAATTCAGAAACAGCTGATCGGTCCGATGGTGCTGCCGCCATCGGACATGTCAGTTCTCAATACCGTGTTTTTAAACTATAGACAGTACGGTGGACAGTACTAGACGAAGTCACATTTACACTGCTAGAAGTTAGCAAAAAAAATCACTAGATTTATTTGGCGGGGGAATTGAAATGTTGAAATGAAGGTCACGTCAGCATTTATACTTTCCAGGTTATATTTTCATTAACCAAAACTATTATAGATAATCTACTTAATTTATTCATATAAAATCATAAATACATAACTTTTAATTATAAATTTATTAATTGCATAATTTTTTTGTAATTCCTTGATGAAAAATTTATATATTATAACTTGTTTTTATTCGTGAAATATCACAAAAAGAGAAATTAAACAAAAAACATGTGCAAATTCAACAAGTGATTTGACAACTACTGAGAGTTTGACGTTTCAATTACGTTTGAAGGTTAACTTGAAGCGCAGCAGCCAATCACAGGCTTTGATTTTCTCACTAGAATTTCTAGTTACTGTCTATAGTTTAAAAACAGAGTATAGACAAAACGAAAGAAAAGGAATATTAACATTTATTATAAATTCTTCCAAACCACTAAATATTTGCTATATTGTCATGTAGATTCTCGAGTGTAAATTTAAGAGAACTAGAAATAAACGCAGAAAGTAAATTTTAAACAATAAAGTAAGATTACAGTATTAGGTGACAGATAAATGCCAACAACAACAATTAACACAAGATAAAAACCTTTCTCTTTATTCCAGATGGTAGTAATAACAATAACCTTTAATTTTATTCGCAGAACCCAAAAAATTGCAATCAGTTTGAAATCAGTTTCAGACTACGCAGTACTGAAAAATTAGCAAATCGTTGCGCATTTTGTTGTGCGAACAAACCTATTGAACAATATTATTGAATGTATGGACAGCATATTTAAATTTTGTCGTTGGCAGAAAGTGTGGATCTAAAAAATTATGAAATTTTTTTTAACCACAATTTACAGGAAAAGTATTTTTTGATTTATATTTTTTTATTAGCCACGTATTTGGTTTTTTTTTTACCCTGTCACCAATAAAGATGTATGTTACTATAAATGACATAAATGTGATTTAGAATTCAGGCAATGTTAAGTATAATTTTCTGAAGGACTTTTCTTGGAAATTCCAGGATGCAATTTCGGGTATTTTTCAATCATTAATAGGGATAGCATTAATATTATTGCACAATAATATTTAAAGTCTAGGGCCCAGAAATTCGTATTTTTATAAAAAGCAGTAATTTAATAAAAAAGTAATTTTCTTGTTGACATTGTATGATAAGAAACTGATTAAATTAATTAGTTTGAAAGAAAGATCGGAAAATTATATTGTACAAGAATAAAAGCATGAAATATGTGTTATAATTTAATCCATAAATATGAACATATTATTAAAGATTTAATTTTAAAAACAGATAACTGTTTTTGTAATATATTTCTTTAGGCGTTTGTTATGTTTATAAATACTACATAAAAAGAACTCAGCAAAAAAATTGCTAATGAAGTGTTTGTTATTATTATTATGCAGAGTATTATATAATACAAAGTATACTTTAAATTTAAATTAGGTAAATTCTATTTATGGAATCTCAAGGATAAGTTAAGTGTAAATTAAACATCACAAATTCATTCTACACGTTTTTTAATTTAATTTAAAAAAATCTGATGTGATCAACAACAGTACTGCTTTGCATTAGTTAATGAGACATCATATCCGGTTAGCTGACTATAATTAATTTTAAAACAATTATTTATTCATTTATACGAGAATCATGCTATAATCATTTTATTCATTGTAAAGTAACAAAATCAGGTAGGCCGTGGAAAACAATATTTCCACAACATTTTTCATTTGAAATTAAATTCCAAAAGTTAAGTTCATTAAATTGAATGAAAAAAGTGCACTTTTTAATGCAAACGGGTGTATAAATGAAACTAGGAAGCAATTTTTTTCACACATACAGTATTGGCCATAAAGATAGCAACTTAAAAAAAATTCAATTGCTCTAATGTAAAAATTGGGATTTCAGAAATAAATTAGTGCAGTATTAGTGTCTTGAACCAAGTTTAATTTACATTAAAATAATTTGCATTATATTAACAAAAATTGATTCACTTGATAACAATTGGAGATTTTATCAATCGAAACTTTGTGTAACTCAAAAAAAATAAAGACAATGAAAGTTCGAAATACTTCTTTTATTCTTAAAAATTGATTTATGTGCAAAAAAATATTTTTTATTTGGACAATAAAAATAAACTTTTATAAAATTAATATAAAAACTAAATTTTCTAATATTTAGTGTAATAACCGGAACCACGAGAATTTATTCCTTCTTCTCGTTTTATCATGAATTCAAGTAATTTTGTTATTACATTTCTATCAATTAATCTTAGTTCATCACTAAATAATACTCTTTTCCACATGTCAGTTGTCTAGTTTACATGATTTTCTGCAAAAAAATAATCGGGCCTTCATGATCTTCTTTAAAAGAAGTGGTTTCTTTGCAGGCCGACGACTATAAAGTTCTCCGGCAACTAATATTCTTCTTCCCTGTCTTGAAGATATTTTATCTTTAACATTACTTAGTAGAAAGCCTAAAATTTTCTTTGATGATAACAACGGATTTTTAACGATATGTGTTTTATCATTCTCTCGCTTCGGTTTGATGTTTTTTTTTTGTCTACTAGAAATAGTAGAAGGTTCAATATTACCCTTCCTTCGAAAATGGATTATTATTCGTGCTATTGTAGATTTATGCAAATTAAAGTTCTTCGACATTTTATTCCGCAAAGCACCATTTTCATATAATTTAATTATTAAATTGCGAAATTCTTTAGTCAAAGTCTTATTACGACCCATAATTTTGAAGTACTAATTTATATTTTTTAAACAATTATACGATATAAACGTTGAAATTGAGAAAATAAAGACATTCATTATGTAGTTGCTATTTTTATGTCCAGACAAAAGTAAGAATTATGCAAATTAAATAAATTCTATAAATTTAATATAAATTATTTTAACATAAAATAAACTTATTTTAAGAGGTTATTCTTTATGTAATTTATTTTCAATATTCTTATGTTCACTTCAGAGAAATAGAAATTTTTTAAAAGTTGCTATCTTTATGGCCAATACTGTATACATGTAAAAAAAATTGTATACAACTAGAATAAAAAGCGTCTCATGGTAATTTCGAGTAAAATATTGATGTTGCACAAATAACTAATTTACAAAATAAATATTACCTAAATGAGTGAGTCTTATGTCCCTCGAAAGTCGAAACGTTAAATTGAATAATCGTGAATAAACTTATGTATTATTTTACTTGTGTTAGTATTTAGACGGCTTGTACGGAGAAACATCCCACTCCGATAAATTCGTAGCTGGAGCAGCCGCTGGTGTCACAGCAGTCACCCTAACCTACCCCTTAGACACAATTAGGGCCCGTTTGGCTTTCCAAGTTACTGGGGAACACCGGTATAGTGGAATTGTCCACGTTGCTGGCTCCATATTCAAACAAGTAAGTGAAAATGAGTTAAACCTGCAAAAGTTTTTTTTATTACTAATCATAAATAGATTGGATAACCAGAAATGGGTACTAAATAGTGATGTATTTATTTAGACACAAGATGGCGCCTATGATATGTAGATATACCGGGTGCCCCAAGCAAACCTTGACATAGGTATTTAACATGGGAAAACAGATTTTGTAAATAAAAAGGGTCTGGCAGAAAATTAAGCCATTATATTGAACATACAGTACATTACATCTTGTACATTATTTAATATTAATTACTTTAATATTATTGCATAAATTGCAATAAATTATAAAAGTTTTCAAATAAATAATTGTTTTACTTTTTACCTCTCGCTAAGAGAGGTATTGGAATCATGCCAAAAATCACATATTCAGATTTTAATGAATAAGCACGTTTTAAGGTCACTAGAATCCGATTTTAATATTTTTATGATGTCTGTGTGTGTGAGGATGTGTGTATGTGTGTGTGTGTGTGTGTATGGCTGGATGTTGGACGGACGATTCCTCAAAAACTATAAGACATAAGCCCTGTTTAACTATGAATTCCTCAATCTGACATTCCTGGGAAGAGCTGAAAAGGTTTTGGTAACAATTGAACAACCGGAAGTAGTAGTTTTTAAAAGAAATTGTTCCAAATATTAATTTTTGATATTACTAATTTCGAAGAATAAAATTCTACACCTGATACATTTAAATTTTTTATTAGGTATATCTTCTATAAATTTAAAGATAAAGACGCTATAATATATAGAATATTGGAAACCAGTTGACAAATTCAAATGTTTATAACATAATTTGTAAATGACAGATTTCAGTGTCAAAAATCAACAGTTTTAGTGACATTTTGATAGCTTTTTCTGGGAAGTACATTTAATCTTTCTTATTGTTTTATTAATTAAATATTTGAAATTATAGGTAATATGCATATATCCATCAGAAATACCGCCAATCTGGTTAATGAATTGGAAGAATCTCTGAAGTTTAGAAACTTCCTCATACAATGAAAAATAGATATAATTAGAATTATATGTGTGCAGAAGACATGTTAAATACAAAAAAAACAATATTTGGGAAAAGTGTGATATTTTGTTATAAAACGATGGTTCGAAAGGAAAGTGCAATACAATACTTATACAGCCTAATATGGAAATGGCGAGAGGTATTGTGCTGGCAACAACATATTTTTTATTATGCAATATGAAAAGATTTTCAAATGTCAGCTTGGCGCAATGGTTAACACAGCTGCCTCTGAAATTTTAGATTGCGGTTCGATTCCCCTTAAAGATAATTATTGAAGATAGGCCCCATGTTGATTAAGCTTTTTTTTACTCATTTTAGCATATCAAAATATGCGAATACAAAGCAGATTGGCACACCCAGAAAATGGGTAATAAGACTTCAAAATATATTTATTATTAAAATGAATAATATTTTTATTTAATTAATTTTAAATGTCTAGGCAAATTAGTTCGCAAATTGTACTTATTCATTGGCCAATCTGTATCAATAAAATCAATTTAAAATTCGTTTGTAATTTGTTATGATTAGGCCAATACTTGCATGCAATTTAAGATGTATTATTAACCACAATAAAACAATTCCAAACAATACATTTCGATGTTTAACTTTGAACATGTGCTAGTAAATTAGCTATAAAAAACGTCGTATATTATTACTAAATAAGTGACACTTGTTTTACATACTTATTACAGGAATGTTAAATACAAACATAAGATTTTAATAATATTGTTATACTCTTTTAAAATAGTAATGGGAATATTTTTATAAACAAATTATCCAGCCAATCAAACGATTTATGTTATCGTTTAGGGAAATTTTAAATTTCTATATATTTTTATAGTATACAGGGGTAACAGAAATAAGTACATTAAATTTAACCAGTCATAGAACTCGTCGAGAGCAACAATATTTCTTAGTAACTTTTTTTGTAAACCTTCTAGATATTGTGCTAAAAATCTTCAAAGTTTTATAAAAAAATTCATTACTTTCCTAAAAATTATAAAAAAAAATGTTACTAAAATATATTGTTGCTCTCGATGAATTCGGTCAATGTCACTTACTTTTTTCTGCTTCACGTTCACCAGTATATGTCTTGAAATTGGAAATATTATACATAGTCCGTGTTTACAACCGCGAAAGTTTATTAGCAAATTTATGAATGAAAAGTTGCATCTTTCAAATTATTTTATATTACTATATTTATTAAATGAGATGGAGTTCTTGATTTTATAAAAAATCGACAATTTTATTTTCAAATGACCCCAATTGAATTTTGTCTCATTGTATATGTTAATACTTATATCAAACATTGCGCTTATAGATATTATTAACGACGTGTTAAAAGTGCTTTTATAGGCTTATAAGAACACCGAAATAAAAAAAAAAAATTAATTAAGGAGGTTCGAGCGATTCTCGTGTAAAAATTAATTTTCAACTTTATGGTTTCAAATTTTGTAATTATCACGAATGATATCTTATCCAACTATTCTAAAAAATAAAAAAAACATTCCACCGTCTAGTTTCTTATAAATCCGCTTATAAAGTTGACGTTTTCAATGTTCTAATGCATAAGCTCTTACGGCAGAAACATTTCCGTAGATACTTTCTTTTATTTGTTTTATATTTATATTTCCAATTTTGATGAACAAAAAACAAGTATAATAAAACTGAAGACTTGTAGTATATTATGAGAAGTTTATAATGCCTTTTTACCGCTCAAATTAATCTGAAAATTAATGTTGAACATTATGTTCTCATTTTACATCGATAGTTGCAGAACAGATGAAGAATGACTTGGCAACGTTGCACGTCCCAGCTGATATAAAGGAAAAAAGATTGGAGTATAACTTGTAGGTATATTATAGATAACTTTTTTCGAATATAATAAAGGTATTTATTTTTGTGATTTTTAAAATTTGTGATTACTGAAATTGATAGATAAATTTAATATAATTTTAAATACTGAAGTCATTTCAGTACTTTTTTTGTTAAATACAAATTAATTATGTACTTATAGGCTCAATACACATTTATTAATTGAAATTATAAATTTTTACAACTATTTTAACAATTAAAAGAACAAAAAAATATAAATATTATTTTGACTCATTAGTTTCGCTCGAACCTCCTTAACGGTGTTATATTAGTTCTTATTATTGGTATTATGCATTTGAAATTATTAATTGTAGTATTTGGAAACATTATCAAGAGCAAAATTAAACAAAATTTTGTAGTGATAAATGAAATATATCATTACGGCATATTATCCATTTCTGAGTGTGCCAATCTGCGTTGTACATAGATATCGGTAACGATGAAGACATATTTCTACCGTGCGGGCGTTTTCCAGGCGCCACCTTACGGGCACTCATTGCTGGCATGGAGAGTGTACCGTGATGATATGTTTATTTTTTTTGTGTTCTAGGAAGGTGGAATCCGCGCTCTATACCGAGGTTTCCTCCCTACCTTATTGGGTATGGTACCCTACGCCGGATTTTCTTTCTACTGTTTTGAATATTTAAAATACGGCTGTATGAAATACCTGCCCGGCTTCACGTGCACGCCTTGTAAAATTAATACAGGTAAGATGTCACGTAGACCTAAGTGGATACGTGAGACACTTTAAGTAGCGGTGAATTATTCGTAGAAGTAACGGTTTTAAGGAGAAAGTGATAATGAATTTAAATAAATATCTGGGAGTGTTTAAATATTTCTCTGCAGTGTACGTGTTAAGTTAGTTGGGGGTCATTTCACATTTTTCGGTTTATTTATAGGCGTTTAACGTGGGAAATCATTTTTTCTTTACGCAAAACTTCCCATTAAATTTAAGACAAAAGTGTTTCAAATAAATGTTGCAGAGAATTAAATTCTACATCTAAATCACTAATCAGGTTGTACAATAAGATGTAAAATCCAATTTGAAATTATCTAAATATTGCTTATTTGAAGAGAGCCATGGAATTTAAACAAAATTGCAAAGAAATGCATATCGTAGAGTACAAAATAAAAATAAATAAAATCTGTACAGTGATTTAGATGTAGATTATGAAAACAAAATATTTTTAGGAACTTAGGTAGAACGTATTTATCTATAATTTTTATTTGATTATTTTTTGACATGAAATGTTTCATTATCTGTCATGTGTCAGCGTTTTAACCTATGCTGGCATAGTATTCCCTGGGTTGCATTATTATAGTAAGAATAAAGCTCTAGAGATTATTCTCAGGAATAATTTCTGTAGCTTTTGTTTTATCAGATGGTAATCAACACATAAATAAAATGAATGAAAAACACCGATTTAGCGATGTTTCTAATCATGAAATAAATCAAAAAATTATAGAAACCACATCTGGAAACTCCGTAATTAATAATCACTCGGTATGAAGGCGATTATTTATATTTATTTTGCCCTGTCAAAGTTATGTTCTAGTTGTCAAAACAAGACTTGCCAACTGCACCATGTAAATGAATGAATGAAGCTAGTTAATTACGACAGTAGATGGCGACACAATAGCAAGAGTGGATTTACGATGTTTTAAACAAATTTGTAGATCAAAAAATAATCTAATTAAATATAATTCGAGAGTTTGAAAAAATTAGAAAATAATTCTCCAGTTTCTTCGTGACTATTGCCTGGCAACAAGTTTTCGAAAAAGCTGTCTAATTATTTTCAATTTATTCTCACTATCTTGTTATATTACTACCGATATTTTTTTTAAATGACCCCATTATTGAGAATAAGGCATTCATATTAAATAAATAACTATTAACTATTTTTCTTTGAAGGCGGTTTAGTCCTAACCGTCCCAGCCAAACTCCTATGTGGTGGTTTCGCCGGTGCAGTCGCCCAAAGCATCTCATACCCTCTGGACGTAACCCGTCGCCGAATGCAGCTAGCCATGATGAACCCCGAGACCGAACGATTTGGAAATAGCATGTTCCGAACGATCTTTCTCATTTACCGTGAACATGGCATCTTTAGGGGTTTGTACAGAGGAATGAGTATCAACTACTTGAGAGCTTGTCCAATGGTCGCTGTTTCGTTCTCCACTTACGAAGTTATGAAACAGTTGTTGAATTTGGACACTGGGTTAAAGATTGCCACATAGGGAATGGGTGAATTTGTGGGGAAGTCTTCAACGCCCGAAGATTCATATTCCGAATATTCAACAATATAATCGCTCACCGCCAGAAAATGCTTCGCCCGAATCATTGAAAATCGAATACGTGGGCATGGCTTAGTGGCCAAGCGGAGGTCTTTATGGGTTATGTTTATGGTGGTTGTGCAGATATAAAATAATATAGATCGCTAAACCCGTATGCTAGCTTTGTAATATCTAACGCTAACTGCGTTTTTTGCAGCATTTTATAAGGCATACTTACTTTTCACTTTAATTATCAGTATGTGCAAAATATCAATTTATTGTAGTTTTCTCTATGAAATCGGCCGTCATTTTTATAAACTTCAACTATCTATTTTATTTTTTATCTGTGGATGGTTGGTTCAGGTTAGATGTCAATACGCTTTCGTGCAATTCGCGATTATGTTTTTGAATATTCGGGATTTGAATGATTCTCTCTAAGATTTGAATATTCTGATTTGGAATATTCGGGCGTTGAGTATGCACCCAATTTGTGTAAATAATGGGAGAAAATATGGTGGAAAAAGTGGTGGATCACTATAAACTTTCCATTAGTATAATTTTTTATTTATTGCTTTAAATAAGTTAAGTATGTATACTCTTTCTCTTTTATATTATAATTATATATGTTTTAAATTGAAACTATAATCATTTTAAATTAAAATTGTTGAACAATATGGGCTTCCAAAAATATGGGCACCTTTTCTTTGTCAAAACATTAATTTTTACAAGTTTAAATTTCGTATGTAGTAAAAATAACGAAACCTTAAAGTTACAAGGTTGTATTTATTATAAAAGTTGCATTTCTATATTTTACATTGTTGTTTAATTTTAAATCCAATATTTATTGATAATAAGGGTTTCCAAGTTTTCATTTTTTAATCTGAACATAAAAATGTCAGACCTCTATTTTGTATTTTCGCCAAAAAGTTTCTAATATCCAAGGAAAAAATTATTGAACTTTCAATTAATGAGGACCGAGAAAATCGACGGCGCGTGTGACGTCACCTATATCAAGAACATATCGTCCAACGCGAACATGGAGGCATGGCCAACATCACTGAATTGTGCTTATTATGAACGTCTCAAAGGTCACTAAAATTACCCAAACCAAAATTACAGATCGAGTAGGTCAAGTGGCGCCAAAGCACGGAGTAATGATGTACTATTTAGAAAAATAATCTGTGAAAATAAATATTGAATTTTAATATTTAAACACATACCGACACTATCCTCTTAATTGAAATAAAAATAACTAGATGTCGCCACTATCCGTACCAAATTTCATCCAAATTTGTAGAAAACTCCCGACAAAATTTTATATGGTAAAACAAAGATTTGAAACGGCCGTAATAAGCGTAGCGCAATTAAATGAAGTTGGCCATGATGGAGGAGGTGAGACACGCCCCCGGCTGGTGCCATTAGCCAATAGCATTTGTCAGTGTCCAGCACGTCACAAACATGGCTCAGTACTGAATTTTAAGCGCGCGATTTAAATGCATTAAAGTTTCATTTTAATATTAGGGTAATAAAAATCAGAAAATTATTATTACTTATAAATGATGAACATTGATAGTCAATAAGTATTTTTTTTTAAAGCCGTAGACTTGGAAATCCCTATTGCAACAAAAACTGACCAATAATATTGAATTTAAAGTTTTTACAAATTAGTAGGTGCATCCATATTTTTGGACGATACTGTATATAAATATTTATTGAAATACTGAGTATTATATTTCAAGCGGTATCCAATAGTTACTTTTATTAAGGTAGGAACGTATTGGGTCAGATTAAGTCCGTACTAAAATCTAGAACGAATAAATCGGTATAGTAAAGATACAAGTAGATTTTTGAAAAGTGTATATTTTAATTATACTGTACTTTAGCGCAAGAAATCAACATATCTTAATTATTTTATACCATTCCAATTTAGAGCAAATTTATGTACATAAAACAAAATAGGGAATTATTATTTTTAATTAGTTTTATACACAAATAATTGTGTATATTTATTTAAATACTCAGTATTAAATTCGACAACAATGTTTAACAACAAAAAAATGGATTATCGTATCGGTTATTTCTTATTGACGCACGATTTTCTGGATTGAAATAAGTACAATTTTACTGGCTGGAGTAGACATTTTAAAACTAGCCGCAATCCAGTAATAGTTATTAATGTCATTAGGCCGATATGAGGCAAATAACGGACGCGGCTGAGGTTTATAATCAGCCGAGTTCGTTATTTGCATATGGGCCGTGTGGTGTTCAAGATTTTTCGTAATAACATAAAATTTAAACATTTAGGAATAATAAAATTCCTCTCTTTCTGTCATACTGAACAATTTTTTTGTTGATTTATAAATTCTCCGTGACAACAGTCCATCAAAATTCTGTTATTTTTCTAGAAACACTTGATCGTTAATTGTAGGCGAATGTTATAAAAAATAACGGTCGCCGGCCGTTTCACTTTTGTTTTTAGTTCTGTTATAGTAGCAATATTTATTACGAAAAATTATGTAAAGTCGCATTATGGAATAGTGTTAAAAATAATGGACTCATCTTTTTTAAAAAAATTTGTTAAATATTAATAGTGATTGAGAAAAAAAAAACAATTTAAGCTTCGCAAAAGTTTTAATGCCTATTTTTAATTCTATTAATATTTAAGAAATTTAAAAAAAATCAGATACGTCAATTTTAACTTTATTTAATAATACATTTCATTTGTTTCCAGAGATTTTACAAAACTAATACCAGTTTCATAAAAAAATAATGTACGATTAAAATTTAGATAGTAACTAAATTAATTTTTTCAAAATCGTCAAAAGTTCAGAAATCAGTACTAAAGCACACTAAAGTAATCCATTATACGACGGTTTCATACAAATGCAGTGTTGCCAACTTCATGATAATTATTATACATATAAAATAATAAAATGAAGAGGTTTGTGATAAAACACACTGACTGGTAGTATTTACCCAAAATTTTAACTAATTACCATGACTACCATATAAAAATACATTGAGGTGATTAAAAAACAAGTGAATTTGTTACTTTAGTCAACGCTTAATTGCCCCTTTGAGTAAATACTATCGGTCATTATTTTGAGTGATCATTACGATAACTTCAATGTCCGGAGGTTCGCAACACTGAATATAAGTTCGTTTGTTTGACTGACAGCAACTGTCACAGTAATAACCTATAAAACCTATAAAAATAAAATATTCCTTTCATTTTCACAAATTTTCCATTTCAAATCAAATGTAATATGCACCTGGGCACTGAAGTTCCTTTTTATCACTCATATGGTTTATTTTCCTTGGCCTTACGGCCTCGGCAACTAAATTCCACATTCGTAATAAAAAGTAGAACTTCAGTATCTAGATACATAAATAACTATTACCGTATACAATAGCACAGTAAATTAAATTTAGGTAACAACTAAATTTTAATCGTAGATTAAACATTTTATAAAACCGGTCCCTAGTCCAATAAAATAGTATTTTCATACTAAAAAATATTTGGAAGATGTCTATTTCCTAGGTGGTAAAATTTGGGTGAACTATATTTAAAAAGTTAATGGTATTTGAGGCAAAAATAAAATACTGCGTATAGATAAATATTTATATTTTATATGGATTGTTTTGATGCCGCATTTGTTAACATGTTCCAAAAATCCAGAAAATTGTTTCAATCATAATTTACTTACATCATAAATAGACATATTTTTTTACTTCACATCATTCCATTCTAGGACATATTGTACTTGCAGCAAATGACAAATTATTTATTACTTCATGTAAAATATTTTGTGTAGAATAGTTTACAGATAGTAAAATTTGCGTCTAGTCTTTGGATTGTTATTTTTCAATGCAGAAATCTCTTCTATTATTAGAACAGATGCCTGCTCGCATTTTTTGTTGGAATGTTTAATTTTCATTTTTGTTACAGTGACATTTATGCACCAAAGAAAAATATTTTCTTATATGCATTTTATTTTCTTTATTTGTTATTTTATAAAGATTTATGTATAAATAAAAGGATATTATGGAAAAATATTTATGTTTAAAATTGTTGGGCTTGATTGTATTTAATTATATAGTGGAATTCTCTTTTGAAAGTACTCAAGTCAATTGATATTTAAAAATGAAATTTCAAAAGAAATTTGTATACGGCACGATGAGTGAAATAAAATTATTTTCGATGTTAATGTGAGTTTTTTTTTTAATATCCATCCCGTGAATGTTGTTTCCAGATGTGTACTTTTATAAATAATACCATATGTTCATGTTTTAAAATACTTACAAAAAATACTAAACAGTTAGGTATATTAATCAATTATTAACTATAATAATATGTATTGGAAAAATATCAATAGTATATTAAAGAACAAGTTTTATAAGACATGTTTTTTTCGCACGCGTCAAAGTTTAGAAAACGAGCCTTGGCGAGTTTTCTAATTGACAAGTGCAAAAAAAAGTCTTATAAAATGAGTTCTTTATACTATTTTTTAGATTTTGCGCCTTTTATATACTAAAATATTGTAAAAAACTGCTAATATTAAACCGAGTCAATTTAAGGAAATGTTGCAAGTGAAATGTTGTAGTTGGTATCACTGAACTGACCACATTCAATTATTATTTAATTGAACATTTGAAGGTTAAATTTAAGTATTTGTAGTGTTCTGTGAATTTAAGTGATCATCTAGTACCAACCTTCTAAAACAAAAAAATGCGTATCGAAATGAAGGCCATTACGATACGCAATTGCGTATCGTAATGACTTCATTATGGACGCAAAATCTAAAAATATTTTTTAAAGGTTCATTTATCAGATTTTTTAGTAATTTGCAAACTTTTTATTGTAAGTTAAATAAACAATATTGAATCGGATTATTGACAGCAATGATCAATTTATTATTTGACAGTTCATTTCGTTTCAATTTTGTGTATTTAACTGACAGTTAAAATTTTAACTAGATGTTGTAAAACACAGTTTGTCTCAAGAAAAATGGTAGTAGACAGATTACTAAACACTACTGTACAAGCACCATATCGCCATGGCAACAGAATATCGTTTTCATTTATTTTCAAAAGTATTTTCCGGTTTTATTATATTAATGTATAAATTAGACATAGAAAATTAAACTGAAATAGATTTTGGCATTATTACAATATTTTTAATAATTTCACTGTTTAATACCCATTAGTGGGTGTGCCAATCTGTTTCTATTTGCAGATTTCGATTATGACATCTGACCAATTGAGGGCTGGAAATAATTTTTGAGTTTTCATGTTTTATAATAGAACGTATTGTAACGTGCGTGCTGCCGACGCCACTCGTCGGACAGATTTGGACTTCGGCGTAATTACCGCGCGCGTGCAGCTGTGTAAACAAACGTCGCGATAAGCTTAACAACCGCGCGCCGCAGGTAGCTGACGCGTGTGTTGAATGACCTTGTACTACAACGTTTATGGAAATATTCTAGAGTATCCTAGAGTGAATAGCGAGCGACATAAAAGGGGAACCACTCTGTGTGAGTCAGTTGAGTTTGAAATCTGATACGTGTGAGTCTATAACCGACAGTCAGTCTGATACCAGTCTGAGCCTGAGAGAAGGCAGTCAGTCAAATGGAGAGGTTGGTAATATAAAATAAATATAGCGATATACAAAACGCGTAGACAGTCTACAACAGTCTGCAACTGACCGGTAGTCTAAGGTTGGAAATAAATGGAAATAGTGAAATAAATAGTTAGTGATATAAATAAATAGTGAAATAAATAAATGTAGTGAGATAAATATTGTTTAAATAAATAATCTTATGGCTGGTTGTACCAACGTAACTTAAATATTAAACTTGGCTTAAATTGACAATATTGCATCGAAATGAAGTGTCAAATGAATTATAATATATTGCTGTCAAAATTTCGATATGCATTTTTTTTTATTTAAATCTAGCTTAATTTAATCCTTGTTGGTGCAATTGGGCATTAGTGTTAAGAATTTAATAATATTCTTAGAACCGGTATTATAAACGGCCAGTTAAATTTAGTTCCGTAGTAAATTTAATTAAATGAACAAATGCAACGCGAATATTTGACAGCAATGATGCAATGATTTAAATGTCATAAGAACATGGAAGTAATTTAATTGGGCATTTATAATTTCGGCCTTATGCCCAATTGCACTAACATGAAATTAATTTTAATCACGTTTAATCTACGTTTAAATAACAAATGCAAATCGAAATTTTGATAGCAATATAATTCATTTGACATTTCATAACGATTCAATATTGTTAATTTAAACCGTGTTTAATACCGTGAGTATTTTTTAACGTGAAACATTGGGTTTGTCATATCCATAGTTACGATTCAACATTTGATTGACAGCAATGTATTTGCGTGTCCTATTTAAAATGAAACATAGGGAACGAATTTGACATTTGATAAGACGTCAGTAGAGGTTAATTTTGTTTAAATAATTATACCTGCTTTCCAAATTAAATTTAGTGTACCTTGTGCTCGAGTGATTTTCTAACTTGGCTAAATTTCTTACAATATTTAAATATAATACTCTGTAAAATTCATTCCCTATGTTTTCAATGAGACAGGCAAATATATTACTGTCAATCAAATGTCAAGTCGTAACTTATAGGAAAATTCAGCGGTTATCTGTCATATTGACAAGACGTCATTAGAGGTTAATTTTGTTTAAATTATTATACCTTTTTTCTAAAAATTAAATTTAGTTGCAAAAAAAAATATTGTGTGCCCGAAATATGTTTAGTGCTCTCGAGTGGTTTTCTGATAGCTAAATTTCTGACTTAGCTAACATTTGTCAAATTCGTTCCCTATGTTTCATTTTAAATGGGACACGCAAATACATTGCTGTCAATCAAATGTCAAATCGTAACCATGGACATGAAAACCCAATGTTTCACGTTAAAAAATACTCACGGTATTTAAGATACATTGGTGCAATCGGGTATTAGTCTTTGATATTTGTTTATTTATAGTGTTTGTTATTTTAATTATCTTTTTCTTAATTATTTCTTGTGTAATAAACTTTTACAGCCCGATTCACAAAAAAGTTTAAGCTAATCCTCATTTTTGGATTAGCGAATTCTACTCTAACTTTAACAGTTTATTTCTTAAAATATAGTCTAATAATATTCCTAGTATCTACCTTTTTTGATAATATTATGAAGATTAAATTTTTAATACCGGAATAGAGTAGAATTCTCTATTCCAAAAATGAGGATAAGCTTAAACTTTTTTGTGAATCGGGCTGTTATTTATTAATATTTCTATGATTTTTAATTTCACCCAAATAAATAAATTTACATAAATGTTATATTTTTAGTTTTAGACAAAAATTATACAAGCTGTTTTCACAAAACTTTAACATATGGCAATAGATAACACTCTCTACTCAGTCATTTTGATAATTTCGTGCGTTCTCCACGCCACCAATAAGTCCCCATGAGGTACCTACGAATATGTTATCACTGTAGTATTCTTCACGTAAGAATATTGTTGCGTAATAATGAAATAGTCTCCTTTTGCTACGTAGGTTATAGAATCTGTTCATAAATATAATCCTACACTTTTTTTGAGGAACGACATTCATACATGAAGAATACTTTACCAATATCTGTTGTACAAAGCAGATTGACACACCCAGTAATGGGTAATTTGCCGAGATTATTTCTTTCGAATAGAAACCGACATTTTTCTACTTTATTTCGACAGAAATTCTATTTTTAAAAGCAGAGAAAAGTAACACCAGCTGTTACTTCAAAATTATCTATATATAGATGCCAAAAATGTTAAATAATTTTAAAAACATTTTGTCTAAACTAGACTCAAATCCAAATTTTCCAATCCACAATCCATCTCGATTCAAATCCGATTCATTCCACAATCCATATTTACAATCCCTTTCCGTATTTCCTGGAACTATAAATAAAAATTCCATCCCACAATGCGTAGAAAGAGACAGATATATCGTTCCACCCTTTGCAAAAGAGAGATAACACCAAGTATGGGGGATGAAAACAGGTCGATGGCCAATGCGCGCGTCCCAGAAGTCACCTTGGATGTCCGATTGCCCGCTATTTGTCTGGAAGTGCCGGGAACAGATAGTTTTACTTCGCAACTGTTCACAACATTCTGAAGTGTTGCGTGAGAAAGATCGAATGATCGTATAAGAACGGAGAGGAATACAAATCGCAGTTTCAACCGGAAATTTTATCATACCGCACGATAACAAATCATGTTATCGAAATAAATATATTTTGAGGTAAATAACAAATGTTTTCATGGATTTTATTTCTGTTTTAATGTAAATTTCGCACTTAAATTGCAGATATTGTTTAATTTCGAAGTGTTTTACTATATTTACCAGTGCAAAGAACTGTTTAATTGTTAAATATTAACATACCAGTGAAAAGAAATGTTTCGTGAGTGAAAGTAATAAATAAATCAAAGTTATTGAGTGAAATAAATAATAAAATAATGGCAGAAATAGCAGCAAAAGGCAGCTTTTGTGGACGTAAGTACCTGTTGCATTGATTCATGCTAAAAATAAACGCGCGTCCCCAATACGCAAATACCGAAAAAATATTTGCATTTTATTTTAGTTATTCTTGTCATTGCTGTTTATTCTGTTTTATCGACAAGCGGAAAATGTTAATTCAATCGCGATTTTAAAAATTACGAATAATCAATTATAAATTAAATTAATATTTAAGTTCGAGGGCTCCTGAAAACGATGTAAAAGAAGATCTAAAGAATTTTATAAATGGCTTTAATGTTTTTCAAAATATTCTCCTTTAACGTTTATGCACTTTTGCATGCGTTCGATCTAATTTTGGAAGCATTTTTTCCACTCTAGAACTGGTACCTAAGTTTCAGTCAAATATAAAATAAATAAATATATCATCACGGCATATTACCCATTTCTGAGTGTGCCACAATCTGTTTTATCGCAGATATCGGTAATGATGATGACATATTTGTACCAGGCGTCACCTCGCAGGCACTCATTGCTGGCTTGGAGAATGCACCACAGGGGTCACTTCTGTGCCATTTAAAATTCGAAATATTTGGCGTCGGTCGGGATCGAAACTGGTTCCCCAGGTTCGCGACCACGGAACCAGTCAAATTGTGTGGTATTCAACAAAAAGCTTCCATACGTTCCGATGGTTATGCAAAATTGTGTGTATAGCTTTCAAAATGTCTGAATTTCACGGTATGTCACATGCCGATCTCGCTCAACCACTTCGCGCACAACAATAACTTTAATGGCAACTACAGAAGTAGATGGACGCCCTTCACAGAGAATGGTGCGTGTACGCTGGAATTCGGCAAACCAATTATAAAATGTCCTATTGGGTAGTGCTTCATCCCCAAAGCCAAATCAAGTCGATCGATGTACTGTTTCGGCGTCAGATTACATTTCAAATCATAAAAAACAATGGCACGAAATTTCCATTATTTTCACAAAATTTACAAATCAGTATTGTCTCGAAGGGTTATTAAAACCTCCTTGTAGTACACCTGGTTAACGAACTGCCCCTTAGGCACCTAATTCACGTGAACAATCACTCTGATTTCGGGAAAAACGATGTCCATTCATGGCCGAGGCGCTAATCGTCTCGGATCTATCTCTCTTCCCTTTTTAAACCTTTTAAACTGCTCGAAAACTTGAGTACTAGATAAACACTCATCACTATAATATTTCTTCAACAAAGCATACGTTTCTGTAGCGGATTTATCAAGTTTCACACACAATTTCACATTGATGCTAACATAATTCCGACGGAGTAAAAGAAAGCAGTCCACTTCAATCAAAGACTGCTGCCGAACGATTTGCCTAATTACGTTAAAATTTTAACCGTGGATGGAAGGAAGATAAATTAATTTAATATACCGTGCAATGTTGTCAAATTTACAGGAAAGCCGAAAAAAATTCGATTATTTTATAACCGCACCTCGTACATAGTCAATTATTATTAATCTATCAATCAGTATAATGACATATCTTCCAATTTTTGTAGCTTTATCTATAAAAGTAAATATATTTTCATATTTACACTAACTATAATCTGTTATATTTCCAATGTAAATAACACAAAAAATATGTATGAAAAAATGTGTTTATTTTCTAACGGTTTGCTTGTAACACGAGATTTTCAAAAAAATAAAGAAATCAATCGCATTGCCATAATTTGTACTAAATATTTGATTTATTGTTAAAGAAAAGTCCTTTGGCTTTTTTTTTAAAGAAATACACACCGGCAAAATTAGGGGAATATCAAAAAAAAAGATATATACCTATTTAAAAAAGGAATGAAACCTTTGTCTTTCATATTTATATTGGTAATAAGCCAGTTTCACATTTTTTAAAGAATTTTAAATTTATGCGATATTTTCCATAGTAATAAAAAAAAGTTGTTTTCATAAATAATTAAATAAAAAGATTGGCGCCAAAAATAATCATGAATCAACCCCCTCACTCCTGTGACGTTGGAGTACATACAGCACGTCATTTATAGCCAATAGGAAAGTAGTTTACGTTATTTATATAAATAAAAGAATAGAAGTATGTGATAGTTTGTCACATGTTAAACTGTATGCACTCTGACGTCACATTCTATGTCAGATCACGTAACTTTTTCAAAATATGACACAAATTTCAATAGTAATTGTAAAATATCTAACGGATATGTCGTGATATTTTAAAATTGGAGGCTCTTTAAAGAACAATATCTTATAGAGTTGGAGTAACGATGATCGACTGGAGATTGATGTGTGGAGAAGAAAATAAAGTACTCGGAAACTGCAGTCAGTATGGTTTTATTAGATTAGAACCTACGTTTCGACCATTACAATGGTCTTCCTCAGGGTTAAATCAAGGAAGATCATTGTAATGGTCGAAACGTAGGTTCTAATCAAATAAAACCATACTAACTGCAGTTTCCGAGTACTTTATTTTCTTCTCCAAATATCTTATAAAATTTAGTACTTAGAAGTCATATAAAAATTCTTTTAACAGCCCTATTTTACTTCTACAATAAATAACAAAATCTACATCTACAACAAATAACAAAATAAATGACGATATAACAACTAAATATAGCCACCTAATCATTTTGCCGGTGTGTGCATAATATATATTAATCTTAAACATGTAAGTGAATCTAATTGTTTTTAATATTTTTGTTGTTCGAAAGAGTTCATACACAACCTAAATCATAAATGCCAAAATGCAACATACCGTGGCTGCGCTTCTAAAAGCACTATGTGTTCGCAATGGGATGTGTGACCATAATCGAATTCCAATATATAAGTCATAATATATAAAAACTAACCTCTATAGCTTCTCATTATAATAATAAAAACTAAACATTAGTTTGTAATAATATTGCTATTAGCAATTTAATGTTTTGGAGAAGGGATCTGTGACGTCAGTAGGGTAGAATGGTATAAGACAGTTAGGCGCTGAGATAGATATGTTGTGATAGGTTATGGAATGGCGAAAGTGACAGCTCTGCTGTCACTTTCACTTACCACAATATGTCTATCTCAGTCAAACTGTCTTCTTCTATTATTCTACCCTATTGACGTCACAGATCCTTTCTCCAAAGTTTTAATAATTATTTTCTCGTAAACTACAAATAATTAATCAATAGGGTCCTATACCATAGTCATATTTTAACTATCTTAAATAAGAAGACGAAAATATACATAAATTAATGAGTATTAGTGAAAAAATTTTCTTAAAATATTAACTAGGTCACAAACTACAAGCGATTGAACCTGATTACTAATTGGATATGACGTGTTAGGTACTAAGAATTTGATTGGTCGCCTGATTTTAAAAAGAAGATTCGCGCGTCTGTAGCGGTCACCTTTGAAAGAATATGAAATGTCATGATGTTCTATAACCTAACAAAACATTTAACAATTTTGTGTTTGATGAATTTGTTTAATTATAACATCGAGTAATATTAACAATAATCATGTATTTATAAATAAATCAATTTGTAATATGAATTAAATTAATAATAATATTAATTAAATTAATATTGAAACTTCAAAACAGGCAAACATTAGCGCCATCCGTCGTCATACTTTGTGTAATAATATTGTCAAACTGTTTCAATGTTCTGTAATTTATTAGGAAGAAATCCTTGTTAAATGCTTATTATTTATGTTATTTATACTTAATAATAATTTCTTCGTAAATATAACGTATAAGTTTTTATATAAAAACATTTCAGCTATGCAAACATGAAAAAAAATGTTTCTAGTATAACTAACAGTTTGTCCCATTGTTTGTTGATCACTCGTTAGTACCCGCTACGTCACGCACAAATTCTTAAACTTTAAAAATTCATATCTCGCTTATTACGTAAATTTTTTAAGTCGCGTTTGCACTGAAGTTCTTATTTTATCCTGTAGTGGTAGCATGCACTTTAGAATTCTATCATAGAAAGCAGGCGAATACGATTTTACTTTTACGAATCTTGGTAGCACGCACTTTAGAATTCTATATTCGCTTTTTGATTCGAAAATTATTGGATTTTATACTATTAAAATAAAAAATATTAAGACAGTTGTATATACTAACTGTATAAATTATATATAAATTGGCTTTGAATACAACTGTGGCAAAATATTGACGTTACTTTGACACTTTCGCCTCAAGTCGAACGCTTACAGGCGAATATTTTGAGACACGCATGCTACCAAATTTTCGCTTCGATGCGAAAAGCGAAAACAAATGCCTTTTTTGATAGAATTCTAAAGTGCGTGCTACCACCACTGTTCTTACAGGAAAAAAAATAAAAGAAAAATGGTATAGGACCCCATTTAAAAAAAATACGGGTATTTTATTTTTTGGTCTAGTATCATATATGTAAAAATCAAAATTTAGTCACATACCCCATTAAGTTTTTCAGAAATGACAAAAAACGTTTTTAAAAATATTCTACACAGGTTTTTCTTATGAGTGTTTTTATTTATTTATCATGCCATGATGAGTATTTCTACAGTTAGTGAATCAAATTTATTTTTGGTTATTTTGGTCCAAAAGTGCATATAGCGCTTTTTGGAAGGACGACACACAACCTTCGATGTATTATGGTATCTTTTCTACATTCTTGGAATATTTTTTAGGATGTCTACCTGCTCGATACGTTTTGGCGATCCTTGGCTCTGTAGCCATGGCTATAACGTACGCGTTGAAAGTAAATATGAGTATAGCAATGGTTGCTATGTTGAACCACTCCGCGATAAAGAATATGACACCGATTATGATGCATAAAAATCAGGATTCGAATGAAGATTGTGAAGGAGATATATCAAATAGTACGTCTATCAACAAGGTATGAATATGTTGGAAACTTGCCAGAATGAAGTCTTTTAAAAAAAAAGTTGTTCATTTTATTTTGTAAAATCGTGAATCTCATTTCATAAATATAGTAATATAAAATAATTTGAAATAAGTGACTTTTCATTCATAAATTTGCGAAAACTTTGTGACATATTTAATTTGAGCTATTCTTAATAAAAAAAAAAAATCAGAAAATGTGAAATGGCCCCATATGATAAATAAATAAATATGGAAACTAGATGTATCGTTGTACAAAAAAAAATGATATGGACGTTTCGGCCATTAATATGTGGCCATCTTCAGCATAAGTAGAATGAATTTTTTTTTTACTATGTTTCAAATTTTAATGTAAATTTTGCTTTTAATTAAATAAGAACATATTTGGTTAATATAGAAGTTAAAAAACGTTTAGCCATAGCAGCTCGTCGTAAATAGTAACAAGTGATATTTTTATTTTAATTTCGATAATTTTACATTTTAAAATGATGTTCGAAAATAAAATTTATGCTAATGACAGCCACATGTCAATGTGGCTGAAGATGGCCACATGCTAATGGCCGAAACGTCCATATAAAAAAAAATGTACAACAGGTTGCGAATATACATATCGTCGGCCGACTATTGGAATGAATGTACTATGTCCACAAATATTACTTTCGAGAAAAACTGCTTCAAACATTTAAAATTTTATTGTAAAGAATGAATACACATGTCGATTTTTTTTTTTGTTTGTATAGTTTCATTTTCCTTAACTTTGTATGAAATTTGTTAAATTATAATTTTTAAATATTTTCGAAATATAAAAGGACCTAATTGAACATGGTTCAAAATAACATAATAAATTTATAAAAAAAAATCTAATACAGAGACTTTTTGTACCATGTCCACACTTTTTATTATTATTTTTACTGTATTATGTCCAGAAGCACGAGACAGAATTATGAAATCTGGTTGGGAAACCGAATTTGACTATATCTATTTTTTTTTCAAAAAGTGGACTTGGTACATTCCAATAATCAGCCGCATCTCAAGGAACTTAAAGCCCAATAAATCAATTACACCAATTATTTGTAATCTCTTTTTAGGATGGGCCATTTATTTGGTCAGAATCTCTTCAAGGATTGATCCTAAGTTCCTATTTTTGGGGTTACATAGTATTCCAAGTTCCTGGTGGACGAATAGCCGAAGTTTTTAGTGCGAAATGGGTGATGTTTATGTCTGTAGCTATTAATGTCATCTGTACGATTCTTACTCCTTGTATGGCGAAGATACATTACGGGGCACTGGTAAAATTAAAAATAAATAAACAGTAAACTTTTTTTTTTCATCTTTTCTCTCTTTTCTAGATTGTTATGCGAGTGGGCGAAGGCCTAGGTGGCGCAGTCACCTTCCCCGCCATGCACGTCCTACTAGCGCGTTGGGCCCCACCTTCTGAACGGAGCGTCATGTCCAGTATTGTATATGCGGGGACATGTCTTGGAACTGTGATTAGTATTCTTTTCGCTGGAGTAATAGCGGCGACTTTAGGATGGGAAGAAGTGTTCTATATTATGGGGGCGGCTTGTGCTATCTGGTTGGGAATGTGGGCGTTGTTGATAGAAGATTCGCCCCAAACGCAAAAGTAAGGAAATCATTTCTTACAAATTTCCTTTTCTATTTTTTCATTTCTTCCAATGAGCTACTTGCGTACCTTTTTTTATTTAATATTTTTGAAGAGCAGGTAAAAACTTGCTATTCATATTTTTCTTTTGACTAAATTTTTATTAATTAGAAAAAAAATAATGAAATTTGATCATTTGAATTACCGCCATGTATGACCTAGAATTACGCCGCACCAATGAATAGTCGTAAAGCCATAGCGTTTGTTTGTACGGGTAATGTAGATCTCCTGTTTGACGTTTCAACAATAGTTTGGAGGTTAATATTTTAGTTTGTCTTTTTGGTATCGATATTTTAAATTACATGTAACTACCTATGTGTTTATTTGTGAAGTAATTAATATGTTTGAGAGCCCAGAGAGAGAGAGAAAAATCAAATTAAAACTTTCTCGCACGCCCTGCCATCTATTCGTTACATTTTTAAACATAGTTTCCTTCTCCAGTTAAATATAATGACGTTTTCTTTCTTAATTTACTAAAAAAACAAATAACTTTTTAAAAATAAAATATATATTTTTATATATGTTTTCAACATAACATTACGTATATAGTAATAGAAATCGGATTTTCAGTACCACGCAAGTAGCCCATTCCTTCTTTTCTTAATTTGTATCTTGTTTTCATTTGTTTGTTGTTCGCTATTATATCTAAATTATCCAAGCAGCCAATGCACGTCATTAATAAAAATTGAATAAAAATAACTAGATGTATGACGCCATGTACTGGTACGTTTGCAGAGGTTTTAGAATCTTTATGAAAAGAGTTATACAGATTGCAATCTGTATTATCGACATGTTAATGAACTGTCACATCTACAAATTAAATACTATATTTTCGTCACTGTCCATTTCTATTTAAATTATTTTATAATACTAACCTTATTTATACCTATCTATACCATATAAAGACAATAAATAAAAGTGAGCCGAATTTCAAATATACCGAATTCTTCTGATTGATTAGAAGTGCTTTGGCAGATTCACAGATTTTGTGTTTGCGTTAACGGTCACGTTGCGTCGCGTTTAACATTACTTTATTATAAATAAGACTTTACTACGCACAAAAATGTTTCAAAAACGATACAAATATTTTTCAAATAATAAACTTTGACTGTATGAACATACAAATTATCAATGTTGCCAACTATAGTGACAATTAAACGAATAATATGACGTTGATGTACATTATTTATATATTATTCATGTCATATACGATAAGCAATGAACTCTACTATTCATCTTAATAATAATTATATAAGGCTATACACTTTTTGACGGTTAAAAATGATTGAAATTTTATTTAATTTTTCACTATTAGTGATTTTAATACATTAAGGTTTTTCCACTAAGTGATGACGTGCATTGGCTGCTTGAATGGTTTGGGTATAGTATTATATCGTACGAAGACGTTTTCGTCTTATGCTATTGCTTATTTCTTATGTCCAAAATTTTTTTTTTTTTTTTTAGATATATAAGCCAAGACGAACGCGACTTCATCTTAAATTCTCTCGGGCAGGGTGATTCGAAAGCAAAACGCGTCGCAAAAGTTCCTTGGAAAGCTGTCTTTACCTCTCTGCCCTTTTGGGCTATTTTAGTGGCACATATTTGCAGCAATTGGGGCTGGTACATGCTTCTCATAGAACTGCCGTTCTACATGAACCAAGTTTTGAAGTTTAAATTAGATGCAAATGCAGTTTTGTCCGCCGTACCGTATTTATTCATGTGGTTATTTAGTATTATGTTGAGCAAAACATTGGATTGTTTAAGAGGAAAAAATATTATTACTACCACTACCGCTAGGAAAACGGCCACAGGAATTGGTAAGATTTTTTTATTTAAATAAGTATAAACTTCATTTTATAATTAAAATCTATTTTCAAGTAATAAAAATACTATTCATATATAATTTAACAATGAATATAAAACTTAAAACTCACATTTCAGCATCGGTGATCCCTGGAATTATTCTCTTCGCCGTATGTTTTATCGGATGTCATCGTTGGGCCGCCGTAGTGTTGATGATCTTAGCTGTTACAGCAAAAGGAGGCATGTTCTGCGGATTTTTAAGCAATCATATTGATATTGCGCCCAATTTTGCTGGTAGGTACACTGCAAATGACAAATAAATAGTATTTAAGGTTTATGGAAGATATAGAAAGTCTCAGAACTTCTTGAACGTAGATAAGACGTAAGTAATATGTAAGAAATGTTTGATGTAACGTGTATCTAAAAAGATTATACAGCGTGTTTAAAAAAAAACCTAACTCGGAGTAGGCTATGGACAAAGAAATGTATGTCAATTTACAAGTATTTAATGAAATGTCAAATTGACAGGAGATATTGTCAAAAATGTTATCTAAAGAAACAAGGCTTTTCATTTTGAATCTCATTTTAGAAATGGAAATAAATTAGAAAACGGCGAATGGCAATATTCTTTTGATGCTTGTTAAAATGAATTTCAGGAAAATTACATTTCAAGATCAATTTTAACAACTTGACTTTTGGGACTTTTGGTTTGAATAATGATCAGACATACGTTTCTCTGTTCATAGCCTACTCCGAGTTAGGATTTTTTTGAACCCACTGTAAAACGAGTCACATATACTTTTTCTACGACTGCAAATTAATGCCCAGTTTTATAAACATCGAATAACTTGCTGAGTTATTACTTTGAAAATAAATTTAATCGGAGTAAATAAAAATGTAAAATAAGTACTTGCAGAGTAAATATTTTATTCTAGTGATTTACCGACAGAGACATCGTTTATTATTATTCAAACGTCAAAATAAAGTGTCAGTTCTCATTAAAAATGGAAAAAAAGAGAGAATGGGGAAAGAATTATACTGCAATAGATAAAGTGAACATGTTAAGAGATACAAAAAATATATATATTAGAATTATTGAAAACAAGCAGACAGACGTAGCAAGCGTCAAAAGCAAAAATAGTGCATGGGATGAGATTTGTAAAGAATTTAATGCAGTTTCACAAATAGGTCCCCGGAATAGTGTTCAAATGAAACTGTTATATGACACATTGTATTTATGTTGGCTTGGAATAGTTGGGTTTCGTACAGGTGTTAATAAGTAATTTTTACAAGGGTATCCACTATCCCCTAACAAGTAGCAATTACCAAATTCTCCGTATTCAAGCCTAGCTCTTATTAATGAATTTTTAAATATGTTGCTGTCGTGTGCGGAACCAGGCCATCTATGGCAATTCACAGAAAACCATCCTTTTCGGTTTCTATAAATTTCTACGTTCTCTATAAAATTATTTTGACATGTGTCAAATTTATTCTACAGAATAAAATTTACTTCCTCGAAAATCAGTGGAGTAATTTATTCCATAGATTTACTTAGCTAGTATTTTTATTTTTGTTTTATAAAACGAAAATCTCTGGAATAAACTATTTTACTTCAAGAATAAATTTTACTTTGCTAGTAATTTACTTA
Organism: Ophonus ardosiacus; assembly: GCA_943142095.1. Taxonomy (NCBI): domain Eukaryota; kingdom Metazoa; phylum Arthropoda; class Insecta; order Coleoptera; family Carabidae; genus Ophonus; species Ophonus ardosiacus. The sequence goes on from OW964835.1 coordinate 6,685,645, forward strand.
TCCATCTTTTATAAAACTGGACATAAGACAACAAAAATACACTTATTTTTACAAAATGACAGTCGTCGTCGAAAAAGTACAGCCGATGACACGAAAGAAAACTGGTTTGGTAAGGGAGAGCATTCCACGTAATCGTGATTATTTAAAAAACTATGGGCGTTGCTTCAATGCAATCTACTACTCTTGATTGGAGCGGTTGTTGTTTTATTACGTTGCCGATTCAGCAACTACACCGCAGGCCGCCTGGCAAACGACAGGGTGTGTAGAAGGGAAAAAGTTGAGCATCAGTCCATACTTATTTAATGGCGAATATAGTGAAGCTAACTTCAGTCGGAGCTTAATGAATTAGCTGTTAGTGGTTGTTAGCTTCACGCCGTGTTTACTACGGTCGAAGCCACAGCTTGTCAAGTTGTGATTATGAAAACCAGTACGTTGTCACATCTTTTCAAGCCACTTGAGAAAAATAACTTCAAGACAATACTTGTTACTCATGTTGCACAAAAGTTTTGAAAAAATTTAGTATCAGAAGTGTGTGAATGTGGACGAGGAGAAAGTTGTGTGCCAAAAATTCGAATGAAACTTACAATGAGGTCATGCAAAAAAAATAATTGTACCTTTTTTCTGTTTAAATCGAAAAAGGATAGTCTAATTCATCGATCAGTATGATTAAATTATTTTTTATTTATATTTTTTGTTGTATAAAATCGTTTTAAAGTATGATATTCTTAAAAAGTTGCAAAAACCAGCCATGTTTTGTCGTCACAACATTACGTACCAAGTTCAGACTCATTTCAAACAGACATTTTACATGGACACATAATTTCTAAAAGAAAAATATATATAAACTATAAATTGAGGATTACATATCTGAATATGCTCTAATATTTTAATATAATATCGTTCTATTTATTTTTATAAATATAATTTTCATTTGGCGTGAAATTATCTACGTTACATTAGATGTTTCTTTCACTTTTGAATCTTTGAATTAGACGGTAGAAGGTTATAAACGCATGTGAGACATTGAATATATTGCAGAATATTATTTTATTCTTTATTTTGGCACGAAACAACGTTCCAACGACATGTTTACTTTCATAAATTTTAGGTTATCTTTAAATGTCACTTTGACGTTTAAGACAATGTGAAAATCAAAATGGTCGTGCCTGTCACTCTGTGACGTCATTGGATAAGGGACAAAGCGGGGGTCTAGCAGTCTAAATTTAAAGAATGTCATTTTCAATTACAATTTTTTCATGATTAAAGATCGATTTGAGGAAAAATAAAAAATACGGGTCTATTATTTTTCACTACTCTATCGATTAAAATTATAAAAAAAGTCGTGCATGACCTCATTTATAATTTTTTTCAGGAACTCTGGTAGCTTTAACAAACACAGTGGCAACTATACCAGGCATAATAGTCCCAATATTCGTAGGACACTTAACACATGGAAATGTAAGTAAATAATTATTATAATGACAAAATGCTAATAATTTGTATTTTCAGCAAACGATTGGAGCATGGAGCATAGTATTTTTCGTCACAGTTGCTCTGTACGTTATAGAAGTTATAGTATACAGTATTTTCGGAAGTGGTGAAGAACAATCATGGAATAAATTGGACGGTGATTTACATGAACAACAACCATTAAATCAAACGAGTGCTGGATATCAAGCAACGGATAAAAAATAATCAGAATTGGTGATATAAAATTATCTGTACTTCATATCATATAATCGTACAACTAAAAGTTTATTCTAAGATATAGTTTATTGAATATTTAGGCTGGATTCTAGAATACCTACTACCCTTTAAATTCGATTTTTTGTTGCAATGTCTTCTTTTAGCTAAAATATAACAAACACAAAATTCTAAAGGTTGTTCTTGTGAAAATTTACTTCTTCGTTTGCAAATTTTCAAAAAATACTTTAACGTAATGTAACGCACAGAACTCAATTTGACAAAACTCGGGTGGTTACATTTTTTACACTGTATTTGTGAAAAATGAGAATTTTTTCACTTGCAAATTTAAAAACAAATACCTACTTTTAATGTAACCGTAACTTAGCGCACAGAACTCAGTTTGACAAAACTCGGGTGGTCACATTCATTTTATAGAAATTTAACCCTATTTTTCACTTCCTTGTACGTAGTAAAGGAAGCATTGTAATCGCGAAAAATTTCGGTTTTCAGATTTCAGCGGAAATATCCATTTTGACCATCCTTGAACTAATTTTTTTTGTATTTTACGTTATAACATCTAGTTGTGTACCTCCCTTTTTGGTCATTACATTACCGGAAGTAATACTTTACTTCAAGCCAATAATGGATTTAAATAAATAAATAAATAATCATCAGGGCATTTTACCCATTTCTGGGTGTACCAATCTGCTTTATTATAGATATCGGTAATGATGATGCCATATTTGTACCGTGCGGACGCTTACCAGGCATCACCTCACGGGAAGTCATTGCTGGCGTGGAGAGTACAATACAGGGGTTACTTTTGTGCCATTTAAAATTCGAAATATTTGATGTCGGTCGGGATCGAACCCGGTTCCCCAAATTCGCGACCAGACGCGGCCACGGGACCCCATTTTAATGAAAAACCATATTAAAATATCCAAAACTTTTCAAAATTGGTATATAAGACTTTTATATCAATGAGAATAACATAATAGAATTTGGTTAAAATGGGCATACATTACTTGAAGCTGTTAACAGTTTTTCTTGAAATAATTGACAAATACGTGCAATTTCATGATTGGGTTTGTCATAACACATATTTTAGTTATTAAAAAAATACCTATGCTTCATTTCACGTAAGAAAGTAGCATTGGTTTAGAAAGGAATATAAATTGTGCCCTTTGATAGGCTATTCCACAGTAATCAAAAATAGTAAAAGTTTATTGAAAATAAGAATGATAATAGTTAAAGGATAAGGAAAACAAAATTTCTTTTATTATAAATTATTCCTTCTAGAAGACACATGGAGTTTTGCTTTTGATGATGCAGGACATGTGCATGAGTGTTTGAGCAAATAGGATCCAAGTATGACCTCCGATTTTGAGAAGCCCCGCCCTAACTAAGAATATACTTCTTCGGGTGTGTGGGATCTGTTCGGTTGACGGTATAATTTCTCTATTTTTATAAAATGAGAAAAAAAGTGAAATAAATTAAATGAAATAATTTATTTTATATCTCTAATAATGAATTATAATATTACAATTTAAATATACATTATTTTGTAATTTGTTTAACAATTTTTCGTGATTTGTGAACCACTGTTTGTTTACTTCTGGTATATCCACATTACCTACGTCACAGCTGATTTAAAATTCGGACCTTAATATCTCGCTTATTTGGAGGAATTTTTAACTCGAATTTTCACATGTGGTCTTGTATTTTTATGTATTTCAAGATTTTTTTTTTTTAAAAAATGTGGAATAGCCTATTGGTTAGAATGCTAACCTAATTCACGAAAGTGAAAAAAATATCACTTGTCAGCTGTCAATTATCAAATAAAATCTACAAAATTAAGTGTAATATAATTTTTAATATTCAGGACTCGTACATTTTACAGATAAAAATATTTTTATTATTGACAAAGTTTGGTTTCACGAATTAAATTATTTATTTAATGCATGTAAAAATGGTCGGTTCTCAAGTGCCATCTGCTATTTTCTTACGTGAAATGAAGTATATGTATAGTTTGGTAGATGTTAGATGTAGATAGAAAGTTATGTGGTGTCCACATAAGATATTTTTTTTCAGAAAAAATGCTAAAATCACTATAAATATTGCGTTCCGCGCCCTAATTTTTGTGGAATTTAGTGTTTTTAATAGTTTTGCAACTATATATAACCATCAAAACAACATTCATGAGTGTTAGGTATTCTAGACTAGCCAATATTTATTCTCAATGTTACTTAACGACCAGTATTTCAATTATAAATGTGCCAGTACACTTAAATATATAATATATATTTTATATGTGTTATTAGAATAGAAATATATTAAATATATGTCAATTACTTACCTAAATACATTATTTCTTTGTTGCAAGTTTCCTTTCTTCATTTGCAGCGATTTTTTTAATTTTCATTCTCCTTATCATTTGCCTCTCTTGGCAAGTATCTGGGAACGGTACGATACGTTTATTACCATCATCATTATCATTGGAAATATTTGTAATCATCACTGTATCATCAAAAGGAATGAAATCTATACCAAAATCTTGACTTCTGGGCTTCGGTACAAAAGTTCTTTTATCCGTACTGTTTCTTTTTAAATAAATATTACTTTTTGATTTTAGTTCAGGTGTAATTTTATCTTTTTCTGTTTGAAGTGATAAATTTCTCACTCTCTTATTCACTTCAGAAGGAATAGATTCACGTTTTCGATATTTGCAGAATGGTAAAATGAATCTTTTTCCTAAATAATAATACAATTCGTATATGCGTTCATTTGAAGGAACTTCTTTAATGAACCCCATTGCCATAGAAGAAAATCCAAAACAGCTTTTGGATATCTGTTTGAAATTAGGTACTTTTATTAATGGTATTCCGTATAAATCGCAACATCGATAAATGTGTGTATTTAAACTATTTGGAGTTATACCTCCAGATATTATAACTAATAAAGCGGATTTATTTTCTAATGAGCGGCTGACTTCGTTATATCCCAAAGCTAGGTATTTTCTACAAAGATATATACATAAAATCACACTAATTTCTTTTGGAAGTGATGAATGATTACTAGTTTTTTAGGCTGTACTTGCGAAAACGTGACATTTTAGCTTAAAAATTTTCAAAAAATACTTTAAATAAAATTCTTTAGTGGTATGTATTCTAGAGTTTAGCTAAGAATGGTGGACTTATGTGTACGCAAATTCAAGAGGCCCTTTATAAGGCATCTCATTATTTGCCAAAAAGAGTGAACCACATAATTATTTACTAATTAATTATTTCTTACCTACTAGGTATTTCGGTTTTAACCCTCAATTTCTTACGTTCTTCTTTCGTTAAGTTCTTAAGTTCGTTCCATTTCTTAACTTCTGGAGGATTATATATATTGTAATTTGCCATTAAAATCTCAAATTCAAGACAATCATCCTCTTTTAATTCATATCCTTTAAAACTAATACCAAAATTAAGATTTAAAGAACAGTTTCTTAACCTAAACTTTACCCAATTTCTGGTGGTATGTTATTCGTCAAAACAGCTTTATCTTTCGGCTTAAACTTGCGTTTCTTGCCAGCAAGAGTTTTATGTTTTTGATTTTCCTTTAAGGTATCAGCGATTTTCATTATGACAAGTGTTTACAAAAGAAAACAAATTTCAAACAAACACATGTGACATGAATGACAGATGACCACTAGCGTCTAGTCGATGTATTAACTTGTCTCACCGAACATATACGAATATACGATGCATGTTTTATGCCATATTGGGCGCATTCAGCAGACTTCTGTGGGCATATTCTCTGGTGGGCATTGAACACCTGATCTACCAGTCATCAAACAAGGAGGTTTCTACTGAATGCACTTTTCACATTCACGTGGTTCAAACATCAAATAATCGTTGCAAAGTTTGGTTTCACGAATTTAAACTATTTATTTAATGCATGTATACTTCATTTCTCGTAAGAAAATAGTAGATGGCGCGTGAGAGCCGAATTTTTTACATGCATTAAATAAATAAATTAAATTCTTGAAACCAAACTTTGTCAATAATAAAAATATTTTTATCTGTAAAATGTACGAAGCCCTGAATATTAAAAATTACAATAAAACATAACTGACAGATATTACAACATATAACAAGTGATATTTTTTTTTTTTTGCTTTTGTGAACTAGGTTAGCATTCTGACCAATCAAAGGGCACAAATTATATCTAACCCAACGCTATTTTCTTACGTGAAATGAAGTATAAAAACGGAGAACATGTTCAGCGACCACATTTCTGCTGAATGCACCCAATGTCTACCCATTGGTACCTAGTAGGCCAATCATGGAGAGGCCAATGAATGTTGCATGAATTCACCTCAACAATCTTAGGGCCGGTCTTTCCACCTTCGGATAAAGTTCCGGATAAAGTTATCTGGTGGATAAATCAAAAATGTGTCTTCCCACCTTCAGATAAGGTTATCCGCCAGATAAATATTGCCTATCCGACAGATAAGTTATCCGGAACTTTTCTACCGGATAAATATGATATCTGACAGAAACATATGAATCGATGCAATAAATTGGGGAAAAAATGTCAAATACATGATATTTTGATATAATACAAACATGAGTAATTTCACATATTTAATTATTATTTATTGATATATATGGCGCCAGAAAATTTTCCAATGGGGCAAAACTAATATTCAATCCTACAAACCGTATTTTTTTTTTGTCATACCAAATTTTTAATAAATACACACCCGATTATGAGTATCAGGGATATGGAGAAAAAGAAATATATACAAATAAATAAAACATTACACATCTAAACTTTGAGAGACCAGAGTTCGTGCTTCTCAGACCTTGTTCCATCATCATTTCACTGCAGTTTGTCCATCCCTGGTTACTCATTTTCACTGTTAACGTAGTTAGTATTGTTGTAATCAAATCAAATTGTTATAATCAAGTATTATCATTATTGTCATCAAGTTTAATCATTACCATGATGAAATTTGTCTTGAATTATCCTATTTTAAAAATAATTTTAGAGGCAATACACATTTTTTTTTTTTGTCGGTCCAAGGGAGGTCATTCTTAATCCCTCGTCGCTGTATATATCTTTTTATTTTCTATGACATACTTATGCTTGCACCTTAGTACAAGTACAAATATAAAAATATTCCGTATTTCAATAATTTCAAAATTATTGGAGCTCTCGCGTTTCTTTCAGTTTTTATAATCCTTAAACATTTCCAAATATGAACAGAAAGCAGAATATCCTGCACACATGTTATTTATCCAAATTACTTTTAAATTATAACTTTTTGATCACAGTAAATATTTGTAATTACGTCAAAAAGATCATAACCACAAATGTCAAAATATAAATATTAAGCAACTTGATCTAAACAAAACTTATATTGCATTTTCTTGCTCTGCCTTATTACATTTGCAATGCTGTTGTCTCTTTTTAATTTTATTAGAGATTTTGGAACTGCATATACTGCACTTATCTGTCGGATAGTTATCCATCAGATAAATTTGAAATGAAAGACAGAAAAAAGTTATCCGTCGGATAAAGTCTCAGATATGTTTATCTGGCGGATAGCTATCCGGAACTTTATCTGAAGATGGAAAGACCGGCCCTTAATGTTCAAAGAGACAAGTTAATACATCGACTAGACGCTAGCCCGAAAACCAGTATTGCCAAACGTTTGATAATCATTTTACATACATATAATTTTGATAGGGTGTAAAGTATACGGAATGTAATAATAAATTTGTACGTAAAATGACAGAATATATGTGCAAGAAGAACGAATTATATAATTCCGATGAAGAAGTTTGAGATAGCACACATAAATTTTATGTCCATTACGATAACTTCAATGATCGGACGTTCGCAACACTGTGAATGACAAAAGTGTGGCCGTGTGGCGCCACAAAAAAATCATGGAACTAAATTGACTGTTAAAAGATTCAAAAATATGACAAATACCAAAACTTTTTTATTTCGTACGTTCTAATTTACAAAAATACATAGGTCCATAGTTTTGCGGTAAGTACGGTACTATTAAATGCCCATACCTCAATAATTTTTGGTCAGCGAATTTGTAACAATATTCCGCTACTTGTAAAGCTGGAGTGAGATCTCTAAAGAAGAATATAATTAATATATGACTGATTAATTAATAGAAAACTTACTTTACAGTGATTTCTATATCTGTTTCTTCCCAAATTTGTTTCAAAGCCATGTTAACTACACCATCATTTTGAATTGGACTAAGAGAACAAGTTGAATAGACAACATTACCTCCTGGTTTTACTAATTTCAATGCGTTGAAGAGCAAAGCAGCTTGCGTTTCAGGTAATTGAAGCCTTTCTTTAGTTCTTGAAGGTTTAAACCAATTATTGTCGGTTTCTTTAACAGATAATCTGTCGTTTGTGCATGGAACATCAACTAACACACAGTCAAATCCACTTAATCCTAAGAATCTTGCGTCTTCTTGAATAACTTTTAACCTATTTGTATTTAGCCACCTTTCGTTTAAATCGTATAAATATTCATGTAAAACTTTATATATTCGTTTTATTCGGCTATAATCCATATCATTGCAAACTATAACATCGGGGTAAAGAGTTTGTATCGCTATAAGTGATTTTCCACCCGGTGCTGCACACATATCTAAAAATTTACATCCAGGTTTTAAACCTAAAGCTAAAATTGGTAAAACTGATGCTCCATCTAATAAATAATAATCTAAAACATCTGTACTGCCTCTACTTGGATGTTCAAAAGATGTATGATTGCTTTTTTCGTAACAATAAATGTTTAGTTGCTCTGGAAAATGTAAATCATATTCTTTTTCTATTATAACTTTGAAAGTATTCGATGTTTCGTAATATCTATAATGTTGAGTTTCGGGAATCCAGTCTTCCTTGCCTTTTAATTTTGTACAAGGTACGAACTGATATAAAGCTGACGACAAATCGTTATTTCCTGGCTGAATAAATCTAGTGTAGTCGTATTCAGCCGTTTTTAAACTTTCAGACATGGAAGCAACTCGTAATATTTCTTGCTCATTTTCATTTATTTGCTGCTCACTTTCATTTATTTGTTGAGGCATTTGTTTTGTTGTTTCTCGGTTACTTTTAATTTCTAATTCCTTGTCTAATGTATGGATTTCTTCTATTAACTTTTCCTTTGTTCTGTTTTCTAAACGTTCTTTAATGTACCCTTTTTCTAAATTAAATAATGTTCGCATATTGATAGCACCATTATTTTCTAATTTAGTCATCGTTTTTTCATTATCAGAATAATTATTTATAACAGCTACATATTTATGATCTGCCAGCAATCCTTGTCGAATAGAATTCCAAGATTTGCCGTAAACAGTTTTGTAGAAATCATCAAAATGTTCTATTGCTCTACCAGTTGCATTTCTTTTTTTCTGCTGGACAGACTACAACAACACTATTTTTTAATAAAGTTCAATAAATATATGAATATATTATACCCAGTGTGTATCTTTATGTTTAAATTTAATAGATACATATCGCACTGTTGAAGAAGTTAACAATTTAACAGTTTTATTGTTGTTAAACATCATTAGAATTTCATCAACAGCTGATAACAACGTGCATTTTCTAGGTTAAGTGCAACAACCGGCAAAAATGAGGAAAGTATTTGATGCCAGTGAAGACAAACATATTTTAAGCGATGTTGCAGCGCCCGTTCCTAAAAGTGTAGTAGCAAGAGATTTAGATGTACCAGAATCTCCTACAGAAGATACGAAGAAAAAAAAGAAAAAATCAAAATCACCACCGCGACCTCCTCCACTAGATTTAGAAGAGCCTGTTTTAAATTCTACCGAAGCTCTCAAACTAGTTATGAAACAAATTGAAAGTAAAAAACCAAAAAGAGTTACTAGTTTATCAAAAGTACAACAACCCGAGAGGAGAACAATAGATGAAAGAGTAAGTTGCCTTCTTATTTACGATGCAGGCCGGAATTTATTATTTTTCTAGATGAGGTAGCTCAAGAAAACAGTAAATTTGTGCATTTTATTGATTCGTTACCCTAACAACGAACTTTTTTTTAAGAGATTTTACTGGACAAATCCGGTGAACAGAACTTTCACGATTTTGTTTTAAAATTTTCAAAAAGCGTCACTTACAATTCAAAACAGTGAATTTTAATTCAGAAATCATCAGTTATAATTATGAATAATCAATTTTATTTTAAAACGCGTCAGTTATAATTCAGAAGACAATTTTTAATTCAGAAAACATCATTTATAATTCAGAGCTGTCAATTTTATTTCAGAACACGTTGTAGCAATTCCTAAAATTGGTGACCCCAACGTGATCCAATGTAGATAAGCACAGGGTTAATTATAATTTAGAATAGTACATTTTATTTCAGAAAAGGTCAAATGTATTTAATATATATCTATTTCGGTATTTTACAGCGTTTTGAATTATAATTAATAACTTATGAAATATAATTACTTTTTTTTTATTTCGGTGTTCTTATAAGCCAATAAAAGCACTGTTAACACGTCTTTGAGAAGATCTATAAGCCCGCTGTTTGATGTAATGTATTAACGTATATAATCAGACAAAATTCACACACAAACTGTTAAAATGTGAAATATAATATAAAAATCTGATGTGGCCAACATAATACCTCCCGCTATTTAATTTTTATTAATTTAAATATATACCTCCATATTTACTAATGCTGCAAACTATATTAAGTTCCTTTGCATATAACTTTTGCTATTTTCTTTTTAAAATGTCATTAATTTGAAATAATTAGTTTATTATGACACTGACATTTATCTGTCAGTTACATACATTTGAAATATGAACTATGTAACAAATGAATGGTATTTATCTTTAAAACATAGGCTTCGGGACTTATAAATTAGATTATTTAAAGGTATTTTTCGAAGAAAAACTATATTGAGCTTCAAATAAAGTGCATTTCCGGTTACCTGATTCATACCAAAATCTAATGACTTCTTTCCACATTAGAATAATGTAGAAATACAAAGTTTCATAATTTTCTTGATAGTATTTGAGTTAGAGCGTTGACAAAATCCATGCACACATACAGACTTCATCGGGCCCTTAAAACGGTCATTTACCAAAATCTCGACGTGCGATTTTTAGCACGACCCGTATACCTCTCTTACCAATTATAGCGGGAGGTAAACACATCAAGTCATATTTCTGCAAAGTCGCATTTTTTAAAAATCTCATTGTCAAATCACCTCAAATTTGGACTCGTTCGTTAATATATTGCCTTTTGATATTTTTTTTTAATGTATTATTTTGATGCTATTTGAAGTAAAGTGACGAATTGCAAGCTCTTTGATATTTTTTTTACAGGTAACACGGCATATGAACTTCCCGTTTGATAAAAAAATATATAAAGAATTAATTTCGTTAAAATTATCCGATACACGAATAGGGCAATATCAAGCAACACACTATTCACCGCTTTTTAAAGATAAGGTTCCAAAATTAGAAGAATTTTATGTTCCCAAAGAAAGTTTCGAATACAATATTCCAACAATGAACAATTTACCACCGATAAATTCGACGAAACAATACGATGGACTAAGAATACACAAAGTAATGAGAACTTGGAAGGATAGTAGGCCAGATTAAGATAAAGTTAAGTAATATATCTCTAAATACATCTTTATTTTTATACATAATCTGTTTATAATTATAAGATTTTAAAATGTACCAACATTAACATCACGTAAACATGTATGTTCCTCAGATAGAGACAGTGTAATAAAGATATATCTGTTTTGACTAAAACTACACAATGTGTTTTTATTCTCATGTTTTTGATTTATTCTAAAAAATCTATGTAGATAAAATTTGACAATATGATATTAATGTATGTTTGTTGTAAATAAAAAATATACTTGATGAAGATATAAAAGAATTATTTATTTATTCATTATGAGTGTTGTCTCGGTGATCAAACTAAAGAAACATGATCAAATGAACGAGAATCTGTTCCCAGTTTAAATCACAGATCAGTAATAAGAACGGATCAAGGAGACAAACACGAAGTAGACAATAATAAAGAGATAGAGAGATAGATAGTGAATAAGAGTGCATATCATGTGTTATAATCTTACAGTGTCTATAAGTGTTACGCCATACAAATGTCTTGTTTCTCTAGTGTTACAAGTGTTAAAATTGTCTTTATCACTAGCGACGTAGAGTTCAGACAGCCTAATCCACAAGTGCTAAACTGAGACGAAAAGTTTTCTGTCATCTCGCCAATTATACTTGTATAAATGATTGAACTATTATTGCTTATATCAGATGTTTATTATTATTTTTTCTATTTTGTTTAATATGTACTTTGTGAAACTCATTTGAATGTCATAAAGTACTTCTTTAAACTACTCAAATCTAATTTCTGTTATGTTGGTAACTAGAAGGCCTACTACTAAAATAAGTAATAATATAAGTAAATGTCAATCACTGTTACCAACAATCAAATAAAAATTAAATATTCCTAATCAATGCTCATAAATTAGAAAATGAAATAACGAATATTTTCATAAGACATTTTAGCGCACTTGTTAAAAAACGAGTGCATTAAAATCATGTCTTATGAAACTTGTATTTTAATGTACAATTAAGGCCCGGTATTTTCATCTCTGGTTTAATTGTCTCATTTGGATGTCATAAAATCCTTCTTTAGAAAACTCAAACCTAATTTCTGTTTGGGTTGTTCTAAAAGATCTACTATTGAAATGAAGTAATAATATAAGTAAATGTCAATCACTGTTACCAACAATCAAATAAATTCCTAATCAATGTTCATAAATTAGAAAATGAAATTACGAATATTTTCATAAGATATTTTAGCGCACTTGTTCCTTAGAAAACGCGTGCATTAAAATCATGTCTTATAAAACTTGTATTTTAATGTATTATTAAGGTCCTATATTTTAACTGTCAGTTATTGAAACAAAATAAACTGACAAATGATCATTGCTGTCAATAATCTGATTCAATATTGTTTATTTAACTTAGTTGAAATTCTAACTGGAGATTGTAAAACTGGCAATTAAAAAACAATTAATAGCAGCTACAGTTGAAGGCAACATAATTATAATTGACACAATTAAATTTGCTCTCTCACAGGTCATTTTTTAATTTATTTAGTTCTTCATCGGATGATAAACAGAAAAAGATAATTTCAGAATGGGATTTCTTTTGATTCAATAAAGTTGCTATGAAGCGATGGCCGCCTATTTACCGAACAAGTGTATATGATCGATATTATAGCACAAGTTATAAAAATTACACATTTGTCAATTTGTATTTGACGAGACATTTTTCAAAATCTGTTTTTTATAAAACGCCTAGTCGTTTTTAAAATGACTAAGCGAATTGTAAAATAAATTAGACATTTTCTGACCATACAGTATAACCGAATACCTAATGCACAAAACTCGCGCCTACAAAATTCAGTCTGAGTTTTGTGCGTTAGGTTGTTATTTTAAAGTATATTTAGAGAAATATTTAACTGTTTTCCGAATTAATAATACAGCCATCTATAATTTATTAGGCGATGTCCTTGTGGCTAGCGCCCTTTTCTTTTTGTCTACACGTCGCAGTTATCAGTTGCATGTTTAGGCTGTCTAATCTCTACGTCGCTGGTGGTGGTGATAACTTTAAAACTTGTAAAAAAGGAGGGCATGATATTTATGGGGCGTAACAATTACGTACTGTAGAATTATAACGCATGGCATGGTCCAGTGAATAAGAGACAAGTTTTTTTGGTTGGAATAAAGACGACTGTTACGAGTCGTTGATATTTAAGGAAGTCATACAACGGAAGCAGTCTCCAATAGAAATCACAGTCCCTTCTGCCGGCATGCGGCCCCTTTCCATAATACAAAATAAGGAGAACCAATCTTTTCGAACGTCTTTCATGCTACATCTTAGAACAGAGTGTTTGGAATGTATAGTAAATAAACACAGCGACACAGAAAGTATGAGGGCGGATCGAAAAGTTTCTACAACGAGCTTAAAGCTGGCGTTGCGCGGAAATTTTGTCTCAAATAAATCATAATTACTGTCAAATCGTGCATACGGTATAACCGTGAGCCCACAAATCCGCTATTGTGATGGCGAAATTGCATGAATTAATCGAACATGCTCCGTATTCGCCAGACTTGGCTCCCTGCGATTTCTTTTTCCCAAACCTCGAAAAATGGTTAGCTGGAGAGAAATTCTCATCGAATTTAGATCATTCTAATAGACACTTACAAAATTGACGTCACTGCAAGAGAGATATAGAAGGTCATGCATACAAACAAACCTCCCCTCGTTGTCTTGCGTCCCGTTCCCTGTTCCTATCTGTCATTTTGTTCGCATCTGTTATTCAGTGTTAAACCTAATTCTTTATTGTGATGTGTACTTTGTGTTTAATAAAAATGAGTTTAAAACCAGAAGATGTGTCTGGAGCAACTTTTTTGTTTGATAATATTGAAGATCATTTGATTATTCAACTAAAACAATGGCTAGAGTGTAGAGTCTACGGTTGATGACAGGTCTTTGTTTGTACAGGGTAACCATAGCAACCTTGATTTCTATGCTTTGCCGTCAGAGGCGCTCGTGCAAATTGCAATTTTGTAAGTGTCTATTTTACCGAAGGAATGAAATGTCTTGAAAATGTGTTGAGCTGAAAGGAGACTATCTCGTTTTAGAAACTTTGCCATCCGCACTCGAACATTGAGTAGAAAATCGATGGAAAATTCAAAGTCAAGAACCGCGTTTCCTGTAACGCCAACCCTCATAGGTTTGCAAGCATTTCAGGAAGTCACTAGTTAATAAAACGTTACGTTACATGCACTATGTTCTAACTAATAGCAATGAAAGCGATCTGGTGCGTTATCTCAAGAGATCTTATTTCTCCACCAGGAGAAGAGCAAGGACGCCTGGGACGAGCTGAAATCACACAACGAGCAGAGGAAGAGCGCCTTCGACGTTTTGGTCTTGGTCTGGCACTCGCACTTCTTGCGTTGCCGCGGCCTAGTTCTTGCGGGCCGGGAGACGTTGGGGGACGAGGAAGAGGACAGGAGGGAGGGGTAAGGCCCGCGCAGGTTGGGGAAGGGGCGGTGCACCGGCGCGGGGCCCGCCTCACACCCTCAGCTCGGGAACTTGGTGTAGAAGGCGCACGTAAGGTCGTAGTGCTTGAAGCGGCAATGCTGGATGTCTCGGCGACGCCACTCGCCTACTGTGTGCAGCCGCTGGACCTCACGAGGCGTCTCAACTGCCACCGAACCCTAGAAAACAAACACCAACACACCACACGGTCAAATACACTGCTAAATGAAACACACACAACACAACCATTGACACTGAAACATACGTGAATATGAACGCCACCAACATTACACAGTCAGATCGGCACATAAATTGACAGTTACTACGGAAAATATCTACAAAAAATAATTTTCAAAATTATAAACTTTATATTTTAAGCTCTCGACTACATCACTAGTCACCCGACTGTCGCAGTATAATAAATATATTCTTTTATATAAAAAAAATAGTTAACCTGAATAACAATTTATGAAAGAAATTTAAATACAATATGTAGACCATGGAGGTATGAAACAAATATGGAGGCAGCTTATGCGAACTCAAATGAAGCCAACTGCTCCCCACTACCAGTCGGGACCATCTCTCATTTTGTGTCGTGTACAGTACAAAGTTTTGTTGAGATTTAATTTTCTGGTGTGTTGTGCGAAGTAATATATTGTGGACTATTTTTATTATTGTTACTTCTTTATTAAAAAGGTGTTTACAAAAAATTAGAGTAGAATTCGCTAATCCAAAAATGAGGATTAGCTTAAACTTTTTTGGCAATCGGGCTGTAAATGTTTTAAAAAAATGTATAAATACAGACATTTTTTTACTTTGCATGAACATTGTTTTGAACATGGGCCCCTGGAAAATCAAATAGTTCATTTAATTAAATCTATATGTCATAATTATTTTAAAGTTAGTTTGCATTTTTTAACAAAATCAAATATTGATAAATCCCAAAATATTAGAATTTGAAATAACAAAATGACATTGTTTACAAGCTACTAAAAGACTGGTTTTTTATAATAAAAATGATCTAAATCAATTGTTTATTTTTTAATGTACTCTTATACCTTTTCCATTTAATTTAGACGTAACATATTTTATGTAGCTTAATTTTTACAAATTGTAGTGAATAATGCCCGGTTTCACCATTGCCGAATAAATTTACAAATAGTTATCTGACGAATAAATTTTATTCATCGGTTAGTCAAAGTTTCGTTTCACCAACCAAAATCGTTGAATAGATAGTTATTCACGGAATATTATTTTTCTTTCCATCATTTTGCATTGAGTATACAGCTAACAAGTTCATCTCCCTGACAAAACTGTCATGTTCGCTGTCAACGAAAATAATTTTTTGATTTGTGTCATTGAAATCAAATGAAAATGAGTGAAAAGAAGAGGGAAAGAAAGAAAAAAATCCTTCATAAAGAAAAAAAAAATGTTTAAAAATTGTAGTGGAAGAATATTTGTATATTATAGAAAATAAGAAAACTGACGATGTGTTGTCACAAGAAAATATTAAAGAATGGAACATATTTGCACAAAAAAAATATCCTTCATAAAAGAACTGGCATATTTCTTTCATTTATTGGCTCCAGATAATGCTGAATCATTTTTAGAATTTCTTAAACGCATTGTTTTGATAATCAAAATCGCATGCGAAAATCTACTTCGTCAAATTGATTATAAATTATGATCATGTGATTATAGGGATCATTCCTTTTTCGCCTGAATAACAATTTCTTCATCAGAAGATGTCAACAATGAAGAAGATGAGATTCTAATATTGACGGAAATATAAATAACAACTAAAGATAACTGCATTTTTCATATTTATCTATTATCCGTTTTAGATTGGTACCTTTTGTAAATATCCTTCTGATCGCCACTGAACAATTATATTATAACACGCACAATAAAAATGTCAATTGTCAAACTATTCGTTGAATAAATATTTAACTGGGC
This sequence comes from Ophonus ardosiacus, assembly GCA_943142095.1. Classification (NCBI taxonomy): domain Eukaryota; kingdom Metazoa; phylum Arthropoda; class Insecta; order Coleoptera; family Carabidae; genus Ophonus; species Ophonus ardosiacus. The sequence continues at coordinate 6,702,435 of OW964835.1, forward strand.
AAAAATCCCCAGATAATTTAACTGACGATTTATTCGTCGAATAATTGCTAACTGACGTTGGTGGAACAAAAATATGCTATTTTATTCAACGAATAGCTTAACTGATGAATAAACTATTTATTCGTCAATGGTGAAACCGGGCATAAAAGATTTGTAATTATTTACTACTGTAATTTAATGTCTAATATATATTTGAAGTAACTTTTTACTATTTAATATTTCCAAATAGTTTTAAATTTATTTTCATAAGAAATATAATTATCAGTAAATCCTTTTTTTAAAAAAAAGTAATGATATTGTTTCAGTTACACGTTTTTCGCATTTCGTACTTCAAAAATACCGCGAGATCCCCATTCTAGCTCGGGACCAATACATGTATGCGTCCGTCCCCACTAGGCTTCACTCCCCTCGCCAATAGTATCGCTTTACGCTCCCTCCATATTTGTTTCATACCTCCATGATGTAGACATTTAATACTTAATAATTTAAAACAGTTTACACTTGTCGTGGCATCGAAAGAAGTAAATTATCGATGATTTTTTAAATAATTTTTGTCAACGATTTCCTACAAATTCATCCACCATTTTGACCCTATTAAAGATACGATAACGCGGTTTGAAAATTTGAAATCAGCATGAAATTCTCCATCATGTAAGAGAACTCATTTTTACCTTCCGTCACCTTTAAGTGAGGAAGAGGAAGGTATTGTCTTTGGTCAAAATATTCAGTGGTGTTTTTAATGAATAAGCACGTTTTATGGTCTCTAGAATACGATTTTACTAGTTTTATGATAAAGTCTGTATGTGTCTGTGTGTGTGTGACAAACATTTCTCCGACGATAATTCCAATACTACAATTCTAAAAATTTGTACAAGATACGTAGACTTGACGGAAAGTAATGTGCTGGCCACATCTGATTTTTTCATCTAAAATTTCGACACGATTAAAGATAAACAATAATATGTATTTAATAAACTGCATTATCGTATCTTTAACCGGGTATGAGTGGTGGATGAATTTGTAAGAAAACGTTGACGAAAATTATTTAAAAATCATCGATAATTTACTTCTTTCAATAACACGACGGATATCAATTGTTATAAATAGTAAAACCTAATAGACTATAGCTCAGTTGCATAAAACATTGTTAACTTTAATCACGTTGTTAACTTTGACAAGGCGTATTTTCCAATGTATTTATGATACGTTTCTATGGTTACAATGTGCAGTTAAACACATGATCAAATAACAACGTTTTATGCAATTGGCCCTAAGGGCCGGTTTTTCAATCTCTGTTTAAAATTTTAACTTCTACTTAAGTAAATAATATTGCATCGTTTTGTTGTCAGCAATGATAAAAATGTCATTTGACAGTTCATTTCGTTTTATTTGTGTTTATTTAACTATTAGTTAAAATTTAAACCAGATAATGAAAAACCGGCCCTAAGTAATAAAAAATCTAATAACTCTGTTGTGTACAAAAAATTACAAGCTTTAATTTTATATTCTTGTAAAATTTTGATCCAGGCCACTATGTTCGAGAAAATGACCAAAACAAAAAAAAAAAACTTTTTTTTTGTACTTTTAATTCAAGATGGCGGCTCGCGCTGGCTCTTCGGAAACTTGAATTTTTTATCAGTCTGAATCTATATCATTTTCTTCGAATTGTTTGAATTAAGAATGTTGCGTTTTCAATCGAGATAACTGTCAACTTGTATACCAAACTCACTGTAACTCCGAAATTTAACTTGTACTGGTATTAATATACAGTGTGTTCAGAAAAAAAACCTAATTCGGAGTAGGCTAAGAACACAGAAACGTATTCAATTCAAAAGTCAAGTTGTCAAAATTGATCGTGAAATGTAATTTTAGGGAGAAAAGATAATACAGAAGGATACAGAATTGCTATTTCTCGTTTTCTAATTTAATTCTATTTATAAAATAATGACTCAAGAAGAAAAGCTTTGATTTCTTTAAATAAAATGTTTGACAATATTTTGTGTCAAATTGACATTAAATTCAATACTTTCAAGACATACGTTTTTTTGTTCATAGCTTATTCCGAATTAGGATCTTTTTTAAAACAATGTAGAAAGCTGAAAGTGATACAATTTGTGTTAAATTTCGGAGTTATTTAATAAAGTAATAAAACATTAAATAAATGAAATAAAAATATTATCCTCATAAGTTTCGAATAAAATGTAAATTAACTTGTTAGGAACATATTTACAAAAGTTAAACCATTCTCCAGTTAGAAAATTTGAAATAAATATTTATAATTTACCAATCTCCCAATACTCGTATGGTCGTGGATGTTGGGCGATGAAGTAGGTGATGTTTGTCTAGGGACGGTGTAATACAGATACATACCTGACTAGCGAAAACAGTGATGACAAAATTACCCGGGCGGAAAGTGTCAAGAACACGGTTGATCAATTCCCGGTAGCTTGAAGACGGTACATTAGTCTCGAAGCTAACGTATGAGAACTCTGGTTCGGGGGTGATATGAATTGTCATGTAACATCCCTAGGAAGAACAAAAAATATATCTTTTTTCTTTCAAAATTTACTATAACTAACTATAGTTGCTCGAAACGATTTTTGGAACTGACTTATGCAGGTTTTATAACCTTTTATCGAGATTAGGTAGCTTAGTAATTTGCCCTCATAAATTAGGTTTGTTCGCACAACAAAATATAATATAATTAATAGCCAATTTTTCAGTATGCGTGCATAGTTTGAAACTGGTTTCAAACTGATTGGAAATTTTTGGGTTCTGCGAAAGGAAGGGATTCCACTCATCGAATTTCTATATAAATTATATACATAATTAATTCTTCCCATATATTATTATTATTATTGACGCAAATTTCTTTTCTATACGTTTTATAACTTTTTTTATAAATGCTAAAATATATTACACACTTTCAAAACGCGCGGATTTTTCCGGGCTTGATGACGTTACCGAACCCAGCTTTTTTTATTGGCCGCCACTGTAAGTGGGTGTTCCCATCAACAAACCAGTGACTGCCAGACTGTTCCATTGTGTATTTCGTTATGGTTTGCGGCTACACGATATTATTTTTACAAATACTTAAATACTAATAAAATATAACTTACAATATACCTACTATATTTACGATAAGTCATAGAAAAGATAATAAAAATAAAATGAAATTCTCAAATAAAAAGCGATATAACCTTAGCCGCACAACATGGTTTAGAACCTCAGGATAACAACAGCCGCTGAGAGAGAAAACACGATATAATACCATTGCTCTTCACCACTGGGTTCGCTTACGTCGTAAGGCGGGAAACAGTGAATACCAAATATTTGCCATTTTTTTCTTCCATAAGAAGCCGAATTAAAAAAAAAAGAAAAATTAGGGAATTTCTGAATTTAAAATTCTATAACAAAGGTTATTGTTATTATTACCATCTGGAGTAAGCAGAAAGGTTTTTATGATAGAAATGAAAAGGCAAAAGACTTACATCATCAAAAAATATCCCTAAAGTAATGACGTCATATACTACTACGTTTAAATGGGATACTAATTTATAAGGCGTGAACAGTCATGTGACTTTGTTGTTCTTTCTTGACAAGCAGATATGGCGACAAAATGACAGCAAGTAATCATGTACATATATGTCAAATGTCATTATATTACTTATTAAAACAGACACGTAATACTGTACCACAAGTCACAAATACTTAAAGCAGAAAAAATTGACAACCAAGTGACAATAGTAACAGGATTGATATTCGATCGATATAAAATTTAATGTAAACATTGTCATGCCAACGTATGAAATAAAAATCAACTACAATTATTTCAAATAATTTTAAATTCGGTAAAAGGAATAGAGATTGACTTAGAAACACTTGTAAATTTCATTAATATTTACGTTTCTTAATACTAGTATTTTTCTTTCTTCTGTATTTAAAAATAAATAATTTCTACACGGTATATTTCACGTTATAAGATTTTTTTTCACGTCGATGGCGTAAGTCTTCTGCCATTTCATTTTCACCATATCTTGTGCTGATTGTTGTTGTTGGCATTTGTCATTGTCACATAATGAAATTATAATCGTGCTTTATTGTTTATTTAAAATTTACTTCCTGCGTTTATTTCTGATTCTCTAATTTACATTCTAGAATCTATATCACAATATAGGAAATATTTAGTGGTTTGGAAGAATTTATAATAAATGTTAATATTCCTTTACTCTCGCTTTGGCTAGTACAAGTGCTTGTACGAACAACAACGCTCACTAATAGCCATAGAAGTTCTAGTGCGCATGCCACAAACTAAAAATTTCTTTAGAATCCACAGACTATATTGACGTTTGGAAACTGATCAAGGATTGAAATATTTTGCTGAACAAACAAATGATTGTTAATCGTATAATAGTAATTTACGTAACAAGACCTGAAAGTGATACTTTACTGGGTAAGCAAGCTTGTGAGTCCAGTATAGACACTTTCAGGTCATGTTGGGTACAATATTTTTTTTGCGATCCTGAAAAAATAATAAAAAAGTATTATTTTATTTTTTACTGCGAGCAAATAAGAAATAAATAAACAACTGATCTCCATGGAAACATTTAGCTTTACCGTTCCCGGGATCCCTTATAGACAACTTTCCGAGCTAGCTCAGCAAAGAAGGACTAAATAGTGATCAGAAAGAGCTCATTTTCTGAGCGATCGCGAAAAACATTTTTAAACTGATGCGCATTCTCAGAATGGTTTGTGATGGTTTCTGACTGTTGTGCAAACAAATCTATTTTCGAATTTGAGGGCATCACTTGGAGAGTAAGAAATGGGCCGTATTAAAAAAAATCATAATAAAGAAACTAAAAAACACGAAAATTTTAAAACTGAATAAACTTTTTTAAACTTTGGTAGTTTTAAGGTGGTTTTAATAAAAATTCTAATTTGTTGTTACGGTGGCGGACGCCATTTAGAGTTCAAATTTAATTGTTAATGTACCTTAAAGTATGTCTTGAACGAATATAGGTAAAATTTCTTTACAGTGCCCAGATAATTTTAAAGAAAAGGTGCAATTTACTCTATGAGTGTGATTTTACATAATTTTGTTCACTACTTACAGATGGCACATCGGGACAGCTCTAGGACAAAATTACAAACAATTAATTTTGTTTTGTTCCGATTAAATTCACCAAAGTAACAATTATTGACTAATTAAAATATTAGTAGTGAAAGTTGCACTATAATTATTTTAATAAACAAAAATTGTTTTAAAAAATAACTTACATTCTTGGAAATGCCGTTCATGGAATATCCACAAGGTTCAAATAAAAAATCGTCGATAACCATGTTTGGAATTAGTTTGTCTATTCCGGATTTCTGCGGGGAAAAACAAATATTAATTTCAACGGCTACACAACTCAACAAAATAAGAAACCAAATGAGTACGAATGTGATTTGTCCAATGGGGTCCTCCACCATAACAAAAAATAATAAAATGTACAATGTGTACTTAAATACTACTCAATAAATAACGATTAAAAATAAACAAACATTTTTTAATTAATTATTCTGCGAGATATTTGAAATTTGTTGTCAGTGTCACTGTGACGTCACACTATTAATACTATCTTTCTCTCGCAGCCTACTATAGAGTGTGGTAACGAGAGAGAGAGAAAGATAGGAGTGTCAGAGTGACGTCATATTGACATTAAAAATCAAATGCGGTTCAACTAAAAACAATTAAGGCCCGGTATTTTCATCTCCAGTTAAACAGCTTGTTAATTTAACTGTCAGTTAAAAGAAAAACACAGCATCGATATTATAGCCTAAATTGCAAAAATTACACTTGTCTCAAATTTTCGATGCCACATTGTTTTTATAACCGACAGTTTAACTAGAGATGAAAATATCGGGCCTAAGACTTTTTAATACTACGAATTGTTTCAAAATTAAAAGAAATTTCTTTTAAATAATAATAATAATAATAATAAAAATAAAAATAAAAAAATAAAATGGAGGACCCCATTAAGGGGAGTATCGCAATATGAAATTTAATTATTTTGATAATGTATTCTAAAAGTATATCATATAAGTAACCCAATAGTAAATATAAAAGTCAAATTTATATTGTCTTGTGATTAAAAATCCAAATTAAAAGCATACGTTTAAAACGGTAGCCATGTAAAAATCCGGTTATGCCGTATCATTTAGATTCATATATAAAATTTTCAAAAATTGTAAACTCCCCAATTTGTTTTTTTTGTTGAATCATTATTTTGTGTTTGTCTTTACCTGAGTAGCTTCAAGAGCAGAATTGCTCTCTTCTCTAGTAAAAATAGCCATAACGTCGGGATCCAAATCAGACATAAGGACCTCTAGAGTTTGATCTGGTTCTACCATAAGTTTATTATCATTATCCATGGTATCCAGAACTGGGTTTAAGGTATATAGGTACCAACAATCTCGGTTTACAGGACCGAGACAATAAGCTGCTCCGTCAGGGAAGAACGAGTCCAACAGAGCCACCTAGAAAAAGGAAAAATTATCAATAACTCAACAAACAATTTATTTTATTTGAAATCGTCACTAAAGTGCACAAATATCGTCATTAAAAGTTGAAAAATAGGCACTGAAGTAATCCATCATACGACGATTTAATGCAACAGCAATGTTGCCAACTTTATGATAATTACTATGCATGTAAGTTAGTTTGGACAGGTGTACGATGTACAATAATAAATGTGTCCGTAAATGACAAAAATATGTACAAGAAGAAGAACTAACCAATGAATAAGTTTGAGATAAAATACATAATTTTAAGTGTTCCTTGCGATAACTTCAATGTTCGAGGTTAGCAACACTGACTGTCAGACTGACAGATTATTTTTAATCTGTTTAAAATAAAATTTAATATGCAACGCGGCACTGAAGTTTTTATCACTCATGTGGTTTATTTTCCTCGGCCCTACGGCGTCGGCAACTAAATTCCACGTTCATGATAAAAATAGAAATTGTCACTAAAGTGCACAAATATAGTCATTAAAAGCTCAGAAATCGGCATTAAAGTAATCCATTATACGACGATGCATGCACATGCAGTGTTGCCACCCTGTTAGTTCTAGAGGGGACAAATTTTTCATGTTCGCATAGATGAAATATTTGTATGTATGAATTTATACATTATATTCTTCAATAAATTATTATTAAGTATAAGTAACATAAATAAAATGCTTTTTTTCCTAATATAAATTATAGAATATTGAAATAGTTCGACCATTGTTTAACAATATTGTGACTATAAACTATGGCGGCGGATGACGCTAATGTTTTCTAATCATGATATCTCGGTGGGTAGTTTTACTAAACGTAATTCTCGCTTTTAAAATCTTCCCGCCAGGTAAGCGGGACATCCCGGGTTTTCAAATGGGCTACTTGCATACCTTTTTTTTATTTAATATTTTTGAAGAGAAGGTAAAAACTTGCTACCCATATTTTTTCTTTTGACAAAATTTTTATTAATTAGCCAGAAAAAAATAATGAAATTTGATTATTTGAATTCCCGCCATGTATGACGTAGAATTACGCCGCACCAATGAATAGTCGTAAAGTCACAGCGTGGTGCCGTTCCATAGTAATGGTATGTTTGTGCGGGTAATGTAGATCACCTGTTTGACGTTTCAATAATAGTATGGAGGTTAGTATTTTAGTTTATCTTTTTGGTATCAATATTTTAAATTACAAGTAACTACCTATGTGTTTATTTATTAAGTAATTAATGTATTTGAGAGACCAGAGAGAGAGAGAAAAATGAACTAATGTCAAATTCAAATTAAAACTTTCTCGCACGCCATGCCATCTATTGATAACATTCTTAAACATGCTTCCCCTCCCCCAGTTCAATATAAAGAGGTCACAGAAAATTTTCTTTCTTAATTTAGTAGAAAACAAATAATTATTTTAAAATAAAATTTATATTTTTATATATGTTTTCAATATAACATTACGTATATAGTGACAGAAATCGGATTTTCAGTACCACGCAAGTAGCCCATTAATTTCAAATTTACAATTTTCTAGCAGGTTTATGTGCGATTCTGGATCTGACCAATCAGTATCTATTATGTGATTTTGCTTGTCATATTTTGACGTTTCTCTCTTAGGTTACGAAGCTATGGATTTGTTAAACGCTAATGAACAAGATGATTTTTTAAAATAATATCGGGAATGTTATTTTACTATTGCTGATCTGTATAATGAGAAAACAAACACAAACGTAAAAAACATGGGCGGTCTGTTAGGCCGTGGTTGGCCTATGAACAGATTAAAATTTGTAAACGGGCATTATCATAGTTTGTTTCCAAAAATGAAAGAACAAGATCATGAACTATTATTTATCAAGTATATTCGTATGAATGTGCCTTTATTTAATTCCTTGCTATCCCTCGTTGCATTGAAATAGGGTCCTCCACCGTAGTAACAAATTAGAGCAAGGGTCAGTTATATTAAAACTAGACCTTAAAACTGTATATTAAGGACTATCAAAGTTTAAAAATAGTTTCTAAAATAATCGAGTTTTTATTACCATTTCCTCATCTCTATATCTACGTCACACATTTATTCTATTCCAAATTCTTACTTATTTCAAACCTTCTGCTATCGCCTTTTTGAAATACGGAATCCATTTGCAAGTATATAAATACAGAAAATAACAACAATAAAACAACAGAAATAAACCAAATAATACTAGTTTAAATTTATAATGCCATGACAGATTACAAGCATTGGTATGAAAGTAAAAGATATGTTGAATGACATAGGCTACTAGTGGCAATCAAATCTTGGTCTATAATATATACGTAGTATTTTTATTAATGGGGTCCTATACCATTTTTCTTTTATTTTTTTTCCTGTAAGAATAGGATAAAATAAGAACTTCAGTGCAAACGCGACTTAAAAATTTTACGTAATAAGCGAGATATGAATTTTTAAAGTTTAAGAATTTGTGCGTGACGTAGCGGGTACTAACGAGTGATCGACAAACAATGGGACAAACTGTTAGTTATACTGGAAACAATTTTTTTCATGTTTGCATAGCTGAAATGTTTTTATATAAAAACTTATACGTTATATTTACGAAGAAATTATTATTAAGTATAAATAACATAAATAATAAGCATTTAACAAGGATTTCTTCCTAATAAATTACAGAACATTGAAACAGTTTGACAATATTATTACACAAAGTATGACGACGGATGGCGCTAATGTTTGCCTGTTTTGAAGTTTCAATATTAATTTAATTAATATTATTATTAATTTAATTCATATTACAAATTTATTTATTTATAAATACATGATTATTGTTAATATTACTAGATGTTATAATTAAACAAATTCATCAAACACAAAATTTTTAAATGTTTTGTTAGGTTATAGAACATCATGACATTTCATATTCTTTCAAAGGTGACCGCTACAGACGCGCGAATCTTCTTTTTAAAATCAGGCGACCAATCAAATTCTTAGTACCTAACACGTCATACCCAATTAGTAATCAGGTTCAATCGCTTGTAGTTTGTGACCTAGTTAATATTTAAAGAAATTTTTTTCACTAATACTTATTAATTTATGTATATTTTCGTCTTCTTATTTAAGATAGTTAAAATATGACTATGGTATAGGACCCTATTATGACATTAAATTATTATCCACCCATATTTCCAATTATTGACCACAGGGGTTATTTTAACATATTTATACATTTTATAAGTGCTGAGAAAAATAAATTTATTGACCTCAGGGGTTATTTTAACATATTTATACATTTTATAAGTGCTGAGAAAAATAAATTTATGTGACTTCAATTATTAGCGAAATCCACTGTTTGAGAACAAAATCATCTCTATATCTACGTTACAGAATATTAAAAAAGATATTACGGCTGAACGAATAACAATAAAGACTTTCTAAAATTACATATCACTTTCAGTTTAGATGAAGTTTTGTAAAAAAATATTTAAAAAATGTAGTGTAGCACCCTATTACAGAAACTATAAAATATAGTTATATTCCAAATCTAAATTTTTAAATCGTTCATAAACCATCTTATAGGTTTTAAGTATGTTTATATTTTAAAATCTAAATTATAAATTGTAAATTCATCATAAACCAGCCCTTGACCGGTCCTCAAGATGTCTGGTTGAGTTTTTCTTATATTTAAAAACTGATTTCTCATGTTTTGATCTTACCTCTTGTTCAAAAGTCTGGTGAGGTGAAACCTGTAGCTCAGGACGTTTGAAATTCTTGCGCGAATAAAAGACGTTCTCTACGTCTACAAATCCAGCGAACTGTTCAGCCAATAACAGCAAAGGCTTCAAACACATCAGCGGTGTAGTAGTTCCACAAGTCTTCAAAATAAAACGACGACGGGATACGAACATGGAACTCTCACTGTAAACAAACAAACAAGAATTAATATTATAATATAGGGTCGTAAGATTTCTGTAAACTTAAAGTTAGTATGTTACAAAAATGTACAACTTCTTGCAGAAGATTTATTATGATTTTAAAAAAGATTTAAGTGCAAAAAAAGTTTAGATTCAGTTTAATAAACAAGAGCCTTCTTTGGCTACAATTTTTCACAGGTATAAAGAATTGAATTCGTTTTAGAATTAATTTTAATAGTACCAGACGCAGATTTTATCTTATTTGTACTCAAACAGTGGAGTTCGCATAAAGAGATCTATTTAAACTATTTAAACAGAGGTAACCGTTTTCACATGCATTAAATAAATAATTTAAATTCGTGAAATCAAACTTTATCAATAGTAAATATTTTTATCAGTAAAAATCTGATGTGGCCACACATTACCTTCTGTCAATTCTATGTATTTTGTACAAATCCCATACCAAGAATTCCTTGGAAAAGATTCTATATATATCCAGTAAATTATAACACAAACATGTACTATTTTCTACAAATTCCATACCGAAAGTTCTATAAATCCAATAAAATTATAACATGGACATGCATTATGTAAATTGCTCTTGACACTGACATCTGTAAATTACAATAATTTGAATATATCAGCTGCTTCCATGATTATAGCAAAGCTGGCTGATTTATGAAAGTTAATCTCTTTATAATTCTTTAACTCTATATCTACTGAATATGAAGGAAAATGTATAATCAAACCGTATAGACAATAAGATATTCTTTCATATTGATAATTACATAAAATGTCTAAAAATTATATTTAACTGAGTTTTTTCAAGAAAAACTGTTAAGAACTGCAAATAAGAGAACTTCCGGTTGACCAATTATGGATGTAAAAAAGAGAAATACGAAAGAATTGTAGTTATCGTAGAGAAATTTTTGTCACACACAGACAGACATCATCGTAAGACTAGTAAAATCGTATTCTAGGGACCGTAAAACGTGCTTATTCATTAAAAATTCAACACCTAATATTTTGACCAAAGACAATACCTTACCTAAAGGTGACGGAAGGTAATAACATACATTCAACAATGTTTCATTTTCATAAAAACGCACATGGTTTCCATCTGACATGGCATCATAAATTCAAACAAGTATTATTTGATTTATTTTTAAAGTTTCTTTATTTTCTGCATTTATTTACTTGAAAATGGATTCCGAATTTGAAAAACGCGATAGCAGAACGCTTGACCGTAGTAAGAATAGAGATATTAAGTAATTTTAAAATCTAATAACTTTTTAAAACTTAAATAGTCCCTACCACAGAGTTTTTTTTTTAAATAATATAGTTATTTTCGTCACAAGTTATGAAAAATACCAAATATCATGCGAGTGTAAATTGACGCACGACGCGTAGCGGAGTGCAAGTCAATACACACGAGCTAAGATATTTGTATTTCATACAAGTTATGAACATTATTTTTTAGACGAGCTTAAATAAATTTTACTTTTTTTACAAAACTGAAATTTAGGTTCAAACGTACGGACAGCTGACAAATGAATATTGTATACATATAGCCAGAAAATAATAACATAGTAACCTAGCAATCGTGTCAACTATTACGATATGAAATATATCGTAACACTAATATCATAAGTTCAACTTTCAGTGTTAGGATACTACGTTGATATGTCATACTTATCACAATGGTCGTCTAAAAATAATATATCATCACGGCATCTGATGGTTTGTACCCAGATTTTGATAATGATGATGACATATTTGTACCGTGCGGTGGTTTGCCAGGCGTCACCTCACGGGCACTCATTTCTGGCGTGGAGAATACACCACAGATCACTTAAAATTCGATATAATTTTCGATAATATAATTGACTTTGATCGAGATAATAATGCAGTTTATACAATTAAAATTGAAGTAAGACATATCAAATAACAACTTAAATATAGAAAACAATAATAATAGTAAATTATATGATAAAAAAATGTATAAACTTTATTCAACATAAATGCATAAATGTAATCTTAAGAGTTATACATGTGCAATATATTTTAAAAATAATTTTAATAATCATTCGATTTTTAAAACAAAAACTCAAGGAATAAATCTTGGAATTCCTAGTAATCCGATAATGTTCGTTACGTATATGAATGAAAAAATACTGCTTATCTGTTAAAATTTCGGCCCCATGTGGTATAATTTTTTGCCTTTATCGCTGGAATTAAGTCTCGTTCACTTCTTTAACACGCGCTGCCTGAACCGTTAAATTTATCAAAAAGAAGTGAAAGTTTATGTCAACAAAACGATTTTAGTTCAATAAGACAAATATAACTTTGATTAAAATATTTAATTATCTCGACCTTTGCTCTTGTAGTAAATTCTTTAAAAATAAAACAAAGATTATCTTATAAAAAGAGATATTTCCTCCATTGTTTCCGCTAGACTAGGGTATCGTTTCTAAAAATATATAGAAGAAAAAAAATATTGCGTAAGATATATTAGTCTTGTGTGTGAGGGGTCAAGGGTTCAAATCCCGCATACGACAATTATCAACGAAAATTATCACTGAATTTGAGTGAATCAAAATAACGTGTCATAATAGATAAATTAGTTTTCTATTTTTTATAGCTTGCAGACACTCACGTGACAAAGCGAATTAGCCAATCAGAACCTGGGGAGAAACTGTCAGATTGAAGGACGGGGAGCAAAAGTTTGTTTTGGTTTATAGCGTATTATGCGTTTTTGTTTTCATGGTTTGGCAAAAAAATATAAAATAACTCAATACGCACTAAAAACTTCAATATGAAAACTGCCAAACTATGAAAACAAAACTCTAAACCTCTGAACACGCTACCAAAACAAACTTTAGGGTTGCGTTCCAAAACTCTACTACAGAGTACGAAATTACTCAAAATCGTTCCAAAACTAGTAACCTTATAGTCAGAGGGGCCTTGACATTAATGTTGTAATTATAAGTAGTTTTGTTATTTTTTTAAAATTTAATTTCAATTTTTTACTCCAACAGAACTCATTCTTCCAAAACACACTACACTCTTAAATTACGGTACTCTTGAATTTGGAAAGCTTCCCAGCTCTCTGACCTTTGATGTGACAGTTTCTCCCCAGATTCTGATTGGGTAATTCGCTTCGTCACATGAGTGTTCGCAAGCTATAGCATTTTATCTATTATGTTTATCTAGTTTCTGTTTTCCTAATAACTTTGGCTAGTCTATCCATCCAAATGGATTCTTATAAGATAATTTTAGATAAAAATGTTTCAAATAAAAGTTGTAAATTTTTACTTATTTTATGAGCTTTTCAAAGATGTATATCAAGTCTCCATTCTTTTGTTTTAAACATGAATAAAAACCTGGAAAAAAACCCAAAAAATGAAATTTGTTACGAAACAAATGAAAAAATCTATTTCAAATCATGATTTGTTTATTTTGATTATAATTAATTATATTCTAAAAATACTTTTTAGTCAATTATATTTTTTATCGGCGCTGTAGTTGGCTTGATACGATTTCAAAATGTGGAAAATATGCTCTCTAAAGTATATAAATTAGGAAAATGAGTAAAAATAATGAAAATAACATTAAAAATAAACAAATCATGATCTGTAATTGATTTTAACATTTGTTTCTTAATAAATCTCATTTTTTTTTTCACAAAAATGAATACTTCAAGTTTTATTCATGTTTAAAACAAAATAATGAAGACTTGTCATACATCGTTGATGTATGATGTTTGTATTATATTGCGAGAATTATTGTTTTAAAAAAATATAATTATACCGTTATTCTACGTAAAAAAACTGTATAAAAATTATATAAACATTTTTTCTGTATCTCTAATAATAAGCGAGATGTGAGGTATTTTCAAAATAAGCGAAAAACAAAAGACGATCGAAAATTTCTGTGGTGCCTAATAAAGTTGTCTCAAAAGTTGGCCCATAAAGACCTACACCATCACACAAAATACTTCTTCAATGTTGAAGATGAACAAATTAAATTTTGGTTTAAAATTGATAAACCGGAAGTGATACTTTATTTGAAGCTCGTGAAAAATATATTATGATATAATCCAAAACTTTTCAAATTTTGTCTTTAAGACTTTCGTATTAATGAGAACGACATATTAAATTTTTTCTAAAATTGATAAACCGAAAGTGGTACTTTACTTGAAGCTCTGAACAGATTTTCTTGAAAAAATATATTAAAATATGATCCAAAACTTTTTAAATTTGGTATGACACATATATAATTTGAAACAACATATTAGATTTTGACTATATAAGATAAACCGGAAGTGACAATTTGGAACGCTTAACAAATTTTTGAGGAAATATATAATAAATTATAATCCAAAATTTCGTATCACAGACTTTTCTATTTATTGGAACAACAAATTAGATTTGGTTTACAAAACGATCAACCGGAAGCGTTACTTTACTAAAAGTTCATTGCTATTTTAAACATGGAATTGGCGGGAGGTCATGTGCTGGCTACATCAGATTTTTTTGCATACTTAGCTATCAGTTCCAAGAACGCTAGCATGAGAAAATTTATGTTGTGTAAGATATGAAGTATATTCTAAGAATGAGTGTAAACGCAAGCCGTGAAATGAAGTGGTTTAAATAATTTGAGGATAAGGGAAATGAAATATGACCTTCACCTTCGCTAGTAGAATCGATTTGTAGGGTTTATATTTAAACGCACTACTCGCAGGGACGGCGTAGTACTATTTCACCCTTCATTCACTTGTTTATTTATTGCACTACTTTCTTTATACGTTATGCGAGAGGTTACACTAGAATTATTGAGAATATGAAACATGGTTAATATTTTTTAGACTTTTAAATATATTCAAAGAATTGGCAAAGCTAGTTAACGAAACGCCGCTAATAATAATACAACCTTTTTAGTTTTCGTTCCGCATATTTTATTATGTCCAACGTTTCGGCACCATTAACTGATGCCTTCTTCAGGGAAAATGACAAATAAATTACGAGACAAAAGCAAAAACAAGTAACCAAGGTAACATAAAAAGTACGTAAATGTTACCTATTTAGTAAAGCTGTGTCCGATGTTGCATTTTTATCAGACACAAGACCTGATTTTATCTATAAATTTTTATTTTGCACGATTTTTTTTTTTTTGCTTAGCAACAAACACGAAAGCAAACTGCATGGTAAATCCCAGGGATTTGTTAACTACTGGATGGAGCAAGTGTATATCGATATATGTATTTCTTGTGTACCCGGCTAGATTAAGGGAGAACACAGGAAGTGTAAATGAGAAAGTTATAGATAATTCCACTTTAGACAAGTGAAGTTGATATTCACATCTGTCAAATTCACGTCAAAAATTAATTGTGTTTAAGTATATTTGATCATGAAACGTGAAATAAGTACGAATACAACCAATGCAACGCTAAATTAGAACACATATAAGAATAGGTTATGTTTATTTGTCAAATTATTTTTTAGAAGAAATCATAATTTTAATCATAACTTACTAAAGAAACGATACAGCACCGTTCATCACATATTTTGATACACAATTTGGAACACAACACCTTCGAACCATTGTCATATATTGAAATAATTATATTTCAATGATGGTGTCAAGAATAACCTAAAATCTGTCAAACCTGTCAAACAAAAAATTTGACAAGTAACGGAAACAAAGACAACACATCGGAATTATGTATGACTATCCCTGTCGATCTGGCCGGGTACATGGTAAAGATTCACTCGCTCCATCCAGTAGTTAACAAATCCCTGGTAAATCCCGACTCCAAAGAAGGAGGGGTTTTACCTAATGTCAGTTTGCTTGAGTGATTTTGCTTAACAGCAAAAAAATGGGTACTTAAAAATAAAAGTTTATCTGCGAGAAAATCTGAGAGGTCGTGTGGTATTTGGTGGGATAAATTCCAAAGACAACGTAAAATGAAACTTGGCACATTAATTGTCACACTGAAAGGAATAAACAATAACAACTGTTTATTTACTTGGTAGCGGAAAATTATCGGGGTAACGGGGTTTTATCAGTATAATACTGTTCCTATTGTTTGAATGTTCAAGTGTTAAAAACTAGTCGTTGGAATTTATTACCCTAATATCTAAATCCTAAATTTATATCCCCTAAATCTAATGATTATTTAGAATTTTAGGAATTAGATTTTAGGGTTTTGCAGGAGCACATTATGCCATGAAGTAACGCGCACTAATTTAACAAATCATGTTCGTTGCTATAATTTGTGCAAAACGTCAAATTTACTGTCAAAGAATAGCTTCTTAGCTTCTATTTTATGATATATAATATTAACATTTACTCTCAAGCATCAAATTGAATCGAATTGTATAATTCATTTTTGTTATTCTAAGGTTAGCACCTTATGAATTAAAACCTTACCAGTTAATACGTTTATTTTTGCCAAGTACAGTCGAACTGTATAACTCGAAACTCAAGGGACTGCGAATTTACTTCGATTAGTTAGAGAAAAGGCATACTTATTGCAAATAAGTTTAATATATTAAAAAAAAAAATGCATAATTATAAAACATTTTTAAATAATCTTTAAAACGAAAAACGAGTTGTTGAACAAAAAAGTTACTTTTTAAAATAATCAATTATTAATGATTGTTTTTTTTTTTGGCACGCTTAACTCATAAGCAAAATAAATATTTCATCTGTTGTATTTTCATTCATAGTAAAGTAAGTGTCACTTTCATCAGATTTGTCTTGAAACCCATCTTCTTTAGCAATAGTAGCGATTTCTTCGTCTGTATATTTTAACGTGCATAATATAATGAAAAATATATATATTGTGCCTGAAAATTAGAGTTATAGAGACTACAATGTTATTGGGGCCTGTGAGTGGTTTCGAATTATGGAAATATAGAGATAAAAATTCGAGTTAGGGAGGTCAAAATATATTGTAAATATATAAAATGTGCCGAGAACACAAGTAAACTTCGACTTACAGAGAGTTTCGAGTATACAGGTTCGACTGTATTTGCAAAATGTGTAATCGAGCGACCAGTGTCAATCAGTGCCCATAAAATAAATATACAAAAGAGACGCCCGTACTTTTGGGCACGGAAACATGGAAAATTAAGAGTGGAAAATTTTTTGATTATCTCTCGTTATCAAGTTACTGATAAAAAGCAAATAATATTTACAATATTAGAAAACAATATTTTTTCCACATTAGTTGCCACAAAATGTGTTTAGTTAGGATGCTACCTGTTTGGAAGGCAAACATTTTTATGATATATCATGGAAAAATAATAAATCAATTAGGTTGTTATGCCGATGTTCGTATTCACGTAAATATGCTACAGAGAGTTTATGCATATCTTGTAAGAGATGTGGAAAATATCTTGTTTTTAATAAAATTTAAATGTTACTATTTGTTTATTATCAGTAATATGATAATGATCGACAATCAATAAATTTTTCTATTTGGAAATTTAAAATAGTTTTCAAATTGACCCCAATAGAATTATTCCATCTGGAAAAATACATCAAATTTATCTTATTTTTGAAATTATAACAACATTTAAAAGCAATAAATGCATTATATCATTTGTTTATTCAATTTCTAACATAATCTAATTACTGCCTTTTATCTTGGAAGTGCTTTTGTTAAGAAAATACATTTATTTGAAATCGTCACTAGTCATTAACAGCCCGATTCACAAAAAAGTTTAAGCTAATCCTCATTTTTGGATTAGTGAATTCTATTCTATTTCGGTATTTAAAATTTAATTTTCATGACATTATCAATAAAGGTAGATACTAGGAATAGGTTATATTATATTTTAATCAGGGATGGTAACCATAAAAAATATCGGTTTGGGTTACGGTTTCGGTCATCGTGAAAATAAAAATTCGGTTTTGATTTGGGTTTCGGTTTTTATACAACAATCGGTTTTGGTACACCGGTTTTACTAAAAGGGTTTCGGTTTTGCAAAAGTAATTTACGAGAATAATAATATTATTGATTTTTATTGAACAATTAATTATTATTATAATGATGTAAAAAGTGTCCACAAACACGTGTACAAAGTTTTACAACAATCAGTTTTAATGGGAAGCAAATATTCAAAATATTCTAATATCCCATGTTAAATGCCTATGTAAATGTAACATGTAACTGATTTCGAGCGCCACCCGATTGAGGTACTACGTTGAAAATTGAAATACGTTTCGACAAAAAAATATGTTTATACTTTTTTATACATAAGTATTTTAATAATAATAATTTACAATATTTAACAACTAACAAGAGACCTGTATATAATGCGGTTAACCGATAAATAAAAAAAGGGTTTTGCTTTCGGTTCTCATATTTTTCCGGTATTTTTCGGTTAATGGTTTCGGTTCCGGTTTCTGTTACCATCCCTGATTTTAATAAACTGTTAAAATTAGAGTAGAATTCCAAAAATGAAGATTAGCTTAAACTTTTTTGTGAATGGGGATGTAAAAGTTCAGGTATCGGCTCTAAAATAAATCATTATGCGACGATTTCATGCAAATACCGTGTTGCCAATGTTATAATAATTATAGGACATGTAATATAATTTAGACAGGTGTACAATAGTAAATTTATACGTAAAATGACAAAAATATGTGCAAAAAGAACGAACTAAATAAAATTCTAATGAACTGATATAAAATACATAGTTTGAGGATTCTATAACTTCAATGTCCAAGATTAGTAACATTGAAGATATGGAAACATAACCTATAAAAATAAATATTCTCTTTATTTTCACAATTTTTTGATATCAAATAAAATTTAATATGCACCTCGGCACTAAATTTCCTTTTTATCACTCATAAAAAGTAGAACTTCATTGCCTTAATACATAAATATTATCTGTAACTGATTGGAAAATAGACATAACGATGCAATAAAATGTACATAATATTTGACATTTTATATTTCCATTATATTCTTAAGTGTGACAATTCAGTAATTATTCTACTTTAGAATATATTGTCGATAACTGATAAAATGGCGTACGCACCTCGTCCGTAAAGTCATTTTACTGGATTCGGAGGCATTCAGGACTGGTCTGCGAATCGTTCTAAAAACGTAAATGAAATAAAAATAAAATTGTACTTAGATAAATAGACACATAGATGATTCAGGACTATAGTAACAAAATTTAACAATTTATTCTTCAAGTCATGTTATTTCAAAAAGTGTAATGGCGGCTACGCAATACACCGGAAACGGAAACAGTAACGGAGATTTTATTGTTTAATATTAACTGAAAATAATTTATTTATGTTGAAAAATTACCTAAAACATTAATTAGTATATGACAATATTTGTCTGACAGCTCAAAAATGAGGTTAGAATATTCTTGTTCTCATTTCCGGACTATTATGCAGCCGCCTTAACAAAATTTATTCCCACAAGAAAAAACAATAATAAAACGTAAATATTTTTTTAATTATAATTAAAGTGCAATAAATATTTTGTAAACAAAATTTATCACTCTAATTTCCTGATATAAAAATAGAAAAACAACATAATTTGCGCTAATAAATGAGCACTTACTTGGGGAATGATTTATTAGTTTATTTTTAAACACATAAATTTAAATAAATAATTATTTCTTGCTAATAATACTTATGTAATGTACTCGTCTCTATCTTTAATCGTGTAGGAGTGATAAATAAAAATATGAAACAAGAGCGCATAATAAAATTAGGAAAAAATATATTTGTTTTAAACATTTTGTAACTCTTAAACCATTCGACGGAAATAGTATATTGTGCAACAAGTACGGAAAAGCAACTATTGCGCACGAAGTGTGAGAGTTTCAGCACGAGACGAAGTCGAGGGCTGGAATTATATAATATAAGTGGGCAATAGGTGTTTCTGCACGACTGGCACACTATACTTTTTCTACGACCACATTTTTTTAGTAAAATATAAATAATTCATTTTTAATACAGAACATACATTTTTCTCAATAATTAATAAAACTTTAAAATAATTACAATAGTTAGTTTTGACATTTCTTTTTATTTTATTCTTATTGGAATATGTGATTATTATTTTTTTTCTTCTAGATTTACTCTTCCCATTATTCTAATAATAATAAAAAAAAGGAAATGTCAAATCTGTCAGATAAGCCAGAAACAAGAAACATAATTTTTTTTTAAATCGTGTATTTTCTTTTGCTTCTAACTCAAACATAAAAACAATTGAACAACAAACTTGGTACTCAATGCAGTTTTTCATTCTGAACATTTTTCTTTCTTACACTTTTGTTATAAAATTAATAGGTAAAGAGATATTGCCAAATAAAAACATTGAATTTCCCATGTTCGGAAAAAAGTAGACACCCGGTATATCGTTAAAAATACTTCTCTCTTTAGTATCTATTTTAATATATTCTATTTTTGCCCCAAATTTTTTATCTTCACTTTTTTCTAACCTGAAATTTGGAATGGAAAATTTTGGCTAATACAACTATTACGCAACCAAATTGAGATCTAAATGATTTATTAGATGTATATTTGGGAATATAGAGCCAAAAATTATATTTATAAACTAAAAAATTAATGATAGCTCGAACATATGTTTTGCAAATGAAAATATTTTCATTTCTACTAAATTTTTTATGTAAAAACATTAAGCAGTTGTCAAATGTTTTCAAAACAAGTTGACGAAAAAAATATTTTGGCTGCCAATAAATTCCTACAAATAACTTCTAAAATTCATGTCTGTATATTTTTGATGACGTCATGGTTGCAATAATGACATTCAAAAACCTTGATACAGTAAAAAAAATCATTGCAACAATAAGAATCGCTTTTGCAACACGAATATTTTGATGTAATAGGTGAATCCCAAATAATTAATATAAAAAAGTCTAAATCTAAAGATATAATTATATTGCATGTGAAAATATGGTGAATAAATAGTTATATAAAATTAATCAATTATTTTTAAAACAAGGAAAAATAATAAAAAACAAAATTTGTAACAATGTTATTCACCTAAAATCTAAAAATAAAAACAGCTGATGCTTTTGGCACAAACAGTTACGCGTTTGTTTGATGTCATTAATTTTTTGCATCAGCTACTAGATTTGAAAGTATATTGCTTCTCGAATAAATTTGTTACTCCATAATATAATTGTGTTTCTAGTTCAGTAGAACATCTTTAAATCACTTCCGGGTTCCTTTAAATTTATCTGATATTAAGATGGTCACGCTAGAATTAATGAGAATAATATACAAGATTCATATTTTAAATAGGTTCCTTCAACAATAATATAGTTCACCATTCTTTTCTTCCATTTCTTAAAAGCTCACAATGTTCTTTTGTTTTAAACAGCTATTATTACATTAATAAGGCAACAATAATTAATGTTGTATTCTTGCTGTATAAAAGAAAAAAAAAATCATATGCGAAAAATAAACCGTTTAAACAAAACAAAGAAGTGCCATACAGATGTGCAATACGAATTTACAATTTATAATTTAGATTTTAAAATTTAAACATACTTAAAACCCGAGTTAAATAAAACCTACACGAAGGTTTACGAACGATGTACAAATTTAGAAATTTGAAATTTAGATTTGTAATATACCCATATTTTATATTTCCAAATGTAAATTTCACATTCGACCAAACATAAGAGAGCACCATCAAACATGGTGGTATAATTCAGCCGACTCAGCCTAAGTTCTCGTGACAAAGCGATTGTCATCATGCGTTTCTGTAATTTCAATGCAACGAGGTATAGCAAGGAATTAAATAAAGGCACACAAATACGAGTATACTTGATAAATTGTTCATGATCTTATTCTTTCATTTTCGGAAACAAACTATAATAATGCCCGTTTAAAAATCTTGATCTGTTCATAGATCTAATAGATCGTCTATGTTGTTTAAGTATGTGTTTGTTTCTTTCTTCATTATACAAATCAAGCAATAGTAAAAAAAATGAACTGGAGAAACGCCAAAATATGACAAGTCACATAATAGGTACTGATTGGTCAAATCCAGAATTACAAAGTCGAAAATAAATCAGATAGAAAATTGTAAATTTTAATTCAAAATTTAAATTTATAAGTCAAATTCATCATCAAAAACCCTAAATTCAATATTATTTTGACAATCACCCCAATTCTGTAAGGAAGTTAAGTCTTAGCAATGTTGCTAAAAATTATAACCAATAGAAACAAATGTAAAGGCTGCCATTTTCATGTTTTATTCATTGTCCACTATTATTATTGGTTATTTGCTATTATAGCTAAGTCTTAACAACTTTCTTACAGAATTGGGACGATTGTCTAATTATTTTAAGCGCTATAGTTCGCTGTACTTGGAATCCGTTATACAGAGAATTTATTTTAAAATGCAACATTACAGTTCATCACTTCCATGGTTACTCACTTTTGTCAAAAAATGACAGCAATGTAAAATTTGTCCATTTTAAAATGCAACATTATAAATAGTATTGCAGCACAGGAGATACCTCCAAAACACATCACAAATGGTGTCAATTCTTATTACGACTGACGAGAATATTGCCTCAGAGTGATTGGGGGTATTTTTAAACATTTATTACATGAAAGTTATGAATTTTTGTAAGCTAAAGTTTGTTAAGATATACAACATTCATATTTTGATTATTTGTTAATCGTATGTAGGCTAATTTATTGGAAATTAGTTTTGATAATACAAATCTACAAATTTTGTATGTTGCATTTCAAAATAGACAAATATTACATTGCTGTCATTTTTTGACAATAGTGAGTAACCATGGAAGAGATTCGCCATATGTTGCATGTTAAAATAAATTCCCTGTATAGGAAATACAATGCTATTTTTTTCATTTTGCTGTAGTTTCTGAACTATTAACTTTAGAGAAAAGTAGTAAATAAAAAAGTTGTTCGCAATTAAAAACTACACAATATGGGACTAAAATTAATCACAATTTCTTTCTATTTTCCGAAAAAACACAAATTAAAATTCGCAATTTACAGCATATTTCAGAGTGCCATGAAATTACTGATGTTTTATTTGTTTTTATTTGACATTAAACTTCTGACACATTATTTATTATAATTAATTTTGAATGTTATATTAATATACCATTCATGAATCATTTTATACTTTCTTTTTGTGTTTAATTACACTTTTAATAATTATATCAAATTATTTATTGACAAGAAGAATTATGAGATCTGACAGACAAAAAAATGAAACATCAATTATATAATTGCATTCTGAAATTTGCTGTAAATTGCGAATTTTAATTTACGTTTTTTTGGTAAAATAAAAAGAAATTGTGATTAATTTTAATCTCATATTGTGTAGTTTTTAATTCTCAACAACTTTTTTTTATTTACAACTTTTCTCTAAATTTAATAGGTCAGTAACTAAAACAAAATGAAAAAAATAACATTGAATTCCCTATATAACAGATTCCAAGTAAACACCCGGTTTACCTACCTATGTTTTCCACACAGTACATAAGTAGGCTTTTTTCTTAAAAAAGTTACATGATTAAAATGAATTACTTACGCATAATAAGTACAATACATCATATAAAATTATAAAAATCAAATAGAACAGTGGGGAACGATTTGGTAAAATAACTAAACACTCTTTATAGATTCAAAACAGACAAACAGAGCATCGCAAATAATTTTTATTCATAACGGGTAATCGGTAGTACAATTGACAATTTTTTTGAATGCACGAATAATTCACGGCACGTTTAAACCGCGCAAGAATAAACAACGTTTTAGTGTTTTTATTTAAAGCTGTGAAATTAATTTATGGTGGCTTAAAAACTGCCAAAACTGTCAAATTAATTTCGGGCGGACCTTGGCAAATTATTGTTGGTTAGAATAATTTGTGTCATAAATTATATGTGGCAAATTTTATTGGACATTGTACATACTAAACCTGGTGCAGACAAAGTCATCTACAATTTTAAAGCGTTAAAGTGGTTAAGTTGAAATTACCATAAATTTAATTCTATTTTTGTAACACCTAATTTGTATTTTGGCAACTTTACAGGCAAGTAAATGTTTTAATTCTTAGTCAAAACTAATAAAAATAAAATATGTAATAATTCGTCAATATACGTGCGCCAATTTGGAAACAAAAATGTTAGCACGTGATGAATACAAGGATACAAATTCAATGTTCAATTGAAATAAATAAAAAAATGAACCATATAATAGATATTTACACACCAAGTGAGCTAAGGTAATGTTTATTCATGAGAAGAAAGTTTAGCTCACGAGCCCGAGGGGCGAGTGAGTTAAATTCTTCGAGTGAATAAACATTCTTAGCTCACGTGGTTTGTACAATATTTTATTCAATTTTGACGAAATAATAATAACAACCATTATAATATTTAATTTTGACAAAACAAAAAACTAATCAGTTAGTAGACTGCGCATGACAATCGTCGCTGATAGATGTCAATTTATGTATTTAAAATGCTTTATTGTCTGTCATTTGTGCCGTGAAAAACAATGAAAATGGCTGATAAATATTATGGTAAGTGTTATTTTCGTACCTGATGTTATTTTAAATGCATTATTTGTTGCAGAGTTAAAATTTTGTGATAGTGATTTAAAAAAATTTTTAATTCACATGTGAAAAAAGTGTTACTTATAGTTGTTGCTATGGAGTTAATAATGACAGTTTAAAACGTCAAAATTGAATAAAAAAAATAAAATCACAAAAGCTCATTCAGCCCATAATAGTCTATTTGGGTGTGAGTAAAACTACTTTTTGGAAGAGATACATACGCTATTTTAACTGCTACCGATAATATATTCAAAGTGGAATTACTGAAATTACATCTAAAAATACAACTCAAAACAGAAAATGTCAAAATCTATTCATTTTATTATTAACTACAGTTAGTTGCACTAGCAACAGACTAATATTTTTCTTAACAAATTTAGAAAATACAAATTTTGGGACTGTACTTGTCAAATAATGTGAATCTGATTTCAACATTTTTACGATGATGTCTGTATTCCTATTTTAATTTGGAAAGAACTCATACGATTTTTAGTGTAAATTGGGTAAACGGAAGTTGTACTTTATTTGAAGTTCTATAGTTTTTCTTAGAAAAATACCTTTAAATATCATTTATCTATTTAGGTTGTTTAATAAATAGTTTATAAAACTCTTTATGAAACTCATTTGGATGTCTCAATAGCTATTTCTGTAATAAATTGTGAAATAATAGTGTTTTAGGTATGCGACGTGAAATTTTTACGCACAAGCTGAAGCGAGTGATACAACACGTCAAGTGCCTAAAACACTCATTTCGCAATGTATTACATACAAGATTTTTTATAATACCATTTTAAAACAGATCATTTATTATCAAAATTCAACACATTGAATTTTTTAAAATTAAAAAATAGGCAGACGTCAGGTTTATCTAGTTGCTAAATGAAATTCTTTTAAGCACTAGTGCACATTTTACGCTTTAAACTGTCACTTTTACGCATTAGTGCTTAAAAGTATTTAATTTAGCAACGAAAATGACAATCAAAAAATGGTTATAAAACGCTAGTATAAAAAGTACTTTTTAAAAGAACTAAAATCTAATTCTGTTAGGTTACAATATATGCAAATAAACTTAATACATTTATCAGTATTAGAAAATATAAAATAAATAAAAATTACATTGCGGTAGGTAATGTGCTAGACACATTAAATTTTTCGAGGGTATTTCACTTTATTTTGTGGAAAATGGCGCGAATTTATATCTACATAATAAAACATATTTTGTACAACAAAATAAAATTCTTTTGGTGCTATAATAATTGGATACGAGCCATTGAAATTCGAAACATTTTGCAATGAGAGACGTTGTACTGTCGTCAGGAAGTAAGATGAATCATTATTCAAGAAATGTTAAAATTATCGCGGCCTTGCAAAAATTATCATTCATTTATTAAACAGCTTCATGAGTTAAGGTTAAGGTCATTATTTAGATTAATTTATGATTAATTCTTAATACTTATTATACAATTAATTTATTTAACCATTATTTAAACAATTGAATATTAAATTAAAAAGTTATGTGTTTGCGTATTTATATATGGAATAAAAAACAATGTATGTATAAATCACACTTTATTAGCGAAATAAATTTTATACTTAATAATAATTTATAGACATATAAAGTTGTTTTTAAGTATAGAAAATAATATCGCCCATGGAATGTGCTCGAACAAATCCAAAATCGTAATAATTTTACGAGGAAATATTTTTTATTTAGACGTTATCAAAACCCATAAAATCATAAAAATGATTACCACTAGCATTTAAATTGAATTCATTACATTTATGTCAATAAAAATTAGTTCAATTAAACTTATACATGCTGTACTATTTAAAGAAAATTGCTGATAACGCGTTCTGTAAAATGAAGCACAATCTACACATTCTTTGATAACAGAAAAACAAATGACAAATTGCCGGTCGTTGTGCTCTATATTAATTTGTAGCTTCACATTTCTTGAATTAAAATTTATCTCGCGAAAAAATAACAATTATTACTTGTTATCCTTGAACATTACTGGTTTCAAGATAATAGATGTTAACATTTTTTAAATTCATGCCAAAATTTAATCATTTTTGCGAAATCTTCAAACTTCAAACAAGTTTCTTGATTATTACATAACATTACCGCCAATTTTTTTGCGGAAAAAAGTTAGGTTAGGAATATTGTTTATATTAGCGGGTCATAATTTAAAAAAAAAAGTATAAATGAATAAGTTATCTTACCTCAAAACGTACGCGTCAACTTGGTCATTTCTTGTAAAGCTGATTATTTCACATCTGACAATTTTCAGCAACGACTCCAATTTATGCCTGAAAAACCACAAAAATATTACATAATAAGTATAAATATTTATGACACATTATGTTTTGGTTCATAGGAAATGTGAATTTATTCAAAATATAATATATTTGCATCTATTATTCAAATTATTTTGAGGAGCCGGTAAATGGATTTTCAATCAAAATAAATGTTTTACAAGTATTTTTTGTAAAAATATGAATGTAAGCTGAGGATAAAAGAGAAATACAGCTGATATGATCCATGTAAATATTCATCTCAAACGTCTTTGCCAAAAATCAATGTTTTAACTATGAGGTCACAACAAAATATTTCGTCTCATAAAACAAATTTCAATAAAAACACCAATTTATTGTCATTTTCCCCATCATTTGTCATAAGAAAACAAGTTTGAATCAATTAATCATTATTTAAATAAAAAATTGAGTGATTTCTATCAATCACAAATTCATACATAACAAAACACTACTCACCGTGGAATTTTTCGCAGATCACCGGTTTGTTTAGTGTCATTTTCACTGTGTTCAAACCAGATTTCTAGTAGCTTTTCCACACCTTCGAAAAATTGTAAGCTGTCGTCTGTATCAGACATCTTTACCGCACAAATAATCGCACTAGAATAAAATCAAGAGCAAGACCGGTGCTTTTACTTTACTGGTTCCTGCACCGGCGTACAGTGGCACACTTGCGCTGTGAGAGAACACAGGACCGCGTTTAGGAGGAGCAGACATAATACAAAAATAATAAAATGTCACCGAATTAATAATTACGTTAATTTGTGTTGATGAAATGCAGATCAAAGTATGAAGGTACATTTACAACCAATTTTAAGCCTGCATAATTTCAACTATTGGAAATTGAGCTCGACTCTTAGGTACCAGGGAGGAAAGTTAAACATTGCGCCTGCCGAGCTTTTTGTCAGTTTTACCGCCCGCCGGGCTATAAAAAAGCCAAAACGCCCGGTAGAGATACTAACCTTTATTTAAGTATATGAATTTTAGAAGTATTTCTTTAGTTACTTATAATATAACGACAAAATAAGGTTAATCTGGCCAAGTAATATTTACATAGCAATAGCAACATGCTCTCCATTTATTTAAAATAATTTGATTGCATTAGTGCGTAAACCGTTGTACAAACCTCAGGCCGAAAGGAACTTACACCCTTGGACGAATAAAAACCCTCCGCTACGCTTCGGGCTTCAAATTTAGTCCGCAGGTATAAATCTTTTCTTTCGGCCCTCTATATGTAAATAACTATGTTATACTCCGATGTGCAAAGTTGGTATTTTACACACTGCAAACGCAAATTTCATTAAAAATCAATTTGTTCCTTCTAAAATAGTTACAAATTGTCGTCTGTTCGTTTATCAAATACTTGACCTCATGTCATAAAGCTTGTTTACACTCTTGTTGCATAAATAACTATTTTATGTAGCTATTACATAAATAGTTGTTTGACGTATCCTTTGGTAACGGTAGTTTCACTTTTATTTCGTGAAAATATATATAGATTATATTTATAAATTAAATAATTCATATTTTCAGCCTGTTTAAATGAATTTTGCAAGAAAAACTTGGCAAAAGTGACAAATAATTTAAATAAATGATAGTACTGGTAAATTTATCGTTCAATGAAAAACCACCTGTTGCAAGCTTAGTGACACTTTTAAAATTGTATGTTCTGTAGTTTTGTTGAATAACAGTAACAGCTCTTGAGCTTAAATACTCGTAAGGCGTGTCCGATGTTGCACTTTTATCACCCTAATATCCAAATCCTAAAATAGGTCCTAAATCTAGTGATTATTTAGGATTTTATGAATTAGATTTTAGGGTTTTGTAGGTGGACACTATGCCTTGAAGATGACGCGCACTAATTAAACAAATCTTGTTCGTTGCTATAATTTGTACAAAACATCGAATTTACTGTCAAAGAATAGCTTCTTAGTTTCTATTTTATGAAGTATAATTTTAATATTTACTCTCAAGCATCATATTGAATCGAATTGTATAATTCATTTTTGTTGTTCTAAAGTGTTGCCATACAAGTCAATGGATTCACTAATGTGCCATTTATGTGAAGAAGACCTAAATACTAAATGCCAAAATGCGACATCGGACACAGCCTAAGCTTTGCGTTGACATTTCGCATGCAGTGTGTGCAACTTTGGTTGCAAATGTACCTAAATATTTCATACTTAAAAATAAAAGAATGTATGTAAGATATGAGAAAAACAAAACGAAATAATCTGGAATCATAAATTTGGTTGCTAATAAAACAAAAGTATGAGCATACCAAATAAATTATTGCGTTATCAAAAAAAACTAAATAACAATTGTTGTAGATATTAGTAATGTTAGTTTAAGGGTGCTATTTGACCAGAATAAATGAAACCAATTATATAATTTTGGCCGATGGCCAATGCTTTATTGAAAGTAATGATTTGTTGATATTTTCAATACTTTTGTGGTTCAAATGACACATAGAGAGCAGAAACTTTATACCAACATCAAAATTACGATTCCAGGATTCACTGCACATTTTGCAGACCTAGACTGTACGTTTACAAGTTTATTACCAATTTCTTTTACGCTAAGCTCTTGGTATCTCTTATCGAAGCTGGGATAGAGACGTAACAAGATTCGGTTTCTAAGATCGGAATCAGACATAACCACATTTTTCAAATGGAAGCATATGTCCATATGTTTCGTATCTTAGAAATCGAGCATGAACGTAGCGTTTCTGACAAAATGAAGGTATTAATAATAAAAAAATAAATAATATCCCGATTATACATACGTTGCTTCCGCAAAGATAAATAAATAAAATGTTCATTCGACATGTAAAGTGACAAAATGGCCGCCTCCTTAAGATGAGCGTCCATGCATCAGTCAACGAGTAAAAACTCCCAGGGAAAAGCGAACGAAATTATAAACGACCCAACAATATTTTCCCACTGACTATTACACCTTTTCGCAAAAAAACCTCAAATCTCAATAACCAAACAATTTCCAAATAAAAATTTTGGCCTGATTAACAAATCCCATTTTTAATTTACACCAAATTGTCTTTACAATAAAAGAATTATAAAATAATACAATCCAATTACTTTTTAATTCTTGTTTTTGACAAATAGTCAATTTTTGTGAGAGTAGATTTTTCACAAAGGTAAAAAAGTGAGTAAACATCGAAGATCGCGGGGCGAACAAAAACACAGCGCAGGCGATTAAGTACTCGAAAAAAAATTCATTATGAAATAACCTAAAATACGACTAATCATAAATGCTCGACGAACAAACTAGGAAACCAGTGTGCGATCGGCTGAGAGATCATTTTCAACACCGCGCGACTTATCAATAACAAACTTAACAAACAAAAACAAAATGATCCGAATAGTGTCATCAGCAGCTGAAATAGGGACACAAACAAATGAACAACGCCAAAAGACAAATCACTCAAATCAGCAGTGGAATTCTGTAACTCGTCCGATAACAAACGGAACCGTTATCTCTATAGAAACGTATTTTTTATAAGAAGATTGGTATATTTACGTCATAATTGTCAAATAAAATGTAATCTTCTATGTAACCATAGTGATATCAGTTTCAATTACTATCGGACGAGTTATGTAATCCTACCCTAAATCGAATATGGAAAATATACCAAATCTAATGTACAACAATTCATTCAGTCACAAAAATGCATTAAATGTCAGAAAATTACAAAGTATAAGGACCGGAAAAGCTTGAATTAAACAAATTTATGTATTTGTTTAGAAATGTTTAGCCAAAAGTATTTTTTTACTTATTTTATATAAAATATGTAAACCTTTATGTACATAATAAAAATTTTATATATCTTTACTAGAAAATAGTCATTTTCCGGGCCGCAATTTTCAATAAAATTTATCGGACATTCTATAAAATCTTTCAAAAAGAATTAGTAAAATACTTTTTTTTACATTTCCTATTTTCAATTATATTTTAAAGTGTCTCATACCAATAATAATTTTTGGAATAGTTATTAACACTATTAATTCTTTATGAACAGTTTTAAAGTACGAGAAAAACGATTGCTTTAAATGCGCAATACTTTTTTTGTAATTAACACAATTATTAAAACAGTTGAATTTTGTAAATATTCTTGAAAATTCGTGTAGTCCGTGATTTGAATTTGAGGTTGTTTTATTTTAACAATAGACAGCACTGTCGCGCACAAGTTTGTTATAAAAATATTGGCGATAATCAGCGATTTTATGAGTTTTTATACATATTATATAATATATTTTATTGCTGTTAAAACTTTTTGGTTGTAAAATTCCCGGGAAAGCCATAGTTTTTACAAAATTTCCCAGTTATTAAACATTTCCGGTAGCATGTAGCGTGCGTAATATGTCACTTCCGAGGTTGGTACGTAATATTTTTTAATTGTTTTGTAAAAAATGTATGATTACAAACAAATCATATTTGTGGCTCAGTGAATTATCGTCAATGTCTACTTCTTATTGGCGTTATTAAATTGTTGAATACCCAAATATTATCAACAGTACCTTGTTGCTCTTCAAACAAATAATTGTAAACTAAACAAGAACAACAATTATGTTAAAAAATGACATCTTTGCACTTTTACTGTCATTGAACTAGTTCGAAATCTACTCGTTTTACAATAACAAAATCAAAAACTAAAAATCATTTTTGATAAAGTCCCAACTTAAGTATAACTCCAGGAATTTTTATAACCCATTATAAAAATCGTACCGTAAAACGCAAAATAAATCTTATGTTTATAAATTTGATTTAACACTTAAATTCAAAATAAAACGTAAATTCTCAACAAAAACTAATATGTAGTGACAGTAAAAACGTAAAACTATCTCGAATAATTTAAATTTATATAAAATAACATCAAGGTACTGTCAGATGCGGAAAATGGAAAAACACAAAAGAAAATTCATCCCAAACAGTAGAGTTATTCACGATTTACATTTTTCAGTAGTATATAGTCAAAAACTGTACAAGATTCAAATATTTTTATGTAATATATATTTTAATAAGAAATTTTTATTTCTATACTTGTTTGTATAGGCTTAATTCAAATTTCATAAGAATAATAATCGTTAAAGATGTATTCAATTCACACGTTAAAAGAAATCTTTCAAATAAATAAAGAAATATCGTCAATGACGACATATATTTAGTATTTTAAATTGATGTAACAAATTTTCCAATAGACAATTTAATAGAGTTCATTCCAGTATTTTTATAAATGCACAAAATGGCGCGGAGACAAGTGACTCGAGCGACCTTGAAATGGTTAAAATCAGCTGATTTGTGTGCTCTTGTCAGTTCATAAATATATTTTCTTATTTTGTTTTTCATAACAATATTTTATTATTTTGCACTTTTAGTCATTTTTAGAGTGTACCTACTTCAAAACAGTCTTTTTTATAAAATATAGAACCAGAAACTTCTTGAAATTTCTATTGATATGTAAAATGTAAAGAAATGCAATGAAGGAACCTATGTAAATATTAATGTAATCCATTATTATTTGTTTTTTAATTAATTTTGCATTACCTGAAAACCGTAAAATAATGACTGTTTAGCACTTCAAAATCATATACCTATTTGATGTTCACTAGTCCACTATATTTTTGGAAATTTGTTTCAATTTTTCGCAATTTACAGGCATACAGTGAAATTTTGAATATTAAATACGTACATGGGGGTTCGTTTATGGTTTTTATATCAACATTGACGATATATTTTAACTAGAGAACGTTAAATAACATTAAAAAATGTTAAGAAATGATTTTAAATTTTTTTTGGCTATTTCAATACAAGAAATTATCTAAACTTGTGGTTTTTGGATATAAATATGATTTAGGCCTGCTATTTTCGTATCCGGTTAAACTTTCTGTTAATTTAAAATAAAAATATAGCATCATGTGAGGAAAGTCTTTGACAACTTTACAAAACTTTTTATAAGATGTTACAAAAGCTTTTACTGCAGCTAAAATGTCAAACGATGTAAATTTTCAGGGTCTGTAGCATAAGTTGTAAAAATTACACATTAGGGGAGAAGTAGAATTTTAACCGGGTAGCCCCCTAAAGTGGTTCCAAATAAATAAATAAAAAAATGTACTGGTAATAATTCCGCTTAATATAAATATTTGACCGTGCCTAAATGCATCTGATTTTTCCCATTTAAATAACATTGGAAGTTAATTTTTCCCTAAGGTAGAGGTTTAAAAAATCCACTCAATATTGGATTATGTACTGGAATGACCCGAGAATATGTGGATTTCAAGTTCCAATCATAATTCTTAAAATAATTGTAGATAGCTTTTTTGGGCTTTTGTGCGTTATTTATCTTGAGAATAATGACTGGCACTTCAAATTTTGTCCACATATTTTCGGGTTATTCTAGTTTATATTCCAATATTGAGTGGATTTTTTTAAACCTTTTTTTGCCTCCAAAATGGGTCAAAACCCAATGTTACTTAAATGGCAAAAATCAAATGCATTTAGGCATGGTCATAAATTCAGCGGAATCATTACCAGTACATTTATTTATTTGGAACCACTTTAGGGGACGGCCAGGTTAAAATTCGACCCCTTTTAAGGTCCACCTATTACATCTGTGTAATTTTTCGATTTTTATAACTGATAATTTATACTTCATTTTACGTACGATAATAGCGTTCGTTTAGATAAGGATGTAAATTCTGCCCTTTGATTGGTCAGAATGCTAACCTAGTTCACAAAAGTGAAAAAAATATCATTTGCAGCTGTCAATTATCAAATAAAATCGACAGAATTAAGTGATATTTAACCACGTTTTGATGTAATTTTTAATATTCAGGGCTTGTACATTTTACAGATAAAAAAAAATTATTATTGACAAAGTTTGGTTTCACCAATTTAAGGAGGTTCGAGCGAAACTAATGAGTCAAAATAATATTTATATTTTTTTGTTCTTTTAATTGCTAAAATAGTTGTAAAAATTTATAATTTTAATTAATAAACGTGTATTGAGCCTCTAAGTACATAATTAATTTGTATTTAACAAAAAAAAAATACTGAAATGACCAGTATTTTGAACATTTGTGATGGAAGAAAGTTATGTGGCAACAGCGCGTCTTGTAAAATTATTATATTAAATTTATCTATCAATTTCAGTAATAACAAATTTTAAAAAGAACAAAACTAAATAGCTTTATTATATTCGAAAAAAAGTTATCCATAATATAGATACAAGTTATACTTCAATCTTTTTCCTTTATATCAGCTGGGACGTGCAACGTTGCCAAGTCATTCTTCATCTGTTCTGCAACTATCGATGTAAAATGAAAACATAATGTTCAACATTAATTTTCAAATTAATTTGAACGGTAAAAAGGCATTATAAACTTCTCATAATATACTACAAGTCTTCAGTTTTATTATACTTGTTTTTTGTTCATCAAAATTGGAAAGATCAATATAAAACAA
This sequence comes from Ophonus ardosiacus, assembly GCA_943142095.1. Classification (NCBI taxonomy): domain Eukaryota; kingdom Metazoa; phylum Arthropoda; class Insecta; order Coleoptera; family Carabidae; genus Ophonus; species Ophonus ardosiacus. The sequence goes on from OW964835.1 coordinate 6,737,274, forward strand.
ATAAAAAAAGTATCTACGGAAATGTTTCTGCCGTAAGAGCTTATGTATTAGAACATTGAAAACGTCAACTTTATAAGCGTATTTATAAGAAACTAGACGGTGGAATGTTTTTTATTTTTTAGAATAGTTGGATAAGATATCATTCGTGATAATTACAAAATTTAAAACCATAAAGTTGAAAATTAATTTTTACACGAGAATCGCTCGAACCTCCTTAAATTATTTATTTAATACATGTAAAAACGGTCGGCTCTCAAGCACCATCTGCTATTTTCTTATGTGAAATGAAGTATAACAATTTTTGTGTGTGGCAATATTTTACTGTAAATAACCTCAAAAACAATGAAAGTTGATTAATTTGGGCATTTTAATTGAGAAATAATTGTAAATACTTTTATAAAATTATTATTCTTACAAAATTTGGATGAATTAGAAACAAAACAAGTATAGAAACGTAGTAAAACTTACTGTTTGTGATCGGACGAAAATTCTTTGGCGCTGTTGATTTCCCGCTGAGGACAACCCAACCACCTCATGTAAATTTAATGAGCTGATGCTTGTCCCTTAATCTCGCTGTTACATTAAATTAAATATATCACAAGAAGCTTAACGATACAGAGTCCACACTGGGCCAGGGTAGGGGTAAGGGGGGTAGTGATTGACGATTTTACGCCTCCGTGGAGGCGGCGGCAGCGACGAGGCTGCTCTTGGGCGTGTACGCCGTGGCGTTGGGGTCGAGCGTGGAGCCGGGCGGGGGCTGCGGACAGGGGCACGGGCACGGGGACTCCGCCAGCCGCACGCGGGACATGCTGGTGCTGGGCGCTGGTCCGCTGCCGAACGAGTCGCTGGGCATCACGGCAAGCACCTGAGCGATCTTGCCTTTTAGTTCTTCGATTTCTTTCTCGTGGGATCGGATCAAACCTAAATGCAAAATGACAATCATTGTACATATGGTTGAAATTTTCTGAAGCTGTGGTTGGTAATGAAGTATTTAAGATTATTGGATAAAGAAAGCTTCCAATAGGGTAGTTTTGCTCTTTTTGAAAAATTTTTATGTTATAGTATTTTTAAATTAGTTTTCCATATTTTTTTATTTTGCATAATGGGCTACTGCGTACCTTTTTTTATTTAATATTTTTGAAGAGAAGGTAAAAACTTGCTACCCATATTTTTTCTTTTGACAAAATTTTTATTAATTAGCCAGAAAAAAAAATAATGAAATTTGATTATTTGAATTCCCGCCATGTATGACGTAGAATTACGCCGCACCAATGAATAGTCGTAAAGCCATAGCGTGGTGCCCTCCCATAGTAATGGTATGTTTGTGCGGGTAATGTAGATCACCTGTTTGACGTTTCAATAATAGTTTGGAGGTTAGTATTTCAGTTTATCTTTTTGGTATCAACATTTTAAATTACAAGTAAACTATCTATGTGTTTATTTATATGTATAGTATTTAATGTATTTGAGAGACCAGAGAGAGAGAGAAAAATGAACTAATGTCAAATTCAAATTAAAACTTTCTCGCGCGCCATGCCATCTATTGATAACATTCTTAAACATGCTTCCCTTCCCCAGTTAAATATAAAGACGTCACAGAAAATTTTATTTCTTAATTTAGTAAAAAATAAATAATTATTTTAAAATAAAATTTATATTTTTAAATATGTTTTCAATATAACTTTATGTATATAGTGACAGAAATCGGATTTTCAGTACCACGCAAGTAGCCCATTAGAGAAAAATAAATAATTTTCTCCCGCCATACGTGACGTCACGTGTTTACCTTCCACTGCGAACGAGTCTCGACCTACAGTTTTTCTGTATGAAAGAGAGCACAATTTTTCGTTACGTATGTCTTGCGGGGCAAGGGGAACTTGTTTACCTTCCGTTTTAGACAGCGTTGTTTGGTAGTTGTCAGTTTTGTTTTTTGTGTATTTGATAGTCAGTTTGCTTACTTCTTTGTTTTTCGTAGCCTTATTTTGAGTCTTTTGTAGTTTTATACAGGTATATGATCAAAGATTATACATGAAAACAAGGTTATGTTACTTATTGTGACATTTAATCATATACCTATTAACTAATATATTGCTAATACTCGTACCTTTCCCATAAGAGTAGGTGAAGGAAACACTGTGAAATGGAAATATCATTTCTGCATAAGTCTATCTCTCACAAACACCCAACCGGCAATTATGCGCATGCTCGGAAATCTTGACTACTATTGGCTAACGCTGACAGTGTCGCTGGCTGGGCTGCGTTCCAAAATCCTACTCTTAGGGTACGAAATTATTCAAAGTTGTTTCAAAACTAATAACCTTACTCTCAGAGTTTACTCATCCTGTTCCAAAACAGCCAGAGTTTACTCCAAAGTGATGTTCTACTTACTCTACTAACGAGGAGGGTATAGAAATTACTCCACAATATTTTCAAACGTAGATGCTCACGATTCTCTACATATGGAAGTAATTTGCCTTCTTGAGGAAGAAAACATGCTTTTGGTTGAAAATAAACATAAGTAAATACGTTGGCGTGTATTACGAGTATACTTTTATAATAAAAGCGCTTTTATGGAGCGTACTTTCACATTATATTGAGGAGAGTGCTCCATAAAAGCGCTTTTATTACGGGCTTGGCATTAATGTTGTAATTATAAGTAGTTTTGTTAGTTTTATAAAATTATTTTTAATTTAGTTTCAATTTTTTACTTCAACAAAATTCTCATTCGTTCCAAAACACAACACATCATACCCTACGCCAAAACTAGGTATTCTTGGTTTTGGAACGCTGCCCTGGTGATGCAGCGAGCACATAGTTTACTTTGACGTTTGATTTCATTTCTGTTTGCAGTTGCACTTCGAAAGTATTTGCTTTGTGTTTCATACAGTAATTTATTGTCACCTAAATAAATTAATCCTGACCAGATTGTATTCCTATTATTTTTACAGTACAACAAAGTAAATTATTTAATTCAAATTTAGCACTAGAATATGTCAATGTTTTTTATTATTACTAATATTTATATTCAAGAATGTACATACAAAATAAATAGTAGGTACATTGTTTAATTTCTCAAATTTAAATTTAAAATTTCTCGCGCTAGTCGTTAATAAACAGAACTCTGTGATTCGCAAAAAGTGATCATGATTTCCTCGTTAGCCAATAGTAGTCAAGGTTTCCAAGCATGCGCATAATTCGCGGTTGGGTGTTTGTGTGAGATAGACTTATACAGAAATGATATTTCCATTTCAAAGTGTTTCCTTCAAGAAAAGCAAAGGATCCGCAATATATTAGTTAATAGGTATATGCTGCTAGACCACCGCTTCGTCCCTTACCATGTGACGTCACAGGTTCGGAGCAACGACCATTTTCAATTTCACACTGTTTTAAACGTCAAAGTGACATTTAAAGATAACCTGAAATTTATAAAATAAATGACTGAATTGTCCCTTACTTTCTCTGATCTCCAGCAATCTCTTGGCCTCCCCAAGCGCGCTGAACAAATCCAACTTGATCCTCGTCTCCGCAGACAGCGAGTTCTCCAGATGCTGGTTCTTGTCCTGCATGGCGGACAACGCCGCCATGAGAATGTCCGCGTCGTGCTGCTGCTCGGCCAGGGCTGCGGCTTCGCGCTCCGCGGCCGCGCAGCGCTCCTCCGCCCAGCGGGCCCCCGCTCTCGCTTCTTGTAGCTCTTGCTCCAGGTCCCGCCGACGGGCGCGGCATTGCTCGCTGCACTGCTGGGAGACCTGTTGAGCGGCGGCTTCCCGCTCGCGTTGTTCGCGTTCTCGTTCGCGTTGTTCACGCTAGGAAGAAGATATTAGAGGGTGTACACTTAAAGATCAAGCCGGCTACGTCATGACTGCGGTTTGCAGACCACGCTTCCAATAAATGGGGTTATCCACCATCCTTTTTTATTATTTTATTTTATATTATGGAAGAATTATAGTATACAGTATGTCCCATTTAGAGGTGCCACCATTGGGATTTCGAGAACTATAAGAGATACGTTGTCGGTTAAATGGAACTTTTTATGCGCCTTTGGGAGCCACCTCAGATGTGCTTTTGTTTTTCCAAAAATTCTTATAGGGCACTAGATAATGTCGAAAAACTGAATATTGTTGATTTTTTCTTTCTCAAATAACTTCTAAACTATTAGTAATTGAGAAAAACGTTTCAAATATAAAAGATAGATATTTTTATTAAATAACCAGTGGCGTACGAAATAAATTTTTATATCCGCAAATTTTCGAGATATAACACAAACTTATATTTTTTTAAATGGAACCCATATCTGATTTCAGTCTCAAAAAAATAATTATTTTTTCTCTTTTCAATGATGTAAGGGTTATTATGTATTATATTTGTTTTGCTCCTAAAATTTAATTTTTCTCTTTATTTTCCTGAATTTTCTTATTATTTCCCAAAAAAACATTATTATTTTTATTAATTATATTGTATTTGATCAAAATAATTTGTTTTATGCCTTTGTTACTTAATATTTTCATTTTAGACTCATAATTACAAATTACAATATGACGTGTCATTTTATAAAAATTAATTTGATACGAGTTTTGAGCAAAATTTTTTAACGAAATAAATTATTTAAATACAAGGAGTATTTCCAAATAGAAATCAACCAATAATTTCAAAATAATTGTAAATTTAATACAAAATAAGGAAAAAATAATAATTTTGAAGGCAAAACAAATATAAAACATAATAACCCTTACATCGTTGAAAAGAGAAAAAAATATTTATTTTTTTGAGACTAAAATCAGATATGGGTTCCATTTAAAAAAATATAAGTTTGTATCATATCTCAAAAACTTACGGATATAAAAATTTATTTCGCACGCCACTGATTAGTTAATAAAAATATCTATCTTTTATATTTGAAACTTTTTTCTCAATTATTAATAGATTAGAAGTTATCTGAAAAAGAAAAAATCAACAATATTCATTTTTCGTCATTATCTAGTGCCCTATGAGTATTTTTGGAAAAATAAAAGCACATCTGAGATGGCCTCCGAAAGGCGCACAAAAAGTTCCTTTTAACCGACATCGCATCTCTTATAGTTCTCGAGATCCCAATGGTGGCACCTCTAAATGGGACACACTGTATAAACCATAGTTTCACTCAAATTTTTTTTGTAACTATTTAGTTTAGTACTCTAGGCTGATTTGTCATTAGAACTTGTATAGTAAAAATAAATGTTAATAAAGGTAAAATTACGACCAAAAATAATTAGCCCCCAGTTTTAAACAAATTTGACGAGCCTCTGGATTCAGAGTGCAACCAATCATCATTGCCGCACACCCGACAATTGATGACACAGCTGGCTTGATGTTAACATGTACGAACTCTAGAATAGAAATCTGTCTCTCACCTCTCTTTCGCGCTCCCGTTCTCTCTGCGCTTGTGCTGCGCGAACGGCCGCTTCTTCTTGTTTGCGAGCTTTGCGTTCTGCTGCAAGCTGTGCTTCCAGCTGGCTGCGGGCACGTCTTTCTTCAGCTACGCGGCGCTCTAGCGTGCTTAGCTGCTGTCTGTCTTGTGCCCGGGCTGAATTTGATGCTTGCAGGCGAGACTGCAAGTCCTCTAATTCTCTCTGCACCGAGCATAATTCCGAGCGCGCGGATTTCTCGCTCGATGAAAGCGATGCGAGCTAGAAGCAGACAATTTATTACAAATGTGTTAACATACTTCATTTGTGGACTTATACCGTGAGTATTTTTTAACGTGAAACATTGGGTATGTCATATCCATAGTTACGACTTGATATTTGATTGACAGCAATGTATATGCCCGTTCCATTTAAAATGAAACATAGGGAACGAATCTGACAGAAGTATTATATTTAAATATTGTAAGAAATTTAGCGGAGTCAGAAAACCACTCGAGAGCACTAAACATATTTCGGGCACAAAGGTGCACACAGTATTGTTTCTACATCTAAATTTAATTTTTAGAAAAAAGGTATAATTATTTAAACAAAATTAACCTCTAATGACATCTTATCAATATGACAGATAACCGTTGAATTTTCTTATAAGTTATGATTTGACAACAATGTATTTGTCTGTCTCATTTAAAATGACACATGGGGAATGAATTTGACGGAAGTATTATATTTAAATATTGTAAGAAATTTAGCCGAGTCAGAAAACCACTCGGGCCAAGGTGCACACTATATTTTTTCTACAACTAATTGTAATTTAGAATGCAGGTATAATAATTTAAACAAAATTAACCTCTATTGACGTCTTATCAAATGTCAAATTCGTTCCCTATGTTTCATTTTAAATGGAACGGGCAAATACATTGCTGTCAATCAAATGTCAAGTCGTAACCATGGATATGACTTACCCAATGTTTCACGTTAAAAAATACTCACGGTATAGAACTCATTGTACAGATGTCTCATTTTCCATGTTGTTTTTTTTTTAATTTTTTTTTTTTTAAGGTATCTCGAATAATATTAACGATACATAAAGGCAGTAAATCTGTGATAGAGCAAAATCGTTTGCGCATTACTGAGTCCACTTTTCACCAAAGAAATAGGCCCAAAAACCATAACAAAAAATAATAAAATGTACACTTTATCCTTAAAGTACTAGTCAATAAATAACGGTTAAGATAAAAAAACATTTTTTTAATAATTACTTTGTGAGATATTTTAATTTATTTCAAGGGATACAGATGACGTCATACTATTGGTATCTTTCTTGCGCAGCCTACTGCAGAAACTGGTTTGAGAAAGATAGCTATAGGTTTCTTTAAAAATCAAATGCAGCTATACAAAAAACAATTATGACTTTTTGATACCACGAATTGCTTCAAAATTAAACGAACTTACATTTAAAAATATTTTGAAAAATTGGTTTATGGGCCTATTTTCTTCTATTGTTCCTGAGCTACAAGCAAAAAACTCATTTTTCGCTCATTTCGAAAATATCTCATTATCTTATTTATTTTGATAATTAGAGAAACAAATTCTGTATCTTTTTTTAAGGTAGAATAAAACATCTTAATTAGATTTTTTGAAAACTAAGTAATTCACGAGATATAACACAAAGTTATGATTTTTTAAATAGGAACCTACGTTGAAAATAGTCTCATCTTTTTACTTATAAGCTTTTCAATGATATATAACGTGCTACGTTCTTTTGTTTTAAACATGAATAAATTATTATTTATACTTTATTTCACGTATGAAAATAGTGTTGGTTTAGATAGTGATATAAATTCTGCCCTTGTCATTGGTCAGAATGCTAACCTACTTCACAAAAGCGAAGCAAATATCACTTGTCAGCTTTCAATTACTAGATAAAATCGACAGAATTAAGCGATATTTAACCATGTTTTGATGTAATTTTAATATTTAGGCCTCGTACATTTTACAGATAAAAATATTTTTATTATTAAAAAAGTTTGGATTCACTTATTTAAATTATTTATTTAATGCATGTAAAAACGGTCGGCTCTCAAGCGCCATCTGCTATTTTCTTACGTAAAATGAAGTATATTAATTTATTGGGGATGAAAAAATTTATTTTTTTAGTTTATTTTCTAAATTAGATACAAATCACATTAAAAATATCCATTTGTTTATTTTGATTCCATATCTATTATATTCTCAAAATGATTCTTAACCATTTATTTTCGGGTTAGTTAAATTATCATTTACAGACCTTACAACTGGCTTTGGCATAATTCGATAAAATAAATATAAAACAAATAATATTAGAAATAAACAAATGATGATCTATAATTTTTTTTTTTCATCTGTTTCTAAATAATTTTAATTTTTTCACCCCAATAAATTAATAAATCATGAGTTTTTTTCATATTCAAAACAAAAGAATGTAAACTTGTTCTCAAACATGCTGTGTACAATTGCAATATTTTCGTCATTAACAACTGTTTTAAATTTAGATTAAAACAACAAAAGAAAAATTTTGTTGTTATTAATATTATTTTTTCAATTTTTTTGTCATTTTAATGAATATTTACTATTTTTTTAATAACATTTCATTTTCTTTTAGAGCAGTAACTGTAGAGTATTTTATGTATATTTTAATATTTATATAAAAACTATATATTTAAAGAAAGTTTTCGAAAACATTGTAAGCACCAAAACATGCACGAAATAATTAACCTACTTCTAAATAAAAAAAAAAAAAATGAATAACGACGCTTTGATATTGAACTTGTAGTCATTTAAATTTTGATCAGTGAATAAATTAAAAATGCATTGTCTTGTTTAATTATATGCAAATTTTAATTTATCATGTAAGCAAAATAAATATTTATTAGATTCTTATGTAAGAATGTCTAGTAATAATTTTAAGTTCTCACCTGTCCACGAAGCTCCGATTCCGCCGCTCGGGAGGCCTGCAAGTCGCTGCGAAGCCTCCTGGAGTCATTCTCCAACCTTTGGATGTACTCCTGGTGCTCCTTATTGGAATCCCTGTCCACATCCACCCGAGCGCTATGCCGCTCCTTTCTACGGCCTTGAGACGAGGTGACACTTGTCCCCGTTGTTTTACTGCTGGTATTAGTACTTGTTGACGAGGTGGGCGTGCTAGCGGACGTGCTCACCACGATTTCTGGCTGCGGGGGCTCGTTTGACACAGCTGTAGGTGTCGTGGGTGATTCTTCAGCCACTGCGGCCCCCACAAGGCTTCCATTTGTGTGGATGGTCGCTCTAGGTTCGGTGACGCTGCCGTTTGTTGTGGAATGGTCCACACGTTTTTCTACAGATTTGCGGGAGACTTTTTGCAGGGCTGAAGTGCCATTGGCGACGATTCCATTTGCCACCTGGCCGTTCTTTTCTTTGTGGTGCTGCTTCACAGCGTGATGTGACGTCGTAGTCGAGGCTTCGCTGGTCGTCGTCGACGTGGCGACGCTCGTCGTCAGCGAAGATGTGTTTGTGACTGGAGTGGTTGTGTCTACAGGCAATGCTTGTTGTAGAAGCTGCATGTAGAACTCGTTTTCTTTGGCAACGTCGCGTTGACGTCGCTGTCGCATTCTATAACCTACGTACGACTTAAAGCCGAAGCCCAGTGTTACTACTGGGTATCCGATGCAATGCGCGGCAAACGGTCGACATAGGTCCATGTGAAACGGCATATGCCGTAAATCTTTTAACCGGATTGCTGCCTCGAGATACACAAACAGCATCCAGAGAATTATCGTCGGTAAACACACACCCTATAACACCCAACACGCGTTACAATAAAATCATGCAACCTACAGCTACGTCCACATTTGTATCTGATCAAGAAATGATACGCGATCATAATACAATCATCCCGATTTGTCTAACATATCTGTTGTAGCTACATAGTCTAATCTTTTTTTTTGCCCTCCTGAAGTGTAATGGGAACTTCACAATTGTATACACAGCAAGTGTAACCTACATTTTACGCTTACTGTGTTGTAACTTGTCTAACTATGCGGTAAAATAATCAAAATACACTGGATGTTTATGGGCATTTAGAAAAGAAATCATCTTTAATGTAATAAAGTTCATGTAAAAAAGTACTACCTACTTAAGTTATTTTTTTACTTTAACATATCTTATATTTAAAATTAATTTATATAAACCAAAATCACGGCAGCGACATCTGTCATTATTGTAAAAATCCGCCGTTACCGACATAGTCACTGATCGATATACCTGTCAAATACGCGAGGCGAACATTTCTGAAATGTCAAATATCGACACCTACCTATTATTTATTACGAAGAAAACATCAGCAAATAAATATATTATCAGTCATAAAGAACGTCTATTATTACAGATAAATTTTCGCTAGAAGTACTCTAATGAAGGTAAGTAAAATCAAATTTGGAAATTGACTTAACCCCAGTATTTTAAACTAACCCTTTTCAGAAGTACAACCTATATCATTAAAAAAAAGTGATTTTCATTATCGTCGGCCAAAAAATTTGATACAATTCTCGTGCGTGAAGTATTTTACAGCGCTCCAGCTAATAAGGCACTCGCCTTAAGGGCTCGTCCCTTAAACAAAGCTGTCGCGTTGTAAAATACAACTTACACGCACTCAAATGTAAATAACTATTATAAAACGACGAACAGCTTACTTAATCCAAACGAAGAAAGAATACACAGCACTGTATGCCGGGTGTCTACTTTTTTTCGAACATAGGAAATTCAATGTTAAAATTTTGATTTGGCGATATTTCTTTACCTATTAATTTTAGAACAAAAGTGTAATGAAGAAAAATGTTCAGAATGAAAAACTGCATCGATTTAGTACCAAGTTTGTTGTTCAAATGTTTTTATGTAGAAGTTAGAAGCAAAAGAAAATTCACGAGTTAAGGCAATTAACAAGAGTGCCATGAAAAAAAAAAATTAAAATTTATGTTTCTTGTTTCTGACATATCTGACAAATTTAACATTTCTTTTTATTTTATTCTTATTAGAATTTGTAATTATTTTTTCTTCTAGATTAAGTCTTCTTATTTTTTCTTATTCTAATAATAATAAAATAAAAAATGTTAAACTTGTCAGATATGTCAGAAACAAGAAACATAAATTATTATTTCTTTTTTTTCCATGGCACTCTGATTATTGCCGTAAATCGTGTATTTTCTTTTGCTTCTACCTCATACATAAAAACAATTGAACAACAAACTTGGTAATCAATCAATGCAGTTTTTCATTCTGAATATTTTTCTTCATTAAACTTTTGTTCTAAAATTAATAGGAAAGTGATATTGTCAAATCAAATTTTTAACATTAAATTTCCCATATTCAGAGAAAAAAAAAGCAGACAGCCTATAAAGCAGTAGTTTAGCAACATTGTGTATTACAAAAAAAGAAAGATTATTTGACGTATGTCTATTTAATTTATAAAGTAGACTCTGCATTTGTCTATTCGTTAACATTAACGTTAATAACTAGTCTTTCTTTTATTTTAAATATTGCAGACGCATTCTGAACGAACTTAACGTTAGCGATTAAACTAACTTGGTTTTAATGTACGGTATAATAAGAAATATCAAACAAATCCTGGCGTTTTTAAACAAATGTATCAAAATATGCTCCGAAGGGGCAATGCTTGCATTGAAGCTGGTGGTCGTCATTTGAGCAATTATTATAATATTTATTACAAAAATGTATATTATTTTTAAAAAATAGTTCGAAAACTGCGCGTTTGCCGATGAGTTTATTAGTAAGTTAAGTCTGTTGCACATACCTATAAATTTGTAACACGTATTCATTAACACCCTGTATAGTGTATACTCATATTAAATAAATTATTAATTAAAAAATAAGTTGAAAACGTCACGAAAGTAGTGGATGGTGTGTTTTTGTCATAATATTTTAGGGCTACGCAATGAACGTAGCAATGTCAAAATGATAACCCCCTGTCAACACTGCCTGTATTTATATCACATAATATCTTCCACTCTGTATTGAAAGACAGATCAAGATACAGATACAATGATCTGATACAAATGTAGACTTAGCTTAACATACCCAAAAACAAAAACAAAACGTGACCAGATGTTCAACAGATGTCTGTCGAGTCCATAACAAAAAAATGTTACACTGAATACACTGGTTGTAATTTTGAGCACCAAATAGTAGAATAGTAAATAAATAACTCACCTTGTCGGTATGCCACACATATTGCACCCACACATACGTGCTAGCGGCAAAAAATAGCCAATGCACGGGTATGAAAAAGAAACAGATGAGGTCTGATGTGAGAGCGATACAGACGAAGAAAACAGAGAACGCGAGTCCCTGGTACTTGAAGGAGTCGTACACAGAACGAATGAGTAGATAAAACGGCCACAGAAACTCGAAGCGGAACTCCAGGATAAAGTCTGCTAGGATTACCAGCACCCATAGCAGTAGAAATTTCAGATACAACATTGTGCTGCAACAAAACTCATTGACAACAACTCCGAAAGTCAAACGCAGTGAACTGTCAACAGATTAGACGTTATGATTTGTAATTTCGGTGACAGTCCACAGATACTGACAAATGTTTGGCACATCTAACCTAAATATTCTAGAAATGACAGTTGGGACAACAAATAAGATTTATCCGCTGAATTAGCCAGCCACAAAGGGGTAGAAATAATGGAACTATATGCTGGTATTCAGAAGGAATTGTATGTAGAATAACAAGCATTTCTCAGCCATTTAACAGCAAATATAAAGTTTACGATTAGACTGTGACAATCATATGGGCCTGTTGTGCAGTACACCACATTCATACCTTCCGTATATTCCTTCTGTGATTTTGTTCCGTTTTATAGGACGTCTCATTTTGCCGAGATCAGCATTCCTTCTCTTCATAATTCTTCACCTGCCAAGCACAATCACAGTTTGGGCTCTCAATCCGCGAACGCGCCAAAAGTAAAGCGCGGCTCTTTCATGGATATCACTGTACGAAATTCGTGTTGTCCTTACAAAATACCTCTCTTTTGTTGTCAACCACCAAAACTAAATCCACCGTATGACAAGCTTGACCTGCAGTCGTACAGATGTCACGGCTGTGTCGAAAACAAAACACACGTAGGCGGTCGCTTGCGTCATCTTGCGTGCGGCTCAACGTACCAACTCGAAATAACTCACGCACAACACGCATTTCTATTATTCTATAAATATACACTTTATTATCGCACATAAATCCGCTTAAAACACTCCGATTGGATGTCTTCCTTATTGCTTTCATTATTTATATAAATAATCTTTACCGCGTGCTTGAGTGTCTGGTAGCGAATGTGAGGAACCTGGTTCGATTCCGACCCGCGCCAAAAACATATTTCGAATTTTAAATGGCACAAAACTGACCCCTCTCCACGCCAGAATGAGTGCCCGTGAGGTAACGTTTGGTAAACACCCACACAGTACAAATATGTCATCATTACCAAAATTTGCGTATAAAGCAGACTGGCGCATCCAGTATTGCCGTGATGATATATTCATTTATTCTTTACTGGGAATTATAAACAATTTCAAATTGCGATGTATTCCTTCCGGTTCCGGTTCGATTCGTCCATTAAATTTACTTTAGTTTTCAGAGACGCTAAAGAACTGTTTAAATAATTTCCAACAGCATCTATTTAATGAGTCTGGTGTCTGGTTTTGTGACTTCAATCAATAAATAGGAAAAAAAACACAACAGATTTGTTCATTATAAACCTATAAATTCAAAAATAAAAAAGGATTTAGTGGAATACGAAAGTGAATATCATGGATTTTATAGCTTTTGACAGAGCACAAAATATAAACAAGGCACAGAAAAAACATCGCAGGAAGATAAAACAAATAATCAAAATAAAGAGTGTATTTTTCAATAATATAGTTATTGTAAAACCTGAAATTACTTTTTAAAATCAATTTTGAAACGGATTTAAGATCAATTTTGCAATACTGCTTCAGGTGAGGGTGAAAATTATCGTTAATTTTCTGATTTTTATTACCCTAACATTAAAATTAAACTTTAATGCATTTAAATCGAGCGCTTAAAATTCAGTATCAGCCATGTTTGTGACGTGATCGACACTGGTCACTGAACTCTATAGTGGCACTGGTACATGCACTGAACTCTATATAATAACGATGTGCTTACATATGAATGGAGGACAGTTTGAATATGTATTAAATTAATCATAGTTTTGTATTTAGAATTTATTTGTTTTTTCCATGGCTTACTTATCCGTATTAATAAAATAATTATACCCAGATTACATGTTTTTCTAATTTACTGAAATTCTATCAACTTTCAACATAGGACATGTTACATAAAGTACCCTTATTTTTTGCCGTAGAACACATTTATGTAATAAAAAATGGGGGGTTCCATTTAAAAAATTGTCTTTTTTGAAGTTTGTCAACTGTAATTGTGGTATAACGTACCAGTCACATTTTTATAAATGATCGAGGATTCTTTTATGAATAATGTAGCTTTAAGTCTCCTTTATAAAAGGCTTTTTTCAGATTATAAAAATTCGATCTCGTTCCCGATATACAGAGTTTTGAAAATGTGCCGGATTTCAGACAAAAAATCAAAAAAAGTTGAATAACGCCGGAAGTAGCTGAACATGAGTAAAATGTTTTTATTGCTTCATATGTAAAATTTTCCGCTGCATTCAATGGTAAAATAAAATATAGCGTATTCCATTTAAAATAAGAAAGTTGAGGTCAATTTCCGGTCAAACCGGAAGTGCTACTGCTTTGAAAATATTTTATTTAAAACGGGCATGTTGGATAACCCCTAGATACCAAATTTCGTTAAATTATATTAAATAGTATTTAAAATATAGATAGCGTAAGCTCGTCCTGAGACACCCTGTATAGATAAAGATTCTAGAGGATTCTTTTTTATATAAATAAATTTATTTTATTTAGTTAACGATATAAAACAAAACAATCCATTCTCATTCGTACAAAAAACTTAATTACAATTCAATAATGAAAAAAAGTACGCAAATAATCCAAATATATTTCATTTTCTTGTGAAACTACTTCTTCCACATGAATAGAAGGAATATCTTCGTACATAATATTCATTATGTCATAATTTTCGCCTCGAATACTGATAATCTGTCTCTGTGTGGCCCCACAATCGTTAAGTCTTTGCTTAAGGCTTCTACAAGTGCTGTTTCGCAGCTCTGATACTAAAATAAAGAAAAATACTAGCTTTTCACATTGTGAAATCACAGATTCGATAGGAAAATTGATAACAGTATGGCGACATTGGATAAACACGCGTTCTAATTTAGAACAATTAGTAGTAAGGGCTTCTAAAAGTGGATCTACCGTTGCGACACCTCTTCTCTGATATCTGGAAAAAATAATAAAGATTGTAGAACCAACATATACAGTGTGTTAATTAAGAACCTGGCCATAGGCGTTTAACATGGGAAAACAGTTTTTCTTTGCGCAAAAGTCCCCAATTAATTTTAGACAAAAATGTTTTAAATAAATGTTGTAGATATTAATATTCTACGCCTCAATTACTAAACAGATTTAATTTTTCACGTTTAGTAAATTGTAAAATCTAATTTGAAATTGTATAAATATTGCTCTCTTGTAGCGATACCCATGAAATTGAAACAAAATTAGAAAGAAATTCATTTCGCTTGAACTGTCAGAAATTTAATTTTATAGATAGAATGTGAAAAAATAATAGTAATAAAAATTATTTAAATGGTAATTTTAAAAATAATACCTATGTAGTGATTTAGGTGCAGAATTGAATTATCTGCAACTTTTAATTGAAAACTGAATTTCTGACAGTTCAAACGATACGCATTTCTCTGTAATTTTGTTTTTGCCCTCCTGAAGTGTAATGGGAACTTTACAATTGTATACACAGCAAGTGTAACCTACATTTTAAGCTTACTGTGTTGTAACTTGTCTAACTATGCGGTAAAATAATCAAAATACACTGGACGTTTATGGGCATTTAGAAAAAAAATCATCTTTACTATAATAAAGTTCATGTAAAAAAGTACTACCTACTTAAGTTATTTTTTTACTTTAACATTTCCTATATTTAAAATTAATTTATATAAACCAAAATCACATAGTCACCGATCGATATACCTGTCAAATACGCGAGGCGAACATTGCTGAAATGTCAAATATCGACACCTACCTATTATTTATTACGAAGAAAAGATGAGCAAATAAATATATTATCAGTCATAAACAACGTCTATTATTACAAATAAATTTTCGCTAGAAGAAGTACTCTAATGAAGGTAAGTAAAATCAAATTTGGAAATTGACAACCCCAGTATTTTAAACTAACCCTTTTCAGAAGTAAAACCTATCTCATTAAAAAAAGTGATTTTCATTATCGTCGGTCAAAAAATTTGATACAATTCTCATGCGTGAAGTATTTTACAGCGCTCCAGCTAATAAGGCAGTCGCCTTAAGGGCTCGTGCCTTAAACAAAGCTGTCGCGCTGTAAAATACAACTTACACGCACTCGAATGTAAATAACTATTCAATTCCATGGGTATCGCTAGAATTGAGCAATATTTTTATTCAATTTCAAATTAGATTTTAAAAGTTACCAAACGTGCAAAATTAAAACTGTTTACTGATTTAGGCGTAGAATATAATTATCTGTAACACTTATTTGAAACATTTTGTCTAAAATTAATTGGGGACTTTTGCGCAAAGAAAAACTGTTTTCCCATGTTAAACGCCTATGGCCAGTTTTTTAACACACTATATCATCACGATATAGTACCCATTGATAGGTGTGACAATCTGCTTTGTACAACAGATTTCGGTAAATATGATGACATATTTGTAACATACGGGCGTTTACCAGTCGTCAACTCCGAGTACTCACAGCTGGCGTGAAGAGTGCACCACTTTTGTGCCATTTAAAATCAAAAATAACTTTTTGGCGTCGGTCAATTTTTTCAATGAGAATATGCGATGACGCAATGGTTACATAATGCACCTTAGTTGGTCTGCTGCGGCCGCCAGCTTTTATACAATGGAGGCGGGCGGGGTCGAAATCACAGTAATGGTTATAGAAAAAGAGATGAAGGGCGACCCGTAATTTTTAAACGTAAAATTTCGATAAGTGCGATACAGAAAATAATAAATAATAATGCATGTCCAGTGTTTGGTCCCGAATCTGGGGAACCGGGTTCGATCTCGACCGACGCCAAACTTACATATTCATATTTCCAATTTTAAATTGAACAAAAGTGACCCCTGTGGTGCACTCTCCACGCCAGAAATAAGTGCCCATGAGGTGACGCATTGACACACGCAGCAATGGAAAATATACAGTGATGATTAAATTTGGAAGTATACTATATTTACCGAAAATCTTTAAGATTTATTGCATATTTAAGTGCTTCGCACAAATGACTACTGATCCGGTCCTGAATATTCTCATCTTTAATTTTTAAAGATTCAAGCATTTGGCAGTTTCGTGTTATCTGAAAAAAAATGAGAAATTAAAACACATTTTTGTAAAATTTCAATACAGAACTGATGATACTTCGATTAAAAATTTGCCGCTGAACATGTTGATAGAAGTGATGGACAATTTTTTAAGTATTGTCCAATTTGCAATGAATATAAAATTATCCGCATTCCATATTTTTTCTCTAGTTCCAACAAAATCGTTGTCATCTACTTCAAATTCTTCTACGTTTGGTGTATTAAGCGTGAACATCTTGAAAGGACTGTCATGGTCAACCGTGCTAGTTATTGGGCTGATTCTGCGCTTTTTAAATAAATCTGGTCGTCTTTCCACTCCTCCATCGGCTAAACATTTAAATTATAATCAGATAATAGGTTACAAAAACAATTTTGGTACAAAATTATGAACTGTACAGGGGCAGTTTATAAAGAAATATATCTAGCTATGAAAGAAGACACTTTGAACTAGAACAATACTTTATTTTTCAACATAAGTTCCTTCAACACTAATACACTTTTCCCAACGTTTCTTCAACTTGCCATTCCGTCAAAATAGCTATTTGTGTATTAAGAGCGCAAAATGCGACATTGTCGATTCTCTCGAAATCGACAATGTCCATTTGCGCTCGAAACACACACAAGATTTTTTCTAAAGTCACCACAATGGGGTTCTCCGCCATAACAAAAAATATGTTGTGGCCAGCACAAGACCTCTCGCCATTTCCATATAAGGCTATATAAGTATTGTATTGCACTTCGCTATCGAACCGTCGATTTATAACAAAAAATTACAGAACTTTACCCATATATTGTTTTTTATTATATTTAACATATCTTCTGCACACATAATTCTAATTATATATATTTTTCATTGTATGAGGAAGTTCCTATTTGTCAGAGATTCTTCCAATTCATTAACCAGATTGGCGGTATTTCTGATGGATATATGCATTTTACCTATAATTTCAAATATTTCATTAATAAAATAATAAGAGAGATTAAATATACTTCCCAGAAAAAACTATCAAAATGTCACTAAAACTGTTGATTTTTGACACTGACACTGACATATGTCATTAACAAACTATGTTATAAACATTTGAATTTGTCAAGTGGTTTCCTTAGTGCCTTAGCCTCTGCGATTAGAATATTGTATATATTATAGTGTCTTTATCTGTAAATCTATACAAGATATAATAAAAATTTTAAGTGTATTAGATGGAGAATTTTGTTCTTCAATATTTGTAATAACAAAAATTTCCAAAAAATTATATTTAGAATTTTTTTTCTAAGAAACTACTACTTCTGGTTGTCCAATTGTTACCAGCTCTTCCCAGGAATATCAGATTGAGGAAACTGCAGTTAAATATGTTTTAAGTTTTATAGTTTTTGAGGAATCGTCCCTCCAACATCCAGACACACATCCACACACACAAACACATTTTAAAAATGTTATAATCGGATTCTAGGAACCTCAAATCGTGCTTATTCAATAAAATATGCGAATTTTAGTATGAATCCAATACCTCTCGTAGCGAGAGGTAAAAATAAAATGTACACTATGTACTTACAGTACTACTCAATAAATAACGATTGGCTAATATAGAAGATACGGTTTAAACTCAAAATAATTTTAAATGATTATATCGCTACATTAGCCTTCTATTCCATAAAATAAACCAAAATTAGAGCGCGGAAACAAGTATTTGTGATGATTTGATGAGTTTTTCTAGCAAAATGTGTCGTTAGTTGTCACGCCTGAAAAAATTTAACAAATATTTCAAGGAATTTGTGATTATATAGACATGTATGTCACCTGGTTTATTGACTGACTTATCGCAATTATTTAAGTAACGGAATAACTAATAACTTTATTGTAATCAAAAGAAATACAGTAAACTCGAGTTGAGAAATGTCACAGTACGACTCGCAACTATCGTCGCCACTATACATACATCTACCGCCATCTATGTACAATCATTCCTATTACTAAACATAAATTTATAGTTATTTTCCAATCTTCTTGAGCTATTGCTTCCATCTAATTTAAACATTTTATTCTTTCGTTTTTGTAAATGAATGCCCTATTTTAATTTCACAGAAGTGCGACATTTTGTTTGGTTATGTAATATCGGTACACAGCATATGTCAGATTGATTTGTGATCGAGGTAAATGTGTAACTACAGTGACATTAGTTCCTAATTAAACGTTTCCATTAAGAATGTAGACAAAAGTGACATTTCTCAACATCGTATAGTTAGAAATTTGGACAGCGAGCGTTTTTATTACTTTGTCGCGCATGAGCGGCAATGTGACATTTTTCGTTGATAAAAGAGAGCGCAAATGGCTACTTTCTATGGTGACTGCAGAAAAATAGTATATTATGTGGCAAGTGTGTGAAGCTGAAATAGGCTTCACACACGAGTTACATACTATACTTTTTCTACGACTCTGCAATAAAATATATTTTTTTTTGACATTGTCATTCTTTTAACGTAAAGTGTCTGTATTATCGACTTGTGTAACCATGGTTACCAACGTTACGGGTGTTTAACAGCTTTTTTTTTATTAAAATACAATTCAGTTTGTAATATTTAAAATAATGAACGGTGCATGAAATGCACAGTGTGCAAAAAAATCAAACTTCACACATAAAAATTGATACGTGAAGTACTCACTTCACGTATGGGAGCAGAAAAAATATTTTTTGGGAGCACTGCAAAATAACTTGCAACAGCATATATTAACTCCTCATCTAATTCAAATATTCTTATCATAAGAATTTTTTTCTTATTTTTGAATAAAAAGAAGTCACTAGGTGCTAAATCGGGGCTATAAGGTGGATGGTGTATTTCTTTAAAACCCTGATAGTCTTCAAGTTTACGCGCTTTGTGAACCTTGCAATGAGGTCATGCGGTCATAAATAATACAATTTGAATGCAACTTACTGAATGAACTTAAAAATGTCACACAAATCTGGCAACAAAAAATTGTTATCGTTCGTCATTTGTTTCATAGCTAGGTAGATTTATTTATAAACTGCCCTCAATGATGTGTCCAAATTTTAACTGGGCCTACCGTACCTGAATCTCTGTAAAATATTTTCGCGCAGACGTGAAATTTTTTGATCCCACTAGCCTCTTTTAAAAATAAAAGTGACATTCTTATTTCTGGTGATTCAGATCTCCACCGTTGCAAATAAGCCAAATCTTGCTGAAATTTTTATTATAAACATAAAAATTCATTGAGTGAATATATTATACGTACCTCAGAATCTCCTACGGAGAAAGCAACACTAACTCGTCCGTTACGTGTCACTGCAGTCTGAGCATAAAAATTGATTGGATGGCTTTCGCAATCATTACTTTCTGTAAAAAAAATTAGTAATATTTTTTTTTTTATAAACAGTTTTATAATTTACCAAATATATAAAATAAAGAATTCTCTTTTTGAATCTTTATAACTTGGTTCCATTTTTTAGATTCATTTTTCAGCGCTGAAATAAAATTATTTTCTCCTGCAATAGTAGGAAAATGGCGACTACAAACTATGCGTTTTGAAACGCGTGGCAGTGGAGTCGGGCTGTTGGCGTACAGGCACCACGGGGTTTCGTCTGGCAAACTGTATTTTACTGGTCTTTTTGGTTCAATAATCTAGAAAAAATAATTGAAGCATTTAAATTTTAAAAGATCTAAATGGCATTTATTTTAGGAAATTATTCAACAAATATATTTTGCGCAAAACAAGAACTACAGCAATAATTTCTTAGCTAAAGTGACAAATTTTCTTTCTCGTAAAAAAAGTACTTTACGCACCAGATGCATATTTTTTTTCGACGATTGTTCAAATTTTTCATTAAAATACACTTTTTTAACACAAACGGATGAAAAATTGGAACGCTGTGGTATTTTTTTTTTTCACGATTTTTTGAAGTTGTAGAAAATAGTTATTGATTTATGTAACAACTGAGTAAAAATAGTTATTTATGCAACAAGTGCAAAAAGTATAGTCTTATTTCACGAATAGGAAAGTTTGACCGAATGAGCCAAAAAAGACACTTTTTACTCGAGTTGTACTTTTTCATTAAAATAAATTTATAAAGTATGTCTTTTTTTAACACAATAAAAGTGTGAAAAAAGTGGACTCTTTTTAACGCAAACGCGTGAAATTATAAAACGTTACGGCACTTTTTTCACACTTTTATTGCAGACGTAAAAAAATTATATGCAACTCGAGTAAAAGTGGCTCATTTCACTCATAAGATTTGATGAACTCGCCTAAGGCTCGTTTAGTCAAATTTTTCTATCCATGAAATAAGACTATACTTTTTACTCTTGTTGCATAAATATATATTATATAACAAGTGAGTAAAATGCACCTTTTATAAAGTTTTTTATATTTACAATAAAAGAGTGAAAAAGTGCCAGGGTTTAATTTTTTCACTCGCTTGCGTTAAGAAACGTTGATTTATTGTATAAAAAACACTTTAAAAACATATTTTAAAGAAAAAAGTTCAGTTCAGAATTCAATAATAATTAAGTAAATAAAAATAATTACAGGAAAAGATAAACAGTATTAATATTGTAAGTGTCCAATGTTTACGATTCGTATATTTATAAATCATTTAAAGAATGATAACAATGAATATTTGACTAATCATAAATATTTTAAAAAATTTGAATGGAACTTTTTAAAGGTACAAAATACTTCTAAATATACTTACCCAAAGTTCTTCTAATTTTTCAAACTGAGTAAGCAGACCAATCAAAGCCCGAATTGAATAAGAACAGTATGTAACGTATAAATGCGTCAACAATAAAGGAATTCTAACTCTTGAAACATCAGCACAGTTGTCTGGCTTCAAAGACATAGCAAGTTTTTTAATCTGTATCACAGCAACAAGTTAAAAACAAATTTTATAAACAATTGTTTACGTTACCTTAGTCGCGCTTTCCATAACTTTGACCAAATCTCGAAGAGACAACTGCGTATCGATAACATACACAGCTTGTAAATTCGTAAATCTAGCAAGGGTGTCCCTCAAGGCAGCAGGCGGGATCCAATGAATTCCATTCAGATTCAAAATTGTTACTCTTGTAGCGATTGGTTTTCGGGCTACAAATCGGAGATGAGTTAAAGTCAACTTGTAGGCGAGTTGAAAATTTAAATATCTGTGAATAAAATACAATTTGAGTATATGTTAAGCATTTATAAATAAGTAATTATTACTGCAAAACGTTTCGATCAGTACCAACTCTTTGAAGATCTTGACACACTTTTATCAGTTCAATTTTATCAATACCTTTTAAATATTGAAATATTTTCAATTTAATTTCGTCCGGTAAAATTAATAAGCTTGCCATGTTGAACTAATGAAGCATACGGTAGCAAAATTCATACACAACATAACCACAATTTTCGTTTAAAAAGTAAAGTATTTATTTAAAGTATACATTATTTGTAATGCAAACTATATTTCAAATAAAAGGTATTAACAAATAATTAGAAATAAAAACTTAAATCGTCGGCAATATTGTTTGAAATATCGAAAAAAATTTGACGGATAGATTCTTGTGATTCTATTGGTTGCTGTCTTGCTGTGCGCTTGAGTGCGGTTTACACAACCATAATTTAAATATTTATGTCAATTATGATTCCATTCTTTGTACGTGCTCTGCGTTATTTGTTGTAGTATTGTCGTTTTTTAAGTTTTCCCTGGCTATTTCCCTGTATTTATTTTCTTACGATTTTGTGCAATTGACATTTTTTTTAAAACATCGAAAATGTTTTGGTGTAAAACAGTTCAGAGTACAGCGCCAGCGCCATTTGTAGATAAACATTGTGGAAAACAGTTGAATCATACAAATCGGGAAAGAAAAGTTTTTTGACCGGGTTGTAATTTTTAAAAGTTCCGCAAATGGCTGACGAAGAAGTTGTAAGTTTTAACAATCACTTATTATTTATGAAACAAACTAAAATTGTTTTATACAGGTACCAGTTATTACGGTAAAAGAGCCTTTAGATTTGGTTAGGTTAAGTTTGGATGAACGCATCTACGTAAAAATGCGTAATGATCGCGAATTACGAGGAAGATTGCATGTAAGTTACAATTATTTACTACAATTCTAAAATTGAAATAATTGTTTTTATAGGCGTATGATCAGCACTTGAATATGGTACTCGGCGAAGCCGAAGAAACCATAACAACGGTTGAAATTGACGAAGAGACTTATGAAGAAGTTTACAGGACAACGAAAAGAAATATACCGATGTTGTTTGTCCGAGGGGACGGGGTTATATTGGTTTCTCCTCCTATGAGAGCTGGTATTTAATTATTTTGTAATTAATTATAATAAAACATTGTATAATTTGTTTTCATTGTTTCAACAAAATATTCAGTTGTTTCTTGTACTTCGTGAGTGATAGATCGTTTGTTTATTGAAATCATATAACTCTTCGGAGGTGGCGCCCCGATTTTTTTTTTTCAGTGAATTTTTTGTTGATTTATAGCTTTATGTAAATATTCTTTTACATAGAAAAAAACTGTTCGTTTTTAAAATAGACAACAAAATGATTAATACTCTTACAGATTCATAAATATAAATTCAAATATTAACAGTCAGTATATTTAAAATAAATTGTGAAAGATCGTGTCAGCCATCGGGATTCGAACGAGAGATATTCACTTTGCCGGGGTGATTCCAATAGTTGGTAAGAGCGTTACTCTGGCAAAGAGGTCTTGGGTTCTAATCCCGACGGCTGACAATTTATTTCAAATAAATCACATATACATAAATATATTCGTTTAAAAATGTAATATTACAAAATCCGTTCACATATGTTTGCTCTCAAAATTATGGAAGCGTAGAAGAGCTATACGCAATTTTTTAAAACTTGAAATTCACCTTTTAAATCTGAAACTTAACCTTTTCAAAACTTGAAATATTACCCTTTAAATCTGAAATTTCATCTTTTTTCATGAAATATCAGATTTTTAAAACTTGAAATTCACCTTTTAAACCTGAAACTTCACCTTTTCAAAACTTGAAATTTAACCTTTTAAACTTGAAATTTCACCTTTTTCCATGAAATTTAAACTTTTTCTAACTTGAAATTTCACCTTTTAAAGTTGAAATTTCAACTTTCGGGATTCCGAATTTAAAAAGTCGGGATTATAAGTTGCAGTTTGTATTTTTTTAAATTTATTTATTAAAAAATAAAAACTGCAACGTACCCTAAAACTGGCAACTCATAATCCCAACTTTTTAAAGACCAAGTGAATGTGAGATACATGATGCACACAACACAACGCGCAAAGAAACATTTTTTAAAAACTTGACGATAAAAGAAAAGAAGAAGAAATATCAGGTTTTAAGGTTGTTTTAAAAAGGTGAAATTCCAGTTTTAATAAATTTTGCGTATAGCCCTTCTACGCTTCCGTACAAAAAAAAAACAAATGAGATTAAATACCATTATTTGTTACTTCGCGAACGAATATAAAATAAAGTTCAAAAAATATATTATAAACTTAATAATAAAACTTTATTTGTATAAATATACAAAACAGTTATTTATTGACCATCCTCCCTTGTTTTGTAAACTTTTGTTTCAATAAAATGCCTTCCGTCATTGGTTCAATAACCGCGCCCTTCTTTGTCTTGACTGCCGGCTTGATCAGTCTTCTAAAAGCAGTTTGCGGCACAAAAGTATCTCCAATTGGTGCTCTAATCGATGCTTCATAATCTTTCACACTCGTAAAAGGAAAAGGTACGTCTGAAACTTGATGCTTTTTAATTTTATCATCCTTCTTTTCATTTATGATTAAGTTTCCTTTATTTTCATCTCTCCTCCGTTCGGGTTTCGGAGCTTTGACGATGAATCTCCGTTTTTTTCTTGGGGAAACTTTAATGTTCTTTCCTCCCCACGCGCCCCATCCTGGGAGGGTTAAGTCAATATCTTTTGGGGTGTCGCCATCTATTGCATCCTTTTTTTCTTTGCTGAATTCGTCTACTACGTCATCGTCGGCAAATGCTTCAGAAATGTAAGCCCGCTGATCTTCATCTTCGCTTTCATCATCTGCTAGAGAAATATCTGGAAGTTTTGTGTTTAATTCCACGGGTTTCATAGCCAAATATTTATTAGGATCTATCGTCTGTTCTTTTTGATTATTTAGTTTTGGATCGGTGGATTCTAAAGTATTTTTTAACTCTTCAATTTCGTCTTCTGAAGATGAATCCATTACGAGTTCTTCATCGACGTGAGGGCGCAAAATTTCCGGTTTGAAAGTCAAATCAGATTTTGCTTCTGGTACTTCGATTTCTTGGTCGGAAAGTTTGCGTTTTCTAGATTTTTGAGACAATTCTTTGAGTTTTGATAATTTTTCTGATGATTTCAGCTGTACTTTGAATTCAAGATTGTCGAACAAATCTTCAACGTTTTTGTTTTTGAATATTGTTTCTTCTTCTTCGTCAGATAATGGTGTAACTGTCCAAGAATTGTTGCATTGTTTAACTGTTTCGGATTTTTTGTTTTTCTTATTTTTAGACGATTTGTTGAGTGTTTTATTGTTTTGTATTTTGTTATCAGAAACTTTCATACCATTTTCTACTGGTTTATTCTTTTCTTCTTCCGTAATATTTAAAGATAAAAATTCCGTATCTTTTCTAGTTTTCTCTTCTCCGTTTTCAGGTTCTTGTTGTTTTTCTTTATTCTGTTCGGTCCAAAATTTACGATACCCACCAACAAAATCTGTAAATTCATTTTTTTGTGAAGTCCACGGATTGGAGGTATCAGTTTTAAATTCAATTTCATCTTCATTTTCGGAATCTGAACTATCGTTTGATTTTAATTTTTGAGTTAATTCTTTACTTATACGTAGTTGTTCTGCTAATGCTTGCCGACTCTACAAATAAACAAAAAAAAAAATAAGATTTTAAAACGAATAAATCGTGGATCTAGAATAACAAGGATATAACTGCAAGTTTTTGGTAAAATGATATTTTTTCTGATATTAGTTTTTAGATATTGTTGGCCATTTTCGAGATAGTACAGACACAAAATTTTATCTGCCAATAATTGTGGAGGGACGAAATTCTATCTACATAATTTAAAAGAATTATTTCCTGAACCAAAGAAGTTAAAAAGAGGTTAAAAAATTAGCGTCGAAAAGTGACGTGCTTTGAAAACAATGGGCGCGTTCAGCACCGCTGCGTGCCGATGATTGCCGAACGCAATTGCTGGACCAATTACATTCGTCCATTCATTGTGTTAGTCAAACTTCGGAGGTCAGCGATGAGAGGTGCTGAACGCGACCAATGATAGCTGTAATGGTTGCGCAATAGCAAATATACTGTAGAACAATATTAAAATTAAATTAGATTTTTTTGTAATGGAAAAATTTATTACTTTTAATTATTTGTAGCGCATGTTTATTATTTCCATGTTTTATTAATAAAAATAAATAATAATTTTCGTGAACCGTGAAAGATGTGACGAATTTGAGATAAATAAAGCATGCATTACACGACAAAGTTTTCCTTTTCAGGTCAATTTGGAAAGGTCTTTATAAGTAACCTTCCAAGTATATTTACACAATCAAGTTTTACTTGAATATTAAAATATTCAAGTGTTAAAAGTTGTTATACCTGCATTAAATTGTCATTGAATTTTCATCACTTAAATTTTTCGTATATGGCCATCAAAATCTCAATTACTTCTCTATCCCATTTTTAGTTTAACTTGTACACATCAAAAATATAAACACAAATGATATTTAACAGTTAGTTCACAGTCAAAACTTATAAGGACTTTTAAGAAAAAGTAGTGCATGTTCCAGTTGTTCTGTAAAAGTTTTACGTTAAAAGTCTATTGGTTTATCTCACAACTTTTCAAATCACTCGAAAAGAAAAACTTTATCGTGTAATGCACACATAACTGCCTATTTTTGTAATATTTGTTCGGTAACTAAGCATAACATTGTAATTTTTTTTTCCTTATTCTTATAACAGAATTAAATTAGAATTAATAAATGTTAATTCGATACCAAAAATGTGTACAAATAATAGCGAGTTAAAATTTCAAGTCAATGTCTTCGCCATATTATTTTCTTGTTATTCTAGACCCGCAAAATGCTGAAATTAACTTACTTCTTTGTCATATTTCGCTCTAACTTGTTTATTTTTGGCCCACTGTCCGGTAGACCGATGCCTCAAAGACATTCTTTCTTCCACTCTAGTTTTTTCAAGTTCCTCCAATTTTTTGAGGGCAGCTTCCGGGTCAGTTTTCTGTAATTCTTCGAATTCTTTGAGTTGTTGTTTTATCCGTTCTTTGCGTTGAATTTTATGATACTTCTTGCTCTTAATTTTGTGTTGTTTTCTTGCTTTCGCTTCATGATATGACTGTCTAGCTCGAAGTCTAGCCATTTCTTTTCTCTGTTCCATCATTTCTTCCATATTTAGAGGGAACGTTTCTTCTACTTCTATAGTTTCAATAATAGGTTCTAGTTTTGCAAGTTCTTTATCTAATTCTGATTGGTAACGAGGAGGAGCTGGTTTCTTTTTTTCGGAATGAAAATGAATTTCACCTTGGTTTAAAGGGAAAACTAACTGCGACGCAACTCTGTTTTTCTCTACAATAGAATTCCATTTGTTAAGCTGATTCTTAGTTTTCTCGAATCCTATATTTCTGCGAAGACGTTCAGCTTGTGGTTTCTCTAAAGGTTTAGCAAGAGTTTTTTCTTTAAATGTAGATTTAACTTTCTTTTTAATGGTTTCATGTTTGTCTTTATCCTTCAAAGATTTTGTCAAATCATTCAAACTGATCTTATTTTTCTTGCCCAAGTTTGCTTTAATAAGATTAAATTCAGACACGTGGGTAGTTGGTTCTGTACGAGTTGGTTTCTGCACATTTTTTCTTTTGTCTAACTGTAGAATATCATCCAATAAGCGAGCATGTTGTTTTTTATTTATTTCTTCGTCAGAATTGTATCCTATATCGTCTATAGCACTCATATTTATTAATTAATTATTATTTTATCATGTGAGAACACAAATATAACCTTTAAAGCTAATTTTAAATGACAGACGTCAAAATTAGTTCGAAAGTTGTACGCGACGAGAATGTCAGCAGCGCACATTTCTACGGAAACGGATGTCTTTGTTTCTGAGTTTGTTTACTGTACCGCCAAAAACTGTCCTACGAATCCATTTTTCTTGCGCAATAATAAGAAATTAAACAATGAGCAGCTTAAAACTACAAAAACGCCTCGCAGCATCTGTGAAAAAGTGTGGCAAACGTCGTATATGGTTAGATCCGAATGAAAACACAGAAATCAGCAACGCTAACTCTCGTAAAACCATCCGCAAGTTAGTGAAAGATGGTTTAATCATCGTTAGACCTCAAGCAGTTCATTCTCGATTCCGTGCTCGCAAGTTTAAAGCGGCTACACTTCGCGGAAATCACACTCGTACTGGAAAACGCAAGGGGACTCTCAAATCTCGCAACAACCCTAAAGAACTTTGGTGTCAACGTATGAGAGTTCTTCGCCGATTGTTGAAGAAGTATCGTGATCAAAAGAAGATTGACAAACATCTTCATAGAGTGCTTTACAGCAAAGTAAAAGGAAATGTTTTTAAAAACAAACGTGTTCTGGTTGAATATATTCATAAGAAGAAAAGTGAGAGAGCTAGAACTAAAATGTTGAAAGATGTGGTTGATTCTCATCGCCTGCGTGTTGCGAAGGCTCGACAACGACGAGCTGAACGCATTCTTCTTCGTCGGCGGCAAGAAGTAGAACAGCAGAATCAGTAGTAGTTTTAGTTTATTTGTTCATAATATAATTATTTTTCTTAGAATTTATTATCGTTAGTATGAATGAAGCATTTTTATCTCAATCATTTATGGATTATTTTGGAGAAAAATGCTTAAAATTCAGGATGGATGTAATTAATTTTTCTATAATTTTTATTTGAAGTATTTTTTTCTAAAATAATCCATAAGAGAAATGAGAAATAAAACAATGCTAATCAAATATTCACTAACCCCCCTATCAATTGTTCATATTAACGGTCTATATTGTTTTCGTACCTTTCAAAATGGCGTAATTAACAATTATTTCAATACGACTTTGTTCTATTATTATTTAATTACTGATTCTTTGAATTTGTTATTCATTTCCAATAATATTTTAAAAAGGGTCCATGTGATTCTGAATAGTCTATTTTAATCTAGAAATTGTCTCTGGTAATATATAACAGTGTTTTCAATAATGGTTCGGCAAATAAATAATTCTTAAACACAAAAAGAGTGCGGGAAATAGATAATTTTCGCTTGCGAGAAATAAATAAAACATATTTTTTTCTTGGTGACAAATAGATATGTTAAAAATTTAAAATATATTTCGTAATTTTTATTTTTGTGGACTATTGCAGAAAAAAATATGCGGAAAATATAATTCTAAAACTACTTACAAATTCAAAAACTCGCTGTGCTCGTTTCGGAAACTTGCGTTCGTTTCAGGATTACTAATTTCCCGCACTTACAAAAACAATTATTCTGAAATTAAATTAGCTATACAAACTTAATTTCACGTAAGAAAATAGTAAATGGCGATTGAGAGCCGACCGTTTTTACATGCATTAAATAAATAATGTAAATTCGTGGAACCAAACTTTATCAATAATAAATTTCTTATCTGTAAAAATGTACAGGGTGTAAATCGAAAAGTGAGACAGGCGTTTAACATGGGAATTCAGTTACGTTACCTAATTATTTTATGCAAAAATGCTTCAAGTAAAAGGGATTATTCTAGCTCTTCATATAAACTTAAAAATTAATTATGAAGTTACAGTTTTGATGAGCATTTAGCCTAGGCAGCCATGGATTTATGACAAAAATAAGCAAATGCGTCGTTTTTAACTGTCATTTATAACTAAATTTAGATTAGAGCAGTAATTTAAGATAAAACACAAAAAGGTGGTAAAATGTTTTAGTTCTAATTGACAGTTAAAAACTACATTTGTTTATTGTTTGTCATAAATCCATGGCTGCCTAGACTAAAAGCTAATAAAAACTGTAAAAATTTAATTTTACGTTTATATGAAGAGCTAGAATAATCGTTTCACATGATTTAGATGCAAAATTTAAATATATGACTTTAAATTGAAGTATTTTTGCATAAAATAATTAGGTAGGTAATGTTTGCGCAAAGAAAAACTGGACGCCTGTCTCAATTTTTGATATACACCCTGTACAAGACTTGAATATTAAAAATTACAACAAAAATGGTTAAACATCAGTCCTGTAGATTTCATTTGATAACTGACGAGTGATATTTTTTCGTTTTTGTGAAATAGGTTTGCATTCTGACCAATCAAAGGACAGAATTTATATCCCTATCTAAACCAATGCTATTTTCTTACGCGAAATGAAGTATAATCTAATTATATTTGACGATTTTTGAATTAAAATTGATTATTACCTACGTTTTCTGAAATAAATTTAACCTTTTCAAAAGTATAATATTACGTTTAAAAATTAATAATCATATGTAAACATTAAAATGCCTTTATTATTATGAACATGAACGTTTTGTATTACAATGTGATTAATAAATTCCTAATCATACACATCTTTTTAAACAAAATTACTTTTCATACAACAAATTAAAATCGCATGCACCAGTCTTCTACACAAAAAAGTACGGAATTCTCACTAACATAAAAAAACTGCCAACTGGTCACGGGGAGACAATTAATACTTGATGAAATGATGAGATTTGAAGAGAGAATTTAATCTTTGCTCTGCATGTACTTAATGAGGTCAATGACCCTGCTGGAGTAGCCGTATTCGTTGTCGTACCACGAAATGAGCTTTACGAAGTTGTTGTTGAGGGAGATTCCAGCCTTGGCGTCGAAGATGCTGGAGTGGTTGTCGCCGATGAAATCGCTGGAGACGACTTCGTCTTCGGTGTAACCTAAGATGCCCTTAAGGGGACCTTCGGATGCCGCCTTCACCTGCAAGACAATATTTATTTTTAAAAATTATGCTGCATATATTTTCTATAAAAGGTATGTTTTAGTTTTGAGTAATTTTAAGTATTTCAAAGTTGTTTATGTTTAAAATAAAAATGTATAAAATGGGTTTTGGATATTTTTGCTTGTTTTAAAATTAATATATGTATCTTGATTTATTCAATTTTAATCCACTTTTGCGCTATATGAAAATGGGAAATACAATAATTTTCGAATTTAACGTCGGTCGATTTTAAACTATACCCAACCTAACCTAATCGGAGGCTTAACGGCAAAATATGTAATAAAAAAATTATAATCACGCTTTAATTTTTATCCACTGTTGATTGTAATTTTAATTGCTTATATAAATAATAAATGTTATTTTTCGATAACCTTCGTCAAAAATAAATTATTGATTGTTATTTTTAATACCAATTAACAGAAATTTTGAAACAGGCAAGTTTTTTTTTTATTTATCGATATTCAGGACGTTCATTTTAAATGAGTACCATTGCCATCTCGAGAACTACAGTGTATTCAGAATAACTAGAACTACAGTCTGTTTAGAAAAAAAACCTTACACGGAGAAGGCTATGAACAAAGAAACGTATGTCAATTTTAAAGTATTTAATTAAATGTCAATTTGACACGAGATATTGTCAAAAATTTTATCTAAAGAAATCAAAGCTTTTCTTCTTGAATCTTATTTTAGAAACGGAAACAAATTAGAAAACAACGAATGGCAATGTTCTTTTGTTGTATAAATTTTAGGAAAATTACATTTCAAGATCAATTTTCAGAAGTTGATTTTTGATTTGAATAATAATCAGACATACGTTTCTCTGTTTAGGTCTCTGAGTTAGGTTTTTTTTTCGCGATCGCCCAGAAAATGAGCTCTTTCTGATCACTATTTAGACCGGAAAGTCCTTCTTTGCTGAGCTAGCTCGGAAAGTTGTCTATAAGGGATCGGAAAGTATTTTACCGATCCCGGGACCGGTAAAGCTAAATGTTTCCATGGAGATCAGTTGTTTATTTATATCTTATTTGCTCGCAGTAAAAAATAAAATAATACTTTTTTATTCTTTTTTCAGGATCGCAAAAAAAATATTGTACCCAACATGACCTGAAAGTGTCTATACTGGGCTCACAAGCTTCCAAAGCTCGCCTACGGCTCGCTCTGGAATATGCTTGCTCACCCAGTAAAGTATCACTTTCAGGTCTTGTTACGTAAATTACTATAACATACTCTATAAGAGCTTCAGAGACGGTTAAATGGGCAAACAATTTCTATTTCAAAAGACAAATTTAACACAGTTTTATACCTTTACATAACGATTTTTTTGAGAAAAATGCATGTAAAATTTTATATTAATTTGATTAAAATAAGGCTACAATAAGAGTGCCTCGCAAGGAAAAAGTATATTACGTTAATTTTTTTATAGGATTAGAGTGCCCTGACAGAAAGAAGTGAATATTTTGTCATAAAGGGCCGGTTTTTCAAGCAGTGGTTAAAATTTTTACTTCTAATTAAGTAACATTAATGCCCGTATTCACCAACATCAAATAAATCTTCGAGTAGCTTATTCATTGAATAAGAGAAAAATATCGCCGCGTGCCTGAGTGTTTGGTCGCGAACCTGGGGGAACCGGGTTCGATCCCGACTGACGCCAAATATTTCCAATTTTAAATGGCACAAAAGTGACCCCTGTGGTGCACTCTCCACGCCAGCTATGAGTGCCCGTGAGGTGACGCCTGGTAAGCGCCCACACGGTAAAATATATCGTCATCATTACCGATGTCTACATGTGTTGTAGATACTGGCACACCCAGAAATGGGTAATATGCCGTGATGATATATTTATTTTTTTATTTTATTTTATACAATAACACAAATGACGGTATTTATTCTAGCTGTCATATTTTGATGCGACATTTTTCTCTTATTCAATGAATAAGCTATGCGAAGATTTATTTGATGTTGGTGAATACGGGCATAAGTAAGCAATATTGCATCGTTTTATTGTCAACGTAAAACAAAACATTCAAAAATTTTTGTTTCAAATTTCTTTCATGGCATTCTAATTCTATGTAAAAAAATTAACAAAATTATTTTTCTTTTCTTTAAATTTGTTTTCGAACCATAATTTGTCATAAAGTACTAAACCCTGCGACCATAGATTTTATTTAGAAACAAAATTGGCGAAATCCTTTCTTACCTTAGCCTTGATGTCATCGTAAGACGCTGGCTTGCCCAATCTGACAGTCAAATCAACAACCGACACATTAGCAACTGGCACACGGAACGCCATTCCAGTCAGCTTTCCATTCAAAGCAGGAATAACCTTCCCCACTGCTTTAGCAGCCCCCGTTGAGGCTGGGATGATATTCTGAGCAGCACCGCGTCCATCCCGCCACAATTTACCAGAGGGGCCGTCCACGGTCTTCTGGGTGGCAGTGGTGGCGTGAACAGTAGTCATCAAACCTTCTACGATCTCGAAGTTGTCGTTGATGACCTTGGCGAGAGGGGCCAAGCAATTGGTGGTGCAACTAGCGTTGGAGACGACCTTGTGAGAGGGGTCGTAGCTGTCGAGGTTGACGCCCACGACGTACATAGGGGCGTCGGCAGATGGCGCGGAGATGATGACTTTTTTGGCGCCGCCTTCCAAATGAAGGGAGGCTTTTTCGATAGTCGTGAACACACCTAGAAAGGAAATTGTTTATTAAAACGTATACGTTCTATGTTTTAAATTAACTCTTAAGCAATGAAAATGAATTTCTAGAAGGTGGATAACTGTTATCGCAATCTAAAAAAA
The DNA here is from genome assembly GCA_943142095.1 of Ophonus ardosiacus. Classification (NCBI taxonomy): domain Eukaryota; kingdom Metazoa; phylum Arthropoda; class Insecta; order Coleoptera; family Carabidae; genus Ophonus; species Ophonus ardosiacus. Next base: position 6,771,049 of record OW964835.1, read on the forward strand.
ACCTCATTCAGCTCCTCCCGTCATTTAATTTTTATTAATGTGAATACATATCTACACATTTACTAATGCTAGAAACTTTATTAATTTCCTTTCCATTTAACTATTGTTCCTTTTACTATTTTCTTTTGCAAACGTCATAATTATTACTTTGAAATGATTAGCTTTTTGACAGTGACATTTAACTGTCAGCTACATACATTTGAGATTTAGGGCCAGTTTTATAAAGAAATTTAATCTTTACTTAAAATTTAGTTGTCAAGTAAATTTCATGAAATGAACAAATTCGAATCAATTCCTCTGATCTTATGACATTTAAATCATTGCTGTTAAAAAACGCGTTGCATTTTTTCATTTCATTAAATTTACTGTGGAAATAAATTTTAAATGAAGATTAAATTTCTTTATAAAACCGGCTCTTAAACTGGTGTAACCAAAAAGATATATGTGTTTAAAGCAGGGCATCGAACCTGAACTGAACCAAAACCGGATCCAAACCGTAACATTTTAGGGAACCCAATCCGAGAACCGAACCTCAGATATATTTTTAATTGAACCTGAGTATTAAATTCAGGTTCGGAGTTCAACTCCGGTTCAGGTTAATTTTTAGTTTGAAAAGTAAATACAGCCAATAATCGACGTCTTATTCGTCTGCGTTGCTGTCTGGGCTTTTAATGAAAATTGTGTTCGTTTCCTATTGCGTTTTGCGTAAATTCCGGCTCTCATTTTACATTATTTCGAACCTGAATCGCGGACAAAACCGCAAATTTGATTGTTTGAACCAGAACCGCACCCGAACCCATCTTGCAAAAAACAAATTAACCTGAACCTAAACCGAACCCAGTTTTATTTTATAAATTTAAAAATGTTAAAATCGGATTCTGGGGACATCAAAACGTGCTTATTTACTAAAATCTCTATATGCGACTTTTGGCATAATCCCTATACCTCTCTTACCTAGGGTAACGGGAGGTAAAAAATTATGAATATTAAAAAAAAAAATAGAATTTTTACCGGTAGATTCTACGACGTATTCAGCACCAGCCTTGCCCCATGGAATGTTTTTCGGGTCACGCTCGCTGTAAACAGCAATTTTGTTGCCGTTGACGACAAGATGGCCATCTTCGGCGCTGACATCTCCTTTGAAACGACCATGAGTGGAATCATATTTGAACATGTACACCATGTAGTCCAAGCCGATGAAGGGGTCGTTTACTGCGACAACTTGGCCTCCACGTTCCAGAGCAGCGCGGAGTACGAGACGGCCAATACGGCCGAATCCGTTGATTCCAATTTTAGACATGTTGTAAGAGTTTTAAACTGAAAATAGAATGAATTAGAAATAAATATAGATATCGGGTGTCTACTTTTTTGTGGACAAAATAAAATAATGGTAAAATTTTCATATTGGTGTAAATTCTGCCGTATTAATTTTAGAATAAAAGTACAAATTCAAAAATGTTGAGAATTAACAACTGCATCTATCAAGTCTAAAATTATTGACTGGTAGTATTTATTCAAAATTGTAGTCACCCTGACTAACTAATTACCATGACAAAAACACTGAAGTTCTACTTTTTATCACAAATGTGCCGAGGCCCTTGGGCCGAAGAAACTAAACCAGATTTCTTTATTGTTAATCACTCAACAGGAAAAAATGCTCCCAATTACAGGGGATTATTTACAAAAGAATAGATAGTGTAGTTCTGTAGTTACAAGAAAAAATTAGAAATAATTTTAAAATTAAACATTAAAAATAGATATAATAAATAATAGCTAAAGATCAGACAAGAAATAGTTCATAATTTGTTTTCCAAATTTGGACAATCGTAAAAAATATCAAGATTGTTAATGTAAATGGACACAGTGTTATATGTGTGTGTAATATAAGTGCCAAAATGCATATTAAATTTGATTTGAAATCGAAAAATTGTGAAAATGAAAGGAATACTTATTTTTTAACTATCAGTCTTAACAATCAATGTTGCTATTCACAGACATTGAAATTATTGTATAAAACACTCAAAAATTATGTTTTATCTCAGATTTATTCATCGGAATTATTTATTTCGTTCCTCTTATACATATTTTTGCCATTTTACGTGCAAATTTACAATTTTACATAGTAAAACTGCGCAAATTATCTTACATGTACATTAATTATCATACGGTTGGCAACACTGCAATTGCATGAAATCGTAGTAATAATTTTTAGCTATTTACAAAGTGACAGAGTTCGGCAGATGACATCTGTCATAAATTTTTAATAATAATAATAGCGAAACGCGTCTGTATTTGGTTGAGTGAGCCAATCTCTGATAAATGACCGAGAGGTTCATTCAGAAAATGGACTTGTGAAACATGTCGAGTGTTATTTTTAAATTTTATTGAACAGTTTCACCAAGTGTCGCTGAATTGTTTTGTCTTACACGGTATTCTGAAAAAAGTTTAAAGACGGATATTTTATTTTACGTTTATCATGGCAAGAACTTTTTATATCAATAAATTTAGGCTCATTTGATGTAGTTTTTAATTCTGAATATTTTTTGTATTTACACTAAAATTAATAGGGCACAATTTACAGCAATATGAAAATTTTGTCATTGGATGTCCTATGATCCACAAAGAAGTAAACATCCGGTATGTATCACAATGCAATGAAAAAATAAAAAAGTTCAACAAATATTTTGTTTGTTAACCCAAAGATAATTGCTTAAAAATGAGGCGTGGCATGATTAAACATAAATTTAATGGAAAAAACAAACTATTATATTTTTGCAAAAAGCCGGTACAAAACAAAAACTTAATATTTGATATTTTAAATAATTGTAAATAAATAAAAAAGCTTATATTTATTCTGAAAATAAGTTTTGTTTTAATTAATGCAGGAAAAATTGAAACATAGTTCGTATTGAAGTAGGTATTAGTCGGTGAGTAGGTATGAGTACAAGGTCAGAAAGGTCATGTTATAAATACGAAGTTGACATTTTATGAAAAATTACTTTCAAACTATGTTAAAGTACATAAATAATTTAACTTTACACACATATAAAGTACTGTTACAAAGCAAATGTATAATTATTAACAATACAATTTTGCAAAACAATTTCCAATTTATAAAACTAAACGAAACTTAAAACAAATTGAAGCTTTCTCCAAGGTCAAAAACAATATAAAAGCAGAAAATAAAACAAAAGCTACTCACTTGCCGGTGCAGAAAACGATACCCACGTCCACTTACGTCGACAGCAAGTTTGTAAATGTCGTTTGAAGGACGTGGAGGTCACTTCTTATATAACTATTGTAGTCACGTGATCTTTCGATAATCGCGTCTGCGTGATAAGTATCACGGAGTTTGCACTGGGAAATCATGAATATTATCTAACGTCTGGTGAACTCTATTACATTTTTTTCAAGAATTGAACTTATCTTTATATATTGGACGAGCCCCCTTTTGTTCCAGATCAAAATTTGACAATGATGAGAAATTCTGCGAATGTTACGTATTTTTACACAATTTGCTATGGTCGTTTCATCATTTATGATAAAACGTGACATAAAAATGATAATAACGCGTGCTGAATGGGCTCAGAACACCACTCATTGTGAATAAAAGTAATGGCCCAGAAAACTTAGCCGAATGTTACTATGAGATACGAAATCAATTAAACTTATAAGAAGCTATTTTAGAGAGTAATAAATGTACAAAGTACAATGGGGTATGTGACCATAATCGAATTTCAATATATGTCATAATATATAAAAACAAACCGCTATAGCTTCTCATCTATATATATAAAAAAATAAGGTTTTTCTTTGGGGCCTTAGTTATGGACTTCTACCGAACAGATTTTAATGATTCTTTTTTTAAATGAAAGCTATTAGCATGTAGATGTGCACAAAAATCTAAAATGTTACAGTTTTGATTCCGTCTATTTTTTATAAGGCCTTAAAGATTTTTTATTAAGTACCGCTGTCAAGCGATAGATGGCAGCACTGAGCAACATGAAGAAGAAGAGAATGGCCGCGTTCAGCACGACACAGCGCTAGCAGCGCTGAGCACCGAAGTTTGCCGAATACTATTGCTGGACCAATTACATTCGTCTATTCATTGCGTTCGGCATACTTCGACGGTCAGCGCTGCCAGCGCTGTGACGTGCTGAACGCGGCCAATGATTTAGAATACATACAATTTATGAAAACTGCTACAAAATAATATTTTGCATTATTTAGGGCTGATTTATTAATGAAAGTTAAATAATTTAACAGGTAAATATCTTAAATCATGCAAAGCTTTTATAATACAAAAGTCAAAAGTTGACTTTAAATGACAGATAAATATGTCAACATGTCAACTTACAATGAAAACATGAGAAGGAATTTTTTCTCTCAAAGATTAATAAATATAATAGTTAATTCATTAATTTAAATATGGTAAGTAATTTAATAATATTGAGCAAAATTAATAGAGATACATATTTTGTAATAATTTTTTTTAACCTAAATTTTTAAAATTTATTGAATTATATATCCTTTATCTAAAATACAGCATTATTACCTATTTAAAAATGCACAAGAGATAGGTGTACATTTACAGGTTTTTAAATAACGAAATCATTAAATACAAAAGAGTATTATATTATAATCAACCAGTTGGATAACCCTATTTTCTCGCTTTTAAACGCTACCCCTTAATGCTATCTTTTACAATATGTTTTCCCACTTTTGAAACTGATTTCACGTTAACAAAATATGAACTCACATTAACGAAAAAGAATTTCACACAAATGATAAGTGAATTCCCAGTAACGAAATATGATTTCACATTAACGAAAACTGGTTTCAGGGAAAAAAAACTGAATTCACACCAATGGAAACTAATTTTAACTAAAGAAAACAGATTTTAAACCGTCGGGTTACATATTCTCGCTTCTAACGTAGCTAACATTGTTGTAATAAACTTTTATCATTGTTGTAATCAAGTTTCATTATTGTTGTTAAGTTTCTGAAAAACGCTATTCGTTGTTTATTTAATATTTTATAAGGACAAAAAGACATTTTAATATATTTTAGAGACAATAAAAATGCTTTATATTTTCGCCTCTCCAAGAGGTGACTGCTGTCCCTTCTGCCCTTCCTTGGAGGTGTCCATTTAAAGTTCCTATATAAAATCTGTTTTCATTTAGTTGAAACTGGTGTTTAAAATTGTGAATTCTGTTTTCATTGTTACAAAATCGGTATTCAGGAGTGACAAATTAGTTTTCGTTACTATGAATTCAAGTTTCCTTTGTGTGAAATCAAGGTTCGTTAATGTGAAATCATATTCTGTGATGATGAATGAATAGCGTTACCCCATATTTTTGTTGCAAATATTTGCAACGGGTACAGCTAGTTATAATAATAAAAGCTAAACATTAGTTTGTAATAATATTGTATTAGCAATTTAATGTTTTGGAGAAGGGATCTGTGACGTCAGTAGGGTAGAATGGTAGAAGAACAGTTAGACTGAAATACACGATCACGTGGTATCTGTCACCGTAGGCCAGCTGTCACTTTCGCCATTCTATAACCTACCACAATATATCTATCTCAGTCTAACTGTCTTCTATCATTCTACCGTATTGACGTCACAGATCCCTTCTCCAAAGTTTTAATAATTATTTTCTCGTAAACTACGAATAATTAATCAATTTAAAAAAATACGGTTATTTTATTTTTTGGTCTAGTATCATATATGTAAAAATCAAAATTTAGTCACATACCCCATTGCAATACTTGGAGAAATTGTGCTAAAATTAAATTTAAAAATCCAAACTTTCGGTCATTATTTATAAGAAACTGTCCTACTCAACCAGAACCACAAACGCGTTTCGCTCTTATTGGAGCTCATCAGTGTGGTGTACTGAATCCTCTAGGAGGCACTGACTAGGTTTCTAGAGGCTATGAGAATAAAATATAGGTATTGTACATTCTACGAGTCCAAACCCATACTAGTTCGGCCGGTTTACACTTTCAACAAACAAACTATAAAACCTACGCAAATGGAGAGAGATTTCTACAAATTTCTTTCGACTAATTCAAAATATAGATTTTAAACTTATTAAAACTGAATTTTTTATTCAAGTATTCCGCCATTTAATATTGGTTTATATACATCGCCTTTATTAATAATACCAGCTTTAATGCTATTAGGCATTTTATCCATAAACCTTGCACATTTTTTTTTGTGAGTATATAGGTCTTGCAAGCTAAGTTTTACTGTACCTACTGGATTTTTACAGTTGTTTTTCATTGTGCCAAAAATAAAGGGTCTAGGCAGAAGCTAAATCTGGACTAGAAGATGACCCGTGAAATTTCGGTCGAACTATTATCACCAGTCATTTGGCCCCCAGTTTTTTAAAGTTTTAAATATATACAGGCTGCTTCAAAGATAGTATAAAAAAATTAAGGGCATGTAGTGTACAGACAAAAATGAATAAAAAAAAGCTTAATCAACATAGGTCTGATCTTCAACTGTTTCAGAGATAAATGAAAAATCGAAGAGAAACTGACAATAATAGTGATCAAACAAAATTTTGTCCATGTCAGTAAATAGGCTATAAAAAAACAATAAAATTTTATATGATATATTTTTCTCAATTTCTAATAGTTACGAAGTTATATGAAAACTAAATATTGGCTAAGGTAGCCACATTTAACTTAGTACAATTATTTAATTTAAAAAAAAAAAAACAAAAGCAATCTAAGATGATCTCTGAAAGGTAAACAAAAAGTCTTATGCCCGTATGCACCAACATCAAATAAATCTTTGAATAGCTTATTCATTGAATAAGAGAAAAATATCGCATCGATACCATAACACAAATGAAGGTATTTGTTCTAGCTGTCATATTTTGATGCGATATTTTTGTCTTATTCAATGAATAAGCTATTCAAAGATTTATTTGATGTTGGTGAATACGGGCATTATTTAATTAAAATCGTAACTCTATAGTTTTTAAGATAGCAGACGTAAACCCCGCAAAAACACATTTTTCACTGCCTCATATCTCAGAAACTATTGAAGATCGGACCCATGATGATTAAGGTTTTTTTACTCAATTTGGTCAGTACTATATGCCCTTAAAATTTTTTAAACTTGAAACACCTGTATTTAAAGCCGAAGAATTTTGCAGAAATTTCTAAACTTTAGTGCTGATTTAAAAATTTGTTCAAAATATAAACCGGTCAAATTATTAGGAGGGATACGCGCGAAATTATGATCAACAACGTGAAAAAAGCCAAAAAAAAAAAAAGTGGAGACAACACATACTAAAGTGATTTCGTATAAAATATAGTGCGATAACTTTTGTCTTAACCGGGATATCTCAATGAAGGCAGAAGTTATTTGAAACAACCTGTTTATAACGCACCATCAGATAGCTAAACCACGTATCTTTTTAACAAAATAAAATTTTCTATAAAAATATTTATTTAAAACAATATTAAATACATCTTAAATCTATAGGCGCTTGATTATCAAGCTTAAATACTTAAAACAAATACACACCACTGTTGTTATACTTTTTATTTGGTATGTCATACAAAAAACATCACATTATTATCGCGCAGATACAGAAACCTGCCATACTCTGATTGTGTTGTCTGAGTAACCGGCGAACAAAGTCTGTCCGTCTGTCGACCATGCTAAGGACAGACACTGGGGAGGTTCAGCCTTGGAAGTAGAGACGACTTCGGGGCGAAGTTCTTCAACCATTTCCTTGCTCTCAAGATCCTGGAACACAAGATGGAAGACAAGGATTAGAGAAATGTTGAAGGTAAGTCGATAAAAAATTAAAAGAAAATGAATAATCAGACCCATATCCGCTAACCACTCACAGACTTTCATGAGGTTAAAAAGTTTTGCATCATGAACAGGGAAAACTAATTTGAATAAAATGTTGTTTCAATTCGGGGAAAATTGAGCATTATTTACTCAATAGGTGTGGCAACTTAACCACCAGCGCATACAACGCGGACTTGTAAAAATATGTAAGCTAAAAAGTGTGTTTTAAGTATTATTGCTGGCTTGAATTGCAGTCGTAGAAAAAGTATAGTATATCGTAATTTTATAAAAAAAAAATCGATACTTGTTTTTTATACGCTCGCTGTGTTGATGTTAAAAAACTTATGAATAAAGAGACGTTTAAAGAACTTGTAACACACTATACTCTGTTTGAAATATCGAAAGAATTTTGACAGTTAATTGGGAGTGGTTTAGGAGTCTATTTTAAACCAAAATATTTTCGATGTTTAAAATGAAGCGCCAATAGGGTCCTCCACTCTAATTTTTTTATTATTTTAAATGAAAGTTTGTTTAATTTTGAAGCAATTTGTAGTATTAAAAAGTCATAATTGTTTTTATTTCAACTGCATTTGATTTTTAAAGAAACCTATAGCTATCTTTCTCGCACCAGTTTCTGAAGTAGGCTGCACGAGAAAGATAGCAATCGTTGTGACGTAGATGTATAGATGCTTAAAATCACTAATATTTCAAAAACTAACAATTTTTAAAAAACTTTTATCGTCCCAATCATGATTTTATCTTATCTACTTTCAATATAACTAACTTTTTACTCAATTTTCTGTTATGGTGGAGGACTCTATTGCACAATAAGAGAATAAAAACAGGGAAATAGCAAAGAAAAACTTAAAAAATGACTATACAACAACAAATAACGCACAGCACGTACAAAGAATGAAATCATAGTTAATTATTCACAATACTTGAAATATGTTTGTGTAAATCGCGCTTGACTACAGTGCATAGCAACTAGCAACCAATAGGTCAAAACTCTTTCGATATTTCAAACAGAGTATTTTAGCAGCTGATTCATTAAGCATAGACTAAAGTTAACTTCACTAATGAATACAACGCGGACAGCAGCTGACAATCTAACATAAAATTTTAAGTATTTTTTGCAGCCTTGATTTGCAGTCAAAGAAAAGTATAGAAACGTCAGTCATTTTATAAACTTTTTCGATAATTTATTTTATACGCTCGTTTATGTTAAAAAACTTATGAGTAAAGAGGCGTTTATAAAACTTGTTACACCAATTTTACGAAAAGTTAAAATTAAAAGGCTTTAAATTGTATATATTTCAAGTCAGACAACGTGAATTACAAAGTATATTTGTAAATATTTCTAATATTGAAATAAATATAAAGTTTCCCAAAATTTTCAGAAAACAAATTTAAATATTACGTAATTTAATTACATTTAACAAAATTTTGGAATTTTAAAGTTTGAGTTCAATGAATGATAAAAGCTAATGTATTTTATTAACTTTAATGACTTGATAGTTATTTATGCAACAAATGTAAAACGTATAGTCTTATAGTGGAATAAGAGACTCTTTACTCGAGTTGAATACAAATTTCTTTTTACGTCCGCCATAAAAGTGTAAAAAAAAGTGCCGTAACGTTTCATTATTTCACTCCGTAGCATTAAAAAAGTAAATTTTCACACTTTTATAGGTGTATTCTCTATCAAAAGCGTTAAATTTTAGAGGCAGTTATTTTTTTAACGCCAGTTAAACTTTACTTCGTATTCTGTACCTGAGTTTTTGCTAAAATTTTAGCGGTTAGAGTTAAAAAAATCCGCTAATTTATAAAAATTTAGAGTACAGTAGAACAGTACCGTTATTTTGTGAAATGTCAAAATGGCATTACAAAACTTAATCGGTTTGGTTTTAATTGAAGAATATTACCAAATACAACAAAGGTAGGCGTAAATTATTATATTTAGCAACTTATATTAATTTATTTATAGCTATTATTGCTTTATTTTAAATAATTTTGCTTCCCATCCTTTTTGATATTTAAAAATTTATTAATATAAAGCAAAATATGAATAAAATGCGTAATTAATATAACTTTTATACTTTCAACATATAAATTCTAACTCATATATGATAATATCTAATTTTACTTTCCGATTCTACAGGCATATTCATTAATAATAGCTAAAGTTTACTTCTTTCCATTGTTGAACCGTTTTTGTAGGACCGAGTTCGTTATTATTTAACAGATTTGTTAAATATTTCCATTTTTTTGCTACACTTTCGTAATTAGTTGGGTTTAGTTTCGTATTATTTACTAATTCTCTATTTTCCTCTAAATAGCTGATTAAAACTACTTTTCGCTTCTTTGTCATTCGTTTTGAACGAGACATGTTTGTCAACAAATAATGTCAAAATTTTATACAATCTTAGGTTATGTGTATAAAGTACCGCTGAGAATTCATCAAAGACACACGTTTTGTGTCTATATGTACATAACTTCACAACATATTTTAGCGGAACCGTTAAAATTGTTAAAACTAACCGACTGCTAAAATAGTATGATGCAGAATACCAAAATGTGGTAAAAATTTTGACGGGCCGCTAGTTGAACATAATTTTAGAGGCTGTTAAAATTAAGCAGGTTTTTAGAGAATAGACCTATTATTGTGTTAAAAAAGACATACTTTATAAATCCATTTTAATGAAAAAAGTGTACTTTTTTTTAAACAGACGTAAAAAAAATATATATGAAATTGAATACTAATAAAATGTATTTGTTTTATAAACTATAAAATGTTTGTTACAAAGTGACTTAAAAGTGTAAAGATATTGGAAAACCATGAAAATATGTACATACCCAGATCTTGATGGAAGGTCCGAAGGCAGCACACAACCAATACCTATTAGGACTGAAGCATAACGCTGTGATAATATCATTATGATCCAACGTATGCAGATGCTTTCCATCATTCAGGTCCCAAAGCATCGCCTTGCAATCCTTTCCACCAGACGCGCACAACGACCCATCAGGGCTGACAGTCACGGTATTCAAGTACCCACTGTGTCCAGAATGGTTGGTCTTGATGCGGCAGTTGGTGAGGTTCCAGACCTTCACCATGCGGTCCCAACCAGCGCTCACGATAATGGGGTTAGAATGATTTGGGGAGAAACGTACGCAGGAAACCCAGTCGGTGTGACCGTCATCCTGGATGGTGTATTTGCACTCAGCGAGAGTGTTCCACAGTTTGATGGTTTTGTCGCGGGAACCGGACACAATTTGGCGGTTGTCCACGGAGAAAGCCACGCTCAAAACGTCCTACATTCATACGGAATTGTTAAAAAAGACGCAGAATTATATACTCGCTCAATCCCGAATTATGGTACACATTTTTTAGACTTTTTGATTATGTATGGTTATTTAAATACAGCGTGATCAAAAAGAAATATTACCAACTGAATTAAGCCGGATTTATAGTTTACATAACATAACATAAGAATTTTTTTAGATTTTATAGTACGAAACATAAGCATAAGACATAGCACGAGAAAAAGAAAAATTGTTCTGAAAAATGTTCATAATGTAGTATTATTACTATATTCATTACTGTTTTCACATTTCATTTTGTCATTCTTTGTACACGTTAAATTTTAGAACTTTTCACAAAAACGTGATTTGTTTAGATAAAAATGGGTGATGACGATGCTATGATAGTAACTGTTGCAGTATCTTGTGCATTATTATTATTATTATTATTAACTCTGCTCAATAATTTAACTATTTATTTAACGCAAATATCTCAGAAACAAAAACTAACCTCACAATTTGTTTGTAAACAACAAGCAGATGCGAGCACTCCAACGCTCCAAGATTTCGCTGCTCTTCCAATAGAGCCGAATATTCCCGAACACCATAACGTAACGAAATAAAATATGGTCATTTCTTATGTTATGTTATAAAACTATAAAATGCCATACGGACTTATGTGTTTTCATATTTTCACTATGTTATGTTATGTAAACTATAAATCCGGCTTTTTATTTTTGATCTCTCTGTAATATATTTTGCAGGTACATACAAGCCCAAACTCACAATAGTTTTACAAATTTCTTTCGACTATTTTAAAATATAGATTTTAACTTACAAAAACTGAATGTTATACAAGTATTCCGCCATTTAATATTGGGTTACATCGCCTTTTTTAGTAATACCAGCTTTAATTCAATTATACAGTATCCCTAAGCTCTGCACATTTTTCTATGAGTATTGTCCCACATATCTTGCAAGGTAGGTTTTACTGTATGCAATGGATTTTTACGAAGTTGTTTTTTATTGTGCCAAAAGTAAAGGGTTTAGCTAAATCTGGACAAGAAGATGATCCTTAAAATGCTGGTCGAAATATTATCACTAGTCATTTGACCAACAGCTTTTTAAAGTTTTAAGTTCATATTTAAAGAAGCCAAAAGAATGTTGTAGAAATTTCTATTCATTTGTGTAGATTTTATAATTTATTGAAAATGTAAACCGGCCGAATTATTATCAGTTTGAGCTCGTACTTATCAAAATTAAGTGTTCTTGCTGATTATACATACAAGGCTGAGCGTGAACCATAATAAATAAATAATAAATATATCATCACGGCATATTACCCATTTCTCGGTGTGCCAATCTGCTTTATCGCAGATATCGGCAATGATGATGACATATTTGTACCGTGCGGGCGCTTACCAGGCGTCACCTCACGGGCACTCATTGAACCATAATTTGGGACAAATATAAAAACTTGTGATCTGTACCATAATTTGGGACAGAGGGAGCATTACATATTTAAAAAAATTGAAAAAAAGAATGATTCAAATTTAAGAAATGTTTGATTTTGTGTTCAATTTTTCCCTAACAGAAGCATAAAACAGACATTTTACCTGTTTTACTAATAATTTTACTCTTATGAAATTAATCAAACAATAACATTTTCAAATATCATCTTTCGAAATCTGTGTACAACAAAGCTACTGTACCCAAATTTTGGGTACAGACTATGATTTTATACGCATTTCTGTTCAGTTTACGATTAATAAAATTATGAAATATTTACCAGACAGAGATTAAGATTAAAAATGTAGCAATAAAACACAATTTTTATGCACATAAAAAAAGAAAAAAATGTCTTGTTATTCTCTACTCACCATAATCAACCCCCGACTTCATCATAATATAAAAAAAAATAAAAAAAAAATCTTCCTTGCTGTTCAGCAACAGATATGATTATTCTGTTGTGCATTTATATTTGATTCCCATACCCACTTTTACGCTTTACAGCTCATACCTTGGTGTGGTCTTCGAACCTACGGGTGGTTTTGCCAGCTGCTAGATCCCACAGACGCAGAGTTTTGTCCCACGAACCAGAAAGGGCATAATTACCATCGCTGGACAACACAACGTCAGAAATGAAGTGAGAGTGACCGTAAAGTCTTTTCTGAGGAATGCCGTAGTTAGCTTCGTCTCTGGTCAGCTTCCATACGATCAAAGTTTTGTCTATTTATCAAAAATTTCACATAAATATTACTCCCATATTAATAAATATTATTTAATGAATGATATTACAAAACAAATTTATATGGATGGTCTATAATTTACAAGATACGTATGGATTGATATGGATGCTTGTCCATGTGGCAATTTTAATTTCACTTACCTCGAGAAGACGACAAAATCATGTCCGGATATTTCGGATTAGTTGCAATTTGAGTAACCCAGCCATTGTGTCCACGGAGGGTTCCTCGAAGTTGCAAAGTTTCATTCATGATGTTTTGAGAATTAAAAAAGACTGCGTCCGAACGTTACGCGACGATGTCGAAAACAGAAAAGGAGGAAGACGGAAAACGTGATGTGCACCAACTACGGATAATGGATCTCTAGCGGAATTTTCCTAAACTAAAAACATTTGCAGTGGCACTCAAACTGCTAAAAAGGGGTAATGTTCGGGAAAAATATGACATAACCTATAAAGTTATTTAAAAAGCTTGAAATACAGCTAAATATAAGATTAACAATGAATACGTGTACTATTTTCCGTAATATAAATCGAATACGATTAAATTTTCCTGTAAAATTGTGTTCACAAGTGGCGAATAAGGAATATACTGCAGTTTATAAATTTCCGTATATTAGGCCCGCAGGTTTGGTAAATAGATTAAAATTATATCAGAGCGCTCTAACAGCAATTTCTTTACCCAGTTCTTTTATTTTATGTACTCTAAATATAATATCTGCAGATACTTTTCTAAATACATTTGTAATAGGTACAACAACCACATAATTCCATATACCTAAATTAATTCAAACTTTTTTTAGGCATTACGGGCACATTATCATTGTTTTTGCTTGGTACAATACCTAATAAATTAATTGGATTTGTATACATTAAAAATGACAACAAAACTGCGAAAATTTCATATTTAGATTTTTGGGGAAGAAGAAAAGATATCGACGTACCAATATCTGATTTGGTGCCTTTATCAGATTTGCCAGTAATACCTACCGATCCAATTTTTTTAACAATGAGGAGATTTTCATCACCAGAAACATTTAAAATTAATTTAAAATACGGAATTGTTTTGGAAAAAACAAAGTTTAATACAGTATTTTTACAAACAATGTAAATAATAATAATAAAGTTTATTTAACAACTATTTTGTATAATTTAGCTCCATCTATAATGCGCGTAAGCCCTATTTGCTTCACACTGTCTATGGAGATCTTGTTTCCGTTTCACAACTTTTCCCTGATTATTCGCAGCGTCGATTAATTCCCAAGCTAGTTTTTCAGGAAAATGAATAGTTCTTTCTTTTTCTCTCGCTGCTTCAATGATCCATTTCATTGATAAGAACTGTGATCGTTTTTCTGTAATAGGAATTGGTACTTGATACGTCACACCTCCTCTTTTTATGGGTGTTAGCTGCAATAAAGGTTTGCAATTTTCCACAGCGTCGTAGAATATTTTTCGAGGGTTCAATTCAATTTTTTGTTTCTCCTCTTCTGAATTAGTTGTGTGATATTTTTGTAGTTGCATTCTTTTTACATTTTCGAAAGCTTTTTCGATTAGTTCTCGCGCTAATATTTTCTGTCCAGCTTTCATGACGTAGTTGGTGAATAATCTAATAAAACAGTTGAAAGTTATGGACGACATTATGTGATGTTCATTTGTTTTTACCTAATGTTATCGTCGTGCATGATTGAACAAGTTTGATCAACTTTTGCGGCTTTAATAGGGATGTGTTCCATTTTTTTGAATTCATTGTTTTGTATTAATTGATCTTGTTTTTCTTTTCTAAATACTGGGTCAACGTAATAACTTGGATACTGAGACATTTCATTTTGAGGGATTCTAAAATTTGATTTGAGGTTATGATTTAAAATTATATATTAATTTAAAACCAGAATGTATTTGTGCTGAAAGAAGAGATTTACCTGTTAATGGTAGTGTTTAATTTAATAATAAACGGTCTGGAAAATAAAGATTTTAATGACGCCATGTTGCAGAATTTCCCCTATTTTCCATGCAGGAACTTGTTAAAACTTGCAAAATCTGTCAAAATTAGTTAGAGGAATATGAGTTCATTGGGTTGTTGTCCAATTTATGTTTTTTTCTATGTGGGCGTTTGCGCAGTGGTTCAAAAGGTTTTTGGTGAATGGTGTTTTCGAAGATTAGGAGTAGCAAATACAATTAAAAATGACTGTTGTGTGAAGGCTAACTCGTTTTATGATAACTACAATCGATCCCGAATGGCATTAATGGTTTAACAAGCGTTGAGGAAGTGATACAGTCAATAGGGGGTGGGTTTTTGGGGTGTTGATTTTGGACGTCTTAAATTTTGGCAAAATGGCAGAACAACCTGGAAATTCCTCTAATCAAGGTATATTACTCTTTAAACTCTTGACATTTCGGTAATGATTTTTATATTTATGAGGAATTTTCAAACACTACGTATGTTATTTATTGAGCTTTAAATTTATGTTAATACTAATCTTTTTCTTTTAAAAATTGATAACAATCAGTCGATAAATTGTAGATATTCTATGAAATATTATTTATGTTCAACCAATAACTTGTTAATTAAATATAACCTATCTACTTCTTTGTGAGATTCTACGCATTATTGTTTTCGTCAATTACAGCTAGGAAACAGCCCTCAAATAATTTTAGACTGGATATTCAGACACCCAATTCTACTAGACAAAAAATGTCACTGCCGAAAATTCCTCGAGGAACGGTGGATCCTTTCAGCGAAAGAGCACGGTAAGTCATCCGCAGAATCAATAAAAACTAACCAAAGTTAAATAACGTGTTGTTGGTAAAAACACACACGTAGTTTTCACAAAATGATCAATTAGAAATCACAAAATTTGCACTGTTTACAGCTTCGGCCCAAGTGATCGAACCAAGTTCAGGTAAATTGTTTACCCTGTCAAGTTTGCTGCATGATTTTCGACTGTTTTCGATGTTCTTTTCTTTAATCTTAATCTTAGATTAGAAATTAATGGTTGTGGTGTGATTTTATCGCATTCTTAACACGTTTTTATAAATTTTCTTCTACTTTACTACCCATTTTCTTCCCTTCATGTAATGAAATATTTGTAGGGAAAGGTTTAAAATATGTCAGTCGATACAGAGCACTGGGAAACTGCAGTTAAATGGTGAGGTGTATGATTTTACATCGGAAGATTTGCAAGATTTAGGAGAGATTGGCAGAGGTGCTTTTGGAACTGTTAATAAAATGGTTCATCGCAAAACAAGTACTGTAATGGCTGTGAAAAGAATCCGTTCTACTGTTGACGAAAAAGAACAGAAGCAATTATTGATGGATCTCGAAGTTGTTATGAAGAGTAATGAGTGTCCATGCATTGTGCAATTCTACGGTGCTCTTTTCAAGGAGGTAAACAATTATTTTTTCTACTTCCGTCATTAAAATATGACTTTACGTACTCCATACTCATTTCTTTGTCTATAAACTTCTTAATTTTTAATCGCGATTCGACAAGCTGATTTCGAACGTATTCGGTACGGCGTAAAGATAGCAACCATTAACAGCTGATTATTTCTTAATTGTAAATTATATCTCAATTACATTGCACCAGCAAATTTAAATGCGAACTTATGTCACAAATTACATTAGTAAAAGCGTAATGCTAAAAGTGTGATTCTGTATTTTTGTTGTTTTAATTTTCAGTCGTAGAAAAAGTATAGCATGTAACTCTCATAAACTCTGCCTGAGTGTCTGGTCGTGAACCTGGGGGAACCGGGTTCGATCCCGACAGACGCCAAATATTTCCAATTTTAAATGGCACAAAAGTGACCCCTGTGGTGCACTCTCCACACCAGCTATGAGTGCCCGTGAGGTGACGCCTGGTAAGCGCCCACACGGTAATATATATCGTCATCATTACCGATGTCTACATGTGTTGTAGATACTGGCACACCCAGAAATGGGTAATATGCCGTGATGATATATTTATTTATACTAAAGCAATGTAATATTTTCTTTTTATGTATTATGTATGTGTCTTTTGAAATATCAAAATTTGAACTGAAAAATGTAATTTCTTATTTGGGTTGTGGTGTGGCTATAATTCATTCGGACGAATTGCTACACTCTTGCAACTTGTATCTCAAATAGAGATGATCTTAGAGATACGATATATCGATACAGTATCGATATAATAAAAAAAAAACTGCTGTATCTATACTATTTTGAATTATCGATGTTCGTATTGCTTTAAAATTAATGTAATGGTCATTTGCACGACCGGATCTTGAAATGGAAGTTAGTTCGTCCAGTCGTAGAAAAAGTATAGCATGTGACTCGTTTTATATACTTTTTAGCAACGTTTATAAACTATTATGTTCTTAATATTTATATGTATTTTGAAATGCCAAAATTCGGACTGAAAACTACAATTACTTATCGGTTATAACTGATTCGGACGAATTAACTTGTATCTCAAACTTCATCCTTCTGAATTATTATTAAATAGCTATAAAATTTTACTTTTTTTTATTTAGGGCGACTGTTGGATCTGCATGGAATTAATGGACTCTTCTTTGGACAAGTTTTACAAATTTATTTACGAGAAACTAAAAACCCGTATTCCGGAAATAATTTTGGCTAAAATAACTGTTGCGACTGTTAAGGCTCTTAACTATCTCAAAGAAGAATTGAAAATAATTCACAGGGACGTGAAGCCGTCCAACATTTTATTAGATCGTGGGGGAAATATCAAATTATGCGATTTTGGAATTAGTGGACAACTGGTAGATTCAATCGCGCGGACTAGGGATGCAGGTAAGACAAAAATATAATGCAAATCTTTTATTTTAAGGAGGTTGGAGCGAATCTCGTTTAAAAATTAATTTCCAACTTTATGGTTTCAAATTTTGTATTTATCACAAAAGATGTCTTATCCAACTATTCTAAAAATTAGAAAACAATCCACCGTCTAGTTTCTTATAAAAACGCTTATAAAGTTGACGTTTCCAACGTTCTATTACATAAGCTCTTACGGCAGAAACATTTCGTTATATGCTTTTTTTATTTGTTTTTTTTTATGACATTAAAGATCAAAAAGTACTGCAGATGTAAATACGTTCAACCCTATAAAAAAAAATTGAATTCAAAGGGTTAAAGGTTCTGAAGTACTATTTCCATATTTGTGGCTAAAAATACGATGATTTTTTTCAGGTTGTAGGCCATATATGGCCCCGGAAAGAATCGACCCGCAAAGAGCAAGAGGATATGACGTGAGAAGCGATGTTTGGTCCCTAGGAATAACATTAATGGAAGTAGCAACTGGTCATTTTCCATACCCGAAATGGAGTTCAGTTTTTGAACAACTGTATCAAGTTGTTCAAGGCGATCCTCCTCGACTAACGCCCAATCACAACGCGAATACTTTCACAGCTGAGTTCGTTGATTTCGTCAATACTTGGTAAGTTTTCCAATAAAAACTATTTGTAGCATATAAGTTTAAAAGAATCTGAATGACATTTTTATGTTTTAAAGATGAAACTTAACTTACGTTGCAAGAACAACTAATACAAAATTAAAAGTAGAACATTTAAAAGCAGCAATGATTTTTTTTTTCTCATTAGTGCAATACAGTAGGACTATGAATAAATAATTTTGATTAAGAAAATATATTATATGAAGTGAGATATGAATTTAAAAAAAAAATCATCCAAATTCAAATTTTCTATCATGGCGCGCTTATGATGAGCATTCGATATTGACAACTGCAGCGAACTTCAGCGCCTAAACATACGTGTTCATAGACAACTATTTGCCTGTTTACAACTTTTGAACAAGAAAACGTAGGTAAACAAACAAATATCATAGGAACACGTAATTATTAACACAAAGTGAATAAAATATCAAATACAAAATATACGCGTGTATTAACTACAGCATCATCTGTGTTTCTAACGGCATATGTTTAATCTGAAATGAGCAACATGTCGAATTACATCACAGTTTTCAAGGACCCCACTTTTTTATAACTTTAATCGACAGAGTAGTGAATAATAATAAACCCGTATTTTTTATTTTTCTCAAATCAATCTTTAATCATGAAAAAAATTGTAATTGAAAATGACATTCTTTAAAACGCGGCTATTAGACCCCCGCAACGTTCCTTGCCCAGTGACGTCACAGGTTCGGAACAACGATTTTCACATTGTTTTAGACATCAAAGTCATTTAAAGATAACCTGATATTTATGAAAATAAACATGTCGATGAAACGTTGTTTCTTGCCAAAATAAAAAATAAAATAATATTCTCCAATATATTCAATGTCTCACGTGTGTTTATAACCTTCTAGTGTTTAATCTCAAATCAAAAGTGAAAGAAACAGATGATATGTAACCTGTGATTAACTTCACGCCAAATGAAAATTATATTTATAAAAATGAATAGAACGATGTTATATTAATATGGACGTAGTTATGCAAAAAGGAACCATCCCACAATGAAGCATAAATTGAGTTTGGGTCAAATTTAGATTGTTAAATGTCCATTTTATGTTGTGGAAAATAGAACCAAGCCATAACTGTTACGTGTTAATAGAAAATCGCACTGAACCAAACCACAATCTTAAAATAAATATATATAGGTTTACAAAACAGAACCAGATAGCTTGGTCCTTTTTTGCAAATTTAGGAATTAATGTTATTAGGGATGGTTCCTTTTAGTATCCAGTGATACTCTGTGCAAGTAGTTTGTTTTATCAGTATACATTCTGGTTTTAGAAGAGTAAAAGTGTTATTGTGGTTTTTTTGAGTATTTTTATTGCTAATATATTGCTTGGTTCAGATCATACAACTTTTAATAATTATTTTTCAACGACTGGGGATGTAAATCTAAATCTCCGTTCTTGTTCTATAGGTATATGGTTAAAATTAAATGCGTTAATTTTGAGAAAATAATTCAAAAATATTCTGCATTGATTTAGATCAATCACCCATTATTCACATATTCACCGCCTCCTAGTTCGAGTTCTGAACTTTTGAAATATATTGATGTTCTGTTTGATGACTCCGATGCGTATCCAAATGATTATCAATCAGATGGTTTGAACGAATCTTCAACGGATTCTGATATTTAAACTAAATGATATAAAATCTATTTTATACCTTATACGAAATGATTGTCTTTCGTTTTATAATGAACTGTTTGCTGATAAAGACGAAGTAGACGATATTGACGGATTTGGAGTTACAATCGATTTTACTATAAAATATGAGTAATGTTTCAATTACTTAGAGTTTGTAATAATTATACCATATAATTTATATTGTATTTCATTTGTTTATGAATATTGTTCATATTTTTATAGAATAAAGATTAGTTTTCAAATAAAGTATAAGGAAACCAAATTTACTTTTGTTTTTGGGCTTATATTGTTTTTTGCAAAATGGAACCATGCCACATTTTCATTTTTTTTTCAAAATTCACTGATGAAATTCCAAAATTCTTTATATAGACAGAAAGCCGTGATATTTAGACATTCGAACAACATAACTGTATAAACTGCAAAAATACGTGTAATTGTATAAAGCAGTCTCAAGCTTTAAACTTAAAACGTAATTTACTCAAAACTCACTTGTTGTGGGTTGGTTCCTATTTGCATAACTACGTCCATATATTATAACATACTATCTGTAAATTCCATTTGAGTAATAATCCTCAATTTATAGTCTGTATATATTTTTCAGAAATTCTGTGTGAAATGTCTGTTTGAAATGAGTCTGAACTTAGGTTCGGAACTTGTGACGTCACAACATGGCTGGTTTTGAAACTTTTTAAAAACATACTTTAAAACGATTTTATACAACAAAAAATGTAAATAAAATAATTTAATCATACTGAACGATAAATTAGACTATCCTTCATGTCATTACTAGCATCATCTGTATTTCTAACGGCATATATTTAATCTGAAATAAGCAACAACATGTCGAATTACGTCACAGTTTTCAAGGATGTTTCTAGATATGTAAAAAATTCAATTCTCTAACATTAAACTTTTTTCTAAACTTTTTTTATTGTATTTTCCGCTCCATAATTTAAGCTTGTGAAAGATGATAGACGTATTTTTTGATAAAAAAAAAACTTCAGGGTTACCGCGAAAGAAATGGAATTGTTTCAATAATAATAGTCACGTGACTAGAACCAGTCGGTAACCGAAACCGTGGTTTTGGTTATTATATTTTATTTTTAGAATATACCCTTAGTAGAGTCAGATTATTGATGTAAAAATTATTTAAAAACCAGACGTGTTAGCGCAGGACTGTTGACTGCTCAACGATGCCTGTTTTGCTCTTTGATAAAATAAAATCTATAAAATGTAATTAATGCGGTGTTATATTTTAATTGTTTAGTCTAATGAAAGACGAAACTCTTCGACCCAAGTACAACAAACTGCTCCAGCATAAGTTCATAATAAACGGCGAGAAGGAAGAGGTGGACGTGGCCGCTTACGTGTGCGATATTCTGGATGCAATGGCAAACAACGGAATCAGCGCGTTCACCACCAACCAGCCCTAGACAACCAGGTACAGGTTCAGGTAACAGAACAATGAGAACGAACCGAGTTACTGTAGACACCAGTCAACAGGGCTGTCAATAGTTTCTTTGGTTATGTTATGTTTGTGTCCATTTGTTGCCAGTTTTTATTGTTTTATTTGTGATTGGTTGAAATTTCGTGCCAAAACTTTATTTCAAACTTGAAATCAAAATCGAGATGCAATAATAAAGAGTTTAGTTGTTATTTAAGTTAGTTTAAAGTGTATATTTAATTTATTTATTATGCAGAGTTATAGAATAATATAATCGGGTGGTAAAAATAATATATTGATCAGAAATCGCGGAAACCTGATGGTTTTTATTTATTTTCTAAATACGCGTTTTTGTTTATTGCACTTTATTAAAAACAAAAATATAACTTATAAAGTCAAACTTTATCAATTCTGAAGATCTACTTGTAAAAATTATGATTCTTCGCTTACAAATTTTCAAAAAATTCTTTAATGTAACGGTAACCTAACGCACAGAACTTATTTTGACGAAATTCGAGTATATAGATAATGCAATGTACAGGTAGAACAAATTCGAGTTCTTCATATAAAAACCTTTCTTATTAAGCACGCTACAGAAAATTGATGTATGTCTTTATGAGCCAACTTTTTAAAACAACTTTAATAAGCACCATAGGAATTTTCCATAGTCTTTTGTCATATCTCGCTTATTATGAAAGATAAAAAAAAATGTTTAGACACTTTTTGTAATTTTTTATGTAGAATAACGTGGTGAGATTTTCTCAAAACTTAATAAATCTCGTGATATAAACACAATCATAATATTTTTTAAATGGGAACATATGTTGAAATTTGTCTCATCTTTTCCCTTATTTTTCTTAATTTTTCGGGGTTATGTTTGCGTTATATCTCGAGAATTATTAAGATCTGAAAATATCTATTTGCACCACGTTATTCTACGTAAAAAAACAATATAAAAAGAATCTAATCATTTTTCTTTATCTCTTATAATAAGCGAGATATGAGGTATTTTCCAAAATAAGTGAAAAACAAGTTTTAGCCTGTAGCTTAAAAACAAAAGACGATAGAAAATTCCTGTGGTGCCTATTAAAGTTGTCTCAAATTGTTGGCCCATAAAGACCTAATTGTTTTTATTATAAAAGCGCAACATGCTTTCACGCTCGAAAATAGTAAAAAATGATTAAAATTTAAACTAATGAATTTCAAATAAAAATTTATTAATATTTTATATAAAAACTACATTCTGAATCAGCATGCCAAATATCAATTTTTAATGGGCTACTTGCGAACCTTTTTTTATTTAATATTTTTGAAGAGCAGGTAAAAACTTGCTACCCATATTTTTTCTTTTGACAAAATTTTTATTAATTAGCCAGAAAAAAATAATGAAATTTGATTATTTGAATTACCGCCATGTATGACATAGAATTACGCCACACCAATGAATGGTCGTAAAGCCATAATGTTTGTACGGGTAATATAGATCTCCTGTTTGACGTTTCAACAATAGTTTGGAGGTTAGTATTTTAGTTTGTCTTTTTTGTATTGATATTTTAAATTACATGTAACTACCTACGTGTTTATTTGTATAGTAATTAATACATTTGAGAGCCCAGAGAGAGAGAGAGAGAGAAAAATGAACTAATGTCAAATTCAAATTAAAAGTTTCTCGCACGCAATGCCATCTATACGTTACATTTTTAAACAGTTCCAGTTCAATATAATGACGTCACAGAAAATTTTCTTTCTTAATTTACTAAAAAACAAATAAATTTTTAAAAATAAAATTTATATTTTTATATATTTTTTCAACATAACATTACGTATATAGTGATAAAAATCATATTTCAGTACCACGCAAGTAGCCCATTATTAATAGAAGCTGAGATCTAACACTTTTATTTTTTTAATTGTTATAAACAAAATATAAATAAAACGAAAATAAATGAACGTTCAAATTATTCACAAAGCCTATGGTTACAATATATTAAGATTTAATTTTTTTCCATTCGTACGTTTAAATATTAGACATCAATGAAGTTGAGTATTTCTTTAAACGCGCTAAAAATGGGGGTCATTTTTATATTAATTAATTTAAATATTAAACACTGTTAAATTGACAATATTGAATCGAAATGAAATGTCAAATGAATTGTAACTTATTGCTGTTAAAATTTCGGTTTGCATTTTTTTTAAACGTAGATTAAACGTAATTAAAATTAATTTCATGTTGGTGCAATTGGGCATTAGTGTAGTTACGTAGAAATGTATAGTCCATAATTTAAAGTGTGTTTCAAAATTTTTGAAGCAAGTTATTGAGCTTCAAATTCAACTGACTATAATTCTGAAACGGATAGTAGTAAGGAATTTTTCTAGAAAAAAATTATGTTATAATCAACATGAGTAGATAAAATAAGTAGACTTCGTCAGGTTGCCGTGAAATCTGAACAATATATTGCGTTAACAATTCGATTGTTTTATCTATAAAGTAATCTATAGTAGAGTTTTTAATGATATGAGGGCTGTGCGGGACTTAGTTACGTAATAATCGATTTTAAACCGAGATTCAAGTAAAAATAAATTCCATTCGTGCATTTTATCGACTGATTTAATATTTTAGTTTAATTTAATGTTTTACTATTGACAGCTCGATAATAACCAATAGTTACTAAGATAAATAATAATTACCTTATTTAGAAATAGTTGATAATAAACAACTTTCCTAGAGTAGAGAAGAAACACCTCAGGTGATTAGAAGATAATAATCGTTATATTTCGTAAACAACATGTTACATGATATCATGGTTTATTGATTATTTTACGTACTGCGGTTGCATTTTATTCTATGTAGAGGTCATGTAACTTGTTCAATCAGTAGATCCCAAATGTTGTACATATTTTACTGTGCATATTCCTTTAATTTTAAGTTTGAAAGTGTTTAGGGACACGTTAATGTTTGCCTAACATAAAATGTCGGTCCACGCTACAGCTACTAGATAATAGTTTGCTGACTTGTTCGCCATTTTAGAGCCTAATAAATGATCTAAATGGAGGGTTATACTTTTGACGTAACATGCAAGAAAGAGAGTTGGTGTAAAAGTTGAGATGGAAGATCATAACACAAACAAACCATCGCCATATTTAAAGTTCTGTCTTCTGTCACTTTGTTTTCATATTTGAGTTCTACATAATTCAATTCCTTCGGATGACTGTGGAAACTTAAAGAGTTTTGCATTTTTCATGTATTCTTTATAATTATTGCGGAAGGCACTGTTGCAAAAACCTAAAACTCACTTCATTTTTTATATTTGGTATCATCTTGTGTCAACTGACAGCGATTTGTTTGTGTTATATCATCTGAGTCACTTGTAGTTTATTAATTATACAGTGTGTTAAAAAATAAGTGTCACAAATTATGAGGGCATATAGTACTGACCAAAATGAGTAAAAAATATTTAATCAAGATAGCTCCGATCTTCAACTGTTTTTGAGAAAGAGGCCATTTTATATTAGAATTGAAGAAAAACTGACAAAGATTGTTGTCGAACAAAATTTTGTCTATGCCAGTAAATAGACTATAAAAAAAAACAATAACATTTTACAAGACACATTTTTTTTACTTTCTAATAGTTACGAAGTTATTTGAAAACTAAATATTGGCCAAGGTCGCCACAACATTTGTCTTTGTACAATTATTCAATTTTTTTTGAAAAACAAAAACATCTAACATGACCTCTGATAGGTAAATAAAAAATCTCATTTAATCAAAGTCGTAACTCTTATAGTTTTTGAAATAGCGGAGGTAAGCATCGAAAAAACTTATTTTTCACTGCCTTATATCTCGGAAACTATTGAAGATTGGACCCATGTTGATTAACCTTTTTTTACTCATTTTTGTCAGTACTATAATGCCCTCATAATTTGTGACACTTATTTTTTAACACCTATATAATTCAAGCTTAATTTTGAGTTGAGATTAATTGTGGTTTAAAATTTAATTGAATTTCTGAAGTTCGACTAACGATTATAAAATAGTTCAAAGTTATATCAGTTTTTTTGAGTAGGGCTCCAATCTTTACTTCTGCAATTTACTAACCATTTTTTTCTCTTTACTTCGGATCGTCGGGAAAGATATGAATAAAGCTTATCAATTATTTAATGATTCTAATTTAGTGTACCAAAATATTCCAAGGAAACAGGAGAATAAATTTTATTTGGTAAAAAATTATAACCATTTCTCGAATATTTGGCACAATTTGGTGCATATAATTTCTAATATTTCCACTGATATTGAATGATTGAAGTGGGTTCCAAAATGGCGGACGAGTCAGCTGTAATTTATCTATATAGTAGCGATTGATAACTGACACAACCGATGGTGGCAGCACCGTCGCCGCGTTTGATTTAGTACTCTTAACTGTCATTGGTATTACTTCTTCAGGTGTGTTGTGATATTTTGCAAATATAACACATTTGTGTAAAATTATTATATAAAAAACAAACGGGTTTATCTTTTATAGAAGATATTTTAATAAATTCAGCACTGACAAAAATATAAAGCGTTATATTTAATGAGGATAACTACTGCCAAGTTTAGAATTCTACATACAAATCGGACCTCAAGATGTTTTGTAGAAGGTACGTTCATAACTATAACATTACTAAATATATGTCTATGTATATTTTTTAATTAGGCGAGAACGAAATAAACGCACAACACATAACTGTATGATTTTAGAAGAAGCAAGACCTTTTCTTTCATATATTTGCGTTGTTTACAAACTAGTGCACTAAAATCGGCTTCTGATGAAATTGAGATTATCATCCACAAAATACATTAAAAACTTTATTTTACATATTTTGATATTTTAATTCGAAATACAAACCTGTTATTGCGCCCGTCAAGGTTTAATTTTGTACTCATTTTACTAGTGATAACTACAATATTGTCACCAAATATAATTGTGAATGCCTATAGTCCTCTTCATGACGTACGACCGTACAAAAAACAATAACTTTTGTTTTTACTTTTACATTTATTTTTTACTATACGAATTCTAAAGGCGTGTTTATAATGAAGTAAAGCAAGCTATAACGCAAAATATGAGCGCATGTACTCCTGTATGCTAATTTATAATGAAAAGTAACGCAGCGCTACAATCAGCAACGCAATAAACGCAATGCAGAAGATGACCAACTCTCATCTTTGTACTTTACTGCTGTACCGCTAGCCAATCAGAATTCATTGTTTCAGTTTTACTATAAAAATCTGTATTATCGACTACAAAATAAATACTATATTTTCGTTACTGTCCATTTCTATTTAAATTATTTTATATTCTAACCTTATTTATTCTTACGCATGTCATATAAAGAATAATTAAAAGTAAGCCGAATTTCAAAGTAATATACCGAATTCTTGTGATTGGTTAGAAGTGCTATCTTTGGCGTTTATTATAAATCACAGATTTGTTTGCGTTTCCCGGTCACGTTGCGCCGTTGCCAGAGTACTAAATCACGTAATTAGAAATAATGTCGCCAGATGTCATGGTGTCAGTTGTCAATGGGAGTGGGGTTTGGTTTTCATGACTATTATTATGTTTTATTATGAAAAATACTGCATAATCTTTCATTTAAAATACTTTTAAAAAATACTTCCGTTATAAGCGGTACATTTCATGTTAGGTATACATCAACATGTCGCTAAACACAGCTTTTAAGTTTTAAAAATGAAACATAGTCTTGTGCAATCATACTAGTTCAGAAATCAAAATTTTATTGTAAGTTTTTAATACAAATTTTTATTTATTTCTACTTGAGATCAACTACAACTTTCAAAATCTTCTTGTTAGAAGTTGATTTCCTTCTAAAATTCCCCTGAAATTGCCATTTAAAAAAGAATTCTTCGAGATGTGATGCGCCATTGACGAAAAGAAGCTTGTGTAGGCGAGATAGCCGGAGAACGTTGTCCATTGTAAATATTATTTAATGAAATTGTAAATTTTCGCTAGATGTAAGGCTCTGTTGTCAGTGTGTGTTGTAACATAAACAGTCGTAGCAGATATTAGCTGGTGCTTTCATCGATTGTTAGTAAGATATTCACTCAGTCCACCGCCCACTACTATATGACTATCTATAAGATACAATCTTTTCCAATTTTACCCCAGGTTTACAAACACTTTTTGCGCAAAATACAACAAATACTAAATCAGAAAGAATTTTTTGTTCAAATCACTTTTATTACAGAAACTATTTCAAATGAAAAAAAAGTTTTTTCAATTTATGAACTGTACAAATCTTATTACTAGGCGTGTTTCTTCGGACTGTGTTTATGATTTTCTAAATAATGATTTGTTCAATAATGATTCCTTCGAATGATGATTAAATTTAATTCCAAAGAAACAACAAAATTAACTCGATCGACGCGAAACCTACTTAACGTCGAACGAACTCGCGTAGCGGCAAACGTCAAATGATAAATCGGCTGTTTTGATTGAAGTAATACCCAAATCGAAAATAGTTTAAAGATGGATTGTGCTGAAGCAGAAATAATATTTTTGGTATGGAATGTGAAGTAAAATATGAAAACAAGTTTCTTTAACTTTTTTTTGTACCTGCAGGATCTAATAGAAAAATCGAAACCAATAATAAATGTTGAATCTACTCAATCAAGTTCTGGTAGTTCGAATGATTCAGATTTAGACAAATTTGCACATTCCAATATTTCATTTCTTGTTTTTTCCGCCATTTTCAAATATTTTGTTATTTCAATCACAGGGATCATGCGAAAAGACTGATTTAGAAGGGAAAGGGGAATGGCGTGTTGTGATCACAAAATGAAAGAGTGGGGATAACGAATAACGAATGAAGAAACAATTTTCTTTTTGATCATGTTCACTTTGTTCAATTTTATCACGAATCACAGTCCGAAGAAACACGCCTACTATGAACATAGAAACGTATGTCTGATCATTTGATGTCAAAAATTATCGTGAAATGTAATTTTAAGGAGAAAAGATAATAAAGAAGGATACAGAATATAGCCATTCATTGTTTTCTAATTTATTTCTATTTCTAAAATAAGGATAAGAGAAGAAAAGCTTTGATTTCTTTAGACAACATGTTTGACAATATCTCGTATCAAATTGACATTTAATTAAATACTTTCAAATTGACATACTTTTTTTTGTTCATATCCTAATTCAAGTTAGGATTTTTTTTAACTCTTTAGTCTTGTTATGTCATAATGATAGTATGATATTACGAAATAGTTATTTTCGTAACAAGTTACGAAAAATACCAAATATCATGCGAGTGTAAATTGACGCACGATGCATAGCGGAGTGCAAGTTAATACACACGAGCTAAGATATTTGTATTTCATACAAGTTATGAACATTATTTTTTAGACGAGCTTAAATAAATTTTACTTTTTTTACAAAACTGAAATTTAGATTCAAACGTACGGACAGCTGACAAATGAATAATGTATACATATAGCCAGAAAATAATGACATAGTAACCTAGCAACCGTGTCAACTATTACGATATGAAATATATCGTAACACTAATGTAATAAGTTCAACTTTCAGTGTTAGGATACTACGTTGATATGTCATACTTATCACAATGGTCGTCTAAAAAAATATAAACACAAATGACAGTCAAACTTACAGGGACTTTTAAGAAAAAAGTAGCTCAAGTCGTATTTCTTCTTTAAAAGTTTTTCGTGAAAAGTCTATTCATTTGTCTCTCTTGCACTCATGTCATTGTGCGAGAGAGAAAACGTTTCAAGTCACTGGAAAAGAAAAACTTCATCTTGTAATGCACGCTTCACGCTCACTTCATTTTCCTTTTTGGCATAATTTTGTTTCATCTGTCATCATGACAGCGATTTGTTTGTAATACAACAGGTGAGTCATGTGTAGTTCAAGGAATATATCAGTAGATGGCAGCATGAAAATATGTCTGTATAACCCTCCATTTTGAAAATCTTTATCAGTTCGTATTAAAGCGCCTTGTTGTTAATAGCAGTGTATTATAACATAACCCAACAGTTTTCTGGTACCTAGTAGGGAGTCTGTACCCATAAATGGGTAATAAACAGTGATATGTATTTATTTATTTATTTATATATGCAAATCTAAAAAAGATTTACTGACTGACACATTAGAAGTAATTGGTATAACAATATAAATAATGTATGTATGTATTTTGCGCGTAAAGTGAAACTATTCTTACAGTTTATTAATCAAAGATTGCACTGTACAGGTTACTTTTAATATTTTGTGCCTCTAGTTCTGTCCATGAAAGAGAAAAAATATAGTCAAATGGGAAACAAGTTGCACACTATCTGTTTTGTATATTTCATTATATCTTTTAATTGTTAAATATACTTGTGTTTGTGTCGGAATGTAAAAGCAGATAGACTGCAACTTATGGTGGTTAAAACGTGGGTTTTAACCCAAGATCTGTGAGTCTGTTTAATTGTCTGTTGTTGATAAAGTACAGTACTGCGGTACTGCAGATGTATGTACATATTATTGTGAATGTACATTGTTACAGTTTCATTTTTTTACACAAATTGTCTTTGTCACTTGTATAAGCTGACTTAAATGCCAGTAACAATAAAACAGGTATGAAATTAAGGACTTCTTATTTTAAGTCCTTTACTTTTCATAACCCACTTTAAAGAGCTTTAGTTCTTTGCGCTTTATTTTGCAGTTTTTGTGTAAATTTCTCTCTACTTCGAGCATTGTAGTACGAAGACTGATGACCAAAACTCTAATTTTATTGTAAAATTACGAAAATACTATTGAAACCAAGTGACGCGCATGAAATTAAATATTGGTTCATTTGTTTCATCAAATTGTTGGTTAAGAGTCTTGTTGAACCTGATATATAAATTAAATTGTTCAGTAGAATAAACATGACAAAAAGTGAAGTTAAATATGTAAAACAAACAAATTTTTAGGTGTTTCGGTGTATGTGTTACAACTTTAACAAATGTGAACAGGTTGTAGTCTAAAACGGTACCATTTTTCTTCAGTCGTCAAGATGTCGAGAAACAGGTTCATCTTCGAAGCAGTTCCAGTTATTTTATGAATAAATTGCGTGTGAAAAATGTTCAATTTACTAAAGGTAAGTAAATTTAACATCATTTATGTATATTATATCTATCTGCGCTCGTAATACGGTTTTTGTTCAAACACTGGATTACTTTTTAAGTAACCGATTGTTAAATCGGTTAGATTAATTGGTTGTCTAAATTCGAATTAAAATTCGAAAAAAAGAACCTTATTTATATTATAGTTATGCGAAACATGTTTGCCTTGTTGAGTATAAATTTTTGCGTTAATTGTTTAGACAAATTTGAAAGATGTTAAAGCAGGGCTGGTAAAAACGACCCAGTGTTTTTTTTTAATTTGGCAGTTTTGGGTCTTTTTAGGCAATTTATTATAGACTTAGGTGTTTTATGCGGTTTTTCCCTTGTTCCTTTAAATTATCTTTATTTCATTATAGTTTTTCATTTATTAGTCGTAAAATTATAAATAAATTAATTTCATATAATTAGATACAAAAACTGTATGATAGAATTAATATGAATATTCCCGATCCGTTTTATGTAGAATGTTGACATTCTTTTTCGCATTAGTGCTTTTATTTGTAATTTTTTCGCATTAGTGCATTTATTTTTTTGCATTAATTCGAAAAATAATGATAGCTAACTACATACTAATTCATTTTTTATTCTGTAAACGTTGAATCTAAACTATATTAGAAAAAATCTGATGTGGCCAACACAAAACCTCCCGCTACTTAATTTTTATTAATTTAAATACATACCTACGTATTTACTAACGCTGCAAATTGTTCCATTGCAGAAAACTGTTGCTTTTTTTACTATTTTCTTTTTAAAATGTCACTATTATTCATTTGAAGTGATCAGTTTTTTGACAGTGACATTTACTGTCAGTTACATTCATTTGAAATATGAACTGTGTAACAAAGAAATTGTGTTTATCTTAGGCTTCGCGACTAATAAAAAAATTATTTTTAAATTTATCTGTAAAATATATAAAGTATTAATGTATTCCTGTAGAAAATTCAATAATCTTTAATTTTCATAAGTCAAAATGTGAAAAAATGGCATTTAATGGTATTTTTTGAAGAAAAACCATTATGAGCTTCAGGTAAAGTGCCATTTCCGGTTATCCGATTTACACCAAAATCTAATGGCTTCTTTTCATATTAGAATAGGATAGAAATACAAGGTTTCAGAATTTTCTGAATGATAGTATTTGAGTTAGAGCGAAGACAAAATCCATACACATACACACACACATACAGACATCATCGTGAAAATGTTAAAAATGGATTCTAGGGACCTTAAAGCGTGGTCATTTACTAAAATCTCGATATGTGATTTTTAGCACGATCCCTATACCTACCTTACCAAGGGTTGCGGGAGGTAAAAAAACTTTCTGAATTGTTACAAAATCGAGTTTTTCGCATGACTTGTTGCAGAAATAGTTATTTTGTTGGGGAAAATGTCCAGTCCTGTTATACTTTCTTTGCCGGCAGAGGTAAAATATTTTGCTGTGTGATAGACAGGCAATAAAAATGATGTAATAAATTATTGCAGATAGGTAAATAATTATTAAATAAAATCTATATTTCAACTTAAAATACAAGGAAAATTAATATGTTCAGATAATTTTGGAGTACATATCACAATATACATATAATTAAATACAATCAAATTCCAGCTATACATATAAATAAATTAGAAACATTTATAATCTCATTCCCAGTCTTTGATAATTCTATCATACTCTTTCTCATCAATAAACGGTTTATCAATGTTTCTTATCATAATTTCTCCACAATAGAGGCACTCGGATGCTACGATGTTGTCTATATCTTGTTTTACTTGGTCTCTCAAACTCAAACTAGCTGAAGATGTGCTTACATTATCACTTTGCACTTGGACAGAAAGCATGGATAGTTGGCGGTTCAAATCGTGAAGTTTGTTACGTTTTGCCGGTCCTGAAATAAAATTTCTCATTGCAATATTCAGAATGATCGGCGAAAATCGGCACCAAGAATATTTCGCATATTTTGAACGAATAAAAAAAAAGTTAAAGTTGAGAATATTGTTTTGTTTACCTAAGTTTGGTGTAAGTTCTACAAGCAAACAATCAGCGTGAAACCTATGTCCACACGGGAAAAGATAAAACGCTCTTGCCATTAATGTCAACTCACAAATGGAGCAAACGTCTGTAGCTTTTATAAACGTAAATTTATTCCTAAAAGTTTGTATTTCGTTTCTAACATTTTCTGCTGATTCTGTAGCGTCGTGCATTTCTTCTTTCAAATCTTGGATGTGTTGATTGCATTCCTAAAAGAAAATTAATAATTAAAATGTATTATTTGAAACTGTCACTAAAGTGCACAAAAATCGTCATTAAAAGCTCAGAAATGGGCACTAAAGTAATCTATTTTACGACGATTTGATAATGGGGGATTCCATGGCATTTTATACAGGGTGTATCAAGATAATGGAACAGTGCCGTTTATTCGTGTATGTGAAAAGATACAGAAAAAAGTGATTAAGATATTTTGTAAGGCATAGAGGGGGACACATTTTAGCATAAATTTTATTATCTTAAATCCAGTGGTACTCAAACCATAGCGCAATATTATATTTTTTTAAATGGCATTATATATATTTTATTAACTCATTAAATAGAGAATTTTGTTCTGAATTCAACGATATAATAATATCATACCCTTACATTGCGAAAAATTTGATAAAAATTAATTCAAATTTAATATTTCATTTCTACTTTATCTAAGTAATCTGAGCAAACATTCAATCAATAAAACAAAATAAAATTTATTTTAGTTTTATTACATGCAAGTAAGCTACGATTTTGGCAATAAATTCAACTTTTAAAATAAATTTTTTGTTTTATTGATTGAATGTTTGCTCAGATTACTTAGATACAGTAGAAATGAAATACTAACTTTTAATTAATTTTTATCAAATTTTTCGCAATGTAAGGGTATGATATTATTATATCGTTGAATTCAGAACAAAATTCTCTATTTAATGAGTTAATAAAATACATATAATGCCATTTAAAAAAATATAATATTGCCCTATATTTTGAGTACCACTGGATTTATGATAATAAAGTTTATGCTAAAATGTGTCCCCCTCTATGCCTTACAAAATATCCTAATCACTTTTTTCTGTATCTTTTCACATACACGAATAAACGGCACTGTTCCATTATCTTGATACACCCTGTATGTTATAGTATTTTTAAATACAGAAATTCCCTAATTTTACTTTTTTTAAAATTCGGCTTCTTATAAAAGATAAAAATAATGGCAAATATTTGGTATCCACCGTTTCCCGCCTTACGACGTAAACGAACTCAGTAGTGGAGAGCAATGTCATTATATCGCTCTATCTCTCTCAGCAGCTGCTGTTACCAGAGGTTCTAAACCATTTGTCAATGTTGTGCGACTAAGATTACATTGTTTTATATTTGAAAATTTCATTTTGTTCTTATTTTCTTTTCCTTTACTCATCTTAAATTTAGTATACAGTGTCCCATTTAGAGGTGCCACCATTGGGATCTCGAGAACTATAACAGATACGATGTCGGTTAAATGGAACTTTTTGTGCGCCTTTGGGAGGCCATCTCAGATGTGCTTTTATTTTTCCAAAAATTCTCATAGGGCACTAGATACTGATGAAAAACTGAATATTGATGATTTTTTCTTTTTCAAATAACTTCTGAACTATCAATAATTGAGAAAAAAGTTTCAAATATAAAAGATAGATATTTTTATTAACTAACCAGTGGCGTACGAAATAAATTTTTATATCCGCAAATTTTTGATATATAACACAAACTTATATTTTTTTAAATGGAACCCATATCTGATTTTAGTCTCAAAAAAATCAATATTTTTTTCTCTTTTCAACGATGTAAGGGTTATTATGTTTTATATTTGTTTTGCCTTAAAAATTATTATTTTTTCCTTATTTTGTATTAAATTCACAATTATTTTGAAAATATTGGTAGATTTCTATTTGGAAATACTCCTTGTATTTAAATAATTTATTTCGGTTGCCCTTGGCACATGATAGTGTAATTTGTAACTATGAGTCTAGAATGAAAATATTAAGTAATAAAGGCATAAAATAAATTATATCGATCAAATACAATATAATTAATAAAAATAATAATCTCTTTTTGGGAAATTATAAGAAAATTCAGAAAAATAAAGAGAAAAATTAAATTTTAGGAGCAAAACAAATATAAAACATAATAACCCTTTCATCATTGGAAAAAGAAAAAAATATTTATTTTTTTGAGACTAAAATCAAATATGGGTTCTATTTAAAAAAAATATAAGTTTGTTATATCTCAAAAATTTGCGGATATAAAAATTTATTTCGTACGCCACTGGTTAGTTAATAAAAATATCTATCTTTTATATTTGAAACTTTTTTCTCAATTATTGATAGTTTAGAAGTTATTTGAAAAAGAAAAAATCATCAATATTCAGTTTTTCATCAGTATCTAGTGCCCTGAGAATTTTTGGAAAAATAAAAGCACATCTGAGATGGTCTCCCAAAGGCGCACAAAAAGTTCCATTTAACCGACATTGTATCTCTTATAGTTCTCGAGATCCCAATGGTGGCACCTCTAAATGGGACACACTGTATTGTAGTTATAGTTTATTACTAATTAAATATTTGTAAAAATAATAGCGTGTGTCCGCATAACCAGCATAACCAAATACTCCAGTGGAACAGTCTGACAGTCACTGGTTTGATGATGGGAACGACTACTTACAGTGTCGGCCAATAAAAGAGAGCCGGGTTCGGTAGCGTCATCAAGCCCGTAAAAATCCGCGCGTTTTGAAAGTGTGTAAGATAATTTCGACAGGTGTACGATGCAAAATAGTAAATTTGTACGTAAAATGACAAAAATTTGTACGAGAAGAACAAACTAAATGTCAGAGGTTAGCAACATTGACTGTCAGACTGATAGATTATTTTTAACCTAACATATAAAATAAATACTCCTTATATTTTTACAATTTTTTGATTTCAAATAAAATTTAATATGCATTACGGCACTAAAGTTCTATTTTTTTTTTTTTTATCACGAATATGAACTTATGTTGCCGAGGCCGTAAGGCAGAGGAAAATAAACCATATGAGTGATAAAATGGAATTTCAGTGTCGAGTTGCATATTAAATTTCATTTGAAATCGAAAAATTGTGAAAATGTCATTAATATTTATTTTATAGGTTAGGTTAAAAATAATTTGTCAGGCTGACAGTCAATGTTGCTAACTTCGGACATTGAAGTTATCGTAAAGAACACTCAAAATTATATTTCAAACTTGTTCATCATATTTACTTCGTTCTTATTGTACGTATTTTTGTCATTTTACTTACAAATTTACTATTGTACATCGCATCACTTACCCAAATTATCTTACATGTACAGCAATTATCATGACGTTGGCAACACTGCTCTTGCAATGCTTTAGGTTGTATCCGATGTTGCACTTTTATCATCCTAATATCTAAATCCTAAATTTATTGTGAATGATTATTTAGGATTTTAGGAATTAGATTTTAGGGTTTTGCAGGAGCACACTATGCCTTGAATTTGACGCGCACTAATTAAATAAATCATGTTCGTTGCTATAATTTGTACAAAACGTCAAATTTACTGTCAAAGAATAGCTTCTTAGCTTCTATTTTATGAATTATAATATTAATATTTAATCTGAAGCATCAAATTGAATCGAATTGTATAATTCATTTTTGTTGTTGCCAACAAACCAATGGATGTCATTAGTGTGCTATTCGGATTCGGAATTGTATTTCTGTGAAGAACACCTAAATCCTAAAATCTAAATGTCAAAATGCGACATCGGACACAGCCTTAGGCTGATTTCTGAGCTTTTAATGACCATTTTTGTGCACTTTAGTGACGATTTCTAATAAATAACTATTATTGATATTGTAAATTATTTTTGTACCTGTAAAGATTGACAAATTGCGTCTTTGAAGTGATCAATTGTAACAAAATCAGAAAAGAATTCTAAAACATCTTCAATGCGAATTAAATCGCATTGTTTTAAGAAATTCATGGCTTCTTGTATGTCGTCTTTACCACTTATTACATGTTGTGCTGAAAATAAGAAAAAAGTACATATAAATTTGATATTTCCAAATTAAATTCCTCACCTATTTTCAGCCACAATTTCTTTCGTAATTCATTATCATTCTGTGGTCTATTTGCTGTTTTTTTCGCCAAATCTAAATCAAATTGCAAAGCAAGATCAACTGCCGATTCCCACAGTCCTAACAACGCTGACAATAACACACAAGCTTTTATCAAATTCTTCTCTCGGCAAAGTCTTAGCGCAAAATGCACATCATAACACACCATCGTTATATCCTGACCTTGAGACTCGAGGTACTGCATTAGTTTATCCGCTTTTGTGTTCGCGTAAAGAGAGAGAAGTAAGTTGTGTATAGCGCGTTCGTTACAACCGAGGTTATGGACGCAGAATTCCAAATAGCGGATGGTTTCGCTGGAATGCAAGTTGCCTTCGCAGCTTACTAAAGCTGGAAGGAGTTTTACTGGGAGTAAATTGCGGCTTTGAGCTATTAAAGCATTGACGGTTTGTTTGGGGATTTCTTTCATTAAAATTGGAGAGAATTGGTAGAATAAATCACGGCGGTTTTGGCTTTTCAGAACTTCTAATGCATCTAAAAAAAGTTTATCATTTATTGTTCAATTTTCAATATTTTTAAAGGTATCGCGGGTAATATTAGCGATTGGAGAAAAACATCGAAGTAGTTGACATCTGGTCAGAGATTTGTGAACGTAGCAAATGCGGGAAATGTCACTTTTTGTTATTTAATAGTGAGTGAAATAAATGTTCATTTTTAATATAAATGATTTTGCACTAAATCGTTTCGACGTTTACACTTTGTAATAAAAACAGTGATACCCTATTTTATTAGTAAGGACGACGATAAAATGGTGGCCATCTACATTTCATTTTTTTTTTTTCTTCTATAGAGCAAAATCGTTTCGACGTTTACACTTTGTAATAAAAACAAGTGATACCCTATTTTATTAGTAAGGACGACGATAAAATGGCGGCCATCTACATTTCATTTTTTTTTTTCTTCTATAGAGCAAAATCGTTTCGACGTTTACACTTTGTAATAAAAACAAGTGATACCCTATTTTATCAGTAAGGACGACGATAAAATGGCGGCCATCTACATTTCATTTTTTTTTTCTCCTGTAGAGCAAAATCGTTTTCACATTCCAAGGTCGGGTCAACTTTTTGAGAAAAGTTTAACATTCACGACAGGAATTTTCGACCTTCTTTTGTTTCTGAACTACGCTATTAGCTAATTATGAAAATATTTCATACCTTTTTTATGATAGAGAAAAATTGTAACAAATTTTGTACCGTTTTGTAGGTAGAATAAAATGGCGTAATTTTTTGAAAACAATATTTATCGAGATATAACATAAACTTATGATTTTTTAAACCAATGATAAAATAGCCTAATTTTTCTTATTTTAAGCTTTTCAATTATATATAACAAGTGTACGTTCTTTTGTTTTAAACATAAATAAAAGATGAATGAAGAAACAAATGAAAGAATCTAACTACAGTTCATCATTTGTTTATTTTTAATATTATTTGTTTGAGTTTTAGTCATTTTTTTTACAATATAGTTAACTGTTACCGTCGATAAATAATAATTTAACTAACCCGAAATAATTGGTTACGAATAATTTTGAGAATATAATTAATAGATATGGAATAAAAATAAACAAATGATTAACTGTAATAGATTATTTCATTTGTTTCTCAAAAAAATTCATTTTTTCATCCCAATAAATTAATGATTTATGTTTTATTCATATTTAAAACAAAAGAATGTAGACTTGTCATCATTGAAAAGCTTATAAAATAAGCAGAGACTATTTCCAACATAGGTTAACATTTAAAAAAATAATATTATAAAAAACAAAAGGTGATTTGTAATATTTTTTTTTTCATTTGTTTCTTAATAATTTTCAATTTTTTCTTCCCAAAGAATAAATAATTCATGTTTCACTCATGTTTAAAACATAAAATGTAGACTTATTATACATCATTCAAATCAAAAACATGAAAATATTTTCAACATGGTTTCCATTTAAAAAATCATAAGTTTGTGTTATACATATCTCGAAAGTTATTGTTTTCAAAAAATTACGCCATTTTATTCTACACAAAAAACGGTACAAAATTTGTCTAAACAATTTTTCTCTAACTATCATAATAAATGAGCTATTTTCGAAATGAGCGAAAAATGAGTTTTTGCCTGTAAACAAAAGAAGATAGAAAATTCCTGCGGTGACATTAAACTTTTCTCAAAAAGTTTACCCTGGAACACGCAAACGATTTTGCTCTATCGTTCATATTACCCGGGATACAATAAAAAATATCGAAAATGAGACATTTTTACATGTAGGAATTTATGTAAACTCACCTAAATAATTATTCTTGTAAATATGCTGCCTGATCACTTGTTCAAAATCTTTATTGATGATAGTAAGTTTGATCAAATTTTGTTTATCTCCATGACTAGCCATAAGATCATAAATATTACTCTTATTATTTTTAATACACTGTACTACTTGTGGAAACGTCAAAAACGTATCAAACTCTTTTTGCAATTCTGCATAAGTTGATGTTAACTCTTTTCCTTCAAATCTCATATCAGCAAGTTGACTTAAATACAATTCGACAACACATAATACGATCATAGTTATTTGCGTTTTATCTTGAGGCTTAAGATTTTGAAGTTTTTTCTTCAAATATGTTTTCAGAGCATCTTGTTTGTTTATTTCCAAGAATTTTAGGCAGATTTCTTCAAAACTTGACTGAGTATCCGCGTATCTTTGCGCGCTGAGATCGTATTGTTTATTTTCGAATAACATGTCGGCTTCTTTTACTAAAACTTGGTCGTAATGCGCTGGATTATCGCATGAATACATTTTAGCAAGTTCGAATTGTTGATTGTTGCAATAAATTTTCCAAACGTCTCTTTCTTCTTTTATTATTTTGTAACGGAAAATTGCGTTCTCAGTAACGACCCAGACAGTGCCTACATTAAAACAAAAATATATTAATACTATTTCTCATAACACGAAGCTTGTCAATAAAATAATGGGATTGATCTTACAACATTGACTATTCAAAAAATAAGTGATTTTAGTGAAAAAGCATGTTTTAAAGTCACTAAAAGTCGTTAAGATGATTTGGAAAGTCTTCTTACGGCGAAATAAATACCATGCTCCGTCACCCCTATATTCCTTGGTCTAAGTTTTTAACCGTGGATGGAGGGAAGATGATAAATGGGGTCCTATACCGTAGTCATATTTTAACTATCTTAAATAAGAAGACGAAAAT
This sequence comes from Ophonus ardosiacus, assembly GCA_943142095.1. Taxonomy (NCBI): domain Eukaryota; kingdom Metazoa; phylum Arthropoda; class Insecta; order Coleoptera; family Carabidae; genus Ophonus; species Ophonus ardosiacus. The sequence continues at coordinate 6,811,517 of OW964835.1, forward strand.
ATACATAAATTAATGAGTATTAGTGAAAAAAAAATTCTTTAAATATTGACTAGGTCACAAACTACAAGCGATTGAAGCTGATTACTAATTGGGTATGACGCGTTAGGCACTAAGAATTTGATTGGTCGCCAGATTTTAAAAAGGAGATTCGCGCGTCTGCAGCGGTCACCTTGCCTTTAAAAGATTATGAAATGTCATGTTGTTCTATAACCTAACAAAACATTTAACAATTTTGTGTTTGATGAATTTGTTTAATTATAACATCTAGTAATATTAACAATAATAATATATTTATAATTAAATCAATTTGTAATATTAATTAAATTAATACTGAAACTTCAAAACAGACAAACACTGGCGCCATCCGTCGTCATACTTTGTGTAATAATATTGTCAAACTGTTTCAATGTTCTATAATTTATTAGGAAAAAATGCTTATTATTCATGTTATTTATACTTAATAATAATTTCTTCATGTACATAACGTATAAGTTTTTATATAAAACCATTTCAGCTATGCATACCTGAAAAAAATTGTACCCTATATAACTATAGTGCGACCAAGCAATATGTGCCTCTGGTTTCGACTTGGGAGATGTGGTCTATCATTAAGAGTACATTCGGAGACAGAAGTTTTCCATACAAATTTTAGCGGTTCATGTATAAAGTGGATTTATTTAGAACACAAATAAAATACATAAACATTTCTTTAAATGTCGTTTATTATATACATATTATACCTTCTCCATAATTATAATTCATTTATTAGTACGCCTGCCGCCCCCGCCACTACATTCCTACGTTCGCGGCAAAATTCTCAAATGTTATTGGTTGAATATTTACGTCAGCGCGTGCCTTCTGCGTCGAGGTGAGGGGCACATATTGCTTGGTCGTAAAATAACAGTTTGTCCATTGTTTGTCGATCACTAGTCAGTACCTGTTACGTCATGCACCAAATTCTTAAACTTTAAAAATTCAATCTCGCTTATTACGTAAAATTTTTAAGTCGCGTTTGCACTAAAATTCTTATTTCATCCTGTTCTTACAGAAAAAAAATGTATAAAAAATAATGGTATAGGACCCCATTAATATGAAACATCCTGCAATGTTGTCAAATTTACAGGGAAGCAGAAAAAACATCCCGTTATTTCATTGATGCACCTCGTAAAACGAGAGTTAATGAGAAATTCTCAATAACTCTAATTCTCTTTTTCATTGTTTACGTATTAATTAATGAATGATTTTACCTTTAATCGGGTCTTTAACTATGTTGACAAGTCTTCCAAATGCTTCATTGTAATTGTCCTCGAAAATTACATCTTGGTTTAGAACAGAAATGCCCTTAATCATATCGCTATACATTAATAAAGTGTGGAATTCAGTTAATGCAAATGCTATTGGTATTTTTGGAGATTTAGATGCATCTTCCATTAAAGGTTTCGGCAATATTATATTAGTATGAGTTATTTTTATATGATCAAAACTGCTCATATTTTGCGGTGTCAGCTAAATATATTGAAAAAAAAAAAATGATCACAATTTTATCAGAGGTATATTACATAGATAGTTTAATAAGTAACAGCAAATTCATAAAAAAAAAACACCCAAATAAATAACGAAACTTCTGGTACCATCTAGTGATCAATTCTGAACTAATATATTACATTTATTTTATATTCAAAAATTGTTTGCAATTCCCGCTGAATTTCGTTTCCTCGCTTAAAAAATTATATAAAAATATTTTTCAAGTGAAACAAAGCAAAAATAGAACTTTTGTTTGCACAAGTCTGCTATATTTTTTTTACATAGGCCCCATTTAATTTTAGACAAAAATATTTCAAATAAATGTTGTTAGAGAATTAAATTCTACACTTAAATCACTAATCAGATTTTATTTTACAAATTTAATAAGCTTTAAAACCCAATTTAGATTTTTATAAATATTGCTCATTTCTAGGGAAAGCCATGGAATTTAAACAAAATTACAAAGAAATGCATATCGTTTGAATAGCCAGAATTTCGATTTTGCAAGTTGCAAAATAAAAATAAATAAATTCTGTGCAATGATGTAGATTATGAAACCATAATTTTTAGGGATTTAGGAATAGAATATAATTATCAGTAATTTTTATTTGAAAATTGAATTTCTGACACTTCAAACGATATGCATTTCTTTGTAATTTTGTTTAAATTCCGTGGCTATTACTACAAATGAGTATCTTTATAAAATTTCAAATTGGATTTTTCAGGTTACTAAACATGCAAAATATAATCTGATTAGTGATTCAGGTAAAGAATTTAATTCTCTACATCTTTTATTTGAAACGTTTTTGTCTTAAATTAAATGGGAAGTTTTGCGCAAGGAAAAACTGATTTCCCATTTCCCGCTTATGGTTCGCTTTGTAATTAACACCCTATGATCTCATTGTTTAATGTTCAATTTATTACAATCTTAATTATTTGATTAAAAAATAATTATATAAATTTGAGTATAGTAACAAATTAAAAGGTGGGTCATTTTTATTAAAATTAGACCTTAAAACTGTGACAGGGTCTATCAAAGTTTATAAAACATAAATTTTTCAAATATTCAAGTTTTTAATGCCCTATTCCAAATTTTTACTATTTCAAATATTAAGGCTTAATGAATAACGCTTTAAAATAATGAGCCTGTTTCACATTTTTCAAAAACTATTTTAAATGAAAGTTTATGGAATGATTTTCTTAGTAATAATTTTTATTTTAATAATTTGTTGTTATTTGTGGAAATAATTAAATAAAAAGATTGGCGTCCTGAAAAACTACCCCCCACTCCTGTGACGTAGAACCACATACATTACATCATTAATAGCCAATAGGAAAATAGTTTTTCCATCACCTACGTTTATTCATATTATTTATATAAATAAACGTAGGCTAAAGTTTGTCACATGTTAGTAACAAAATCTTTTAATTTGAAATTTGACGCTGACATTGCTCATTGTAAATGAATAATAAAGTAATAATGGCTAATTCAAATTACACTCAAGCTAAATCGGACAATTAACCGAAGGTCGATAGCTGGATGATGGCTGAATTTATATCAGAACGATTGTTTTACTGCTACCGAAATAAGGGGTGTTAAAGAGTTGAGGTAAAATAAAATATAATAACTGAATTTATTATATAAATTGATAATATATTTTACTTTAAGTTCTGGTCGTGATTCTTATTTGACACTTGTTTGACAACTTTGACAATACACTTGACACCTTAGAACCGCTGAAGATGTATGTATTCTGACGTCACATTCTGTTTCAGATCACGTGACTTATTCATAATTTTATCAAAAATTAATTGTAAAATATTTAAAGGATATTTCGTGATATTTTCAAATTTGAGGCTCTTTAAAGAACAATATTTTTTAAAATTTAATACTTAGAAGTCATATAAAAATTCTTGCAACAGCCCTATTTTCATAAAAAATAAAAATATTGGAGCCATTATTGAATAAGGTAATACCTTACAATATTACATTTGCTGTTACTTTTAAAAGACATTTAAAGTTAACTTTACCTCACTGTAAAATATTTCATTGTCTGTCATCCAGCCAAAAGCTTTGGGCGTCATATCATGTTTGTCATACCAAAATCTAAGTTTGGAGTACTTTGGTTTTCCACTAATTTCATAATAGTTTTTTTCCGGAATATTGAGGTAAGCATTAAATACTTGTTGTAATAGAGGTTTATCCTCAGGATTGCATTGTCTCACAAAATGATACAAACGATTTGGAGTTGTAGCAAGAATAAAATATTTGTCAGTTTTTGGTATGCGGTGATATTCAAGACCTGTTATAGGAACAGAAATTCCTTTCCCAATATCGAATACCTAAGAAATGTAGTGTTATTAGAAAAATATGCAATATTTTGTAATATTCATGCAATGTAAAAGATATTTCAAATTAAATCAATTTATATAGTTTTTATTTTTGTGCGGTTAAGCAGTTTTGTGATCGAACATGCATTTTATAGTTCAAAAATAATTCTTAAATTCATATACAAGATGTTAATACAATATCGTTACACCCGAAAATGGTAGTTAGAACTCTTTAAAACAAACAACTTTTTTTAGTTCCTATTTTTGTTTTGGTGCCCCGGTTCGTAGTTATTGGAGTTGTTTTCGAAAAATCGTCATAACTTCCTTATTTTAAGGACTATTGAAATTTTTTTTTTTCAAAATTACCTTTTTGTTTTCTAAAACATTTAGCATTTGCAATTATTCTTTATTTTTTCAAATGACAAAATGGCGATGATCAAAAATTTTAAAACAAGATTTTTTGATAACCACTGCATCAATTTTCGAAAGTAAAACATTTAGAAAATCCTTAAACTATCTACTACAATATTTGTCCTAAACATTTTTATCAATCAATCCAAAAAAGTCTTTTGATTTACTTGACTCACAGATAAGTACAGTGTGTTAAAAAAATCCTAACTCGGAGTAGACTATGAACAAAAAAACGTATATCAATTAAATGTCAATTTGACACGAGATATTGTCAAAAATGTTATCTAAAGAAATATTCTTGAATCCTTATTTTAGAAATAGAAATAAATTAAAACGGTGAATGGAAATATTCTGTAACCTTCTTTATTATCTTTTCTCTTTACAGGCTACTTGCGTGGTACTGAAAATCCGATTTTTATCACTATATACAGTATTGGCCATAAAGATAGTAACTTAAAAAAAATTCAATTGCTCTAATGTAAAAACTGGGATTTCAGAAATAAATTACTGCAGTATTAGTGTCTTGAACCAAGTTTAATTTACATTAAAATAATTTGCATTATATTAACAAAGATTGATTCACTTGAGTTGGAGATTTTATCAATCGAAACTTTGTGTAACTCAAAAAAATAAAGACAATGAAAGTTCGAAATACTTCTTTTATTCTTAAAAATTGATTTATGTGCAAAAAAATATTTTTTATTTGGACATAAAAATAAAAATAGCAACTTTTATAAAATTAATATAAAAACTAAATTTTCTAATATTTAGTGTAATAACCGGAACCACGAGAATTTATTACTTCTTCTCGATCCATCATGAATTCAAGTAATTTTGTTATTACATTTCTATCAATTAATCTTAGTTCATCACTAAATAATACTCTTTTCCACATGTCAGTTGTCCAGTTTACATGATTTTCTGCAAAAAAATAATCGGGCCTTCACGTTCTTCTTCGAAAGAAGTGGTTTCTTTGCAGGCCGACGACTATAAAGTTCTCCGGCAACTAATATTCTTCTTCCCTGTCTTGAACATATTTTATCTTTAACATTACTTAGTAGAAAGCCAAAAATTGTCTTTGATGATAACGGATTTTTAACGATATGTGTTTTATCATTCTGTCGCTTCGGTTTGATGTTTTTTTTTTGTCTACTTGAAATTGTAGAAGGCTCAATATTACCCTTCCTTCGAAAATGGATTATTATTCGTGCTATTGTAGATTTATGCAAATTAAAGTTCTTCGACATTTTATTCCGCGAAGCACCATTTTCATATGATTTAATTATTAAATTGCGAAATTCTTTAGTCAAAGTCTTATTACGATCCATAATTTTGAAGTACTAATTTATATTTTTTAAACAATTATAAGATATAAACGTTGAAATTGAGAAAATAAAGACATTCATTATGTAGTTGCTATTTTTATGTCCAGACAAAAGTAAGAATTATGCAAATTAAATAAATTCTATAAATTTAATATAAATTATTTTAAAATAAAATAAACTTATTTTAAGAGGTTATTCTTTATGTAATTTATTTTCAATATTCTTATGTTCACTTCAGAGAAATAGAATTTTTTTAAAAGTTGCTATCTTTATGGCCAATACTGTACGTAATGTTATGTTGAAAACATATATAAAAATACAAATTTTATTTTAGAAAAATTATTTGTTTTTTAGTAAATTAAGAAAGAAAATTTTCTGTGACCTCATTATATTGAGCAGAAGAAGGAAACCATGTTTAAAAATGTAACGTATAGATGGCATGACGTGCGAGACATTAGTTCATTTTTCTCTTTCTGGGCTCTCAAGAAAAGTTGTTGTTTTACCATTTTCGGGTGTAACGACTTAGTATTAACACCCGTATAATTTTAAAAACTGCTAGTGCATTAAAATTTGAGTGCAATTTAAAATTTAAACATACCAAACCATCAACATCCCTACTACCGTATAAAGGTAGATAATTTGGAAGCTTGTAATAATTTTAGCAATTAATTTACAAAAATCTACAATTAAAACTAAACTTACTTGTCTCCAATATTGTTCCAAACTCGACTGAAAAAACTTATCACCTTCTTGGCTGATTTCAGTTTCAAATATCAAACCTTTTGATGTTCCAAGTAAAATAGAACCAGTGGTAGAGTCGGATTCGTTAGCGAAATTCCAAGCGACTTCTGTTATTTCATGACCGCGGCATTTTACAGTTGATTTTAATTTTGAAGACTTTCGAGAAAGATATACTAGTTCAGGACTATTTTCTGGAGTTACAGCATTGAAAGCTAGTAAAATATGCTGTCCCAGAGGATCGACAAATATGTTTGTAAGTTTACTAGTACCTGGTGGTTTCGATAATGCAATTTCTATAAAGAAAAATGGATAAAAAGTCAATAATAATTATTTGTGCAACAAGTGTAAAAAGTATAGTCTTATTTCACGAATAGGAAAGTTTGACCGAACGAGCCGTCAAATTTTATGAGTGAAATAAGACACTCTACTCGAGTTGCATGCAATTTTTTTATGTCTGCAATAAAGTGTGAAAAAAAGTGCCGTAACGTTTCATTATTTCACTCCGTAGCATTTAAAATGTGCACATTTTTATACTTTTATTGTGTTAAAAAGACGTAATTTATAAATCCATTTTAATAAAAAAAAAGTGTACTTTTTTTAACAGACGTAAAAAAATATTTTTCCTACAACCGTGCGTAAAGTACATACTTTACGCACTCTACAATATGTAAAGTATCAGTTTTCAAATACCAATGCGTGAAAAGTATTTGTCAAGCACTAGTGCGTATTTTTTTTATCTCGTGTTAATAGAACATCGGACTCGACCAAAAAAGTACTACTTTACACACTTGTTACATAAATAACTATTTCCTACGATTGTGCAAAAAGAATGAAAATTAGTTGCATGTTTTTTTTTATATTAATGCGCTAAAATGTTTTGATTATTAATCCCCCTAATTAACATACTTGATAGTTAAATTAATTTTAACCTTCCGTCACCTTTAGGTAAGGTAGGTAGTTAGTCTTTGGTCAAAAAAATCGGTGGTTTTTTAATGAATAAGCACGGTTTAGGGTCCCTAGAATATGATTTTACTAGTTTTATGATGATGTCTGTCTGTGTGTGTGTGAGACAAAAATTTTACCATCGATAACTCCATGTACTACAATTCTAAAAATTATAATTCTTTCGTATTCCTCTTTTTTACATCCATATGAAGAGCTGATTAGATTATAGTTATAATTGGTCAACCGGAAGTTCGCTTATTTGAAGTTAATATTTTATGTGTTTATGAAACAATATCTTATTGTCTGTACGATTTGATTATACATTTTCCTTCATATTCAGTAGATATAGTTAATTATAAAGAAATTAACTTTCATAAATCAGCCAGCTTTGCTACAATAATGGAAACAGTTGATGTGTTCAAATAATTCTAATTGACAGATGTCAATGTCGAGTGCAATTTAAATAGTGTATGTTCGTATTATAATTTATTCGATTTATAGAATCTTTTCCAAGGAACTTTCGGTATGAAATTTGTAGAAAATATCATATATTCGTCTTACAGTTTTACTGGATAGAATCTTTTCTAAGGAACATTTAGTATGGGATTTATACAAAATACATAGAATTGACGGAAGGTAATGTGCTGGCCACATCAGATTTTTATATTTCGCGTTCATAATAAACTCATTACGAACGCAAAATATAAAAAAGTATTGTTAGTATTCGCAAATCATGAAAAGATAAGTAGATATAAAAAAATAGCGTATGAAATAAAAAAAATTGTGTTTGCAGAGAAAGCACAATTTTAATTCTCTTATGTGTATTTTTCGAACGAGTGTAGAAAAATAAATATTCTACCTTCATGCTTATCCGGCTGGTTTAAATCTAAGCGAAATAAGATCCCGTTTGCCATGGCAAGAACTATATAATTATTAGCAACAGCCATATGAGTTATTTTTTCAGAAGGATTAAAATTCATTCGAACTTTGCTAAATATTGGTGGATCTTGCTCAAGTTTTACCTCTATGTACCCATGTGTACTCTAAAATAAACGTATAGTTTCAATGAAAAATAAAGTATACATTGCGTAAGGTACGTACAATTTCTGGAAGTACAGATTTATTTCTTTGAGAAGCATTTTCGTAATCTGGGAAAACTACAGCCATTTTTTGTAGGTTAAAAGTTCTATATTTCACTAATAAATCTGATAGAATGAATAAAATATTAAGAAATTTAATAACTATTTTAAAATATAATAATACAACTTCTTATTAATTTGTTATAAACATTTTGACACCTACGCCCAGCCCATATATTGTTGTCAAATAAATGTCAAAAAATCGCCAACTTCACATTATTGACCTTCAGATAAAAGAAAATTATTAAATTAGATTTTATGTACGAGCAATGTTATATATTTATTTACATATTATATTGTATTTTGTAACATTTTTGATTTTTTTTTAACTTTTCAATGACAAATATTTGAATTTTGTTCCGTTTGCTAGTGTTGCCAATAGTTGCATCTCAAAATTGTTTATAGTTCTGTTGTATATCAATGTGGATTCTGCACTCAATTATTGGCAATATTGACGATATAGCCATTGATTATATATACTCATATACCTATTAACTAGTTAGTTAATAGGTATATATATATATATATATATATACTACGTTTATACGTGATCAAGGGAAGGAAATACTTAAGAAATGATTTTGAAAAAAATTCCGGCTCCATACGTATATAGTTTCTAAAACGGCCGCCAAGGGGGTAGCACCTGTCAATTTACCTTATTTTCAAAAGTGTGGCATTTCACATTCACACAAACCGATAGGTGCAAACCACGGTGCAAACATACGTACATACATCAATTTCTATACGTACAAAATTCCCAAAATGGCACCGGTCAACTGACGAAAGAAGTATACGTCGTATAATGTTGAAAAGGTCATTGACCCCCAACAATTCGTCAATTTTTTTTTAAGGGACAAGGGATGAAATTATATTTATCCTCTTAATTCAACCTCGTACAATCCGAATCTGAAGTTCAAATTGGGATACGACATAATAAGATCTTACGTAAGTCGCGAATAAATGATATTTAAAAAATTTAAAAATTCATAGCACACAGTTAATTGAATACAATAAATAAGTACAATTATCTCGTAAAAGAAAAGTCAGAAAAGGAAATTTTTCAAATAAAAGTTGTTCAGAATTTAATTTATAACAGAAAATCCTAATAAAGTTCATAGTTTTCCCATTAATTCCAATAACCCACTTTAGACTTCAATAACTCCCCTAATATCAACCCCTATGGGCTAGTTTACGTATACCAAATTTGAAAGAAATCGGAGTCAAAAAGTTTTTTTTTGCCAATATTTCAAAAATATTTACATTCAAAGGTTAATATTTTGACATGTCAAATATGACGTTTCCCAGTGTCCGAAATCCACATGAACCACGGACATGAACCATCAAAAATTATAATGTTTAAATATAATGTTTTAGGCCCATGGTTTTACGTTTCGATTGGGGAAAAATGAGTTAGACACGGCATCCCCTTAATTTGACCCCAAGGAGTACGAATCCGGCGTCCGAATTATGAATTAACGGTTAGATCATAGAAAAGAGAGTATATATTGAGTTTCTACCCTTTGAGGAGTTATGAGCAAGAGAAAATGAAGTTTCTTCGCTGTAGAAAATCTTGTGGATGGTACGTTAATATATTAGTGATTTCGTTTGTTACAAGTGTTTTTTATTGTTGTTAACAGCTGTTGCAAATGGATAGACATACAGACATCGCTTGACTTAATTCTGGACCTGTTAAACTTGACGATTGGCTGAAGACAACGCGGGGAAATGAGGCCCTGCAGCTATTAAGGTAGGAAAAGTTGTTTTCACGCCGTCCAACAACTCGTATTCTGTCCTTCACATCCTGTGTCAATTGTATTGTCTTTTGAATTGTATATTATCCTATATATTACATTATCTCATTATCCTGTGTTTAATAAACGATTATTCCTGTGAAATTGTACATTTGTTCCTTTTTAAATCATTCCAGAAATTCCTATGAGTTAGTGACGGTAAGTTTCAATAGATTTAAGCACTTTATCTTTAAATATTTTGAATACTAATAGAGATAGCCACATGAGGATTATAAATTTAGATTCAACACATTTCTTTCTATATGTATACAAACTCCAACCATATCCAAACAAATTTTGGATGATTCTTACATAACTTTTGATTTTGAACAACTTTTGTCATATGATTTTTTTTCGTAAAGTTAATGGTTTAGCCGGAATTGACGTCTTACCCAATAATGGGTAGAGGTACAATTTCATTATATCGATTTTTGAATTCTACGTATTTTTCAGCATATATATCTAAAATATGGCTATATTATAATTATAAATAAGGGCACTGTAATTGGCATACCTGAAACCGCGTGAACAAACAAATCCCGCACCCAAATTTTTGAAATCTACATATTTTATTACATAGATACTCAAATTTTTCTACTTAATATTAATCAACACAGGCACTATGAATTTTTAAAATTTTTAAATAAACCAAATTTTAATCGGCTCCGGAGAATGTCAGGTTTCGTAATTCATATCTCGAAAACGGTAAGAGATAGCGAAAAAGTCTATAGGACCTTTTTAATAGAAAATCGAATTCTAGGTGGGTATGTATTTAACTTTTTATAATACGACCTACCAGTTCCGAGTAACAATGGTTTATATGGATTTTTACGGGTTTTCAGCCCCCACACCTTTAATTTGGGATTATATCGAAAAATATTTAATATGCGATGTACATAACTTAAAATTCTCTGCAACTTTTGTCATATGATATTTTTTTGTATAGTTTAGCCGGAAATGACGTTACACCCTAAAATGGGTGGAAATTCAAAGTTTGGATATCGATTTTCGGAATCTTTGTATTTTTCTGCGTAGGTACGTACCCAGAATTTGATTTTTCAGTTATTAAAAATAAAAGTCCAAATATTCCTACGCCCAAAACTAGGTCCAATAGGGAAAATATGATAATATTTTTGGTGTATCAAACATAACTTTTGATTCTCTACAACTTTTGTCATATGAAATTTTCTTCTAAAATTGATAGTTTAGCCGGAAATGACGTTACACCTTGTATTGGGTAGAGATACAAAGTCAACGTTTCTTTTTTTCGAAATCTACGTAATTTTCTGCATATTTTATTATTTAGTAATTATAAACAAAGGCTCTACGATTTTTTAAAGTTTAAATTTGTTCATTGATCACCTCTAATTTCTATTTTGTGTTTGGCTGGAGGCACCCAATAAAAAAATAACTATTTTCTTATTGGCTGCCCCTATCCTTTTTATAATATTTTCATTGGCTGCCGAAGCTCCACCTGACGCCATCACAGAATTGAAATACTGTGATTGGCTGAGGGCGGAGTTAGGGCAGCCAATGAGATAATTCAAATTTTAAAAAATATTACGGCCTTTGTTTATAATTATTAAATTACCAAATTTTCTACACATATGAAGAAAATTACGTAGATTTCGAAAAAAAATACGACGTCTTTGTATCTTTACCCAATATAAGGTATGACGCCATTTCTGGCTAATCTATCAATTCTAGGAGAAAATTTCATGACAAAAGCTGTAGAGGATCAAAAATTATGTAAGATTCCTCAAAAATATATTACTTATTTGACCTAGTTTTGGGCGTCAGAAAATTTAAATTTTTCTTATTAATAGTTGAATAACCAAATTTTGGATTTATACGCAGAAAAATACGTAGATTTCAAAAATTGATATCCAAGCTTAAAATTTCTACCCATTTTAGGGTGTGGTATTTTTATCTGCTAAACCATCAACTTTACAAGAAAATGTTTTATGACAAAAGTTGTAGAGAATTTTATACTATGTAGATCGTATATTAAATATTTTTTGATATATCCCCAAATTAAGGGTGTGAGGGCTGAAAACCCGAAAAGACCTATAAAAACCGTTGTACTCGGAACTGGTACGTCGTATAAAAAAAAGTTAAATAGACACCCCTCCTAGAATTCGATTTGCTATCGAAAAGGTCCTATACGTCTTTTTGCTATTTCTTACCATTTTTGAGATATGAATTACAAAATCTGAGATTTTCCGGAAATGATTAAAATGGGACATATTCAATTTTTTATAAAATTCACAACGCTTGTGTTCATAAATATTAAGTAACGAAAATTTTGGTATATATATAAAAAAATTCGTACTTTTCAACATTTTAGGTGCGGAATTTGTTTGTCCACCTAGTTTCAAGTATGCCGATTACAGTGCTCTTATTTATAATTTTAATATACCATATTTTGTATATGTATGTAGAAAAATACGTAGATTTAAAAAATCGATATTTTAAAATTGTAACTCTACCCATTCTTGGGTATGACGTCATTTCCGGCTAAACTATCAATTTTATGAAAAAAATGTATATAACAAAAGTTGTAGAGAATTAAAAGTTATGTAAGATTCACCCAAAATTTATATAGATATGGTGCTCCAAATTGGAGTTTTCGAGATAAAATGTTTTCGAGATATAATTTTGTTGGCTACTCACATTTTGTTTTCCAATTATTAATAACTATTTCTTTAGGGTCAATGAACTGCATTCTGCTTCCGGGGGGTGGCAACTGCAGAAATCGTGGAAATTCCAGACCTGCTTGAGTTGGGAAACATGATGTCCTGACTTCATTCCAGCGCCGATAACTCCTAAACTCATAGGAATTCTGCATCGATTATTGAAAATTTGAATTCCAGGTGGAATTCTACGTCCGTATTTGCTAAGTTAGTTTTTAAAAATTAATTAGGGTAGGAGTTATTAGGGGATAAAAAATGTTATGTGTAGAAAAATTAGTTTTTCCTTAATAACTCCTATACTAAATAGAATTCTGTATCGATTCTTGAAAATTTAAATTCTACATAGAATTCTACGTCTACGTTTGTTGTTAGTTTTTTAAAATAGGGTGGGAGTTATTAAGGGTTGAAAAATGTTATGTAAAAAAATACTTTTCCTTTAATAACTCTTGAACTAATTGGAATTCTGTGTCTATTCTTAAAAATTTGAACTCTACGAGGAATTCTACGTCCATATTTGCTAAGTTAGTTTTTAAAAATTAATTGGGGTAGGAGTTATTAAGGGAAGAAAAATGTTATATACAGGAAAAATACTTTTTCTTTAATAACTCCTAAACTAAATGGAATTCGGTGTCGATTGTTGAAAATTTGAACTCTACGTGGAATTCTACGTCCATATTTGTTAAGTTAGTTTTTAAAAATTAATTGTGGTAGGAGTTATTAAGGGTTGAAAAATGTTATATGCAGAAAAAACAGTTTTCCTTTAATAACTTCTGAACTAAATGGAATTCTGTGTCGATTTGAAAATTTGAATACCACGTAGAATTCTATGTCCATATTTGTTAAGTTAGTTATTAAAAATTAATTAGGGCAGGAGTTATTAAGGGTTGAAAATTGTTATATGTAGGAAAAATTAGATTTCTTTAATAACTCCTGAGCTAAATGGAATTCTGTGTCGATTCTTGAAAATTAGAATTCAACGTGGAATTCTACGTCCATACTTGTCAACTTAGTTTTTAAAAATGAATTAGGGTAGGAGTTATTAAGGGATGAAAAATGTTATATGTAGGAAAAATTAGTTTTTCTTTAATAACTCCTGAACTAAATGGAATTCTGTGTCGATTCTTGAAAAATTGAATTCTACGTGGAATTCTACGTCCTTATTTGTTAAGTTAGTTTTCAAAAATCAATTAGGGTAGGAGTTATTGAGGGATGAAAATGTTATATGTAGGAAAAATTAGTTTTTCTTTAATAACTCCTGAACTAAATGGAATTCTGCGTCGATTCTTGATAATTTGATTTCTACGTAGAATTCTGCGTCCATATTTCTTATGTTAATTTTAAAAAATTAATTAGGGTAGGAATTATTAAGGGTTGAAAAATGTACTATCTAAGAATTGTTCACTGTGTTTTATTTGTTCTCAATTATTGTAAAATACATTATATTTGTTTTAAACTAAATAAAACTTGCAAAAATGAAAATATTCTTTTATTTTACAGCCCTAATTATTGACTTGAATCTAATACATAGATGTATGTAATACATTATAAAAATTGTTGCATTTTTGAGTCGAAAATTTTTGATGGTATCAGGATAACAGGAATGAGAAGAGTTCTCATATTTTAAATATGAGAATTCTTCTACGGGTCGTATTTAGTCTAATAAAACTTGTCCGGCTCTTCTAGCTTTATAGTTTTGGAGCTATAATACTTTTTTATTAACCTAATTTTACTCGAGTTTTGAGTCGAAAACTTTTGATGGTATCAGGATAACAGGAATGAGAAGAGTTATCATATTTTAAATTTGACACCGGATTGGTGTTCTATGGGTCGAAATTAGTCTAATAAAACTCGCCCGACCCTTCTATCCCTAATAGTTGAGTTACAGCCTTAATTAAAAAAATGTTTCAAATAAAAGTTGTTTATAATTTAATTTGTAACAGAAAATCCTAATAAAATTTTCCTCTATATCCCATAGTTTTCCCATTATTTCCAATAACCGAATTTAAACTTGAATAACTCCCCTAATATCAACCCCTATGGGGTCAGATTTAGCTATTCATTAGACCTTTGTCCCTAGTATACGTATACCGAATTTCAAGCAAATCGGAGTCAAAAAGTTTTTTTTGCCAAAAAAACCCCAAGGCTTTAGTCCATGGTTTTTAGTTTCGATTGGGGAAAAAGAATTTGAGTTAGACATGGCATCCCCTTAATTCGACCCCAGGGATTACGAATCCGGCGTCCGAATTGTGATGTAACAGTTAGATCTTACGTAATTCGCGAATGAAATGTAAAAACTTCAAAAATTCATAGCGCCCTTATAGAGATAGCTTTTACAACCAAAATTTGGTTATGTACATAATTAAATACGTAGATTTCAAAAATAAAGTTTCAAATTTTTAACACCACCCACTTCCGGGTATTAAAAATTTACACAAAAATGGGTGGACATACAAACTTGAAAATACAATTTTTGGAATCTACGGCTCAAGATGCGTACAATAGACTTAATATGAAAATTTAATTTTAATAAATACAGAAGTTATGATTTTTTTTCTATGTTCTACACCCAAATTTAGGTGAAGGCGCGTTGTTCAGATTATGGTTTTTGGATAGTACAGATTGAGAAGAGTATGTTCCCAAAATTTGGTGACAAAAGGGCAATAAACACGGGCTCTAGAAATTTTTAAAAATGACCGATGTTTAACGATATTTTTGTTATTCGCCCAACAAAAAAAGTTGTCAAATTTGCTATTTCTAAACCCTTGGCCCTATGCCCTTGAAACTCACATATGTTATTCTACGACCCCTGTTTCTCAAAGGGTATCCGAGGGGAACGCGAAATTTCAAGGAAATCGCTGAAATCCTAGCCGTTTCCGAGATATCAGCCCCTAAAGATTTTGGAGGGTTATTTTACCCTAATATGTTTGATTAAAGGAATCAAGGGCTGGAAAATATCGCATCGGGTAGATTTCAAGCCGCTCTTTCGATTGGCCTGCACAGAATTGCTTAAAACTCTTTAGTTTTTGATATATTTACCCTTTTCATAATTTAGGGGATGACCTTTGATAACTCCATTATTAATAGGGCTAGAAAAGTGAAATAAATTTTATTAGACTAATTTGGACTCCCTGATTACGAATTTGTGGTCAAATTTTACCTAAGGCCCTTTGTTACGTAATTGTCCTTCAAAAAATGTTGTGCTGATTATTTCATTATTTAAAGGGATAAACAAAAAGGATATAAAAGGAAATTAGAAAAAACTTAAATTTTAATATATTTTGTCCTTTTATTATATAATTTATAATACACACATAATAAACATTATTATAACACTATAAATACATTATATAATACATTTTATTTGTAGTTTCTTATAGATATATGTTTAGAATTTAATTTGTAACAAAAAATCCAAATAAAATTTTCCTCTAAAGTCCATAGTTTTCCCATTATTTTCAATAACCCAATTTAGACCTGAATAACTCCCCTAATATCAACCCCTATGGGGTCAGATTTGGCTATTCATTAGACCGTTGTCCCTAGTTTACATATACCAAATTTGAAGCAAATCGGAGTCAAAAAGTTTTTTTTGCCAAAAAAACCCCAAGGCTTTAGTCCATGGTTTTTAGTTTCGATTGGGGAAAAAATTTTTGAGTTAGACATGGCATCCCTTTAATTCGACCCCAGGGATTACGAATCCGGCGTCCAAATTGTGATGTAACGGTTAGATCTTACGTAATTCGCGAATGAAATGTAAAAACTTCAAAAAATCATAGCGCCCTTATAGAGACAGATTTTACAACCAAAATTTGATTATATACATAATTAAATACGTAGATTTTAAATATGGGTGTTTCAGTAGTGTATCTCCACCCATTTTCGGGTATTAAAAATTGACCTAAAAATGGGTAGACATACAAACTTGAAAATGCGATTTTTGGAATCTACGGCTCAAGATGCATACAATGGATTTAATATGAAAATTTAATTTTGATAAATACGGTAGTTATGATTTTGCTCTATGTTCCACACCCAAATTAAGGTGAAGGCGCGTTGTTCAGACTATGGTGTTTGGATAGTACAGGTCGAGGAGAGTATGTTCCCAAAATTTGGTGACAAAAGGGCAATAAACATAGGCTCTAGAAATTTTTAAATATAACGATATTTTTGCCAATAGCACAACGAAAAAAGCTGTCAAATTTGCCACTTCTAAACCCTTGGCCCTACGCCCTTGAGACTTGGATATGTTGTTCTACGACCCCTATTTCTCAAAGGGTATCCGAGGGGAACGCGAAATTTCAAGGAAATCGCTGAAATCCTAGCCGTTTCCGAGATATCAGCCCCTAAAGATTTTGGAGGGTTATTTTACCCTAATTCGTCTATTTAAAGGAATCAAGGGCTGGAAAATAGCGTATCTGGTAGATTTAAAGCCGCTGTTTCGATTGGCCTGCACAGAATTGTTTAAAACTCTTTAGTTTTTAATATATTTACCCTTTTCTGATTTTAGGGGATGACCTTCAATAACTCCATTATTAATAGGGCTAGAAGAGTCGGATAAATTTTAATATACTAATTTGGATTCGCTGATTACGAATTTGAAGTCAAATTTTACCTAAGGCCCTTTGTTACGTAAGTGCCCTTCAAAAAAAGGTTGTGCTCGTTATTTTATTATTTTAAGGGGTTAAGTAAAAAGGATATAATAGGAAATTAAAAAATTAACTTAAATTTTAATATATTTTGTCATTTTATTATATAATTTATAATACACACATAATAAACATTATTATAACACTATAAATACATTATATAATACATTTTATTTGTAGTTTCTTATAGATATATGTTTAGAATTTAATTTGTAACAAAAAATCCAAATAAAATTTTCCTCTAAAGTCCATAGTTTTCCCATTATTTTCAATAACCCAATTTAGACCTGAATAACTCCCCTAATATCAACCCCTATGGGGTCAGATTTGGCTATTCATTAGACCGTTGTCCCTAGTTTACATATACCAAATTTGAAGCAAATCGGAGTCAAAAAGTTTTTTTTGCCAAAAAAACCCCAAGGCTTTAGTCCATGGTTTTTAGTTTCGATTGGGGAAAAAGAATTTGAGTTAGACATGGCATCCCCTTAATTCGACCCCAGGGATTACGAATCCGGCGTCCGAATTGTGATGTAACAGTTAGATCTTACGTAATTCGCGAATGAAATGTAAAAACTTCAAAAAATCATAGCGCCCTTATAGAGACAGCTTTTACAACCAAAATTTGGTTATATACATAATTAAATCCGTAGATTTTAAATATGGGTGTTTCAATAATCCATCTCCACCCATTTTTGGGTATTAAAAATTGACCCAAAAATGGGTGGAAATACAAAGTTGAAAATGCAATTTTTGGAATCTACGGCTCATGATACATATAATAGACTTAATATGAAAATTTAATTTTAATAAATACAGTAGTTATGATTTTTTTTAAATTTCTACACCCAAATTAAGGTGAAGGCGCGTTGTTCAGATTATTCTTTTTGGATAGTACAGATTGAGAAGAGTATGTTCCCAAAATTTGGTGACAAAAGGGCAATGAACACGGGCTCTAGAAATTTTTAAAAATGACCGATGTTTAACGATATTTTTGTCAATAGCACAACAAAAAAAGCTGTCAAATTTGGCATTTCTAAACCCTTGGCCCTACGCCCTTGAGACTCACATATGTTATTCTACGACACCTATTTCTCAAAGGGTATCCGAGGGGAACGCAAAATTTTAAGGAAATCGCTGAAATCCTAGCCGTTTCCGAGATATCAACCCTTAAAGATTTTGGGGGATTATTTTACCCTAATTTGTTTATTTTTAGGAATCGAGGGTTGGAAAATAGCGTATCGGGTAGATTTAAAGCCGCTCTTTCGATTGGCATTCGCAGAATTTCTTTAAACTCCTTAGTTTTTGATATATTTACCCATTTCCGATTTTAGGGGATGACCTTTGATAACTCTATTATTAATAGGGTTAGAAGAGTCAAATAAATTTTATTAGACTAAATTGGACTCGCTGATTACGAATTTGTGGTCAAATTTTACCTAAGGCCCTTTGTTACGTAATTGTCCATCAAAAAAATGTTGTGCTGATTATTTCATTATTGAAAGGGATAAACAAAAAGGAAATTAGAAAAAACATAAATTTTAATATATTTTGTCCTTTTATTATGTAATTTATAATACACACATAATAAACATTATTATATCAGTATAAATACATTATATAATAGATTTTATATATCCTGGGATGTCCGATGTCCTTAAGTGGTCCTTGGCCCTTTGTTGAATCTGTAATAATAAAGAAAAACATTATTAAACACAGTTCATTGACTTTACAATAATATTATTGTTTACTAACAACAAATAAGTACAATTATTTAGAAAAAAAAGTCCGAAAAGAAAATGTTTCAAATAGAAGTTGTTTAGAATTTAATTTGTAATAGAAAATCCTAATAAAACTTTCCTCTAAAGTCCATAGTTTTCCCATTATTTCCAATAATCCATCTTAGACTTGAATAACTCCCCTAATATCAACCCCTATGGGGTCAAATTTGGCTATTCATTAGACCTTTGTCCCTAGTATACGTATACCAAATTTGAAGCAAATCGGAGTCAAAAAGTTTTTTTTGCCAAAAAACCCCAAGGCTTTAGTCCATGGTTTTTAGTTTCGATTGGGGAAAAAAAATTTGAGTTAGACAAGACATCCCCTTAATTTGACCCCAAGGAGTACGAATCCGGCGTCCGAATTATGATGTAACTGTTAGATCTTACGTAATTCGCGAATGATATTTAAAAACTTCAAAAATTCATAGCGCCCTTATAGAGACAGCTTTCGCAACCAAAATTTGGTTATGTACATAATTCAATGCGTAGATTTTAAATAAGGATGTTTCAGATTTTTATTTCTACCCAATTTTGGGTAGTGAAAATTTAACCAAAAATGGGTATACATACTAACATGAGAATGCAATTTTTGGAATCTACGGCTGAAGTTGCGTACAGTAGACTCAATATGAAAATTTAATTTTTATAAATACAGTAGTTACGATTTTTTTCTAATTTCCACTCCCAAATAAAGGTGGAGGCGCGTTGTTTAGACTATGGTTTTTGGCTAGTACAGGTCGAGGAGACTATGTTTCCAAAATTTTGTGACCAAAGGGTAATAAACATGGGCTCAGTTATTTCTTAATAAATTTTAAAGTTTATTAACTTTAAATTGTAAATATGTTTAAAATATATAGGTACCTAGTTTTGAATTATTACCTCATATTCACATAAAAACTTTAAAATTTTCAAAAATCTAATTTTCATGTATCTAGATACTTCTCAATGCGCTAATTCTAAATTTTGAAACCGCATGTCGATATCTCTTTTTGTTCTTTTTATTGGGCAACTTTTATTATTTTGAAATGAAGAAATAATGTAAAATAATATGTATTTTAAGTTACTGCATAGTTACTAAGGTATTCCATTCAATTTTTTTTTATTATTTTAAATAAAACTTCATTCAGTTTTGAAGTAATTCATAGTATTAAAAAAATCTTAATTGTTTCTAGTTTAACAGTATTTTATTTTCGAGAAATCAGTGTAACGTTACATTCCCCCTATACATGTCTTTCTCACACACACTGCACTGAGTACGCTACGCCCTTTTAGCAAATGTGAAATATCTCGTAAAGTAATTATTTAAAAAATGTTTTCATTGTTTTAACAATTATTTATTGAGCCATACTTAAGTTAAATTGATATTTTTCTTATTTTTTTGTTATGGTGGAATACCCCAAATTTCGCATTTTAGAAATTTTTAAATTCGTTTTATTATTGTTGTACTGTTTCAAAAGGCAGTATGTATAAATTATATGTTTTTGTTTTGAATTCTCTGTATATTTCTGTGAAAAATTAAAAATATTCCGTAAAATTTTCAAATATTTTTATTAGTTCTTAATTTCCATCATAGTTGGCGTACCAAACCAATCCTCCGATTATGATTTGTTTCAAATGTCGCGGGAAGAAGTCGATAGCAACATAACCTAAAAAGACTGAAGAGAAACTGGAAAGACTGAACGTCATTTACGAAAAATATTAGTAATTAAGTAAAAATGTCAGGGTCGGAACCTGATCAAATTCTTGAATTAAGAAGAGATGTGCAAATATTATTATCACAGATTAATGATGTCATTAAACAAAAGTAGGTATTTATTGTACGAAAAATCAATAAAGTAATGTGTTTTGTTACAGTATATCTTTACTAAAAGAACTAAATGAGTTGACCAGTCATGAAGGACCTTTTAGTGACGATTTAAATAAGGTTTGTTAAAAATTAAATGCTTATTGAAAAAAATGAAGGCTTTTTTTTAGGCGAACGAACAATTCAGCTATTTAATGTCGAAACTAAATATACAAACAGAAGATGATCAACAAACACCTGTAGAAAAAAATTCGTCTGTTGTAACTCTATCACCATAATTTATTTTGTATAAAACAATGTATAATATAATCCCTCTTTTCATAACAACATTTTTTTCTTAATGTATTTTACAAAATATATAACAATGTGATAAATTACATTTTATAATTTTGACCCTGTTAACCATCCAAAAGCTTGTGGTTTTCTATCTGCTGATGGATTAATCATAACATTTATGATACTTGGTCGATCAGTCGTATTTAAACTGTCTCTGACAGCAAGTTGTAGTTCGAGGATTGTTGTGCAGAAATGTCCTTTCTCATTAAATAAACTCATCATATTTTCGTAATGAACGTTTGCTGTTAAACTAGTTGGTGGCAACCTAAAAGAGAATATTTATTACAAATAAAAACTATACAGCAGTGGCGGCTTAAGGCGTGAGCCACTTAGGCACTGGCTTTTTGGGGCGCCCAAAAAATATAAAAACTAAAGACAAATATACCCCACATTTAGATAAAAACTACAAAATTTTCAAAAATCTAATTTTTATGTAGCTAGATAGTACTTCTCAATGCGTTGATTCCAAATTTTGAAACCGCAGATCGATATCTCTTATCGTTCTCGAGATATTTAGATTCAAAGTTTTTGTATGCGGTGTTCAAAAATTCTGAAAATTGGTGTACTTATGTAATTTTTCCCGTAGAATCGAATGATGTTGTCGCCAAATTCATATCTCGACCCATTTTTGGGTTATTATCAAAAAATGGGCAGTTTTGAGCAAAATTTTGAATCTAAATATCTCGAGAACGAAAAGAGATATCGACCTGCGGTTTCAAAATTTGGAATCAGCACATTGAAAAGTAATACTAAATAAATTAGATTTTTGAAAATTTTGAAGTTTTTATCTAAATGTTGACTTTTGGGGCAATAATAATCAATAAAAATGGGTAGAGATATAAACTTGGTAGTAATATTATGTGATTGTAAAGAAAATGTTACGTAAGTGCAGACATTTTTAGAGTATTTATATATGAGTATACATAATGTATATTCATGTTATAATATTAGATACATAGAATCTTTTCCATTGAACTTTTGGTATGGGATTTGTACAATATGAGTGGTGGCGCTCTAATCTAATTTGGCTCAGGGCAGGGCGCCTATATATCTTGATCCGGCCCTGCTATACAGGGAGGTGGCGGTTAGATGTGAATATAGGGATTTAACATAGGATTATATTTTTATGCAATTTCTTGCTATCCGGTTCATTTTAGTTGTTCAGAATTAAAAGTTGCATATAAAACTATTCTGTACAACTTTGTACTCTTTACTCTGCAGTTTTTGCCATAAAATGAACAGGAGAACAGAAAATTCCTAAAACTAAAAAACTATGTTCACCCTTAACTGCCACCATGTATTACAGAGTGTTTAATCATCCTCATTTTAAATCAATAATTTTCAAAATAAATCAATGAGTTATAACCTTTAATTTTATTAATAAACTCCTGGACAAAATTGTTGCATCACTTATATTTTCGCGATTTATTTTAAAACAGAATAATATATGAATTTTTCTTAGGGTGCAGTTGAAAATTTAGGGTTCTAGACATATGAAAATAATAACAATTAAGAATCAATTCTTTTTTTATATGAGTATTTTATTGTTTCCTGTGTTGACAAGGAAAAAGTATGGAAAAGTTTAAAAGTGTTTTTACGTTTAATTTAAATTTGATTTTATATTTTTGTGTTTTACTACGAAATTAACATTAAATTGAATTGGGAAAATTAATAGAGGTTGATATTTGTCCGAATTTGAGGTTTTTCGGGCGTTAACTCTATGGGATGGAGCCAACGTCACAAGATTGGGGAACTTGGTAGTTGATCTCAGTACTATAGGACGAGCTTTAAGGAGGTTTAAAGAGATTAGATTCAACTTTAGGAGACACAGAAAGGTCGTCCGAAACCACCAACAGAAAGAGACGACAGATTTCTAACTCTAGAAACTCTGAGAAGACAACAAATTACAAGTAAAATGCAAAATAATCACATTCCTGAAGCCCGTGCTGTACCCGTGTGGTAAGAAGAACACTAGAGGAAGCAAGACTGGCCAATAGATGTACTAACACAGGACCGTGTCTCACCAGAACTCATCAAGTAACTCGCTTACAATTTGTAAGACAACATATTCCCTGGAATTCGGCTGATTTGAACCGTGTTTTGTTTTCTGATGGGACATGAGTCAGCTTAAAATTACCAGGCGAAAGAGATCATACCTGGAGACCTGGACAGCGACATACTCAGTGAGAAATTGCTCCACGAGAGCCCTGCTTTGGTGATTCAATACTGTTTCGGGGAGCTAATTGTTTTAAGGGACGTACAGAGTTGGCGGTGCTTCGTGGAAGATCATTGAATGAACAGAAATACGTGCAGGATGTCATATAAGACCATTTCACTCCTTTTTCGCCGGTAATTGGAAGTATTTTCATATTTATCCATGATAATGTAAGATCGCATCGGACTCGGTGCGTAGATGAATATTGAAATATGGTAGGAATTAACCGTATGTAATTGCCACCTAGCAGTCCAGAATTAAATCCAATAGAGCATGTATGGGATATACTGAAAAGAAGCGAAAGAGGTCTTGTACCCGTCCCATGCACTCTAGATGAGCTAGAGAATGCTGGGCTACAAGAATGGGAAAACCCACCTCACCATGCAATTCGAAATTTATTTCGAAGCATGGGACGAAGAAAGCAAGCCATAATTAATGTAAGAAGTGATAATACCAAGTATTATATAATTTTTTCCCATAAAATTTTAAATTTTAATTTATTTAAAAAAATCACATTGTCTTCATTTTGTATAATATTGTAGTTTTTAATTCAAAGGTATATTATGTTGCGTTATTTTCTACAAATTTTTAATTACCTGTAAAGGACTAATTTAAAAAAACCATAAAACATGCCAAAAATAAGCTAACTTTGTGAAATATACGAAAAATTAAAAGTGATGCGTTAATTTTGTCCATGAGTGTATTTTTGGCAACTCTCTTAAAATTTGTTTTCGTCTAGTTTATTAAAATGATCTATGACAATGTTGCTAGGCAACCTCTACATAAACCCTATAGATTGTTTTTCAAATTATTAAAATATCTTTCAGGACTCATATTATTAATTGGAAAAATAATACCTTTTTATGAAGAATGGATATTCTGTGTCTATTGAAAAATGTATTAAAGCAAAAAGATCAACAAACATTGAAGAAAGGAACGTACTATATGCATCACTTCCTTATGTTAAAAACGTAACGGACAAGATTGGTAGAATTCTTCGTAAGAAGAACATGAAGATTTCGTTTTCACCATATGTGAAACTTCGTCATATGTTGAAACAAGTGAAAGATGTCATCCCTCTTCAATCATCAGGGATTTACAGAATTCCATGTGTCTGCGGTAGAGTTTACATCGGCCAAACTGGTAGAACTGTCTCTACAAGATTGAGCGAACATCATCGATTGATCAGATTGAACCAGCCTGAGAAATCGTCCGTTGCAGAACATGCCTTGGAAGAATTCCACCAAATTAAATTTGAAGATACAAAAATAATTGCAAGACCTACTCGACTTAACAACAGATTAATTAGAGAAGCCATTGAGATTTATAAAACAAGAAATATCAATCTCAATCATTATGACGGATTAGAACTTAGTCGCGCATGGCTTCCAATATTAAATATGTTGTAATTTGTAATATGTATACAATTTTTTCTAAACTTTTTCTAACATCTGTTAATAAAGAGTACGGCTGCGGTATTTCGCTACCAATAAAGCGTCTCTGAGTTATACAGATCACTTCTCTGCCAGTTTTTGGGACGGTTTTTCCTCCGGCAAAAGGAGATTTTTTCTTGAGAAGATGCATGTTCGTCGTCCATGTTTTTGCCGGACATGCATATATTGTCTAGAAAATTGTATACATAAAAAAGGTAACATTTATGAACATTTCTTGTTACCTTGGTTACTTGTTGTTTTTGTTATTTCAAAAAATATGTCATTGTATCCCCTGAAGAAGGCACCAGTTTATGGTGCCGAAACGTTGGGTTAAAATAACAAATTACAGAACTTAAACTAAAAAAAAGGTAGTATTTTTCCAATAGATTGTCATTAAAGTTAGGAATGACGGATTTCCCAACCTCCAAAAGGTTAGGAATCGATATGTTACTATAATTATTAAACATTTTTTTTAAATGTTTGTCCTCTATTTTTTCCCGATTTTTTTTCTTTCTATTTTTGTCCTAGCAAGATCACCGTAAAGTCGAGAAATATATGATTGGAAACATGTCTGATAACCGTTTCATAACTTACGTTTCAGAAATCTGTTCTGTATCCCTCACACTATCAAACGTCTCCTTGTCCATCCCTCCATAAATCCCATTATTATTCACCACCACTATAACCACCGGCAGTCTATACCTATACATCGTCTCAATCTCCATGCCGGAGAACCCAAACGCCGAGTCTCCTTCCACACATATCACCCGCTTTTTCGGGGCGTAGCTCTTGCACCACATGGCTGCAGCGACAGCAAACCCAGGCCCAACACCCATGGTGCCAAACGTGCCCGCGTCCAGACGGTGACGGGCGTGAGAGTTGAGGAGCATGGCGCGGCCAATGTCCATGGTGTTTGCGCCTTCGCTGACTATGATGCAGTCGGAAGGGATGATTTCTTGTAAGTGGTGGAAGACGGAGTAGTAGTTAAGGGGTGGTGTGGTGTCGAGTGCCATTGCCTAACAGAAATATTGTGATTCTAATGCTGTATTGTTATTTGTTCTAAAATAAAGTTTATTGTATTTGCTGTGCAATTTAATTCAATGTGATGAAATAATAGATTAGGTCTGTTCTACAATAAGTTGTTTGTCGGTGACGGATGTCGGCTGTTGAATCGCAAGTTGGTCATTTTTCATCTTTCTATGACAATGACAAACGACACGACAGTAACGTAAACATGAACAAAATATTCAAAGATAAAAAAAGGATATTTGACCCAAAATCAATGATAATATGTTTTATTTACCATACTCTTGCATGTTTTTGTCATCTCTTTTGCATCAACCGTCCTAATTTTATTATTTGAAGCTAATTGCAATTAAATTAAAATAAATTGGAAGAGATGTAAAATCCATAACCTCAATTAAAAGTAACAGTTCGGTACACCTTACGACTCTTCCGACTATATTATTGTAGAAAACAATGTCGGATGCTGCTAACGTCAAACTTACGACAAGCGACAACCGACTCAATTGTAGAACAGGCCTAGAGTCAAATTATAAAGTAGCTAACTGTTTCATGTGATTTTTTTGGCCACAATTATCATTATCATTAATGGATGGGGTATTCTAATGTACTAAAATTTAAGGTAAAAATGTTATGACAATGTGGATTATGCCAAAAAGTAGTGCTGTGAGGATCTGACAAAACATGGATCCGAGTACCCGGATTTCAAAACATCCGGTTCCTCGGATATCCGATGTTCGGATATTGAAGCGGATATCCGTAAATTTAATTCGAATTTTAATTCTGGATCCGATTCATCATTTTGAATGTAAAGGCTAACATCTGGAAGTGAGTTCAAATTCAAACTGTTACAGTGGCCTGTTTATCTTTACAGCGGTCTGTAAACATCAATAAATTTTATAATATCCCTCTAAAATAGACAGGTAGTTGGTGCAAATACAAGAAGGATATTTCTTAGAATATTGAAAATTCTGTAGTTTTAACATTCATTTCAACAAATACTTCAAAGAAAACAAGATTAATATTAAATTTGAGAAATAATGGTTACAGGTTCATTGCAGGTGTCGAAATACCTATTTATTTATAACATGCACGTGTTTCACATGAAAGGGATTGTTTTTCCATATCTAAAATTCGATAGTCATACTTATATTCGGATCTGGATCCAAAATCCAATACTCAGATTCGGATCCAAAATCCGATACTGAGATTTGGGTCCGAGATCCGGATAGTTCAACATTCAATTATCCGGATATTTTTGGATCCAAAACCAAAACTATCAGGATCCCACCACTACTAAAAATTAACTGAATAATGTAAAAAAAAACAAAATTTATTTTTCTAAGATGTTTTCTTGTAATTTATTTTGAAGCTAAAAAGATAATCACGTGGTTTGTGACGTATGACCAACTGAGGACATTAAAATTATTTGTTTACATCTTAGTTACCAGGGCGAAAAGTTGAACATTACGCCCGCCGGGCTTTTTACCAGTTTTGCAGCCCGCCGGGTTGTAAAAAAGTCAAAACGCCCGGCAATGATACTAACCTTTATTTAATTATATGAAAATTAGAAGTATTTCTTTAATTATTTATAATATAAAGACAAAATAAGGTTAATAGCAACAAACTTTACATGTATTTACAAAATAATTCGATTTGATTGCAGTAGTGCGTAAACCGTTGTACATACTTCAGGTTGAAAGAAGTGTACACCCTTGGACGAATGAAAGCCGTCCGCAGGCGTAAACCTTTTCTTTCGGCCCTCTATACATACGTAAATAACTATTATGCAGAGTAGGCACGTCATTAAAGTTGGTAAATACATAATGACAACACGCAATTACTAGGTTTACATGGTATACTAATTTAATTTTAACACAAAGCACAACTGGAAAAACAATTACTGTTTGTAATGAGAAATACAAATTTGTTACGCAACAAGGCAATCTAAGAAAAAACAATGAACAACGTAAACAAATGTTATCATACGAAAAGATAAAAATGAATGGAAGGACGCCAAATGCTGGTCGACAAGATACATGTCATATAAACGTATAAATATTGAAATTCAATAGTGCCAACATGTGGTGAAAAAATGAACTACAATTATTTGAAATAAATTAAAAATGCATTAAAAACATTGGCTGGTAGCACAAGCCTTGTTTTAACTAAAACGCTGTTTTAAAAAAAGTAAAATTTCATTATTTAATAATATATAATACCAAATTTATCAAAATATGAATTTATATCAGAACATAATTTATATTTAAACAAATATTTTTAAAAAAATCGCTCTTTGAACATACGGGTGAAATTAAATATTAAAATTTGAATTTGACATTTCTTAAAACAGTGTTTTAGTTAAAACAAGGTTTGTGCTTTCAGCCATTATGTTCTACTTTCAAATAATTGTAAATTTAATGGGGTCCTATACCATAGTCATATTTTATCTATCTTAAATAAGAAGACGAAAATATACATAAATTAATGAGTATTAGTGAAGAAATTTTCTTTAAATATTGACTAGGTCACAAACTATAAGCGATTGAAGATGATTACTAATTGGGTATGACGCGTTAGGTACTAAGAATTTGATTGGTCGCCTGATTTTAAAAAGGAGATTCGCGTGTCTGTAACGGTCACCTTTACAAGAATATGAAATGTCATATTGTTCCATAACCTAACAAAACATTTAACAAGTTCGTGTTTGATGAATTTGTTTAATTATAACTTCTAGTAATATTAACAATAATAATATATTTATAATTAAATCAATTTGTAATATTAATTAAATTAATAATAATATTAGTTAAATTAATATTGAAACTTCAAAACAGGCCAACACTGGCGCCATCCGTCGTCATGCTTTGTGTAATAATATTGTCAAACTGTTTCAATATTCTATAATTTATTAGGAAAAAAATGTTATTATTTACGTTATTTATACTTAATATCTTCATGAATATAACGTATAAGTTTTTATTTACAAACATTTCAGCTATGCAAACATGAAAAAAATTGTTCCCTCTATAACTAACAGTTTGTCCCACTGTTTGTCGATCACTTGTTAGTACCTGCTACGTCACGCACAAATTCTTAAACTTTAAAAATTCATATCTCGCTTATTATGTAAAATTTTTAAGTCGCATTTGCACTAAAATTCTTATTTTATCCTGTCCTTACAGAAAAAAAATAAAATAAAAGCAAAATGGTATAGGACCCCATTAAAATGTACTTTTCTTATAGTATGCAAAATATTGTATTTACGTTCTTCGTTTTTTTTTTAAATATAAATATCACTCGGTCATTACGAGTTTTTTTTTTATTTTTTATTTTATAATGTAATGTTTTTATGACGTAACTCTTCTGCATAATTCTTTTTACTACAGTAGGTACTTATCAATTTACAATATAATTTAAACCATAAATTGCAATAATGGCATTTTGCTCATTTGATAACTAATACATGTAGCAACATTTTTTGAATTAATAATCAATTTTTTATGGCTAAACTATTATTTTGTACAATATACGTAACATGTATGTATAATAAATAACTAAACTCACCATAACTTTTTCTCTGTTGTCTTTACAATTTTTCTGTAATTCTGTCCACCACGTAGAATTACGTTTTAAACTATATTTATTATTTTTCAATGCTTGACTAATAGCACGAACTGCTGGTACTAAATCTGCTTGAATCGGTACATGAGATCTAACACTATTATTTAATTCTTCTGCACATACATCAATCTAAAAAATAAAAATCTTACTCCTCATATTATTTTTAATGAAGAAAATTTCACCTGAATAATTTTCACATCCGGTCTGAATCTTGGTGGATGACCAAAATGCAAAATCCAATTTAATCTTGCACCCAAAAGTAGAACAACATCTGCATTTCTTAGGGCAAATGTTCTAGCGGAAGCCACACATTCATCAGAGTTGTCAGGGACAACACCCTTGCCCATTGGAGTTGCCAAAAATGGCAATCCACTATTTTTAATCAATTCCCTAATCTCATTTTCTGCTCTTGAATAAGCGGCACCTTTTCCAACAATTACTAACGGCTTTTGAGCGGAAAGTAAGGACACTACAGCGGTTTGGATTGAAAAAGGGTTTGGAAAAATGACAGGAGGAGCAGGGGAAACATAATATTGAGGGACAAGAGTATCTGGAACTAGTTGGGAGAGAAGATTTCCAGGGAAATCGAGATATGAGACGCCTGGACGGCCGTATTTGGCTAAACGAATGGCTTTTTCAACGTGTAAAGGGATTAGTTGGACGCTTGGAGGACGGGCTGAGTATTTGCAGTATGGTCGAGACAGTTCCACCTTAAATTAAAACAGTTTAAAATGTTCAAATGTTGATCAGATCAAATATACAAGACGTTCAACTTAGTTTGTTTTTTCTTGGAAACAAATGTGTAAAAGCGAATTCTTACTTGATTGCATTCTTGAAACCCTCCTATTCCCTCATGGTCTTGGGGTGCAGAGCCCCCAATAACTAACAACGGCCAACAATTAATTTGTGCATTGGCCATTCCACCATAACAGTGCAACAACCCCGGTCCAGAGACAACTAAACATACTCCAGGAGTCCCGGTCAAGTAGCCAATAGCTTGGGCAGCGTAACAAGCAGATTGTTCATTTCTCATTCCAATGTATTTTATTCCCACTGATTGCAAAACCATTCCCAGCTCAATAATTGGGATACCAACAATTCCAAACACATATTCAATGCCCTAAAAGATTTGGAGTATAGATTTGTTAGGTTAGAATACATGTTAATAAACAAACCTGGTTTTTAAGGGCTTGAGCAAGCACTTCGTTGCCACTTATTTCACTCATTTTTTAATAAACTGTTAACTGCTATCAGCTTTTTAGTAAAATAAAGTTTATTTATACGCTAATATATGCATTATCATTCGGTTCAAAGGTACTTATTCTACAATAAAAATTTATCACACTTCACTTTTATCTGTGTTTGTAAACACAATTATAGTCTACAGTTCTTGCCCTGCCCGATGTTCATTCGATAAAATACAGTAAAAATTTATAATTTTCATACTCATTATTTTCATCAAATAATTATACTTAAATAAAGAGCTCAAATAGCTTTAATTTTTAATTGCTGAATACATTACAGAATAAATAATAGTTACATACGAACTAATAACACTTCTGTAAAACGTGTTGCAGTTACGTAGGCTAAATAAGTCTTTCAATTATGTAAATATATAAAATCAAACGTACTGGTGTATAATCTTAACAAGAAAATATGCTCTTTGAATATTGATTTTCAAGTTAAATACATATTAAAATACCTAATAAACAATTACGGCCTTCGAAGTAAAAAAAAATAAGCACTTCTTATTTGTTAATTTACACAACACACAATCCTTCCCTTTGTTTATAAAATTAGTATTAGTCTTACATTTTAACCCCATTCAAAACTATATATTAATACTTGCACTATTTTTAAAACATTGGTTTTGGCACAAACATTTCCATTGTTATACTGTTTTTGGTACTTATGTTTCTTTGACCTTAAGGGCCAGTTTTGCAATGTCTGGTCAGAATTTTAAATGTAAGTTAAATAAACAATATTAAATAGGATTATTGACAGAAATGATCAATTTGTCATTTGACAGTTCATTTCGTTTCAATTTTGTTTATTTAACTAGCAGTTAAAATTTTAACCAGAGATTGTAAAAATGGCCCTAAATATGATGTACAAAAACTGAAAGATAAAACAAATGAATTCTTGTCATGCAAGAAGATAACATTAGTGTAAGAGGTGATACATCTATTATAGGCTAAAATATTTTTGAAATAATAGTGATATTTTACAAATCAATAAACGAAAGTATAGTAATGTTTAAATTTTGGAAACTTTCTTAATGTCTTGTAAAAGCGTAGAAGGGCTATACGCAAAAAATTTTAAAACTTGAAATTTCATCTTTTAAACTTGAAATTTCAACTTTTTCAAATTATGAGTTATCAGTTAGGTTACGTTGCAGTTTGTATTTTTTTTTTTTAATAAATCAAAATAAAACCATATGCATTATACTATTGAATAGAGAAAAAAGGAAATTTAAATATAAAATTTCTTGCTTGTTTATTAATAGGGGTTTCAATTTTTTTTTGTTGTTAATTTTGATTGAAAATTTAGACTCCTTATTTTTTATTTTTGAAATAATGAAACGTATTGTATGCAACTCGAGTAAAAAGTCTTATTTAAATTATAGGACTTTCGTATTCGTGAAATAAGACTATATTTTTTACTCTTATTAGTTCAGTGGTGTAAACAAATAAATAAATAAATAAAATATATCATCACGGCATATCAGCAATTTCTGAGTGTGCCACAATCTGCTTTATCGCAAATATCGGTAATGATGATGACATATTTGTACCAGGCGTCACCCCACGGGCACTCATTGCTAGAGCGGAGAGTGCACCACAGGGGTGTGAACACGTCCTAGATAAAACAAAAATGAGATATTGTGGAGAAAAATGACACTTCTATTTATTTATATGAAAACATTATTTACAATACATAATCATAAGTTATATTCCACATGATATTCGATTGTTATTGTTATAAAAAATGAACTATTAAAATTTCCTGTTATTCACAGCCTTACACAGATCTGTTACTAGTAACTACGTAAAAATTTAAAAACTACAGCTATTATTTAGCTACGTTAAACTTTTGTTCTATCTTCCGCGATCTCTGATTGCTCAAAGGCTTTATTATCAAGTCCATGCACGTCCTTCTGTTGATTATCATTGTCATTAACACACTCAACTTCTTGTGTGATGGTGTTCCACGGTTGGATGTCCCCTGAACCAAATAGGCAGAAGACGATTCCACTAGCGATGTACACAGAAGCACCTATGGTGAAGATCAAGCGCCATTCGGCCATGCCATTCTGGAAATTTCATTTTAAACTCAGTACATTATTTTTATTATTATTACCTACGAGTTTAAAAGGCTAGGTATGCAAAGTCCTAATGTTCATTCATTAACATATTCAATTCTCATTTTGTTCAGTTTCATAACGTTCAAATCTATAAAACGTTCATCCATAAAGTTGGCGCGTATCAAAACGTTTATTTCTCGCGCGCTTCCAAATTTAAATAGTACATTCTAAAGAACAAATTGCAAAGAAAAATGTTTTACTCAGTATAAATGGGTAGCTATACAAATTCGTAATGTACATAGATCGCCCTGTACATACCTTGCCTTGTACATTTTCATAACGTACAAATATTGTCTTTTGACATTGACATTTCTTGTCTTATACAAATTCCTAATGCACATAGATCGCCCTGTACATATCTGGGCGTATAACTTTTATAAAAATAATCTTAAACAAACATAACCTCAACGCACACCCGAATTTAGGTAGACAGTGATGTACTGTTTAATTTTGGAAGCGTGCGAGAAATAAACGTTTTGATACGCGCCAACTTCATGGATGAACGTTTTGTAGATTTGAACGTTATGAAACAGAATGAAGTGAGAATTGAACATGTTGATGAATGCACATTAGGACGATGCGTGTGTTCCCCATTGGTAATATGTGAAAAAAGTATACCCAAATCGTTAAAACAGCCAATGCACGTCATTACTTTTGAGTTTATTACTTATTGTATATGACATGTACAACTACTTCATATTATTCGTTTATTTGTTGCTATAGTTGGCACCATTGATAATTTGTATGTTTATACTGTCAAAGTTTGACAATTTGAAAAATATTTTCATCGTATTTGAAACCTTTGTTGTGTGTTGTAAAGGCCTATTTATAATAAAGTTAAACGCAGCGCAACGACGCAACGTGACCGTTAACGCAAACACAAAATCTGTGATTTATAATAAACGCCAAAGATAGAACTTCTAATCAATCAGAAGAAGTCGGTATATTTCTTTGAAATTCAGCTCACTTTTATGTATTGTCTTTATATGACTACATAAGTATAAATAAGGTTTGTATTATAAAATAATTTAAATAGAAATGGGCAGTGACGAAAATATAGTATTTATTTTGTAGATGTCACATGTGACAGTTCATGAACATGTCGATAATACAGATTTTTATAGTATAAATCAGCATATAGAAATACCATGCGCTCATGTTTTGCGTTACTTTCATTATAAATAGGCATTAAGTTATTGTAGTTCCATAATAGTTTGAAATAAGATTGTATACAATCCGTATAACTCTTTTCATAAAGATTCTAAAACCTATGTAAACATACCAGTACATGACGTCACACATCTAGTTACTTTTATTCGATTTTTATTAATGACGTGATCGGCTGCTTGCCCGATTTGGGTATAGTTTTAATTGATCTGGATTAGCGGTGCTTTACTGTATAGTCTTTTATAGTCTGTCAAAATATCTATTTTAAGAAACTTACATTTTCTTTGGTGAAATGCCCCGTGAGCATGGGAGTAATGAACCCAGTGGTGCCTCCAATGCAGTTGATGATCCCATACAAGGTTCCAGCGAAGTTGGGAGATAAATCTTGAGAATTCTGAATGTTGGTGATAGCAGACGCGCCGTTAAAACCAAGTGACATTGTTAGAATAGCTACAGATGCGACTACATTGCAACCTGTTAGTGTTTGGGCAAGGAGAAGCAGTCCTGGGATAAAATGAGCTGAAAGAAAAAGGATAATGTTCAAAAACTAAGTAAAAATAAAATAATGCCGAGAATTATTGAAAATAAAACTCATATTTTTTTGAATTTTATTTCAAATATCGTCGGCTGACTTTTGGAATGTACTATGTCCACAAATATTACTTTCGAGAAAAACTCCTTTAAAAGTTTAAAATTTTATTGTAAAGAATGGATAATTAATACAAATATTGAAATTTTTATATTTGTATAGTTTCATTTTCCTTCACTTTGTATGAAATTTTTTTAAATAATAATTTTTAAATATTTTCGAAATATAAAAGGACCCAATTGGATATGGTTCAAAATAACATAGTAACTTTATAAAAAAAATCAAATAAAGAAATGTTAATTATAAAACTAAAATGGAGTCTTAAGGTAAAGTTATAACTAAAGAAAAAAACCCTTAACCTTAACAATAAATTTAAAAACTATATACGTATTTCGAGAACTAAAGTTCTCATCATCAGTAGAAACTACAAAGTAAAAACAGAGAAGTTAAGATTACTCAGCATGTAAACCATGCCAGAGGTCAAAACAGCTCTGTTTAAGTTAAGAGAACACTCGTGCACATGTCCTGCATCATCAAAAGCAAACCTCCCCGTGTCTTCTAGAAGGAATAATTTATAATAAAAGAAATATGGTTTTCCTTATCCTTTAACTATTATCATTCTTATTTTCAATAAACTTTTACTATTTTTGATTACTGTGGAATAGCCTATTCTTAATGTATGTCATTTTAAGAGACATGGTACAGAACTATAAGTCGAGGTGAATTCATGCAACATTTATTTTAATTTCATTTTCATTACATTTTAATGGGCCCATAAACCATTTTTTACCTTCCGTCAAAAGGAAGGTATTGTTTTTGGTCAAAAAATTCGATAGTTTTTAATGTATAAGCACGTTTTAGGGTCCCTACAATACGAATGTACTATTTTTAAGATGATGTCTGTATGTGTGTATGTGTGTCCGTGTGTGTGTGTGTGACAAATTTTTCTCCGACGATAACTCCAAAACTACAATTCTAAAAATTATGATTCTTTCATATTCCTCTTCTTTACAACCATATGAAGAGCTGATTAGATTTTGGTTATAATTGGTCAACCGGAAGTACCCTTATTTGAAGATCTTAACAGTTTTTCTGGAAAAAACCCAGTTAAATATCATTTTTCGACATTTTATGGTCATTAATATGAAAGAAAATTTTATTCTCTGTAAGATTTGATTATACATTTTCCTTCATATTCAATAAATATAGAGTTATAGAGAGATTAAGAGAGGTTAACTTTCAAAAATCAGTCTGCTTTGAAAAAATTATGGAAACAACAGATATGTATATTCAAAAAATTCTAATTGACAGATGTCAGTGTCAAGTGCAAAACCAAAGTGGAAAGTATTGGATCAGAAAGTAACATAAGTGGCAGAGTGTCCTTCGCAAGTGACTTGCAGTTACAATGCCGGGAGTACGAGGAAGGCCAAAGAGAAAATGGAAGGACTGTGTAGCAGAATATTTGAGAGAGGAAGAACTGTGTTAAAAAGATTCGTTGTATAGGAATGAGGAAGTGTGAAGTACAATTTACAGAATGTACATTTGTGTTCTAAATATATTGGATTTATAGAATCTTTTCAAATAAACTTGCAATATGAAATTTGTAAAAAATAGTGTGTTCGTGTTACAAATTTACAGGATATATAAAATCTTTTCCAATGAACTTTTGGTATCTGATTTGTACAAATACATTGAATTGACGGAAGGTTTTGTGCTGGCCACAACAGATTTTTTTTAATTGTAAATAAAAGTTCATATAATTTTGAAGCAATTCGTGGAATCGAAAAGTCATAATTGTTTTTTGTATAGCTGCATTTAATTTTTAAAGAAACCTATAGCTATCTTTCTCACACCAGTTTCTGTAGTAGGCTGCGCGAGAAAGATACCAATAGTGTGACGTCATCTGTATCCCTGGAAATAAATTCAAATACGGGTGTCTCACAACTCGCGCCCCAGACGATACTGACACTTGCCGACGACAATAGTTTGCCAACAAATAGAAGAAAATAATTTGCGGCTGCTTGCTACGGAGTTACAAGACTTTTTAATCCACCAATCCCGGAAGGATATCTTGAGGTGTGATGATATTATTACAAAATAAAACTGGTTGCTAGGTTTTAAAAATACTACTAGTGAGTTACAAAATTTGTTTGACACTGTAATTTTGTCACTTTAGAGTTGACTTTTCACTGTCAACAAATTTAGGTTAGTGAAGTTGTCATCCGAGATCATCATTTACATCGTACAGTGCAACGTGTTGTAGCAGCTGTGTAAAATGTGTTAAACGAAAATATTATAATCATTTCTAAGTAATCAGCGGCTGAATACATGGTAAGAATTTGCCTTTTTTTATTCACCTTGTCAAATTTAATTTGACACTGATATTTTTCGAAAACTACAGTCGCCCACATATTTTAAAGAAGATTTGATTTGTATAAAACCATAGTAACGTAAAATTACGGCAAACTCACGTTAAAGGTGTAGGTCTCTGATTGGTCAAATTTAAGACGTCTTTTCTCTAATATCTTTTAAGCTAGATTTTTTTTTCTTCAAAATTACACATCCGAGTGCAGTCTCGTGTTTCCTCATTCGTTATGGGACGCGAGTTGTGAGACACCTGTATCTCACAAAGTAATTATTAAAAAAAAGTTTTTTTATTCTAATCGTTATTTATTGAGTAGTACTTTAAGGATAATGTGTACATTTTATTATTTTTTGTTATGGTTTATGGACCCATTGTAAAATAAAAATAATGAAAATCACTGGATACCCCGAGAATTCTAACATTATTTTGGCGAAATGCTACGTTGTCTACCTATTAGGAATTGCCAGTTAGGTATTCTTACAGATGTTTTTTCATAATTTAAAAAAATTGTTTATACTCAATAACTCTAGCGTGACCCGCGTATGATAGACCACCTAACTATTTATTTTAGCATATCAAATGAGTAATAACTATAAAATAAAACCACAATAAAATGTGTGTCGAAACGAAACATTCTTCTATATAAAAAATAAAAAAAAACACAAAAAACAAAATTCGCAGAAAATAAACATTAATTACAATTGTACAAAAAATGTAATAAGAAGTAAAAAAAAGTAATGTAACATTATTTGCTGTATCGCTAATTTTGTTCAAATAAGATTACTGCAAAAAATATTGCATTTATTTACCTACAAATTAACATTTAATTTATTTACTACCTATGTATCCGCTTATAAAAATGTCATTTAAAACTCATCATGTTTTTAATTTCCATCAGAATTCATTAAAAAATAATAAAGATACCGTTAATGATATTGAAGGGAGATTAAGCAGATGAAAAGATTTTAATTATGTTAATCAATTATAAAGAGATAAATCTTATAAAATAGCTTAGTACTTTTCCATTTTCTTATAGGAATCTTTGTTTAATTTGTACGAAACGGAAACTTCCATGCGAAACTTTTTGTCTTTCTACATAATAAATGACCTAGTTGAAATACTCAGAGTCAAGGTTAATGAGACTTTAGACAATGATGGTGGAACATTAATTTATGAGCTCTTTTTACCTTCCGTCAAAAGGAAGGTATTGTTTTTGGTCAAAAAATTCGGTGGTAAGTTTTTAATGAATAAGCACGTTTTAGGGTCCCTACAATACGAATGTACTATTTTTAAGATGATGTCTGTATGTGTGTATGTGTGTCCGTGTGTGTGTCTGTGTGTGTGTGTGTGTCTGTGTGTGTGTCTGTGTGTGTGTGTCTGTGTGTGTGTCTGTGTGTGTGTCCGTGTGTGTGTGTGTGACAAATTTTTCTCCGACGATAACTCCAAAACTACAATTCTAAAAATTATGATTCTTTCATATTCTTCTTTACAACCATATGAAGAGCTGATTAGATTTTGGTTGTAATTGGTCAACCGGAAGTGTCCTTATTTGAAGTTCTTAACAGTTTTTCTTGAAAAATCGCAGTTAAATATCATTTTCGACATTTTATGTGATTATCAATAGAAAGAATATCTTATTCTCTATACGGTTCGATTATACATTTTCCTTCATATTCAATAGATATAGAGTTATAGAGAGATTAAGAGAGATTAACTTTCGAAAATCAGTCAGCGTTGCAAAAATTATGAAAACAACAGATATATTTAAAAAACTCTAATTGACAGATGTCAGTGGCAAGTGCAAAACCAAAGTGGAAAGTATATGATCTGAAAGTGATATAAGTGACAGAGTGTCCCTCGCCAGTGACTTGTATTTGCGGCCTCGCCTCAAGATAGGAACTTATAATGCCAAAAGTACGAGAAAGGCGAAAGAGAAGATGGAAGGACTGTATAGCAGAAGATTTGAGAGAGGAAGAACTGTGTCACGAAGGTGCTTTGGACAGGAATGAGTAGAAGAGAAGAGTAAGAAACAGCGACTTCTAATAAAATAGGGCAAAGTTGAAGCAGGAGGAAGTGTTAAGTGCAATACATAATGTACGTTCGTATTCGTATTAAAATTTTATTAGATTTTAGAATCTTTTCAAAGGAACTTTCAGTATAGATATGTAAAAAATAGTGTGTTCTTGTTACAATTATACAGGATATATAGAATCTTTTTCAAGGAACTTTTGGTATAGGATATGTACAAAATACATCGAATTGACGGAAGGTTTTGTGCTGGCCACAACAGATTTTTTTGAAAGGTTTTACAATCTCTGGTCAGAATTTTAAAATAAACAATATTGAATCGGATTATTGACAGTAATGACTACTTTGTCATTTGACAATTCACTTCACTTTACTTCAGTTTTGTTTATTTAACTAGCAGTTAAAATTTTAACCAGAGATTGTAAAACTGGCCCAAAGAAGAATCAAATTTCACTGTCGATAGTTCAATTTTACTAAAAAAATAAAAAAATTGTACGGTACCTGCCGAAAGTGTCGGCCTAAACGACATTAAACCTTATATTTGACAAAAATACTTCACTATTTTTTAATTTTTTTTTTAATAAATTGAACGAGATCTGTAGTTTTAGAAACTCTTAATTGTTAATCGTTAAGCCGAAATAATTTTTTAATTATTCTATATGACGTAGATATTTATTTATTGTTTAACTCATTGGAGATAGCTAATAAATAGGAGTCACATAAATTGATCTCGATTTCAACATTTAAAAAAACTATTCTAATTTATTACTATGTTGTAGGACCTCAACAGTATATATGAAAACTGAACGCACTATACCTCTTCTACAACATAATATTGCAGAACTACTGCGGAAATGTCTCATTATTATATTTTAAATCAATATTATGCATTCCTCGCCAAAAACCAGTTCCAATGATATGTTCTTTATAGTAAAAACTGTAAGTTCAAGGTCGCAACAAATTGTTGTCTAGGTCACATATCCGGATGGTCGCCTTGACTCTGAAATTTGTTACCAGGTCGGTAATTACGTAAAAAAACTGTGAGAAGAATTCAATGGAAAGTTTACATTTCCTTTTAATTTTTGCCGTTACACAAAAAAGTTTATAAAAATAAAAGTAAAAATTAGCATAAAATTTTATAAGAGGATTAACACAACCACTTAAATTGAGATGCTTAAGTTGATAAATAAATCATGCTTTTTTAGGCAATGTAGATTTTATACAAATTTAAATAATAAAAGTATACTCGTGTTGTCAATGTACATTGGGTTCAGTAGGTATATAAATTGAAAAATTTCATGCGAATTTTAAAGAAATTTTAGTACTAATGGGGTGTGAGTGTTATGATGATTGACGTTAATATTGTAGCATGTGAGCGTATCATATCAGCGCCACTGGTCGGGTGGGCGTGTCCGAACATGTCGCGCGCATAGAAGCTTCGAGAAAGCGATAAAGTAATTATATAACATTAATTACCGTGTGCCTGTAGGTGAGCGACGTAAGCGTCGCGTCACATTATTCTAGAACATTTGTAGAAGTATTCTAGATGAATACCGAGCTACATAAGGAAGAAGCAGCTCGGGGCGAGGAGTTAGTTGAAGTAAAGACAGTCAGTGAGTGCAGTTGAGTTA
Organism: Ophonus ardosiacus; assembly: GCA_943142095.1. Taxonomy (NCBI): domain Eukaryota; kingdom Metazoa; phylum Arthropoda; class Insecta; order Coleoptera; family Carabidae; genus Ophonus; species Ophonus ardosiacus. Next base: position 6,852,419 of record OW964835.1, read on the forward strand.
GTTGAGTGGAATTAGAAGTCTGATACGAGTCTACAACAGACAATCAATCTGATATGATCTCAGAAGACAGTCTGAAGAGAAGACAGTCTGAAGGGGAGACCGTCTGAGAGGGAAGACAGTCAGTCTGGAGTCTGATAATGAAGTCGGTGATATAGATATCGTGAAGGCAGTTGAGTCGGCTCGTATGGCGAAATAAATAACAATATAAATAAATAGTGAAATAACTAAGTATAATGAGATAAATATTATTTAAATAAATAATCGTGGTGTTGTCTTTATTAATAATCTAAGGGCCGGTATTATAAACGTCCAGTTAAATTTAGTTCCATGGTAAATTTAATTAAATTAACAAATGCAACTCGAATTTTTGACATTAATAATTTAAATGTCATAATAACATGAAAATTGATTCGTATTTATTCATTGTATTAAGTTTACTGTGGAACTAAATTTAACTGGACGTTTATAATACCGGCCTTAAGTCTTTAATTAGTGTTTGATATTAATTTCTTTTAAATAATATTTTGTCGGCTTTTCAACTCTTGGAGTTATAGCCCCAAATACTTTATTTTTCTTTTACAATTTTACAATTACATTTCTTATTAAATTACATAGTATTAAAGACGCACACAAACATCCAAGCTTCTGGTGGGAATCGAACCCACGACCTCAGGGTCCGAGACATACTGCGTCAAATTGCTCGGCCACCAATAATTAAAGACTCATTCACAGCTTCGAAAATAAGAAATATAAATAAAATTATAAATAAGATTTTATGATTGGTGTTCATACTTCACACTTCAAAAATAAAACGTAAATTAACGTCAACTGTCATTTGAAATTTTTATAATTAACAAGCAATAGCAATAATAACTTCATACGTTTTAAAGCATTGTACCCAATCATATCATTTGGAAATTTCAATGCTTGAATAAGCCACAATCCTTAACTTATGTAACAAAAAATAAAAACAACTTCAAACTTACAGCAAACAATGAACCACTTTCTGATTCCTGTTACCGTCAGCCACTTCCTCTGTCTTATAGTGTCTCCAAGGGCTCCAAAGACAAATCCCATAGTCATTCTTGCGAGGTATGGCAACGCCGCAAGTCCTCCGGTGTGTGCTAGTTCGAACCCAAGTACCTCAGCCATGAACTTAGGGCCTGCGGTCATGAGGAAGTATAGGCCCCATAGGTTGCCGAAGTGTAGGACGGCTAACGCCCAGAAGGGCAACGAGGAGGCTATGTCGCGATATGGAGGGATTTTCTGAAAAGAATTTCGACATCAAAATACAGACGACTCAAAATTCTGACAGCTCAAAGTGTTTTTTAGGCCACGGGGTTATAATATAAGTAGGCATAAATGAATACAATTTACTTTTGACAAAAAAGAGAATTTAAATTTGTATAAATTAAACGGAAAGAAATAAATAAAATAATAAATTTACATCGAAAAGTAAAACACATTTCTTCAAAAATTAGAGCAACAAAAGCAACAAAAAAGCGAGGTATTGATGATTTATCCTAAAATCTCTATTTTTCTAGCCAGAGTCCACTGAGATATTTGCGGATTGAGAGATTCGGGGCAAAAGAAAATTGCAGGCCTCAGGGTAAAAAAATTTCGGAGCTTATTACATTTTTTACTTCCTTGTACGTAGTAAAGGAAGTATTGTAATCTCGAAAAATTTCGGTTTTCAGATTTTAGCGGAATTATTCATTTTGATCATCCCTGAATCCAGTTTGACTCAAAAACAAAAAGCCGTAGAAAGTTGAAATTTTGTATTTTGGACTGTTATAATATCTAGTTGTGCACCTCCCATTTTAGTCATTACATAACTTCCGGAAGTGGTACTTTACTTGAAACCAATAAAATATTTGAATGAAAAACTATATTAAAATATAATCCAAAACTTTTCAAATTTGTTATATAAGACTTTTATATCAATGGGAATAACATAATAGAATTTGGTTAAAATATGCTAAATTATATACATTTTGGTTTTTGTGGATTATAACAAAAAATTAAAAAAATAAAAATTTAACATCAATGCCAAATTACGTCAAATACGTGCATATTTCATGATTGGATCTGTTATAACACATATTTTAATTATTAAAGAATATGTAGATATAGTTTAACAGGCGTACAAGGAAGTCATGTGTTGTCCACAGCAGATTTTTTAATGTATTATAAAGTAAAATTATTATATAATTTAAAAAGAAAAATTAAAGAAACTAAAAGAATTTTAGTTTTGAAAAGAAAAATAAAAATTTTACTATGGCTTTTCTTGACGTTAAAAAAGTCATTGGTTTTCGATTAATAGCTTTCGAATGTCTGTCGTGATTTTGAGTACTTATAGTCGGTTTTTATTTTTAAACTATAGACAGTGTTTTAAAAATTTATTGGCGCTGTTATTTCAGCGCCAAACTTATAATGCAACAGATTACCTATACCGTGAGTATTTTTTAACGTGAAACATTGGGTTTGTCATATCCATGGTTGTGACTTGATATTTGATTGACAGCAATGTATTTCCCCGTACCATTTAAAGTGAAACATAGGGAACGAATCTGACAGAAGTATTATATTTATATTGTAAGAAATTTAGCGGAGTCAGAAAACCACTCGAGAGAACTAAACATATTTCGGGCACAAGGTGCTTTTCTACATCTAAATTTAATTTTTAGAAAACAGGTATAATTATTTAAACAAAATTAACCTCTAATGACATCTTGTCAATATGACAGATAACCGTTGAATTTTCCTTTTTGACATTTGATTGACGGCAATGTATTTGTCTGTCTAATTTAAAATGACACATGGGGAATGAATTTGACAGAAGTATTATGTTTAAATATTGTAATAAATTTAGCCGAGTCAGAAAACCACTCGGGCACAAGGTGCACACTATATTTTTTCTACAACTAATTTTAATTTAGAATGCAGGTATAATTATTTAAACAAAATTAACTTCTATTGACGTTTTATCAAATGTCAAATTCGTTCCCTATGTTTCATTTTAAATGGAACGGGCAAATACATTGCTGTCAATCAAATGTCAAGACGTAACCATGGACATGACAAACCCAATGTTTCACGTTAAAAAGTACTCACGGTAGTTTAAAAACAAACTATAGGCTTTCGCATTTTTGGACTGTCGTGATATTAGGCATAACTATTACTAATAAATAAAACAAAAAAAAAAAAACATACTGATAGAACCATAAAAATATTTTTTAGAAAAGTAAGAGTACAAAATAAGGATTTACTTTCGGTTTGGTATAAACACGGCTGGGGGATAGCCAATTGCAATCAGAAACGTAGATCTTAGCAGGGAATTTTGAATTCACCATTAGCAAACTTTCTTCTATCAGAGCTCGCCTGATCAGAGAAGTCGTCGAGATCTACAATTTATATTTTTTGTTATTATGGATACATATTCTTTATTTTAATATAACGAGACTAGAAAAATATCCATTTGGTAGGATAAGGATAATTATTTTACTTATAACTAGAGCTCTAATTCAAACAAATTAAATAATAATATTGTTCACTTCTATCGCTTTAACTGTGTAAGTTGTCTAATATAACCAAACACTTTTGAGTTACAAACTTACAAAGTTTAATTTAATTATTTACACTATTGGAAATATAAATATGGTACTTTAAATTCACAATCTTGAAATGTTACTTTTCTGTATTTAATGCATGTAAATAACGTTCGAGGTTGGCATATCCGCCATATTCTGTCAATTTCGCGCCAACCAATCAGAATCGAGCTCTCTATTGGCCACACTATGTATAGCTTACGGACACTCACGTGACGAAGCGAATTAGCCAATCAAAAACCGGGGAGAAACTGTCAGATCGAAGGACACAGAGCTGGACTGCGTTCCAAAATGAAGAGTACCTAATATTGGAGTAGGAGTTAGAGTATGATGTAATTTAAGAGTGTGGTGTGTTTTGAAACGAATGAGTTTTGTTTTGTTGGGGGTAAAAAGTTGAAACTAAATTAAAAATAATTATAAAAATTACTTATAATTACAACATTAATGTCAATCCCGTATTACAAGCGCTTGTTTATAATAAAAACGCTTTTATGGAGCACTCTTCTTATAATGTGAAAGTACGCTCCATAAAAGCGATTTTATTATAAAAGTGTGCTCGTAATATAGGCCAATGTGTATACTTATGTTTATTTTCAACCAAAAGCATGTTTTCTTCCTCAAGAAGGCAAATTATTTTCATATGTTGAGAATCGTGAGCATCCACGAATGAAAATATTATGGAGTAAATTCTGTACACTCCTCGATAGTAGAGTATCACTTTGGATTAAACTCTGGCAGTTTTGGAACAGGTTAATGTTAATAGTAAGGTTATTAGTTTTGAAACGATTTTGAGTAATTTCGTACTCTAGAGTAGGGTTTTGGAACGCAGCCCGAAGTTTGTTTTGGTTTATAGCGTGGTTTGGAGGTTGTGCGTTTTGTTTTCATCGTTTAGCAGTTTTCATATTGAAGTTTTTAGTGCGTATTGAGTTATTTGATACTTTTTGGCAAACTGTGAACACAAATAATAAGCTATAAACCAAAACAAACTTCAGCTCTCTGTCCTTCTATCTGACAGTTTCTCCCCAGTTTTTGATTGGCTAATTCGCTTCGTCACGTGAGTGTCCAGAACCTATATTCGTCATTATATCTCAAACCATATACAGAAGTTATTTATTAATCGTTTAAAGAAAAGTTTAGTGAGCTCAAGCACGAGATAATTAAAATACGCGAGTTAAACTTGATCTTCCTTCTTACCTTAGACTTAGACACCGAATTTCCTATCCCTTTCTCAATATAATCCTTTTCCTCGCCAGTAATTCTTTTGTGTGTGGCAGGAGTGTCAGATACGATGAAATACCAGAACGCGCACCAGATCAAACACAGACCTCCAGGAATGTAGAATGACCAAGTCCATCCTAAGGTCTCAGATACGGCTCCCAGAACCGGCCATGTAATCACTGTACCGAAGTTCCCGCCGAAGAGGGCGCCAGCGAATTTGCCCTTTTCCGTAGGGGGAGACCAACGGGAAATTAGACAGTGAAGGGCTGGATACACTACGCCCTGAAAAAAAGAGAGGAACTTTAGTTGTTTAGTTACAGGAGAAGGATTTCATCTCTAAGGCTGTGTCCGCATCGCATTTTGGCAATTATTATTTAGGATTTAGGTTTTCTTCACATATATACAACTCCGAATCATGGCCAACTTCATTGAATTGTGCTACGCTTATTGGCTGGTAGTGCGAGCTCGGTTTTAACCACGGAACAAAAACAACTAAGGAAAATAGGAAATAGACTTCGTATTCCGTTGTTAATACAGACCGCGGCTGTTTAATGTACTACACTCGCGAGCAAAAGTATGGAATCACCGACTTGTAAAATGCTACGAGTGATTTTAAAAACTAAATGACTAATGAAGACGAATGAAATTGGTACCATTTGAAAGGCTATTCTGTAAACTTTAAATTAATACCGTAATCATTGAAATTGTACCCGTATTTCAAGAGCTGTCCTGGTTTGAGTGAAGGAGAAAGGAAAAAGTGAAGTAATAAGGAATTGGGGATCAGGAAAATTAAACAAAACTTTAGAGAACAATTTTTATTTGGTCTTGAATATTTGGTATCAATATTTGGTGTTGCCTCCCCTAGCCCTAATTACAGCACGAAGACGATTCCTCATGGACCTAATCAGCTTCTTGATGGAATCTTGTGGGATACCTTCCCACTCCTCTATCAAATCCAATTTCAGCTCATCAACACTTGAAGGAGCCGGATTTCTGGATCGAAACTTCTTTTTCAGCTCATCCCACAAGTGCTCTATAGGATTCAAGTCGGGGCTAAGCGCTGGCCAGTCCAATGTGGCGATATCGACTTCACCTAGGAACTGAGCTGTGGCACGTGAAGTGTGACAACGGGCGTTATCGTGCATCAGAAGGAAGTTATCACCCACATATCCCGCATAAGGAACGACATGTTCCAGCAGAATATCGGCTATGTATCGGTCTGAAGTTAAACCGCCTCCTCTTCCCCCACCAGGCACGAAAACAAGCTCCGTTTTTCCGTCAAATGAAATGCCGGCCCACATCATACAGGAACCACCCCCGTAGGCTACTGTTTCAGCTAAACAGCATTGAGCGAATCGTTCTCCAGGCCGCCTGTAGACCCGGCCCCTTCGGTCGCTACCATGCAAGCACATTCTGCACTCGTCTGAGAACAGAACTCGTTCCCATTGCTCGACTTCCCAATCAAGATGACCGCGAGCAAATTGAAGGCGTGCTTGTCGGTGACCTGCCGTCAGTTTTGGGCCTGTGGCAGGCCTTTTTGGAGTCAAGTTCGCTTGCTTGAGTCTTCGCCGAACTGTCCACTCACTGACAGCCACCCCACGAACTTCTCTGAGCTCGTGCTGAACGTCGACACCAGTCAAATGACGATTTCTAAGTGAAGTTGTTACGACAAAACGGTCATCTCTGTCCGAAGTGCACCGGCGCCGCCCAGGTCTTGGCCTCGGGATGAAGCCTCCAGTCTCCCGAAAGCGTTTGTAAACTTTCGAGACACAAGACTGGCTTTTGTGGAGCTGCTGTGCGACAACTCGCTGGCTAAGCCCTTCTTCCAGTAGGGCAACAATTTGTGCTGCTTCAATTGGTGTGGTATCCATTATGGTCCAAAGTCACGGGTCGAAATTAGCGGAGATGTGTACTGGTTAACGTGTAACAGGCGACTAATAAGAGAATTCTGATACCATGTGCTGTTACAGGGTCTCAGTGTCGCGTAACTCGCCCGGACTCGAGAAATTGAAACTGTCTTTTTTCTTTCTTCTTCACTCAAACCAGCTCTTGAAATACGGGTACAATTTCAATGATTACGGTATTAATTTAAAGTTTACAGAATAGCCTTTCAAATGGTACCAATTTAATTCATTTTCATTAGTCATTTAGTTTTTAAAATCGCTCGTAGCAAATTACAAGTCGGTGATTCCATACTTTTGCTCGCGAGTGTAGTTACAAAGAAATCCGCAGAGTGGCGCGACAATCAGGCCTCCCATGTTTTAAATCTAAACTACATTGAATTGTTTATTAAAGTCAGTGTCAATTTGAATTTCTGAGAGAATATATATATTATTCAGTTAGAAAAATGGTGAACAGTAAGTGCTGTGTCCCGAACTGTATCTCAGGTTACAAATCTTGTAAGGAAAAAGTCTCCATGTTTCGCATTACGGAAAAACGACTTGTTGAGTGGACCCGAGCCATTTCAAGAAAGGAAAAACTTTTAACAGCAAATGACGTGGTGTGTGAAAAACATTTTACCCCAGATTGTTTGGTGACTCCTGGTGGTAATATTGAGGTATGTAACTATGAAAAATGAAATAGGTTAGAATGAAAACTCTTGTTATACGCATGATTTCAGATACCCTTACACACTATTAAACTTGTGGACCTTGGAATTCCGACAATATTTTCCAATTGTCCAAGTTATTTAACAAAAGAAATAAAAAAACGCAAAGCTCCAAAAATTAGACCAGATGTTAATTTTAAAAAGTTGAAAACTTCGTACATTGAACACACTGAACCAATACAAGACAATATTGTTTTAATGTCAACCGAAATAATTCAAAGCTTTACTAACAATACGAGAAAAACAAATGTTTGAAAAGAAATGACGTCATTTGTTTGTCAGAGTTTAGAAATAAGACATAATAAAATTACCGCAATTTTTAAGAATAATCGTCGAATTTTCCAATCTTGATAAATAATAGAAATTTACTAATAAATTTGAGTTATTTTTATACTGCTAAATATTCCTGTTTAGCTAGAAATAAAGTTATGTTATAATGACATAAATGAAAAATAAAAACTTGCTCCATTATTATTGGAAATAATACTGTTTAAGTCACGATACATGAATTTAACAAATAGGCCAACTAATATGGATTAGGGCTCGTATGTACATTTTTTCTTCAATAATAAAATTTATCATTACGGCATACTACCCATTTCTGGGTGTGCCAATCTGCTTTGTCACAGATATCGGTAATGCTAACCCGGCGTCACCTCACGGGCACTCATTGCTGGTGTGGAAAGTGCACAACAGGAGTCACTTTTGTGCCATTTATTAAAATTCTAAATATTTGGCGTCTATAATTACATATTTGGGATATATATTATGGAAGCACAAACGTGAATATGAAATAATTTTAATTGTTCATCAACAGCAACAATAGTATATAGTAAATGTAGATTTTGTTACGAGGTTTTAACTAAAACGCTGTTTTAAGAAATGTCAAATTCAAATTTCAATATTTAATTTCACCCATACGTCTAAAGAATAACTTTTTAAAAAATATTTGTTTGAATACAAACTATGTTCTGCTTAAAAATCATATTTTGATAAATTTGATATTATTTATTTTTGTTATTAAATAATGAAATTTGACATTTGACATCGTATGATCACGCAGGCGTCATTCTTGTCAAAATCATACTTTTATTTGTCAACAATACGTGTTCTCGTATATTAAGTACATACAATGAAGACTAATATATTAAATAATGAACATGTGGAAGAGGAACTGATTAACCTCATGAAAAGTTACCCAGTTATGGGATGTGAAGCCTATGGCACACTTATCGATGAGCATCAGAGAGCATCAATGAGTTCATCAATGAAACAACAGTACGCATCCGTCAATGATAATTTTGTGTTTCATCAATGACAAATACACAAATTTTTTCTCTGACGAAAAACAGAAAAGTTGGTAATATTACCAGTGAAATGTTCCTACACCGTCGGTTTTTAAATTGATATTTCCCTAGTTTATTGTTGTTTGACACAAGTCAAAGTGACGTGAGGCACAAAAGATACGTGTGAAATGAGATACGTTCGTTTCATTGATGATCTACGATGAAAATAGCAGCGCCGCTATTTTTCGTCGATGACGGGTGCGTTCTGTTGTTTCATCAATGAGCTCATCGATGCTCTCTGATGCTCATCGATAAGTGTGCCATAGGCTTTAAAGATCAAATATCAAAATTTCCCTATATCTGGTAGAAACATTAAGCAACGTATTTCCCTAGATTTTAAAGGAACATACATTCCGTGGGATAGAATAATCGTCATGTTGCCGATATCGGCAACTCAAGTTGCTCGTATTTTTCATCGTGGGATACGGCCTTTAAAGTGGCAGCACGGCACGGAATAAAATTGTATTATTTAGAGAAATAATCTGTTACAATAAATATTGAATTTTAATATTTAAATTTTGAAGTATTATATTCACTTTTAATAAACTGGCAACACATTTTGCAAATCTAAATTCCATTAACAGAGATACAGAGATCAAAGAGGGTCAGGGATACCCTTTGAATATACATATCTACTAACGTAATTATGTATATATTCAAAGGGGATACCTACACTATCCTCCTAATTGAAATACAAATGACTAGATGTCGCCAATATCTGTACCAAATCTGTAAAAAAAACTCGCGGCATTTTATTTGAAACGGCCTTAATAAACGTAGCACAAATGAATGAAGTTGGCCATGATTAGAATTGTATTTATGCGAAGTGGACCTAAATACTAATATCTCGATTCTCAAAAAAGTTTAAGCTAATCCTCATTTTTTGATTAGCGAATTCTACTCTAATTTTCACAGTTTATATCTTAAAATATAGTCTAATCTATTCCTAGTATCTACCTTTTTTGATAATATTTTGAAGATTCAATTTTAAATACCAGAAAAGAATAGAATTCGCTAATCCAAAACTGAGGATTAGCTAAAACTTTTTTGAGAATCGGGCTGTAAATGCCAAAATGCCACATTGGGCACAGCCTAAGGCGAGCAAATTTTACTTACCCCCAGAAGTCCAAGCACAAACCGGATGACAATAACCAATATGTAATGCACGGAAGCCGCGGGAGGTGTCACCACAGTGAGAACTCCAGACAGGATGCTTGCCCACCCTATGACGTGAAGAGGGCCCCATCTTTCTGCCAGAAGACCACCGGGAATCGACGTTAAAATGTAGCCCCAGAAATACGAGCCAAGAATTAGGCCTTGGGTTTCTTGGTCCCAGTTGTAACGGATGCCATACTGTAAAAAAAAAAAAAATTTTTAGTAATTTTTTCATTGTACTAGAAGTTGTTTATCAAATTTGCACTCAATTGTAAATGTTAGTCACATTTTAAAGAAAAGTTTTTATTTATAAATAAAATACGAGTATCATTTTTAACATTTGTAATATAAATAACTATTACACAAGTAATTTTTACTTAAAATGCTAGTTATTAATAGTTACTTATCAAGGCAGGGAAGTTCGTCTTTTCATGACGAATAGGGAGATAAGTATTAATTTTTTTCTGAAATTGTATAAGAATTAAAACTACTGAGTGGTACATATAACCTATTTTCATTAACAAGTAAATCAAATTGAAAACTTAAGGAATTCTATTTAAAATTGTACAAGAATTTAAAACAACTGTTTACTAAACATCATTTATTTAAATTTTACATATTTAGCAATGATTAAAATGTAAAATGTGTTTGTGAAAATACATATGGCAACGTTGCATTTTACTTCCCTGCCTAGGCAGGGAAGTAGTAGACTATATGACGATTTCAGGAAAAAGATATTTCTTGGAAAATATATTATTTATTTTGAGTTTAATAAAACTAATATTTCAACAAACACATTAGGTACATTTTTACCTCCCGCTACCCTTAGTAAGGGAGGTATAGGGATCGTGCTAAAAATCACATATCGAGATTTTAGTAAATGACCACGTTTTAAGGTCCCTAGAATCCAATTTTAACATTTTTACGATGATATCTGTATGTGTGTATGTGTATGGATTTTGTCTTCGCTCTAACTCAAATACTATCATTCAGAAAATTCTGAAACCTTGTGTTTCTATCCTATTCTAATATGAAAAGAAGCCATTTTGGTGTAAATCGGATAACCGGAAATGGCACTTTACCTGAAGCTCATAATGGTTTTTCTTCAAAAAATACCATTAAATGCCAGTTTTTGCATTTTATGTCTTATGAAAATTAAAGATTATTGAATTTTCTACAGGAATACATTAATACCCTTTCTATATATTTTACAGATAAATTTAAAAATAATTTTTTTATTAGTCCCGAAGCCTAAGATAAACACAATTCCTATGTTACACAGTTCATATTTCAAATGAATGTAACTGACAGTGAATGTCACTGTCAAAAAACTAATCACTTCAAATTAATAATAGTGATATTTTAAAAAGAAAATAGTAAATAAAGTAATAGTTTTTTGCGATGGAACAGTTTGCAGCGTTAGTAAATACGTAGGTATGTATTTAAATTAATAAAAATTAAATAGCGGGAGGTTTTGTGCTGGCTACATCAGATTTTTTATCATGGTACAACCAAAATTTAAAATGGGATTTGGTACTTTATTTATTTAAATTATATTAATAATAATAAAAAAAATAATAAACAAATATATAAAATATCCATAATTTTCTTTTAATAGATTATCAATTTACAAAAATTTATTATTTTTTATTACATATTGGTACTTTACTATTTCATTCCATTCACGAAATATGAAGTAATACAGTTAATTTTATTACACAATTGTGGCCGGTTTTAGACAAATAATAAAAAAAGTTGAATTACGCCGTATATGATTGGTCATGAGTAAAATGTTTGAACTGTAATAAAATTAATGATGTCATTTGACTTTTATTTCATTTTTATAGTTTTCAAAGCAAATTTTATTGGTTGATGTTGATATGAATACCTTTGCATATTATTTTTATTCACTTCCTGTAATTAAAGAAATTTATATCCACTTGTGATTAAAGAAATTTTTATCCATCCTCATCATAACAGCAAATTGACAGTGTTACTTTAAAGTAGATGTTAGAAAAAATAAATGTTTTTTCTACATTTCGTAAAACTTTAATAACTGGTTCTTTACCTTGTTTTGATTATTTGAATTTATTAATGAAGTGCGTACATCTTTTTTACGAAATAAACCGATTGATATCAAGATATTTGCATTATATGGAAATAAATAAAACAGATAATCGTGGGCTATTCAAGGTAATACCTTTTTTCCAAATTTTTTTACTTCCTTAAAGATGAACTTTATACAGGAAATAATGTATACGCGTGTTTATCAGTGCCGAATTTTTTGTAACACATTAATGTCAATGTCAATGTTACTTTGAAAATATTTGAATAACGATCACGATTTAAAATGATTGCGTAAGTTTCATATTATATTACCATAATTCTGTTATCGAATACCAAAGACCAATAAAACCCAAAAAATAAATAAGTAAATCATCATGATTTTTTTAGATTAAAAAATCATCTAATAGGTATTCCACCTCTTATAAAACTTGCACCATTGGCTTGACAGTACTTGGAAATAATTAATAATTAATAAGAGCGCCACGATAGAATTATAGTTCATATTTTTAAAATTTTTATTTTAATTATGTATTATATGTAATATACTTTTTTCACTACTAGCCTAGGAACTCACTATTATTTACCTTTATTTGACATGAGAAATTGTTGTTCACTACCGCTTGCTTGTAACCATGGTAACCTAGGTCAATAATAATTTATTATTAACCTTGGTCTATAATGCAAACTGTCACTTTTCAATCAAACTCAAGCCTCCAAATCCAAATATTATTTAACTCATTAAACTCAAGAAAGGTGTTAAGTATATAATTTAAATTTGCCGCTTAATTTTAAATTGACCTACGCTGCCGCCTCGCCCGGCCCCGGCCCCTGTGCTGTTTTGAAAAATATGAAACATGTGTAGATGTATAAATGAATAAATCACTATTTTTTTGTATTTGTAGGTAAATACATTTCAATAGATTTATTTAAAAATAATAATAAACTAATAAGGCTGCTGACTGTAACAGAACAAAGTGTTTTTATTAAATAATTAAATCAAATTCAAATCAAGGCCCATAAGTGAGGTTATCAAACCAACGAAATGAGCGAAACGTCAAATAAAAACAAATGCAGCCTACTTTGAATATTAACAAATAAGTAAAGCAATTATTCATGTCAAAATGATTGTTATCAATGAAAACAATTCAAATAGGATTTATGTGCTAGTAGTGAAAAAAATAGTATATAAACCACGGTTGAGAAGATCATTATTGACCAGGCGCCTTGTATCCCTCGGGTTGCGCCCTCGGGTTACAATAACGGCGCTGGGTCAATAATGATTATCTTCTCAACCTTGGCGTATAATATACTATTATATACATCCGGTAAATAATGCTAACTTTATTCTTATCAAAATCATAACTTAATGTGTTTCATTATTTATCAAGGGAAATAAAGTACTCCCTAGGGAAATAAAGTACTCCCTAGGGAAATAAAGTAATTCATGTCCTTTGTTAATTGATATTGATTAAGAAATAAGGAATATTATCAATTATATTTATTTTGAAAAAAAAATCTTTAATTCTATATCTATTAAATATAAAGGAAAATACGTAATCAAACCGTATAGACAATACATTAATTCTTTTATAATTCATATAATGTCAAAAAATGATATATAACATAAACTGTTATGAACTTCAAATAAGGGAACTTGTGGTTGATAAATTATAACTAAAGTCTAATCAGCTCTTTTTTTGTCACACATACACACACACACACACACACACATCTTTGTAAAACTAGTAATATAGTATTCTAGGGACCCTAAAACGTGCGTATTCCTTAAAAAATCACCACCGAATTTTTTGACCAAGATAATACTTTCCTTACCTAAAGGTGACGGAAGGTAAAATCAAAAATTCGAAAACTCCCCATTCAGGTGCGCATGGTGGGTGCTCTGTTACTTTTATTTTTTGGTGGAAAACTGAATTGGTTAATTCCATATTTTCAATCCAAATGATACTTTACAAAATAGATTAACGAAGTTTTAACTAACTTAACTTTCGCAACTTAATTCCAAATGAGAGACAAATAACTGTTTAATATTTGTACCGTGACCTTTTTAATCATGTCTACTCACGTTAGGGACGGTTTGGTTTTGGTCCTCCCTCGTCATGTTATTAACGATAAGACATTCTGGCACGCTGGCTTTGCCACTCTGTGTGTTCACCCGGGGCTCCACCATGGCGATGATGTTGATGGACATGTTCACCCTCAACATGTAGCTGAAGAGACACGCCATGAAGATCATAATGCCGATGTTCACACGCGTTGGCACGCCTTCTGCAATCAAATATCACATAATTCATTCTAATAAATTGTTTCAATATTTACATAATCAGTGATTTTTTGTAGAAAAAATATGTAGGAACCTTACAAAAGTGGTGGAACACACATTTTGTTAAAGTTTTTGAAGGAAGAGCCGAACGTGACGTCACGTTAATCGGGTCATAGCCTACGTTATGTTATTAATACAAAGCCGGGAAACATCACAATATCTGTTACTTATTATTTTGTATTGTTTGAGTAATGCTTAATGCATAAGCCTTTTTTATTCTACACTAAATACTAGTGTTGAAAAATTGATGAAATTTCCTTTGTTGGATTCATTGTTGTAATCAATTTTCTTGGACTGTAACCATCCTTATTGTAATCAATTTAAGACGCTATCCGATTTGCTGCTCCGTTATGGAGCTAATCTTGACATATTTATGAAAAGATTAAAGATTTGTTACTACTGATAAGACATGCGTTCACCACTATTACTCAGATTCAAAGCAGCAGTCGAAATAGTGGAAGTTTTGGGGTTCACTACCTTCAAGAAAGTCAATGCACACGTTAATTAAAATATTTAACAATTGAAATAAATTTTCGTTACAATATCAAATGTGTGTGATAAGTATAAAAATAAATATTTTGTTATAATATTAAAAAATCTAAATACATAAGTGGATAAAGCTTGAAGGTCATCAATAGTTAAGTGTTGTATTGCAAGAAGCCGAAATAGCTCAGTTGGGAGAGCGTTAGACTGAAGATCTAAAGGTCCCCGGTTCAATCCCGGGTTTCGGCAAACTTTTTCTTTTTTTTTTTCAAATTAAAAACTTATAATTTGATATATGTTTACACTCCAAATAAAATTTTGTTGTTAATATGTAATATAACATAATTTGTTATTACATTTTGTTTAGTGTATATTATGTTCCTATATATTATTTTCAAATTCTATTTACCTACCTACTTATCAAAAATAACTATAAATAATATTTATAAATTACAAACTATATTTGAAAACTATCATTATTTTCAAATTAATGTAAAGTCAAGTATAAATAACTTACCCATTTTAAACAGGCTGTTTATTATTACTTTTATCATAAAACACATTGTTAAACAAAAATACAAATAAAATCACAATCACAGTACAACAATATACGTCAAATAATAATAAAATACATTTTAATTTTGTGAATTTACAAATGTCACAACATTGTCAAAACATATAGCGCAAATCTAAGCTGGACATGTAAAGATACGTTTTTTATTTCATATAGGTACTTTTAAATATGATCATACATTTTGAAACAAAAAACACTATAAATGCCAAAAAATTATTCTAAAATAAATAAATAAATAGGTACCTTTATTATAATAAATATATTTAATTTTCTTTCTTTAAAATATGATTAAATATATTTAAAAATCTTTGAATAATAACTGTTTATGCTTTATTAATCTTGCAAAACAAAATATAAAAATATACAGGGTGGTTTATAGGAAAATCATTAGTTTAATTTAGTTGTTAGTTATTTTCTGCATTATTTGGAAATGGATTTCGGATTTTAAAAAGGCGACAGCAGAAGCTTTATGTTCTGGAAGGGTGATGTAAACTGGAATATTTTAAAAAGTAATAACATTTTTTAACTTTAAAAGTCCCTATCAAACAGATTTTTATAATTTAAATTTTTAATATAAATTACCCGTATTGTCTAGTGACTTATTAGTATAGTGAAGAAGAAGGACCCCTTTAAGGCACTCGATGAAATAAATCAACAATTTTTACTATAGTGAAAATGAATAGGTTGAAGACTTACGTCATCAACCTGAAAAAATTCTAATAAAATGACATATAACTTGTAGAAAATATTTATTTTTAATAATAATAGTATTAAGAAATGTATATAGGTATTAATGAAATTTACTAGTATTTCTAAATCAATCTCTATTCCTTTTACAGAATGTAAAATTATTTGAAATAATTGTAATTGATATTTATACCATACGTTGGCATGATCATGTTTACATTAAATTTTACATTTTACATGGATCGAATATCGATCCTGTCACTATTTCGTCACTTGTTTGTCATTTTTCTCTGCGTTAAGTATTTCTTTCATAAATAATATAATAATAAATCCATAATAATGCCTAAGTCTTTAACAAAACAATCTCAGAAGCTAATCATGAATGTCGTGAACAATTTCGAACGGAAATTGGCCAAGGGTGGCCCATTGTTCTGTTGAAAACCGTTAAAAAGGTATTTTTTTTCAAATATTTTTTTGTTATCAAACTTTAACTAAATTATGTATTTTCAGAATGAAAAATGATGACATTTGACAAGTACGTACATAATTACTTGCTGTAATTCTGGTCACGGGTCCCCATATCTGCTTGTCTAGAAAGACCAACAAAGTCACATGACTGCTCGTGCTTTATAAATTAGTACCCCATGTAAACGTAGTAGTATATGACGTCATTACTTTAGTATTATTATTTGATGACGCAAGTCTTCTACCTAATCATTTCTACCGTATACACTTACTCCTCAAAAAGGAATGTTGTTGTATAAATAACTACTTTTAAAATTATTTATAAATATAATAAATTGTACTCACTTGCACATGTGTTTGAGAGGTAGACCATCTTGTAGTATAAAATTTGTCTTTTTCAATGAAATATCTTCAAAATTTCATTAAGGTTCGCTCTGAAATTAAAAGAAGAAAAAAATTACAATATAATATTATCAGTTCTATAAACTAAGAAATTATTTATACGAAAGTCACGCTAAAATTATTGAGAATATATTTGATTCATATTTTTTAGAATTTTATTTTAAATTATGTTCAAAGTAGGTATATTTCATTTCACATAAGATAGGGATATAAATTCTGTCTTTTGATTGGTCAGAATGCTAACCTAGTTCACAAAAGAGAAAAAATATCATTAGTCAGCTATCAATTATCAAGTAAAATCGACAGAATTAAGGGATATTTAACCATGTTTCGTTGCAATTTTTAATATTCAGGGCTCATACATTTTACAGATAATAATATTTTTATTTTTGACAAAGCTTGGTTTCATGAATTTAAATTATTTATTTAATGCGTGTAAAAACGGTCAGCTCTCAAGGGCCATCTACTATTTTCTTCCGTGAAATGAAAAAAATGAAGTATAGTTCTCTTCGACAATAATACACTTCGCCATTCTTTCTTTCCACTTTTTATAATAACTCCCTACCAACCCTCTTTTAGTATGCTTTCAAACCAACTTCTGCGAAACTTAAAAACTGTCAAAGCTTTACACTTAATTTATGGTGGCTTAAAAACTGCAAAAACTATCAAACTAATAAATAACAAGAGAACTTAAAAACTGTCAAATTAATTTTAGGCGGAATTAAAAACTGATGTTAAATTATAAATGATTCGAAAATGTTCTCTGAATAATTCCATATTTTCACTCACAACGAAATGTCATAGAGTGTTCGAAAATAAATTATGCAGTTGGCAATACAATTCTGGGATCTTTTTATTCCACAATTTGTACAACATCAGGTGAAGACGGAAATACTATTTGACGTCATTTTGGCAATAAATACAAAAAGGTTATGTCAGAGCAGGGGCCTGACAGCTAATAGGGTTTTGAGTGATTGAAATGCTTTAGATTATTACTCTATGGGTAATGTAAAAAATAAAAATACATGGGTTAGGGAAACAACAATGATTTTAATAAAAAATTGTAAATATATACCCAAATTTAATTTTTCAAATGTCACTGCCAAAAACAGAAAATAAATTTATGTATCAATCTTACCAATTTCAAGTATTACCAACTGAATAAGTTATTTTTGATTACTCTTGTAATTTCCTACTATACTCGCCGTCAAATGAGTATGGACTGTTGTTCAACATTTTCCCTTCTCCGCACCCTGTCCCTTGCCCTGCGGTGTTGCCGCTTCTTCATAACATTTTCAACATTGCTTCCGAATTGGCAAACGGATTAGAAATCTCCAGTCCATATTTATTTGACGGCAACTATAAAATTCGCAACTTAATTTCAAATGACAGTTATAGTTCTCATCACCAAAAATCGAGGGACGGTCATAAACATTTTAATCACTCATCAGTTAAGTTCACAAAGAAACCTAAATCTTCTGCCCATCATAAATTATAAGACTGAATATTGTCACTGTTTTGCACACAAAACTAAAGCAATGCTTAACTATTCCATTCTAGTTTTATAGTATAAGTGTTTATGACTGTCCCTTGATTTCTGGTGACGAGTACTATAAATAACTGATTAAAATGATGGTGCAAATTTAGTTTCCACGGCCTACCTGTTTTTCTTATTGACAATAATTTTACCATGACCCCACACTGTAGTTATATTTCAACTACGCATATTTTAAAGATACTAAATATTATTAGCAATAAATTGAAATAATATTGCACTTGTTAACCACAAATGTTCCCACTTCGCACTTCTTCTAAGAATGGAATCAAAATTAATTTTCCTTGTTTTCCTTCTGTCTGAAATGAAATTTTATTTTATTTCAGTTTCAGGTTGATCAACACAGAAGAATTTTTCGAAAACAGCAATTTCGTTTTCAATCGATTCAACTTTTCGAAGTCGTAAATATATTACGAATAATATTCATAGTTAATAATAAAATGAAAATTTTACTAGACACATTTTCTTTTCTTGGAAAAAATCACAACCACTTCACGCAAATGTGTAGAAAGCAAAGAACATTTTTATAAATTATTTAATGAGAAATGCAATAGAAAGTGATATTAAAAATAAATACACATAAAAGAAAATTGTATAGTAATTATTATTCTCTCTTTTAAACACAAGAAAAATTGATTGATCGCAATATTCTTACTGCATGCCATTGTACTCACGCCATGGTCACAAGATTAATATTTTCAACTTCTTAAAAATTTCCAACCAATCGTCTTTCTAATTTCTGGGAATTTAAAAACTGTCAAAGTTGTTATATTAATAATTTCTGCTGAGTTAAAAACTGTCACAGTTGTCAACTCATAACTGGATGGACTTAAAAACTGTCAAATTAATTTTAGGCTGATTGAAAAACCGTCGAATTATGAATCATGATTTGAGAATGCTCTCAAATTAAAAAAAAATCTGATGTGGCCAGCACATTACTTTCCGTCAGTTCTATGTATTTTGTACAAATCCCATACCAAAAGTTCCATGGAAAAGATTCTATATATCTAGTAAAATTGTAACACGACCATATTATATTATTCTCTTCAAATTCCATATCGAAAGTTCCTTGGAAAAGATTCTATAAATCCAATAAAATTATAACACGAATATACACTATGTAAATTGCACTTGACACTAACATCTGTCAATTAGAATTATTTGAATATATATCAACTGTTTTCATGATTACAGCAAAGTTGGCTGATTTATGAAAGTTAATCTCTTTATAATTCTTTAACTCTATATCTATTGAATATGAAGGAAAATGTATAATCAAACCGTATAGACAATAAGATATGCTTTCATATTGATAATCACATAAAATCACACAAACGCACACACACACACACACACATACACATACATATACACATACACACACACACACACACACACACACACACACACAAACACACACACACAAGAGAGAGAGAGAAATAGATACAGACATCATCGTAAACCTAATAAAATCGTATTCTAAGGACCCTAAAACGTGCTTATTCGTTAAAAGCTCACCACTGAATTTTTTGCCCTTCTAAAGGTGACGGAAGGTAAAAATTTATGCATATGTTTCACAATTTAATTTTGAAGTTCATACAGATTTCTCTCCAAAATGGGGAAAAATGACAACAAGTGATATAATTTTTTTATTACTATGAAAATACTCCATAAACTTTTAAAAAATGTGAAGCCTGCTCATTCCAGTGGTACCCATATAAATTTATCTGTTAAGCTCCAATACCGAAATTTATTATACATTCAATACGGGAATATATGGATTTATCTAAACTTACAAAGACTAAAAATTGTATGAATTTTTTAAACAAACTTATGTACCTATCCTAACCTAACGCACAAAAGTCACTTCTGAGCATTTTCAGTTTTAGAGTCCTACTCATTATCTTTCACTAATCTGAAAACGTAGAACAAGATTGGGTATTATTAAAACACAAAACTTACTAAATTATATGTACATGCAGATGCACTTTTATTTTGTACTCTTTTTCGGTGCTAACTATTGTTGCTTCTTCATTGGGTCGAATATAATATGTACACGTGTATATGTACCTGGTCTTTAGATATGATTCACATTTTTTATTGTTTTTAATTGTTATTCATAATGTTAACTCGCATTTGTCATTTGTATGAACATTATTATTAAAATGGAAAAACTATTAAATATTTTCAGTATGATTTACATATTTGAAAACTACGAATAGCTACTGTAATCTCTTTACTCATTATTTTATTTCCTACACCTGTTAAAACTTTCAAATATTTGTATAATGTATATAATCATAAAAACGACAATTAATTATAAAATAATAACAATTCTTTTATTATAACTAAAGGACTAAAGCTCAGTAATTCTCAGTAACAAAGTAACTTGACAGTTATTGTTTTTTGTACTTTACAACCTCCAAACAAATTAATTTTTGGGGATCGATTTGCAAAACGATGAATCTAGATGATGAAAAGAACATGAAAAACGATTTAGAAGATAAACAATACAAAATAAAAATTCCTTGCGTCAAAATGTATTTTAATGAAAAAACCGTTGCTATGCAGTAACGGTAGCTATATTGTAAAGTAACCCATTACTGTACGATTTTAAGTATATTAAAATAGTACATTACTGTACAAAATACGAAAAACATCATTTACCGGGCTGAAATCCCTCCAGTAAACAAAAAAATGTGACACAGAGTGAAACAAAATAATGTTACTGGAAATATATTATCTCTTGCAAAAAACAAATGGTAATTATATTGGCCACATCAAATTTCGTTTCATTTTTTGACATTTCAACAATTATTTTTAACTTCAAAACAATCTGATACATCCGATACGTAGCAATAACAAAATTGAATAATTCCTGATGAATTATTAGCAATTATGTGCGTTACCTTGGCAACGAATAAATTGAACATCCGCTGATCTCAATAAAATAGCAACAATTATCTCCGAATTCGCATGACACGAATCAAATTAATATCTCATTTTGCTTCACGAATGCTCTTTTGCAAAAAATTATGACAGATGTCAGACTGCAATGATTACAGATCGTACTTGGAAGTATTTTTTGCGATACGTGGAAATAAAATTAATCACCGGGCAACTGATTCCATTTTAAATCTAATGGTAATTGTTTTAAAACATTATGGTTTGCCTTGAAATATTTTTATTTAAGAATTCTTTGGATATAGGAATTTTTATGAAAATTTGTCAATACAATTAATCATTGAACAGATATTTTATACGGTCGAAGAAATAATTTAAGACGTAAAATAAATAAATTCACAAGTTGTCAAAAGTTGATGGTATGTATATGTTGAAAATTAACATTGGCAAGTCTCTGTTTCTCAACCGTCAACAGTTAATTTATAACACAATCTCAACCTAACGCTTTTGATAATGATTTAAATTATATCGAAACATTGAGTAACTGAGCATTTATTAAGTAAATAAGCACGTTTTAAGGTCACTAGAACCATATTTTAATGAATTTGAAGAATTTCGAACATTAAGAAGAGTAAGAGGAAACTTGTTTATAGAATGAATTAAAAAATATAAAAATATATGAATAATATATGTAATAAGAATTTTTCTGTGTACCAGAAATGTTAAATACAATATGTACTTATACAGGGTGTCTCAATAAGCTTGCGCACTATTGGTAACTTTTTTATTTGAAGAGATACGAGGTTGGTTAAATTAGCAAAATTGTGCCATTTTATATTAGAAAATTGCTCATGTGGACAAAATAAAAATTGTATCAGCGATTCCCAAAATTTGGGACAGAATATATATTTTTTAAATGGAACTATGTATTTTTTATTATCTTCTTAGAAAGAGTATTTTTTTCTCTTTCCAATAAGGTAATGTTGTTTATGTACATTTTTTTCAAATAAACGAGTTATTTACGTTTAAAGATTTTATTAGTTTAGGTCAAATAAACTATGGAAATAATTGTCTTTTATAAAATTATTATTTTATTAATTTATTTTACAGTAATAACGAAACAAAGAAAATATTCAAATTGAAAGCCATTATTTCTTTCGCACATTTAAACTCTTGGAAAGAGCCGACCGTTCTATGTAACTGGTGTCTAGATATAATTTTCCATATAGCACGATCATATCTAACTTTTCTTCATTTGTAAAGTTATTAAACATTATTAAACACAGAGAACTTTACGGGAGATATTTTTAAACGTCAAACAAACAAAGAATCAATTGTTTCCATGGCTTACTTGACTAAAAAACTAATAAAATAGTTTACAAAATTTTAATTTTTAACCGTAAATAACTCGTTTATTTGAAAAAATTGTACATAAACTACATTACCTTATTGGAAAGAGAAAAAATACTCTTTCTAATAAGTAATAAATAATATGTGGTTCCATTTAAAAAATATATATATATTGTCCCAAATTTTGAGAACCGCTGACACCAATTTTATTTTGTCTACATGACCAATTTTCTAATATAAAATGGCACAATTTTGCTCATTTAACCAACCTCGTACGTCTTCAAATAAAAAAGTTACCAATAGTGAACAAGCTTATTGAGACACCCTGTATAGCCTAATATAGAAATGGCTTAATGTCTTATACTGGCCACAATAGATTTTTTTTTAATTTCCTGGGTCCATAAACCGACATCAACCTCCAAATTACATAATATTTTACTAAATTATTATAATCAACATGTCTTTTGAATATTTATTTACTTTATTTAAAGCATAACATTTATAAATAGCACAATAATTTATTTCAAAAGAATTACCTTAAAATTCAAAATAATCATTTACATTTACATATTACATTTTCAGCCTTATACTAATTTTAAACATAAGAGTATTATAATAATGAGCTACTTAAATAAATGACAAAAACGTCATCTCGGAAATATTATTATTATAAAAATTACTCTATACGTACGTAATAGATTGTGGAGAAAAATCCAAATTCGAATCCTAAATTTTTTGTGGAACATATTTCATAACGCATTAATTATATTAATGTCAAACCGGCATGTTATTATTTTTATGTCTTACTAGTATGTTATTGTTTTATAACAACCTCAACATTAGGTCCGTTATTGAGTAAATAATACCCTAGGGCGTATTAAGTTGCTATGGTAATGTTGACAACAAACTGAGGTTAATAATACTGATACTAACATAAAGTGCAGTTAAGGTTAAGAAGCATTGTGAATTGTAGTCGTTTATAATCATATTTGTTTTATCACAAATACAAACCAGCATACTTCTTATTCTTAGCAATAACATTGCTCGTCCATATTGACAGAAAAATACCACAATAAATATATTTTTTGTTTGAAAAACTGCTTTGTTTACAGAAACAAAATATTACCTAGAAACCGCATTCACAGGCTACTTTGTAAGTTGTATTAAAATTTTGTGATTTATTATTTTTGTTTGATAAATTCTAGTCAGACAAAATGTTTATTAAGAATTTCTAGTAAGACATAAAACGTTGAAGGCACCACGGGTGTTAAACGACAATAATGCCTTCGGTTAACGTACTCGCCTCGGGCCAGAGGCCCTCGACAGTACACTGTTGACCTCAGGCATTATTGTCCTTATAACAACCCTTGGTACCTTAATTACTATTATAATAACCCTGCTTTTAGGGTAATTTATAACAAATAATGCCCAAGGACATTATGAGTTATTACTATGGTAATTTTGCCAACAAATTGATCCGTAATCCGTAGAATACATATTAAAAAAAAATAGTAAGACACTAAACGTTGAAGGTACCACGGGAGTTAAACGGACAATAATGCCTTCGGTCAACGTACATTCCTCGGGCCAGGAACCCTCTGAAAGAACACTATTGACCTCAGGCATTATTGTCCCTTGGTACTTTAATTACTATAATTGTAACTAGACGCAGAGTTATATAAGGAGTTACTTTTATAAGCGTGAAAATTTAATTCATTCTTCAGTTTTAAGTATAGATGATATATCCAATTTTATTGAATTTTCATTGTGGGTGGGCAGAGAAGGTACTATAATTAGAAACATAAAGATATTTCTAGCTTTACTAGCTTACCTAATTAATTAAAACAATAAGTAATAAAATAGTTTTAAATATTTCTTCTCAGAAAAAAACATAAAAATAAGCGGTAGTTTATAGTTAGAATAGAATATATAATTAAGTTTATTTTTAATACTTAGCACCTTGTTAATGTGAGAATCGTAATTCATTTTTACGATTTGCTATGTTGGTAAGTAATGATATTCTTCTTAACTTAAATATTTAATTTGTTAAAAAGTAATTGTAGTAAATGAATATTTATTTATTAAAAATTTCGTTATGGTCAGTGGCACTAAAAATGTTCGCTTCAAGAATCATGCGAATTTGGAAAAAAAATCTTTCTCTAACACTGTTATGGAAGTCACAAATTCTGTATCTGAAAATTGTTACGGAATAAGAACATTTTGTTATACTGTAACGAAATATTATACTGTAACAGGCAATCAAAGCCCACTAGTTTTTCAATTCACCCATTTAAAATACATGGTAAACACAATTGTTTTCAAAATCAAGCCGGTTTTGCTTGGCACAGTGTTTTTTTTTTTTTTTATTTAGCAACTGTCAAATTCTAGTAGATTTCTAAAAACATGTGAATGTATGTAAATTAAAAAATTAAAGATATATCATGTTCCGCTGTTTTTTAAATTAATTAATAGTTCTGAAAATAGTTATCATTGTTTATTTCTATTTCTATTGTTTTCCAATTGCCATTCAAATTTTTATTATAATTAATAAATACGTATGTGTAGCTATGTCTTTGTTTTCGGAAATTTATTTCATGTCAATACAGAAAATGACAATACAATCATTAATAGTTTTTTTTAGTATGACATTGAGAAGTTTTTTGTGAACTTAAAATTACATATTTCTTGATACTAACCTAGGAATATATTTAATTATATTATACAGAGGACACATTTTTAATTATAATCAAATTTTGTAAACTACACGACCTAATTTACCTCATTATACACATATTGCCATTCAAAAAAATAAATTCAAAATAATTACAAACATGCGGATAATGTTTTTTATATTCTATTGTGGAATTCTATGAGTTTTTTTTTTCAAATATTGTCGGAAATAAATACATATAATAACGTCTAAAAACTATTATATCATGCTTGGAATAGCAAAATACAAACTTTTTCATTTTATTACATAAGTAAATAAATATGATATTTATGTATCAAGGCAATAAAGTTCTATTTTTTATCACGAATGTGGAATTTATTTGTTGAGGCTCTCAAAGCCGAGGAAAATAAACTAAATGGCTGGTAGTGCGAGCTCGGTTTTAACTAAAACGCTGTTTTAAGAAATGTCAAATTCAAATTTCAATATATAATTTTAACCTTATGTTTAAAGA
Source organism: Ophonus ardosiacus (assembly GCA_943142095.1). Classification (NCBI taxonomy): domain Eukaryota; kingdom Metazoa; phylum Arthropoda; class Insecta; order Coleoptera; family Carabidae; genus Ophonus; species Ophonus ardosiacus. The sequence goes on from OW964835.1 coordinate 6,878,364, forward strand.
ACGATTTTAAAAAAATATTTGTTTGAATACAATCTATGTTCTGGTTAAAAATCATATTTTGATAAATTTGATATTATTTATTTTTATTATTAAATAATGAAATTTGACATTTCTTAAAACAGCGTTTTAGTTAAAACCGAGCTCGCACTACCAGCCTATGAGTGTTAAAAAGGAACTTCAGTGCCGAGGTGCATATTAAATTTAATTTGAAATCGAAAAATTGTGAAAATGAGATAAATATTTATTTTATAAATCACGTTCAAATATAATTTGTCAGTCTGACATTCACGGTTACTAACCTCGGTACCTCGGACATTGAAGTTATCGTAAAGAACACTCAAAATTATATGTTTTATCTCAAACTTATTCATCATATTATTTAATTCGCGTTCTTCTTGCTCATATTTTTGTCATTTTACGTACAAATTTACTAATGTACATCGTACACCTGCCCAAATTATCTTACATGTACAGCAACTATCACAAAGTTGGAAAAACTGTAATTGCATAAAATCGTCGTATAATGGATTATTTTAGTGCCGATCTCTGAGCAGTTAATAATGTTTTTTGAGTACTTAGTGACGATTTCAAATAAATAAATATATCATCATGACGTATATTACCAATTTCTGAGTGTGCCAATCTGCTTTGTACACATATGTCAGTAATGAAGAAATATTTGTACCATGCTAGATCAATTTTGTGCCATTTAAAATTCGAATTATTTGGATCGAACCCGGGACCCCAGATTAGCGCCCAGACACTCAGCCATACGGTCAAGAGCCCCCCCCCCCCCCACCCCTATTACATAAGTATAGTATGTTTATACTCTATACTCGTATATTGTAAAATAAACGGAAATCAATTATTAAACAGTTTTGTAAATAGTATTATTACTTGTAAGTAAAGAAAAACATCTTTTAATAAGAACTGTGTACAATTGTTAACTAAAAATTTCATTACCATGTTTTTTTTTTGTTCTCTTATTCAAATAGCATAAAAATGTCAATCATGCAAGTCACACTGTATAAGTTTTATTAATTGTTGACTATAAACATAAGAAGTGTGACAAAAAAGATAGGTATTTGTAAATAATGAAATTGATATTTAGTATTGAACAAAAACTATGATTGTATGTTTATTATAAAATTATATTACAACTACATATGTATTCTGATACGATTATTGAAAAAAATAAAGTTATTTTGAGTAATTTCAATGGTAGAGTAAAACAGATTTCACATTACCAAAATAATTTTTCGAGACAAATTTAATTGTAATCACAAATTTCAAACTTTATATTTATAAATTACAGATCGATTACAACTTACATTTAAAAAATGTCGCATATCTTTTTAAATATTATAATAAATGTAGAGAATCCTTGACAACATTTTTATACGACTTTTTATATATAAATTTTAGTTTTTCATGAAAATTCTGTTTAAATATGTGTAAGTACATGTAGGCCATGGAAACATCGCATTTAATAATGCCCGAGATTTCATTAAAATAAATCGAAGTAGGTACGGTCGGTGACATGAAAGAAAACCGATCTGAGGAATGTTAAGGGTTAGCAGGATTTCTGTCAAACGGCACTATGATTAAAAATATTTTACTTTGACTTGTTAGACGTAATACGTGAACCGCTGTAAACCATATGCTTTTTGTTAGCGAGGGAAATAAAACAAAAATGATAAACAGTTGTATTGTTTGAGATAACATCTCTCATAATGTTTTAATAAATTTTTTTCTTGTATCTACATTAAATATCTCTATGATTTTCATATCAAAATAAAAAGAAAATAATAATATTTACAATTAAATATCAATTAATAAACTTTTATTTATCAAACTCAAACAGTATGTATGTTTGAATTATATGTTTTGTTTTCCATGCCACTCTGCAAACATCATAAAGACGGAAATTTTATTTTACGTTTATCTCGTACTATATCAATAAATTTAGCCCCTTTTGAGATTTGGTATAGTTTTTAATTCTGAACATTTTACCTCCTTGGTAAGGAAGGTAGGAATCGTGCTAAAAATCGCATGTTGAGATTTTGGTAAATGACTACGTTCTATAGTCCCTAGAATAAGATTATCGACATGGTCATGAACTGTCACATCTACAAAATAAATACTATATTTCCGTCACTGTCCATTTCTATTTGAATTATTTTATAATACTAACCTTATTTATACTTATGTATGCCATATAAAAGCAATAAATAAAAGTGAGTCGAATTTCAAAGAAATATACCGAATTCTTCTGATTGATTAGAAGTGCTACCTTCGACAGATTCACAGATTTTGTGTTTGTGTTAACGGTCACGTTCGTCATTGCGTTGCGTTTAACATTACTTTATTATAAATAAGGCACAATATTGTTTCAAACACGATACAAATATTTTTCAAATAATAACTTTGACAGTATGAACATACAAATTATCAATGTTGCCAACTATAGCAACAATTCAACGAATAATATGACGTTGATGTACATTATTTATATATTATTCATGTCATATGATAAGTAATGAACTCTACTATTCATCTTAATAATAATTATATAAGGCCATACACTTTTTGACGGTTAAAATTTAAAGTTTTATTTCATTTTTCACTTTTTAATGATTTTAATGTATTAAGGTTTTTACACTAAGTGATGACGTGTATTGGCTGGTTGATTGATTTGGGTATATAAAACAATCTATCTCTAAATCCCGCAGTCTATGTTTTAAAGATAAACACAATTAAAATAAACAGTTACCCAGTTCAGATTTCAAATGTATATAACTGCCAGATAAATGTCATTGTCAAAGAACCTATCATTTCAAAGTATTAATGGTAATGTTAATATTTTTAAAAGGAAAATTGTATAGTTGTATTATACGAATGTAAAGGAGCATAATATAGTTTTTAGCATCAATAAATATGTAGGTATGTATTTAAATTAATAAAAGTTATAAACAAAATAATAACACTCGGTTTAGTTCCACAAGAGAAGTATATTTTTACTTTATTGTGCCAGTTGCGGTATTATCAGATGTACTGGCGGGAGGTATAGTGCTAGCCACAACAGATTTTTTGTATTTACAGTTTTGTTCCAAAATTAATAGGTCAGAAATTACAGATATATGAAAATTTTATCATTTATTGATTTATTCCATAAAAAAGTACCCAGTTCACAATATGAATATGAGATAAAGCAATGTCAGTGCCATATTTCCATTTAATTAACAATAAAAATAGATGTAACATTCATAAAATATCTATTTTAAGATCAATTACTGTGGTATTTGCTGCCGTTTATATTTATGCATAAATTAAAAATTATTTCTAACACAAAACAATCACATTTTAAAATAAATTACCATTAACGTCATCTCTCATAATAAGAACAGGAAAATATTGAAAAACAACGAAATATTTAAAAGTAATTTACTGGATTAGTAGATAATCTTAATTTGTAAAATAATTATCATGGTGTGTCCTTGAATTTCTAATCTAGCGTGTTTAGAAACGAATTTGTATAGCTTTTATTTAATTTTCACCGAATAAGTGAATAATAATCATGATTGTGATTATTTTATTACACTTCATTACTGTATGGAAAATCCAAATAAGAACAAATTTCCTCTAAGAATTTTATATGAAATTGAGTAATTGGTGTTAAATTGATTCTTGTCATTGAGTATGAAAAAAAATTATTTTTTGTTCTTATATTACACATATGTAATACATATTAAAATAACTTTGGATAGACGACATATTTTTGAAATAATATACGAGGTCTCGATTGAATTATTAAAAGCTCCCATTCTTCTTTTGGAATACTTCCAATAGCTATTTGAGTATAGAGAGCGCAAAATAGGATATTGTCGATATTTTTTCTACAGTTGCAACAATGGGGTTCTCCACCATAACAAAAAATAATAAAATGTACACTTTGTACTTTCAGTACTACTCAATAAATAACGATGTGTGATGAGTGTGTGTATATGTGTGTATGGATTTTGTCCATACTCTAACTCAAATACTATCATTCAGAAAATTCTGAAACCTTGTATTTCGACCCTATTCTAATAGGATTAGATTTTGGTGTAAATCGGATAACCGGAAATGGCACTTTACCTGCAGCTCATATTGGTTTTCTTCAAAATATACAATTAAATGTCATTATAAAAATTAAAGATTAATACTTTTTCTATATATTGTACAGATAAATTTAAAAACATTTTATTTATAATTCCCGAAGCCTAAGATAAACACAGTTCATATTTCAAATGAATGTAAATGACAGGTAAATATCACTGTCAAAAAATTAATCACTTCCAATTAATAATAGTGACATTTTAAAAAGAAAATAGTGAATAAAGCAATAGTTATATGCAATGGAACATAATATAGTTTGCAGCAGTAAATTAAATACCGGGAGGTTTTGTGTTGGCCACATCACATTTTTTTACTTTCGTTTTCGTTTTTGTAAATGAATGCCTTATTTTATTTTTGACAATTAAAAACTAAGTTATTTTCACTTACAACGATACTGTATGTGCAAACAAGAGATTAACTAAGTTCTAACTAACTTAATTTTTCCAATTTAATTTCATATGAAAAATCAAATAAATAACTGCTTAAAATGATGGTGCAAACATGATCTTCGTATACCTGAGCAATGGCCACGTAAAAAAAATTATAACCAAAGAATTGCAAAAATTTGGTGATAAAGAATTCTTTCTTTAAAAAATCCCATTAGCATTAATACATTTTTAAGTGCCTCGGACCTCGGACTCAAGAACCACCGAAAAAATTCGGTGTTGTTGCGCGAACCAACTTAATGAATGGGTTAAATCTATATATTGTCATCATTCCTTAAAAAAATCTATTGTAATAAATAACGCCTAAAAAGAACATAAATTTTAAATGGTTCCTTTTACGGTATAACGTTCCCAATTTTTTTATATTGATTTTAAATATTTTAAAACATATTTTTATAACAATCCTTGACATAAAATATAAAATTTGCAATAATATTTAGAACAAAAGCATAAAATTTTATATTTTACTGCATACCTTGAAAATTAGTTATTACTGTTTGGTTGTAGGAGATAGGTATATCATATTTTATGATTATTGTACATACACATTTACGATGATTGTTTTTCTCATTATCTAATAACCAAATTATATTTAAAGATTTAAATGTAGTCTGTTTTCAAATAAATCCAGAATTTTCTGCTAAGATCAATGTAACATACAAACTAATATTGAATTAGTTTCGTGATTAGTTTCTGAAAATGTTACTCCCAATGTAGTCAATGTAAACAATACAATTCTTATAATAATTGATAATCGAATCCGTTATTATATTGTTAAAATGGTTTCATTATTTTCAAAACTATTGGTCAAATGCACCAACGTTAGTTGAATTTGAAGTATTCCCCAAACTAACAACATTTTATTGAATCGAAATAAAACAAACATTGTTTTAATCCTATAATTTTAATAATTATTGCATTTATGATATTAAAACAAATTAATATAGATAAATTATTTATCGTTGGAAATTCTCTTTTCAATGGTATAAATTTAAAATTTGCACTATTGCATTTATATCAGTATAAAAATTATATCTTAGCATCACTCGAAATATATTAATGATAAAAAATAATTAAATACGTACCTCCATTCGAAAGATCTTAAAAAATAAAAAATCTGATGTGGCCAACACGTAACCTCCCGCTAATTCCTTTTTTAAATAACAATGAGCTTTAAATAAAGTATCACTTCCGGTTGATCGTGTATAAACAAAATCTAATTTGTTATTCCAATAAATAGAAAAGTCTGTAATATGAAATTGTATAATCAAACCGTACAGGGAATATTGATAATCACATAAAATGTCAAAAAATCTGTTGTGGCCAGCGCAAGTTCTTCCGTTAATTCGATGTATTTTGTACAAATTCCATACCAAAAGATCCTTTGAAATGATTCTATAAATCCAATAAAATAATAACATGGACATACACTATGGAAATTGCACTTGACACTTCTTTCTTCTTCAGCTTTTCCCTATTTTATTAGGGGTCACTGCTTCTTACTCTTCTCTTCTCTTTTGGAAGATAGCTGTTTCCATAATAAATAGCAAAGCTGACTGATTTTTGAGAGTTAATCTCTTTATAACTCTTTAACTCTATATCTGTTGAATATGAAGGAAAATGTATAATCAAACCGTATAGAGAAGAGCGTTTTCTTTAATGTTTATAATAAAATAAAATGTCAAAAAACAATATTTAACTGCGTTTTTTAAGAAAAACTGTTAAAAACTTCAAATAAGGGTACTTCCGGTGAATCAATTATAACCAAAATCTAATCAGGTCTTCATATGGATGGAAAGAAGTGGAATACGAAAGAATTATAATTTTTAGAATTGTAATGTTGGAGTTTTCGTCGGAGAAAAATTTGTCACACACGGACACACACACACACACACACACACACACACACACACACACACATACATACAGACATCACCTTAAAAATAGTAAATTCGTATAGTAGGGACCACAAAACGTGCTTATTCATTAAAAACTCACCATCGAATTTTTTGACCAAAGACAATACCTTCCTTACCTAAAAGTGACGGAGGGTAAAAATGATATTTAACTGTGCTTTTTCAACAAAAACTGTTACGAACTTCAAATAAAAGAACTTCCGGTTGATCAATTATAACCAAAATCTAATCAACTTTTCATATGGATGTAAAGAAAAGGAATACGAAAGAATTATAATTTTTAGAATTGTAATGTTGGAGTTATTGACGGAGAACTTTTTGTCACACACACACACAGACATCATTGTAAAATTAGTAAAATCGTATCCTAGGGACCCTAAAACGTGCTTATTCATTAAAAACTCTACCGAATTTTTTGACCAAAGACAATACCTTCGTTACCCAAAGGTGACAGAAGGTAAAAAGAACAGCTTGAATACACTTTGCAGTATGCGGTATTCACAGACACAATGGAATTTTATATTTACTACTTTACTTACGTACATATTTAAGCATGTCATCACGTAAAAATCAGTTAGCAAATATATTTGCCATACATATTAAAGGATGAAACGATGAAAGCAACCTACTTACAATATTTGTGAATTTTTGAATGGAAAATTGACATTGACACTACGAGTACAATTACAAACATTCATGTCAAATACTCATTTGCATCATATTCCTTATTGATTGTGTGTGTGTGTGTGTGTATGTGACAAAATTTCTCCGACGATAACTCCAATAATAAAAGTCTAAAAAATATAATTCTTTCGTATTTTTCTTCTTTACATCCATATGAAGGGCTGATTAGATTTTGGTTATAATTGATCGGACGGAAGTTCAATTATTTGAAGTTCTTAAGAGTTTTTCTTGAAAAAAACGCAGTTAAATATCTTTTTTGACATTGTAAGTGATTATCAATATGAAAGAATATCTTATTGTCTATACGGTTTGATTATATATTTTCCTTTATATTCAGAAGATATAGAGTTAAAGAATTATTTAGAGATTAACTTTCATAAATCAGTTAGCTTTGCTATAATGATGGAAACAGCTGATATAATCAAATAATTCTAATTGACAGATGTCAGTGTCAAGTGCAATTTACATGCTGTATGTTCGTGTTACAATTTTACTGGATATATACAGAATGGTTGATTTTTCACTGTCCAGCTTATATCTTCTGAAATATTAAAGATACAAGAAAAAGTTAAATACAAAAGTTGTTTAATACAATCTTATCTATAATTTAGAATAAACAATTTTTTTCTAAAGCCTACCAATTTTCCAGAAAAATATTTAACTTTGATTTTTTAAATGGAACACCCTGTATATTTTTACGGAATAAAATTCTAAATAAATTTCTCTTTACAATGATGTATAACAAGTACGGGTGTACCTTTAAATTATGTCTAATAAAGCAAATAGAAATACGATAAAAGTAGGCTGTGATATTATTCTATTGTTTATACCAGTAACATCTGTCATAAATAAAAGTATTAATAATTTTGTAAATCATCAAAGCTAGTAATTCTATTACTTGCTTTATTAGACATAATTTTATTCAAAGGAAAACCCCTACGTAGCCAATGTTCATGTGTGATAGAAGTTACAGGTATAAACAATAGAATATCATAGCCTACTTTTATCATATTTCTATTTGATTTATAGGACATAATTTAAAGGTAAATTCTTACTTGTTACACATCATTATAAAGAGAAATTTATTAAGAATCTTATTCTGTCAAAATATACAGGCCGTTCCATTTAAAAAATTAAAGTTAAACATTTTTCCAAAAAATTGGTAGGCCTTGGAAAAAATTGTTTATGCCAAATTATAGATCAGGTTGTATTAAACAACTTTTGTATTTAACTTTTTTTTGTATCTTTAATATTTCAGAAGATATAAGCTGGACAATGAAAAATCAACCACCCTGTATAGAAACTTTTCAAAAGAACTTTTGTTATAGAATTTGTAGAAAATAATATATGTTCGTGTGTGTTACAATTTTAATGTATATGTAGAATCTTTTCAAGGGAACTTTTGCTATGGGATTTGTACAAAATATATAGAATAGACGGAAGGTAATGTGCTGGCCACATCAAATTTTTTATTTCAAGCTTGTGTCTGTCTATGTGTAGTTATACATTTGGCACATTCCTCCTGACACAACCTGTATAAGTAGGGAGTATCAGAGGGGGTGAGGAAAAGAGGATAATGCCCCGGGTCGCCGGGTCTCACGGAGTTAGGGGCCCCAATTTTAAACTCGCACTGTTAGGAAAAATAAATAATTTGCAAGCCAGCGCCTCAAAATTATTGGTTACCACAAGCATTTTTTCTGAAAAGCCCTGCATATAAGTAATTCTTTTATTAAACAATTATATTCTCAATAATATTATTCAATGAGTCCGCGACACGAAAGATGAACTGTGGAAAAAATGTTAGCACAAATCATTGTCTAGCGCTCCATTTAAATCCACACGAAATACAATTAATTTACTTTTCGCTTTCGCATACCTAATATAACATATAACAGTTGCCCAAATAAGTTTTAAAGCTAAGCAGCCTGTCATATTGGCAGTTGATTTGTGCAATTGCTGTTCGTATCAGTTCCTATCTTGTTTACACTCGGATCATAAGCGTACGTGTTAGAAGCACAAAGTTACTGTAATAATTATTATTTGATGGCGATGGAATATCACGATATGAGCATTTCTTTCCCGTATCCCTCAGGTCAAGATTCGTGTCTAGCGCTAAGGTATGCTCTCACTCATAAGAATGAAGTTCGCATCTCTAGTTGGAAGGCGAAAGGCGAGTAATGTACATCATTCGAATGAGTAATAGCAATTACAAGTGAATATCCACAACTGTCACATAATAACATATTAGTGACATATTTGTATTGAAAAATAAGGAGAAATAGACATAATATCTAGTTCTAGTTATCGTTGTTAAGCAGCCTTTTGTTGTAACAAAATTATAAAGTAATTTTGTATACCGTGAGTATTTTTTAACGTGAAACATTGGGTTTGTCATATCCATGGTTACGACTTGATATTTGATTGACAGCAATGTATTTGCCCGTTCCATTTAAAATGAAACATAGGGAACGAATCTGACAGAAGTATTATATTTAAATATTGTAAGCAACTTAATGGAGTCAGAAAACCACTGGAGAGCACTAAACATTTTTCGGGCACAAGGTGCACTCATTATTTTTTCTACATCTAAATTTAATTTTTAGGAAACAGATATAATTATTTAAACAAAATATATTTGTCTGTTTCATTTAAAATGACACATGGGGAATGAATTTGACAGAAGTATTATATTTAAATATTGTAAGAAATTTAGCCGAGTCAGAAAACCACTCGGGCACAAGGTGCACACTATATTTTTTCTACAACTAATTTTAATTTAGAATGCAGGTATAATTATTTAAACAAAATTAACCTCTATTGACGTCTTATCAAATGCCAAAATCGTTCCCTATGTTTCATTTTAAATGGTACGGACAAATACATTGCTGTCAATCAAATGACAAGTCGTAACCATGGATATGACAAACCCAATGTTTCACGTTAAAAATACTCACGGTATTGCAGAAAATTTTAATACTGATTATTTAACTTTACATAGTTTAAGTTTAAGAAGAAAATAAAAGTATGAAAATGACAAAACTAGTGTAACACATCAAATTTTTATTATGTAATTAATAAAAAATGTTATATATATATATATATATATATATATATATATATACATTAACAAAATCAAAATAACGATTAATGGAAAATTTTCTTTATCCATTAGCGATTACATGTACAGGATGGATAAGCATTTAACATGGGAAATCAGTGTTTCCTTGTGCAAAACTTCTCATTTAATTTAAGACAAAAATGTTTCAAATAAAATGTAGAAAATTAAATTCTACACTTAAATCACTAATCACGTTTTATTTTGCATGTTTAGTAACCTGTAAAAGCTAATTTGAAATTTTAGAAATATTGTTCATTTGTAGCGATAGCCATGAAATTTAAACAAAATTACAAAGAAATGCATATCGTTTGAACTGTCACAAATTCGATTTTCAAATAAAAATTATTCTACACCTAAATAACTAAAAGCATTTTTTTATAATCTACTTCTAAATCAAAATCACTGCACAAATATTATTTATTTTTATTTTGTAACCTGCAAAATCAAAATTCTGACAATTCAAACGATATGCATTTCTTTAAAATTTTGTTTAAAGTCCATAACTACAAATAAACTATATCCATAAAATTTAAAATTAGATTTTACAGCTTGTTAAATATACAAAATGATAAAAACTGTACATAGGCATTTAATATGGAATAAGTTTTTCCTTGCGCAATATTTCTCAAATTGTTTAGAAACAAATACTTCAAATAAAAGTCGTAATTGTAAAGCATAAAATTCTGCATATAAATCATAAAATATATTTAACATAACACTGCAACGTAAATTTCATAAACATTTTTAAGTTTAAAAATAGTTCTTATTACATTTATTTATTAACAATTTTATAAAAAAATTAAAAGTTGAAAAAATATTCACAAAACGAATGTTCATATTTTTTGCAATACTAAATTTGTTTTATGCATTTTATGTAATACATATATAACAAAAATAAAATATTTATTATTCAAAATATGTCATCGTCACCGAAATCTGTATACATTTGATTAGCACACCCAGCAATTGGTAATTTGCAGTAATGATATATTTATTTATTAAAATAATAAAAAAATGCTTGTAGAATTACTTACATATGTATGTACGTACAAGTTAACTATGTATTAAGGCCCGGTAGCCGGTATATTCACCTCTAGTTAAATTGTCTGCTAACTTAACTGTCAGTTAAAACAAAATGTGTAATTTTAACAACAAGCTTTAGTATTGATGCTATAATTTTCGTTTAACTGTTAGTTAAGTTAGGCAGTTCAACCTGAGATAAAAGTACCAGGTCTTGAAATCATTTATTTGAAAAAAAAAAAAATATATAAATATATTATTTAACGTCATAATATTACGTTAATAAAATAAAATAATTAAATATATCTTACCTTTAAATCACAAAAACTATTTCTTTTCAAGTTCAAGCATCCGTAGCACAACTGTCACTTATCAAAACAAGCGCACTCTTTTCACAGCCTACTGAAATTCACTCGCGGATGTTGAATTACAACTGAAACGAAAATGAACGAAAACTTGAGTTCGGTCTCACCTTCCCTACTTATTACGATTACCGAACAAGTCCATCTATACGCGTATATACCCAATATACACCTGCAGAAACCAAAACATATTAGCCAAACGTGAGCCATGTGACAATTGTTTATATTTGGTTGTGTTTTGTTTCCTTTTGCGTTTATGTTTAAACAAATGTTTTGTGTTATGTTAATTTTATTTTTGTTGACTCTAAATAATTTGTTTAAATTTTCAGGAGTTGTTTGTTGTATTATAAGTTATAAATGACATTTGAAAATTATGATTTAATTTGTTTAATTTATTTTTTCAAAACTTAAGACAAAGTTCAGTTGTAGATGTTCTAGAAATCTATAAATTACAAAAATTCTTCAGTCATTTTGTAGTTTATCAAAATAAATTAATTATAAAAAGTTAAAATACCGGATTTAAATATCTTTAATGTCCCATCAAAGAATGTCAGTATTCAAATCTTTAAACAAAAAGTTCTAATAAATTTATGCCAGATATCCTAAATAATTAAACAAAAAGATTTACGCAAAAAATAGTCATGAAAAACAACTTCCCACTCTTTGATGTCAAAGTATATACTATAGCTACTAACAAATAAAATATCTGAACTATATTCTTTCTTCTGTTTTCTTGGGAATATTTAAGCATGCTAATCATCAAATAATTAATAATCTTTTTCATAGATTACCCGCAGATCCAAAGAAAAAAAAATATGATTCTATATATTTTGTATAATCCCATACCAAAAGTTCCTTGGAAAACTGTAACCCAAACGTACACTATTTTCTACAAATTCCATACCGAAAGTTCCTCAGAAAAGATTCTATAAATCCAATAAAATGATAACACGAACATGCACTATGTAAATTGCACTTGACCCTGACATCTGTTAATTAGAATTATTTGAATATATCAGCTGTTTCCATGATCATAGCAAAGCTGGCTGATTTATGAAAGTTAATCTCTTTATAATTCTTTAGCTCATATCTATTGAATGTGAAGTAAAATGTATAATCTAACCGTATAGATATTCTTCCATATTAATAATCACGTAAAATGACAAAAAAGGTATTTAACTGCGTTTTTTCAAGAAAAATAAGGGAACTTCTGGTTGACCAATTATAACCAAAATCTAATCAGCTCTTCATATATGGATGTAAAGAAGAGGAATACGAAGGAATTATAATTTTTAGAATTGTAGTATTAGAGTTATCGTCGGAGAAATTTTTGTCGAATACACATATAAAACTAGTATAATGGGGAAGTTTAGCGATTTTTTTTATTTTATTATTCCATGGGAAATGACTTGAAAATGATGTAACATGTTTTTATTTTTTTCAAAAATGCCCAGATTTTCCGGAAAAGCCGATTTTAAGCTGTGATGACGTCGGTAGAGGCTTGGCGCAACGTATGTCGACTTATACACTGACGCACGCGGTTGCGGTTACCAGTCATTTGAGACTGAGGTGTTGTTATACCTCGTCCAGATTTCATTTGAACAAATGACTTTTAAATCCTCCGTGTTAATCCTAATCTTTGCTACTGTGAATATTTTTACGTTTCACGCAAATATAGTTTCTTCTCAAAGTACATTATATGTCTATGAAAGTTGAAAATTGCTTGTAACTATTTAAAAAGGGAAAAGTTTTATTGGGGTATAACTGTACCTCGTGCATATTTACATTTTGGCACTACCAGTTGCTCAATTCAGTAATGAGCGTTCATTGTTAAAGCAAGCATAACATCTTGGATAAGAATTTTACAGATCAACTATGGTTCTCTGGATGCATGAAACGTAAAAATATTCACAGTAGCAAAGATTAGGATTAACACAGAGGATTTAAAAGTCATTTGTTCAAATGAAATCTGGACGAGGTATACGACCTACGTCCAAGTGGTTCGATTTCACCGTTCTCAGGTCCGGATTAAGGTATTTTCGGGTCTGAGGCGCTAACAATTTTCGGGCCCCTAGACTAAAACATAAGACCCCAAAAATATAATTTATCCCTTAAATTAGACAGAAAAACAATTACAACAGAAATAAACTCATAAAGTAAATAAAATACAACTCTAAAAAAATAAAAACTCGAAAAAATGGTGCCGTAGCCGGGCCCTTAGTAGGCCCGGGCCCTGAGGCGCACGCCTCATCCGCCTCATGGTTAATCCGGCACTGACCGTTCTGTCTGAGTTTGCGCATAACTGTCTTGTCACGTACTTAGAGTTTACCTAAAAAATATTAATTATAAATAAATGGAGCAATAATTTTAATTTTTAATTTCAATTTCAGCAGTCATTTGTTTACTTATTTATTTATTTATTTATTTATTTATTTATTAATACGACTACCCAACAGGCTAAGCCCAAATTAAGGGTAGGAAAATAGTACATATTTCACAAATATTATTACATATTACATTTTGCATATAATTTTGAAAAATTTTGCGTTATATTTGTGAAAAAATAGTATGTTATGTAGAAGTTTTACGATGCTAAACTTCCCCATTGTATTCTAGGGACCCTAAAACGTGCTTATCTATTAAAAACTCGCCATCGAATTTTTTGACCAAAGACAATTACCCCTATTCTGTAACTCAATCGATAATAGTTATCGATCGATAATAATTTTTGACAAATAGAAATAAATGTATCATCTGTCAGTTTCATTTTTTATTCAGTGTCTACTAAAATTATTGGCTACAATTTATTATCGATCGATAAATGTTATCGATTGAATAGGGGTGAATATCTTCCTTACCTAAAGGTGACGGAAGGTAAAAATGAGTAAATTGTAAAAGAAAAAATTGGAGCCTAACTCAACAATATTCGTATAAGTCTGAACTATTTTATAAGCGGTAGTCGAACTCTAGAAAATTCTACTAAATTTTACAGCTATCACAATTAAATTCAACTCAAAATTAAGCTTGAATTATATAATCGGGTTTTAGTAGAGCGTTGCGAATACCATTCGTAACGTTTGTATTTATTTGCAAATATTTTAAATAAACATTGTATGACAAATATGGAAGATTTTTTTTTTTATAAAAAAATAGTTACTACATAAACCTATAAATCCATTTTTATTTCATAATTTACCACGTTTATTTCAGCTCCAATATGGCGGGCGAGATATACAGCCATTCATAGCCAAAAGCAAAACAATCACATTATCAATATAAACAAAAATAGGCGATAATTTATCTTATGTTAAGCTGGATGAACTTTGACGTCACATTCTGTTTCAGATCACATGACTTTTTCAAAATATTACACAAATTTTGGTATTAGGGCTGTTGCAAGAATTTTTATTTGAGTTCTAAGCACTAAATTTTAAAAGATATTGTTCCTTAAAGAGCCTCAAATTTGAAAATATCATATCCATTAGATATTTTACAATTATATATTGAAATTTGTCTAAAATATTGATATAGTCGCGTGATCTGAAACAGAATGTGGCGTCAGAGTACATACAGTTTAATACGTGACAAACTATCGCCTACTTTTATTTATATAAATAACGTAAACTATTTGCCCATTGGCTAAGAATGACGTGTTGTATATACTATGACGTCATCGGAGTGGGGGGTTGTTTTTTATGACATTTTCTGGCGCCAATCTTTTTATTTAATTATTTACGAAAATAAAAAATTATTATTATTTTTATTACTGTAATAAATATTGCATAAACTTCCATTTAAAATACTTTTTAAAAATGTGAAACTTATTTATTATAAATATCTAATGCATATTTCGTGATATTTTCAAATATGAGGCTATTGAAAGAACAATATTTTTTAAAATTTAATTCTTAGAAGGCATATAAAAATTCTTGAAACAGCGGTAATCTACACATCTATTATTTATTTAACGCCTATATGACGTGATAACTTGGCTGTCGCCCAGTTGTCCATCGCCCAGTTAGCCCTGTCCGGTATATGTATTAGGACTTATATTTTCTTAATGTGCGCAGAGAAAAAAATTTAAATTAACTAAAATCAATTTGTTGACAAAGTAATAAATAGTTTTACTGAAGATAAAAGAAAATTAGTTTTGTTTAGCAAATATGTTTGTTTTTTATTATTGTTTTACTATTTTTTTAAAAATGTTAATGATGTATTTTTTTAATTACTAATAAGAATATGAATATTATTTTTGCCCATCTATAAAAAAATTCTGGCGACGTCTATAATCACAAGGGTTATTTTTTTGTGAATAAAAAATTGATGCGTTTTAAAGTCAAACACAAAACGAAAATATTTAAGCAACACTTGATCACTCTATTAAATATATCACAAAACACTTACATATTAAATATTTTTATTATAATTACTTAAAAATATTATTTAAAATATACCTCACTAACATTCAGAACATTCAACAATTTCAAAGAATTCTATATACAATACTAGTACTATAATTTGATAATACAGTATATTTTGCTTCTGAACGTCAGTCATTTTTACAAACATTATAATCTTTAGCAAATAAACTTATAATCTTTTCATCTTAGCTTAATATTAATTACATTATTCAGCATAAAATACAAATCCCGACATCTCGACATCTGAACTACATACAAAGATTTTAAACAAACTACAAAATATTTTGTTATTGTCCAATATGTTTTGATTCAATTATCTATGAGCTAATAGACTAATCTATAATATACTATAACTAGTTATTAGATGAATTTTTGTGGAAACCAAAACTTTTCCAAAATGATTCATCAAACAGTAAATAAATCATTACTAAAAAAATACCAATTTGTTGGCTAATTTACTAAATGACATTCTGTGAAGATGATTTCGACTTGCTAATTTGATCTTCTTTCTCTTTTTACGAGTATACCGTTATTTTCTACTGAAGAGAAATGTTTTATTTACTAATTATTATGTCTTCTGCGAATGAATTAAAAAAAAAAACATAAACACACGTTTCAATAACGATAACACACATTTATTATCTATAAAATATATTTGTATATATTGTACAAATGACCCATAAAAAAAAATATAGTACTTAATTCGACAAATGTAAAGCAATTACAAATTCGGTTCTAAATCATTAGTTATTTCCTTTATTGTTATCAAATTTTCTTTATTGTAATTAACCAAATTTTTGTATTAATTACATAGTAAAATATGTTGGTACTAATTACAAAATGTTACATAATGGCAAAACTGTAAATTGTTTTTTGCCCTCCTGAAGTATAATGGGAACTTTACAATTGTATACACAGCAAGTGTAACCTACATTTTACGCTTACTGTGTTGTAACTTGTCTAACTATGCGGTAAAATAATCAAAATACACTGGACGTTTATGGGCATTTAGAAAATAAATCATCTTTACTATAATAAAGTTCATGTAAAAAAGTACTACCTACATAAGTTATTTTTTCACTTTAACATTTCCTATATTTAAAATTAATTTATATAAACCAAAATCACGGCAGCGACATCTGTCATTATTGTAAAAATCCGCCGTTACCGACATAGTCACCGATCGAGGCGAAAATTGCTGAAATGTCAAATATCGACACCTACCTATTATTTATTACGAAGAAAACATGAGCAAATAAATATATTATCAGTCATAAACAACGTCTATTATTACAGATAAATTTTTGCTAGAAGAAGTACTCTAATGAAGGAAAGTAAAATCAAATTTGGAAATTGACTTAACCCCAGTATTTTAAAGTAACCCTTTTCAGAAGTACAACCTATCTCATTGAAAAAAGTGATTTTCATTATCGTCGGCCAAAAAATTTGATACAATTCTCGTGCGTGAAGTATTTTACAGCGCTCCAGCTAATAAGGCACTCGCCTTAAAGGCTCGTGCCTTAAACAAAGCTGTCGCGCTGTAAAATACAACTTACACGCACTCGAATGTAAATAACTATTATTTTATAAAGTTCTAGACTACGCTACATTTATTTCAATTACACATTGTAGTGACTGTACAGATTAACAATCACAATATGTAATTTAACAAATTAATACATCAGACAGAAAACTTCCTATTGTATAGTAAATATCAAGACTCTTTAACAAATTATCTTGTTTAAAAATTCAATCAGAATATAATTTAGTAATGTTGCTAAAATAATAATAATAATAATAATAATAATAATAATAATAATAATAATTGTTAACAGAATAAAAATATTCCAGCCGACAAGTGTTTAATTACACTAATTAATTACATCATCGGGAAACATTGCTTTGGAATGCAATAGCTTATCAAAATTGGTAATAAAATATAATTCATGTATGTACCTATGTATATAATTACATTATTAGTTTCATATTTGAGATAAGAAAGCTATAAATACATATTATACATACATCTATTGAAATAATCGTCCGTATTCTCACCTCTTGAAATAGTGATATTTAGATTTCTTAAATTTTATTTTATTTTATGAATAGACAATATAGGTTTCATATTTTTGTAAATGAAACCTATAATATATGAAATAAGAGCTATTTACAATTTAATTTATTTTTATTTCTCTAATTTTTAATATTAAAGTTGACATTCGAAAGTTAAAGTAGCGATTTCTCGGAAGTAGCGTTACTTCAAAAGATGAGAATACGGGCCAATCCTATTTTAAGATGTTATTAATTTTTTGTACGATCGTTTACCGATAGGCAGTAAGCTTTATTTACAAATACGATCAGGATGTGGAGGCTGTAAGAAAATAAAAATATGATCAGAGCTTACTTTAAAAATAACAACCCAATATTTTTAATATATCGAAATTTATTTTCAAATAATCTTATTGTTTACCTCCCGTCACCTTTAAATAAGGAAGGTATCGTCTTTGGTCATTTTCAATAGATATAGAGTTAAAAAATTTAAAGATATTAACTTTCATAAATCAGTCAGCTATGCTATGATCATGGAACCTAGTGATATATTCAAATCATTCAAATATTCTAATTGACAGATGTCAGTGTCAAGTGCAATTTACACAGTATATGTTCCAAACTAATTATAATTATGTCGTAACTTTTCTCTTATTGGTTTTTATTGTTATCTATTTATATTTATTTTTGTAATAAACTGAAAGTTTTGAATAAAATATTATATAAATATAGGTCCTATTCCGTTTAGTACAATACAAAAAGTCAAAATTTAGTAAATAACACTTAATAACCCAATAAAAAGATTAACAAATTTGACGACTTAACCAGTGGCAAAATACTAAGCAAGGACGCGATGACAATAGTATCCGGGTTGTAATGAGTTTTGCCGCATTATCATTACTTATCCATAAACACTAAATAATATATTTGTAAACAGAAGCATAAATAAAATCGTATCTGCAGATTTAGCAGTACAAAAATCATTCAACATTTGTAAAATAAAGATATATAAAGGCGCAACAATGCGAAATGTATAAACGTATTGGCTGGCACCACAAGCCACAAACGGTACCTGTACCTTTATCACTACGGTTACATAGAAGATCCCATTTTATTTGACAAGCATGACGTAATTATACCAATCATCTTATAAAATATGTTTCTATAGTGATAACGGTACCGTTTAATAACGGACGAGTTACAGCATCCCACCCCTGTTTAAATATGAATTCCTCAATCTGATATTCCTGGGAAGAGCTGAAAAGGGTTCGTTAACAATTGGATAATCGGAATTAGTACTTTCCTTAAAAAATCTTCTAAATATATTTTGGAAATTTATGTTATTACAAATATTAAAGAATATAAAATTCTCTATCCAATACATTGAACATTTTTATTATATCTTCTATAGATTTATGCTATAAAAGATGGATAAGTAAATTACTAGCAAAGTAAAATTTATTCTCGAAGTAAAATAGTTTATTCCAGAGATTTTCGTTTTATAAAGCAAGAATAAAAATACTAGCTAAGTAAATCTATGGAATAAATTACTCCACTGATTTTCGAGGAAGTAAATTTTATTCTGTAGAATAAATTTGACACATGTCAAAATTAATTATTTTATAGAGAACGCAGAAATTGATAGAAACAGAAAAGGATGGTTTTCTGTGAATTGCCAAATGGTATATTCAGCAAATCTAAAAATAACGGATGTTGTTACTAGATGGCAACATATTTAACAATTCATTAATAAGAGCTAGGCTTGAAAACGGAGAATTTGGTAATTGCTACTTGTTAGGGGATAGTGGATACCTTTGTAAAAATTACTTATTAACACCTGTACAAAACCCAACTATTCCAAGCCAACATAAATACAATGTGTCATATAACAGTTTCATTTGAACACTATTCCGGGGACCTATTTGTGAAACTGCATTAAATTCTTTACAAATCTCATCCCAAGCACTATTTTTGCTTTTAACGCTTGCTACGTCTGTCTGCTTGTTTTCAATAATACTAATATATTTTTTTTATCTCTAACATGTTCGCTTTATCTATTTCAGTATAATTCTTTCGCCATTCTCTCTTTTTTTCCATTTTTAATGAGAACTGACACTTTATTTTGACGTTTGAATAATAATAAACGATGTCTCTGTCGGTAAATCACTAGAATAAAATATTTACTCTGCAAGTACTTATTTTACTCTGCAACTTATTTTATAAAACAGACATTTTTATTTACTCATCGATTAAATTTACTTTCAAAGTAATAACTCAGTAAGTTTTTCGATGTTTATAAAACTGGGCATTAGAGAATTATAAATATAAAATAATCCATTGTATAACGAATCAAACAGCTCATGAAAACCAGTTGAAAAATTAAAATGTTTGTAATTGACATAAATGTCATTGTCAAAAATCCAAACACGTTACTGAAGGATTTTTCTGGGAAGTACTTTAATATTTCTTATTTCATCATTAATTAAATATTTAAAATTATAGATATAGCTGCCGCACGTTGTTGACACTGTCCTTGAATGCGGAAAACCTAAAATTGGTACTTGAACAAGTCAAGATGTTATAGTAATTATAATATGCTATTGTTATAACGAGGAAAAGACTTCGTCAACATCTAAATTGGTATAAATTGAAAGGGGTTTTATTTATAAGCCAAAGTACGTACAGTATCAGGTGAAATAAACACGCGCTTGCAATACATATATTTCATCATATACCCTTCAAAAATACCGCCAATCTCGTCAATGAATTGGAAGAATCTCGAACATTTAGAAGAGTAAAAGAAAACTTGTTCATAGAATGGAATGAATAATAAAGAATAGATGTAATTAGAACTTTTTATGTGTACCAGAAATGTTAAATACATTACTTATATAGCCTAATATGAAAATAGCAAGAGACAGATTTTCTATATGAGGAACTCGAATTTGTTCCATCTGTATAATAAATAACATGACTTTGGCAACACTGCATTTGCATAAAATTGTCTAATATAATTCTAACATTAATAGTTTAGTACCGATTTCTGACCTTTTTATGTCTTTTCGCATTATAGTTTATATTTTGACACTTTTTAAGTCTCCCAGAAATTAATTTGATAGCATTCCATAACGATTTTGAACATATTTAAAACAAAATTCTAAAAAATATGAACTTTGTATCTTATTCTTAGTAATTCTAGCGTGACCCTCGTACAACAACAATTGAATGCTTATCACATTGGAATTTGTATAAACAGATTAGGCGAAAAATATTTTGGCTATAAAAGCTAATATTTATACCATAATTTGTTATTAATAACAATACACCTGTTTATACATTCCTAAAAACATTTTAAACAAAAAATACTAAACTATTACTCATAAATCCTTCAAATATATATTTAAAAAAAAAACAATAATTGTTATTCACAGAAAAAATATATTTAGTATAATTACAATTGGCAAATTACAGAAATTTAAATATGCGTTGTTACTAAATACAGAACAGTAAATAGTAAACAGTATAATGAAATGTACTTTTTGCAATTAATATGAAATAATACAATGTACGTATAGCTCCAAAGCGTGTTACAATTAATTATCATAATAGGTCATTGACTAGATGTCCAATGATCTAACGAAGAACAATCAGGTATTTCACAATAAATACTGTAACCTCTATTCATTTAAGATTTTTTGTTCAGAGTAGTAAATAAATTATTTTGTATCTGCAACCGACATAAAATGGGGTTTACCATAGTTTTTTACTTCAACTATACTCCATTCACGATAGCGAGAGAATTTGGAACTAATGGGAGCAGACAGTGGTGATATAGAGTAACTATAGGCGCCACCATAGCCATGAACTTTCTAGAACTATGTAATAAAACTTGAGAACTTTAGTATGCGCGCGCTAGCCCAAAGACTGATAATTGGAGAATCCGGTATTAAAAGTGACAGATATTTACCTAAAACTATCTTGTATTTGGATTATTCTTTTAAATAATGCGTTCTTGCTATGTTCTTATAATTTACCAAAGGATGAAAGAAGAAAATAATTTAAAAATTTAAGTACAAATATAAAACAAATATGAAAAAAGAAATTTTTAGTTATACTGGTAAAAATTATAATTATTAACATTGTTTCATGTGGATTTAATTTTATAATTGTACTTTAAACACAATAAAAAATTGTAACTGTCAATGAAGTCAAAATTATCGGCGGCAACAGTTCATAGCTATGATGCTGCCATCTACATTGAGCTTTGCCCGCCTGTTCCCATTCTTGAACAGTGACAATCATTCTGTTGGTTCCAAAATTATCCTCTTTTGGACAATGGAATGACTTGCCTCTGTTTACGAATTAGTTCAAAATTCTCTCGCTATCGCGAATGGATAAGAGAACTGGAATTTTTACTTTTCGGACTAGTCCCGAAAAACCTTTAAATGTTCATTGCTTGGACAACGAGTTAATAAAATCCATAAATTTTGTTTCCAAATTAATTTTTGTGTCAACATTTCATTAATGGGCCATATAAAAAACTAATGATTTTTTTTTTATAAATCAATAATTTGCCTCACACTATGCTTATTTAAAATATCTATATTATACTTTTCATTCATTATTTCCTTCATAAACATTCACGGGTCACTTTCATACTAACATAACCAACAATTTATAAAGTGACGCTAAGCCAGATGGTTTTTGATTTAAAAACTATGTACACATAATGAAATATTCAAAATTAATAATATAAGGTATACACAAACTTCAAACGTAGTTCCAATTTTATTCGACAGGGAGAGACAATATTAAAGGCGTGTTGTATTTTTTTTTTTTTTTTGTAAATTGTCGGTAGCAGATTAAATAGAGTACGTACAATGTCGGGAGTAACATTTTTATTGCGATATGCACTAAAATTGTATTTTCCGGACTTGATACGTAATATATTAAAATATAAATATTATAAATACATAGTAAAATGACATTAATGCGATATATTTTGAACATTGACCAGCAAATATAATTCATCAACAATTAACATCAAATATTATGTATTTTTAAGTAAAACATCAAATTTAACATGAATAATATATACAAATTGATAGAATTGCTTGACGCTATTACTTTATCTTTTCATATAGACAAAAAATTAAGCATACAATTATATTTAGACAATTTTAATCAAAGTATTTTAATTAATTAATTTTAAACGCAAATAGTTCTTAATAATATCTTCATGTGCACATCACAATACTGCACAAAAATGCACAATAAAGGCATTAAAAATTTTAAAATAGGGACTATTAATTTTAAACGTATAACTTAAATTACAAAGTTGGGGTGAACTTAAATGTCATTTTTGCGTGAAAAGATCCTGAATTCTACTTCCGATTTCGCCGGAAGCGATATTGTTGATTTCTTCAAATAAATCAATGTATACAATCATGCCAAATACTTGCATTTTTATCAGAAATGAATTAAAACTAATTTAAATTACTTTGAGAAAATGAAAGTATAATAGTTATTTATGTAATATATGATTAAAATGTAACTTTATTATGAGAAGGAAATTTTTTCACATGATTCGCATGAGGATAAAAAAATTATCTTACGAGTTGCATAATTTTCGATGATTTTTTTAAGGTATTTCGGATAATATTAATAATAGAGGCAAAATCATTTGCACATTTCAGGTTCAACTTTTTGGGATAAGATTAATAGTCATCACAGGAATTTTCGATCTCCTTTTGTTTATGAACTATAAGCAAAAAATCGTTTTTCGCTATTATGACAGAGAAAAATTGTTTTAACAAATTTTGTACCGTTTTTTTAGGTAGAATAAAATAGCGTAATTATTGTTTCTAAATCTTAATTCCCGGAAAATAACACAAACTTTTTAAATGGGAACCTATTTGGAAAATAGTCTCGAACTTATTGTGAAAATAGTCTCATCTTTTTGCTTATTTCATAAGCTTTTCAACGATATGTAACAAGTATAAATTCTTTTGTTTTACACATGAATTATTAATTATTTGGGGCGAAAAAATTGAAATTTATTATTATGTAAAGAAAACAATGAAAAAATATCTATTACAGTTCATCAACTGTGTCGTCGATAAATAATAATTTAACTAATCTGAAAATAATTGGTTTAGAACGATTTTGAGAATATAATTAATAGATATGAAATAAAAAAAAAATAATAATTTTTCTCTAACTACCATAATAAATAAGTTATAAGATATTTCCAAATGAGCGAAAAACGAGTTTTTGCCTGTAGCTCAGAAACAAAGGAAGATCGAAAATTTCTGTGGTGACTATTAAAACTTATCTCAAAAAGTTGATCCTGGATTGTGCAAACGATTTTGCTATATCAGTAATATTTGCCAAGATACCCTAAAAAACATTGAAAATGAGGCATCTGTTCAATTTTTTTTCTACGTCTACAATACGAAAAAATACCATCGCGTCATTTTTCAACCGTTTGCATTAAGATTTTTCACCAAAAATTGGCATTTAAGTTCGCACCTAACTTTGTAATTTATACTATATAACGCTGTCCCTATTTTTTCAATCTTCTATACATAATTCACAAAAAGCAAAGCATCATTTACTAATCTGAACAAAATCCAGAGAATTCGAGCAATTTTTGTTACATATCACAAGCAATAGCAATTACAATTAACATCTTACAATTAATTTAATGCAACGGTAACAATTTACAAATATAGTTCCTCTCGTTAAAATTTACCATTCATACAAAATTTTAAAGCTATTCTATGTAGTAAATAAACCAACATGTATAACCTAAAATAAATAGTATACAAATCGCTGTTAAAAAAATACAAATAATATTAAAAAATGAATAAGATTTAGTCTGCCATCAGAATTCCGCGTTACGCAAAACTACTAACAACCGAGGAACTAATTTCTTCCCTATAAGTTTACCAAACCTGAAATAGTCTTCCTTGTCTTCTTCATCCTTGAATTTGTCCTTGAGGAATTTATACGGTATGCATCCTTTATAGTCAATGAGAATCATTAATTGGTCGATATCATTTGGCGTGTTGCATCCATCTCTATCTACAGCGTCCAAATCTTCGTGAAAGCGACAATATTTATCTTTTTCTAATTTTTTAATGCAGTGTTCCATCGGGAACCATAAGTACGTCTCAGGGCAAAGAAGAAACGATGGATATAGTTTGGCTTTGTACCGCATTTTTTGGCAAGAATGAATGTAGTAACCCATGTAGTAGTATTTTATTTCTGGTACTGATCGGTGCAATTCGCGAACGAAGTATAGTTCTCTGCAAGATAAAAATTTCAATTGGGTACTCTGCCGCTTTCTGCTTTTTTTTTTCTTTTTGATAATATATAAAATCTAGGGAGTATTGGTGAAAACGCGAAGTTAAAATTCGCAATAGTAAGCGGGATATGAATTTTCATAAGTGATCAAAAAGAAATGATGCAGTTGGAAATACAATTCTGCAAAGATCCCCAGAATTTCTGGGGATCTTGTTATTCCACAGTTTACACAACACCAGGTGAAAGAGGAAATACTGTTTCACATATCATTTTTACAATAAATACAAATAGGTTATATTATAGTGACTGTATATACATAGTGTGGCCAATAGGGGGATCGATTTTGATTGGTCGGCGCGAATTTGCCTAAATATGGCGGATATTATGCCAAACTCAAATGTTGTTTACATCAGAAAAGTGAAATTTAAGATATTGTTTGTGAATTATATCTGAATTTAAAGTAATTATACTATATTTACAATTCCAATAGTGTAAATAATTAAATTATGTGTAGTTATGTTGTAACTCAAAAGTTTTTTATTAGGTTAAGTGCGTTAATACAACTCGATATAAAGTTGTTATTAACACGATTTATATTAATATGTTGTTCTGTACTAAACAACGTACAGTTAATATACATATAGTAGTTATAAGTACAAACGGATATTTCTTTTAGTCTCGTTATATTGAAATAATAATTGTGAAGGTAGGATCATTTTATTTTTCTGTTCTGCCGATATTTAATTTCGCTGATTTACTATTAAAATTTAGTATAAAAAAATAAAAGAAACAGTTATCTTGCAAATTAAAACTGTAAAATTGCTGATTACAACAAAGGATTTTGAATCTGACACAGGAAATTTCATCAATATTTTAAAACTAGCATTTTTCGAAGAATCAAAAGTATAGTTTAAATTTTAAAGCGTGTGTTAATTTACAAATTAAATATTATGGGAGGCGTATGTACATATTTATTATTTGTATGTAAATATTTTATAATTAGAAATGAATTATACAAAAAATATAATATAATACCTTTATTTGTAATTCAGTGGTGTATTTTGAAATAAATAATACTGCGTTTGCAATTTATATGATATTTCATTAAATATTTTTCGAATTTTGTTTAGTTATCACATCATATGAATTCAAATTTCCCGCGAATTTTGCCTAAATATGGCGGCGGTTGTCCACACTATGTATATACAGTCACTATAGGTTATATCAGAGCAGGAGCCTGACAGCTAATAGGATTTTGAGTGATTGAAATGCTTTAGATTATTGCTCTATGGGTAATGTAATGCCGCAATTCTGACCAAATCTGTAAGTCTTACAGATCTGTAAATCTGTAAAAAACTGACAATAACGCATCTATTTTTGTTGATAAATATAAAGTTATACATAAGAGTTGCAGCTTTCGTTGCGATTTTGTTCATTTTTTACAGATTTACAAATCTGTAAGACTTACAGATTTGTTCAGAATTGCGGCATAAGAAATAAAAGTACGTGGGTAAGGAAACAACAACCATTTTAATAAAAAATTGCAAATATACCCAAATTTAAATTTTTAAATGTCACTTTCATGAACAGGAAATCAATTTTTGTATCAATGTTACCAATTTCTAGTAATTTTTTGTTATTGCCAACTGAATCAGTACTTTTTGATCATTCTTCTGTATTATACAACAAGACGAGTGAAAATTCTCGTTTATACGAAACGTGTTGGCTGGAAACACTACGAGACCGAAGTCGAGTATTTCGAGAATTTTCTATTGTTGAGTTGTGTACACGTAGAACGTAGAATATATCATGAATAAAAAAGAAATCAAAAAGGGTGTTAAAAGTCAAACAGTAAATTTAACGTTGGACTGTAGTCTATATTTTTTCTACGAGCAAGATCAAAATATATGCTACATAAGCTATTATTTTGAAAAATAACTGTACTTATGTAATATCATATTGATATGCTCGTATTTCAAAATAAACTGGCACTAGTACCAGTGCAGTTTCAGGACTAGTGATTAAATAATTACTTGTGTATTTGTGAATTTTTTATTTCAATAAACACGAGGTGTGTTCTATTATTCGTTTCGGTACACTTGGAGATGTCAGAGACATTTCAGATTTCTACATAAAACACACAAAACATGATTTTTCTGTAGTCAAACTACAGATTCATTTATGTACTCGAAAGAAAAAGCTCATATTCTATACGCTCCGTACAGACACTGGCAGTTCAGAGTACCAAAAACAAAATAACCAAACGCACCTATAAGTAACCATGGTGAACGTATATACGAACCTTTGTATATTTGAATATACCAACATTCGTTTATTCGTTCACCATGGTTAAGTACTTAATAATAACCGCTGTAATATGTGGTAACTAAGGAAAATCACGTATTCTTATTGGGTTATAACGTGAAGAATGATATAGTCGAATATATAAAATTTACTATGATGTTACGAGCCTCAGTCACCTCGTCCACCATTATGGAGCCAACTTCAATCATTCAATGTCAGTGTTACATATTATTAATTATAGAAATTATTGACATAACGGATTGTTCTGCTCTAAATTGTGCAAATCATTTCATTCGAGAATTGGTTATAATTTTTACATTATAAACTACGCAGAGAAGAGATTTTTCTTACCTTAGTGATCCGTATGTACCCAACGTTAGATTCCTATAATCAGGATCATAGAAAAAATACACAGAACTAACACACTTCGGCAAAATATCAATAACTCCAACTGCGATTAGCTTCCCATCTAGCCAATACTGTTGGTGGAACGACCCATAGCCATCTGCAGGGCCGCCAGACCTTTCCATATGCTATAAAAATATTATATTCATTTCAAATCTCACAATAAGAAAAATAAGGAAATGCCTTGACTGTCAGTGCTCTTTGCCTTAAAAAAGAAAAAAAAAAACTAAATGGTAGTTGGTGGTTTTAAGAGTTTACCGCTGCTGCAAATATGGGAACCGGCGTTTTGCGAGTAACTTAGTTCATATTCAGAAATAGCAAGTCCAAACTCATCATTATACAATTTAGTGCAAGAAAAATAATTGTGGTTTATGTAAGCACTTAAAGAGAGCAATGAGGTCATGTAAAAAAATTAATTGTTCCTTTTTTGTTTAAATTGAACACGCATAGTCTAATTTATCGTTCTGTATGATTAAATTATTTTTTATTTACTTTTTTTGTTGTATAATAGTTATTTATGTACCTAGGACAAAAAATTGCATATTGCAGCAGAGCTTGAGTTTGCTTTCCGAGGCGAAGCCGAGGTAAAGCAAACAAGCGAGGCTATAATATGCATTTTTTGCCGAGGTACATATTACATTTTTCTGTCTACCTTACTTTACGTAATAGATCTAGAAATAAATACACGTTTTTTTTTTTTAAATTCGTAAAATCTTATTATTTATTATATGAATAATGATTGAATAATATATATCTTCTGCCATTTTCACAAAATTTTAATTCTTAGCTCTGTTTTAGTTTGAAGGAAGACACACTACACTCGCAGACACATCAACACTATTTGACAGGTGAAAATAAACAAATCCAACAAAATATCCTCGAAAACAACTCTATCCAGCGGCATCTTAGATTAACAATTAGTCATGTCAAAATTAATAATTTTTAGTATAGTTCATTTCATTATTAATTGCGCACATATTTAAATTAAATTTATCATTAAAATAATATTTTTATTTGCTCGTTTGATATATGTTATTTATAACTCCGGTGGTACACACAATTGCAATAATCATAAAATCGTAGTTGGCTTAGCGTACGAAAAAGGTTTGCGGACGAAAAGTGTCATTTTTCGTCCGAAAATAAGTACGTAAAATTTCACTTTTCGTATAGGTAGACAGAAAAATGATTTTAAAGTACGATATTTTTAAAAACCAGCCATGTTGTGACAACAGAGGTTTAGAACTGCAAGTTCAGACTCATTTCATAAAGTCTGAGTTCGATTTCGCATTTTGGCATTAGTATTTAGGATTTACATCCTCTTCACATAAATATACAACTCCGAATGGCACACTAGTGATATCCATTGGTATGTATGATAACACTTTAGAAAAACAAACATGAATTACAATTCGATTCAATCTTGAGTGTAAATGTTAATACTATATTTCATAAAATAGAAGCTAAGAAGCTATTCTTTGACAGTAAATTTGACGTTTTGTAAAAATTATAGCAACGAACATGATTTATTTAATTAGTGCGCGTCAACTTCAAGGCATAGTGTGCTCCTGCAAAACCCTAAAATCTAATTTCTAAAATCCTAAATAATCACTAGATTTAGGGCACATAATTTTGGATTTAGATTTTAGGGTGATAAAAGTGCAACATCGGACACAGCCTTATTTATTATATGAACACAGAATTTCTAAAAGAAAAAATAATTATATAGCTTATAAATTGAGAATTATACAGAGTGTTATGTAAGTGATCAACGCTTAACCCATGGTAGAACTGACCCCAAAGATAGTAAATCTGGCAATAATTTTTGTTTAACATACTTTCTACAAGAACTAGAGGCCTTTAAAACTGACGTCATAGTTCAAAACTTTATAAAAATGTAAAAATCAATGTGTTCTCTGGAAAAAATATTGATTGTCAATCTGGCGTTGAATTTATATTCTGTTTCGGATAAAAACAGAGTAATGCGGTATACGTCTTTTTGGAAATAACTCTCTGTACCGTCTTATAGCAGCACGACTATTTTGTAATGTCTCGCCATAAACCATATGCTTGTCTGCGTACTCTTGATTGGTAAAGGTAAATGGCATTTTGAGAATATCAAAAAAACAATATAAATTGTACGTCTATGCAAAAAAACATTTAATGTCAGATTGACAATCAATATTTTTTCCAGAGAACACATTGATTTTTACTTTTTTTATAAAGTTTTGAACTATGACGTGATTGGTCAGTTTTAAAGGCCTCTAGTTCTTGTAGAAAGTATGTTGTATAAAAATTATTGCCAGATTTACTATCTTTGGGGTCAGTTCTACCATTGGTTAAGCGTTGATCATTTACTTACATAACACCCTGTATATCTAAAGATTTGAAAAAATACTATAATATATTAATATAACATTATTCTATTAATTTTTACAAATATAATTTTCATTTGACCTTAAGTTCTCTACTCGTCTCATCAGCTGAGTATTTTGTAAAAATTTAAGATTAGACGCTAGAAGTTAGTTTTATTTTTCATTACTCTATCGATTAAAGTTAAGAAAAAATCGTGCGTAATCTCATTTTCTTTTATTTAGCTGTCGCTTACAATCAAGGCACTGCCTCATATAAATAATACAAATAATGAGACAAGGCACAACAAATTATAGTTTCCGTTACCTTCATTGGCGTGTCAACCAAAAACTCTTTAAAAGTGTTAAGATCGCACTCGGATGATGTTTCATTGTGTATAATCATTTGATATTTTGCGTATAATACTGCTGATTCCTCGTATGTTGCATGTTTTGGGTGCATTCTCACTAAACAAATCTACAAATTTCAACACATCGTTTGTACATAACCAATAATTTTGAAGAGATTAAGGTAACAACTAAAATATTCTTATGCCTTGCCTCTGTTTAAATAAAGCAGCAATTTCACCTGCAATGGAGATTCGAGAAGGAAACTTGTGAATTGTTTTTCGGTGCATTTATCTGGCGGGTCGCCGTGAATATTCATTTGATATTTCCGGTAAACTTGATATTCTTGTGCTCTTACTTGAGTCCAGTCTCTATTATGACCCCCTGTTAATACTAAACATACCTAGCAAACCAAAAAGAAACTATCAACTTGGGTTGAAAATATCAGTGCACATACATATTGTTTTTAGTTCATTAAAAAAGAAAATAGAGAAAGTATAATCGAACGATAATAGATATTTGTGAAAAAGGGTTTATTTCTTGGCTGGAAATGGTGATGTAAATAAAGGAATTTCTGGATATCAGCCACTAAAATTTATTCAGTCTCGACCGTTTCGACCCCACATGGGTCTTCTTCAGGAGATGAACTTTGTAAACCAGTAGCAATACATGTAGTGTGTTAAGGAGGTTAAAAAATAAATAAATTAATTAATAAATAACATGGAAATTCATAGAATTACAATTGTTAAACATAATATTTAACACAGTCGTCAATATAAAATAATACATATAAAAATATGATTGTCTAACATATATAAAAAATGAAAATATAAAAAATATATGAAATTAGGTGTCCGTTAGGGTGTGCCACACACATTATGTTTAACAATTGTAATTCTATGAATTTCCATGTTATTTATTAATTTATTTATTTATTTTTTAAACTACATGTATTGCTACTGGTTTACAAAGTTCATCTCCTGAAGAAGACCCATGTGGGGTCGAAACGGTCGAGACTGAATAAATTTTAGTGGCTGATATCCAGAAATTCCTTTATTTACGTCATTATAGATATTTGCGTATTAAGAGCGCAAAATGGGATATTGGCGATTGAGAGGCATTTTCTCGAAATCGATAAAGTCCATTTGCGGTCGAAACACACACAAGATTTTTTTCTACAGTCGCCATAATGGAGTCCTCCACCATAACAAAAAATAATAACATACATTCGGGTCTATTCTGTAAAATTAGCGTGTACGTTAAACTCGAAGGTCACCGTTAAAATTTTAACGGATTCTTTAATTTTGAATTTTCTATTCAGTAAGCAGATATTCGTTAATATTTTAAAGAAAACGTTAATTCAACAACGCTAAAATCACGAAATTTAACGTCATCTTGATACATAGTGTTAAAATTTTAAAGCAACGTTAATATTAAAAATTGCTTGCAAATGTAGTTATAAGTATTCTTCTATTGGAAGAAATTGAGAGATTTAATGAAAAACAAGAATATTTATAAATTTATTTGAACTAATTATTACTTATTATAATAATAATAGCCTTTATTTAGACTCCCCAGAATTACAATGTTAAATAAATCTAAATGTTTAATAAAGTTAAATATGTATATGTATGTACACAATATTTACAATTAGCTAATTTAATGAAGGGATGGGTTTGTACATCCAATGTTGAACGAAGGCCTCCTTCATATTCTTCCTTATATGTATATGAATAAATAATGATTAATGAATGATTTTACTAGTAAGTTTATGGCACACTTGTCGCGCATGAGCAGCAAAGTGACATTTTGCGTTGACAAAAGTGAGCGCAAATATCTACTTGTATATAGACTGTAGAAAAACATATTTACACATTTTTCCATTAAAATATGTACAACAAGATATAATAGGTTAGATTCTTCTTTATAGTTACATAATATAGAATAGAGACATAATGGAGTTATTACAAAAAAATGATAGTCGCGCTCATACATACTATATATGAAATGTCAGGGCAGAGTCTAGGAGTATTCAAAATGAGAGCTGTAACTATAGTTTTAAAATAACCAATAAAACCAACAATTATTCAAAGTGACGATAAGCTCATAACACGGTAGTTTTTGAAACGAAATCTTACATTTTTAAAGAATTCTATTTAAAAAATAAACGATTAAATAATTTACAGCCAAACTGCAGTAGAACTCAGAATCTTTTCACAGTTAAAAGGTGGCATTTAAGTTCAACCTCAACTTTATAATTTAAACCATAGGTCTAAAATTAATAATAAAGCAAATAATTTTTCCTATTTTATTCCCTATTTATTGTAAGTGTACGCTAAAGAAAGTTTCTGTGCACAAAGAGTACGAAATCTTGTAAGAATGTGATTATGAATGCAGAATACGAATTTGTACCAACCCCCATTGTAGGAAATGAATTGAAAATATGTACTGAATGTAAATCGAATAGTGAGACATAGGCGTTTAACATGGGAATTCAGTTTTTCTTTGCGCAAACGTTACCTAATTATTTTATGTAAAAATACTTCAAATAAAAGTTATAGATATTTAAATTTTGCATCTAAATTATGTGAAACGATTATTCTAGCTCTTCATATAAACGTAAAAATTAATTACAAAGTTACAGTTTTTAAAGCTTTAAGTCTAGGCAGCCATGGATTTACGACAAAAAATAAACAAATGCATTGTTTCAACTATCAATTAGAATTAAAACATTTTACCTTTTTGTGTTTTGTGTTAATTTACTGCTTTTTTCCAAATTTAATTATAAATGACAGTTAAAAATAACGCATTTATTTATTTTTTGTCATAATCCATAGCTACCTACACAAAAAGCTCATAAAAATTGTAACTTTATAATTATCAAAATTTAAATATCTATCAGCCCAATTAACAAAAAAGTTTAAGCTAATCCTCATTTTTGGATTAGTGAATTCTATTCTATTCCGGTATTTAAAATTAAATTTTCAAGATATTATCAATAAAGAAATTAAAGGTAGATATTAGGAATAGATAAGACTATATTTTAAGATATAAACTGTCAAAATTAGAATAGAATTCGCTAATCCAAAAATGAGGATTATCTTAAACTTTTTTTGTGAATCGGGCTGTAAAAGTTTTATTTGAAGTATCTTTGCATAAAATAATTAAGTAGTTTGCGCAAAGAAAAACTGAATTCCCATGTTAAACGACTAGTCTCGCTTTTCGATTTACGCCCTGTACAAAGTACAAAAGTAGGTATGCAACAAAAAACCTATCATACGTATGTACATAATAATATTTTTATAGATTATATTCTATTAAAATATACGAAAATCATAAGGCTAATAAGCTCTAGCAAAATATATAGAAAGCAGCAAATGATAAAGACTACAACGATTTTATGCTAAATTTCTATATTTTCTAGGCAAGGAAAGAATATTCTAGTTTTTTCAAGGAAAAAAATAATTTGTATTACCTTTAGTCTATGCGCAGCAACGTAGGAAATATCTTGAACGAATTCTTCTAAAGTTTTTTCAGGATACTGGTCATCTTTTACTCGTATTGCTGTAGTAATTCCCTTAGCTGCCAATTTTTGTTGTTTTCGTTCTCTACGCAGCACTTTTGCTTTTTTGCATGGAGGTTTACTTGGATCAGCACCCACGCCTACAAAAATATTGAGAAAATATCTTCATGAATACAATAAGAATGTAATGGAGTCATTTCACAGTTTGTGATTTATTTTTTTCTTGAAAGAATAGGACAAATTAAATATGTACGTGTATATTTAACGCCTTACAAGTCTTTAGAATCAGACATATAACTTTTGTAAAATTGTGTTTAATTTCAAATATTTCAACGGCTGACGACACACGATACGACAATCGAGCTCTACCGGTTTAATTCGGAGCTATGATTGTAAGGTTTAAATGGTTTATTTACATACCTTCTACTGCACTAGTACATTTAAAAAAATAGAAAGTAATAATAATCTTCACTCTTGTATTCTTTGCTGTCATCTGCCACAGTTTTAGGTTAGATTACTGTTTCATGTTGTGGAGCGTAAATGTGTATGTGTGTGTGGGAGAGAAATATCTTTGTGTAAGTATGAAACTGTGATGTCACAAATACAGTTCGTGTTTACAACCGCGAAAGTTTATTAGCAAATTTATGAATAAAAAATTGGATCTTTCAAATTATTTTATATTAAAAGAGATGGATTTCATTATTTTATAAAAAAATGAACTTTTTTTAATGACCCTATTGTATTTTTATTTTATAATTTATGAACTCATTTACACAAAAATATTTTGTTTGTTAATTTATTCATGTACCTACATGAACAAAAAATAATTACTTAATTAAATTTACAACAGAATAAGTATGAATAAAAAATTAATATGAGAACAAAAATTAATTTGGACTGAAAATTTTATTTTAAATTTAAATGTTCACTAATTAGTTGTGAATAATGAAAATTTAATAAACATTCACAGCCAAAAACTTAATTTTCGTAATTAATAATTAATTCTGAAAGCTTTTTAGGAAAAATATTAAAATTAAAATCTGAATAGTAAATAATAAATTTAAAAAATAGTGGAAGTCTCCATTTGATATTAATAATGATTTTTTCTTACCTGATTTATATTCATGATTAAATTTTTCCTTACCTGGTTTATATTCATGATTAATTGAAGACGAAGATATCGACATATTAGTTGATTGATCGACTAGAATAAATAGAAATAATGCAATCTCAATTAAATTAATTATTAAATTATTCACAGTATAAACAACAAATTAAAGATGAATAAAAAGTTAACTGCTTGAATTAGTCATTGTTTTTTTCTTTGTCAATCACTTATGGATTATTTTAGAAACAAATACTTCAAATATCAGTCATAGGAAAAATAATAGGGTCCTCCACTACATTTTTTTTATATTTTTTTTTACAAAACTTCATCTAAACTTAATTGTAATGTAATTAATATTAAAGTCTTTATTGTTATTCGTTAAGCCGAAATAATTTTTTTAATATTCTGTGACGTAGATATAGAGATGATTTTGTTCTCAAACAGTGTATTTCGCTAATAATTGAAGGCACATAAATTATTTTTTTTCAGCACTTATAAAATGTATAAATATGTTAAAATAACCCTTGCAGTCAATAATTGGAAATATGGATGGATAATAAGTAATTTAATGTCATAATTAATAAAAATACTACGTATATATATTATAGTCCAAGATTTGATTACCACTGGTAGCCTATGTCATTCAACATATCTCTTACTTTCATACCAACGCTTGTAATCTGTCATGGCATCATAAATTTAAACTAGTATTATTTGGTTTATTTTTGTTGTTTTATTGTTGTTATTTTCTGCATTTATATACTTCCAAATGGATTCCGTATTTCAAAAAGGCGATAGCAGAAGGTTTGAAAGTAGTAAGAATTTGGAATAGAATAAATGTGTGACGTAGATATAGAGATGAGGAAATGGTAATAAAAACTCGATTATTTTAGAAACTAATAATTATTTTTATACTTTGATAGTCCTTAATATACAGTTTTAAGTTCTAGTTTTAATATAACTGACCCTTGTTCTAATTTGTTACTACGGTGGAGGACCCTATTGTGCACATCTTTTATACTTTTATTTAAAGTATTTTTCTCCAAAATAATCCATAAACGCTAATCACATTACATAAACGAACCGAGAGTTCCGCCGTACGGCAGAATTAAAACGATTATAATAACATATCCACCAATAAACCTAACATATTCCGCAGGCGCGGCGAAAAACATTTATTTCTGTATATTTGGGCCGGCCGGCGGTATATTCCTTTTATCTGTCATGCGGCCAAAATCCGCCAGAAGGCGGAAAATAACATTTCAATCATTGCATTCCGCCGCGCCTGCTAAATATTTTAGGTTTATCGGTGTGTATATAATACATTTAATTACTCCGTTTATTTAAAATGAATCAATATTTTTTATGGGGTCCCTTGGCCTCGTGCCTGACTGTCTGGTCGCGAACCTGGGGGTACCGGGTTCGATCCCAACCGACGCCAAATATTTCGAATTTTAAATGGCACAAAAGTGACCCCTGTGGTGCACTCTCCACGCCAACAATGAGTGCCCGTGAGGTGACGCCTGGTAAGCGCCCGCACGGTACAAATATGTCATCATCATTACCGATATCTGCGATAAAGCAGATTGGCACACCCAGAAATGGGTAATATGCCGTGATGATATATTTATATTTATTTATTTATATTTTTTATGACTGATGTCAATAAAGTTTATGTTATTATTATGTAAGGATATAAAATATTACATAGTTGAATTAAAAAAAAAAGTCTTACTTGGTTTAGGAACTGATGGCTCATGCACTTCAACTTCCAGCAAAGTATTTTCATTTCTTTGGTTAATAACTATATCTATTTGTTCAGTTTCTATTTTGTCTATGTCAATAGTTCTCACTTCTTTCTTATGGTGTATAGCATCCATAACCATATCTTCATCAGGTATGGAGTCATCTTTTTGAGGTTTAGGTGCATAAGGCTCTGACAAGTATCGGTTTACTCGTTTGATGATTTTCTTCTGAGATTTTGATAATTTAAAATGTAAAGCTTCGCATCTGAATTAGTAATTTATATGAGTCAATGTTTTGTAAATAAAGTAAAACATTAATTTACCTTATGGTGTATAAAGGACAACATGTCATATCCATAACTGGTTTGTAACAATACTTTCCTGATCTTCTCCATCCTCGGTCGATTAAATACTGGTAATCTTCCACCGTGAGACTTTCTGCCCACATTCCTAAATACAGAATTTCAAAATGAAATACATATATACGAATAAAAGATTATTTACAAGATTCTCGGATTATATTAGGATATTTCACGATATATATGTAAGCGGGCCATAGGAGTTTAATATTGGAAATCAATTTTTCCTTGCGCAAAACTTCCCATTTAATTTTAGACAAAAATGTTTCAAATAAATGTTATAGAGAATTAAATTCTACACCTATATTTATTAAGCTGTAAAATCCAATTTAAAATTTTATAAATAATGCTCATTTGTGGTGATAGCCATGGAATTTAATAGTTATTTACGTATAGAGGGCCGAAAGAAAGGGTTTACGCCTGCGGACGAAATTTGAAGCCCGACGCGAAGGGGAGGGCTTTTATTCGTCCAAGGGCGTAAACCTCTTTCGGCCTGAGGTACGTACAACGTTTTACGCACAACTGAAACCAAATGAAACGTAATTTTTAATTGCACGACTAAAAGCTTGTTGCTATGTAAAAAATATTAGATGGCCAGATGGCTATGCCAATAAACATTTAGGCGATGCGTTGTATTGGTAACCATTTGTTTTGTGTAAACAAATAATTAAAAATGTCAAGCATGGAGCTTCAACCCGAATATGTTACTGAAATTTCTGAAAAAAAATTGCTAGAAGCTAATGAAGATTGATATGGTGATATATCAATATTACTCGTATATATTTTTTACCGCCCGGCGGGCTTTTGCTTTACACTTTAGCGCCCGCAGGGTGTAATCTTTCATTTTCCGCCATGGTAACTAAAATGTAAACAAACAATTACAATACAGTTGTGCGTAAACAAAATTACAAAAAAAATGCATATCATTTGAAATGTCAGAATTTCTATTTTGCATGTTACAAAATAAAAATAAATAAATTCTGTGCAGTGATATAGTTGTAAATTATAAAAACAAAATAATTTTTGGGATTTAGGTGTAGAATATAATTATCTGTAATTTTTATTTGAAAATAGAATATCTGACTCAGACGATATACATTTCTTTGTAATTTACTAAACATGCAAAAACAATCTGATTAGTGATTCAGGTGTACAATTTAATTCTCTACAACATATTTGAAACATTTTTGTCTTAAATTAAATGGGAAGTTTTGCGCAAGGAAAAATTAATTTCCCATGTTAAACGCCCATGACCCGCTTTTTAATTAACACCCTGTATATATATATATATATATATATATATATATATATATATATATATATATATATATATATATATACCGTGAGTATTTTTTAACGTGAAACATTGAGTTTATCATATCCATAGTTACGACTGATTTGATTGACAGCAATGTATTTGTCCGTTCCCTTTAAAATGAAACATAGGGAATGAATTTGACATTTGATAAGACGTCAATAGAGGTTAGTTTTGTTTAAATAATTATACCTGCATTCTAAAATAAAATTAGTTGTAGAAAAAATATAGTGTGCACCTTGTGCCCGAGTGGTTTTCTGACTCGGCTAAATTTCTTACAATATTTAAATATAATACTTCTGACAAATTCATTTCCCATGTGTCATTTTAAATGAGACAGACAAATATATTGCTGTCAATCAAATGTCAAATCATAATTTATAGGGAAATTCAAGGGTTATCTGTCATATTGACAAGATGTCATTAGAATTAGAGGTTAATATTATTTAAATAATTATCCTGTTTTCTAAAAATTAAATTTAGATGTAAAAAATACTGTGTGCACCTTGTGCCCGAAATATATTTAGTACTCTCGAGTGGTTTTCTGACTCCGCTAAATTTCTTACAATATTTAAATATTATACTTCTGTCAGATTCGTTCCCTATGTTTCATTTTAAAAGGAACGGGCAAATACATTGCTGTCAATCAAATCAGTCGTAACTATGGATATGATAAACTCAATGTTTCACGTTAAAAAATACTCACGGTATATATATATTCTTGAGTACAAATAAGCGAGATAATAAGCTCCGAATTTTAACTTTGCTTTGTGACGTAGGTAATGTTGAGTATACCAGAAATAAACAAACAGCAGTACATAGGCGTACAAATAAATGCTGAATAAATTACAAAATAATGTTTATTTAAATTGTAATATTATATTTTATTATTAGAGAAATATATATTTCACTTTTTTCTCATTTTACAAAAACAAAGAAAAAAGAAAGTCACCGGAACAGCATCGAAACAGATCCGACACACCGGAATAAGTATGTACTTAGTTGAGGCGGAGCTTCACAAAGTAGGAATTCATACTTGGATTCTATTTACTCAAATACGCGTGTTCACGGTGGAACAAAGTCGAGTTCCTTGTTTGAAAAACTTTCTTATTATACGCTACAGAAAATTGATGGAAGTCTTTATGAGCTAACTTTTTGAAACAACTTTAATAGGCTCCACAGGAATTTTCTATCATCTTGATTTTGAGCTAAAGGCTAAAACATGTTTTTCGCTTATTTTGAATATTCATACCTCTTAACTCGCTTACTATTAGAGATACAGAAAAAATATATAGATAATTTTTATATTTTACGTAGAATAACGGGGTTATATTCTAAAAATTCTTTTTATGCCCGGTTTCACGAACTTCAAATAAATCTTCGAATAGTTTATTCGTTGAATAAGAGAAAAATATCGCATCTAAACCATAACACAAATGACGGTATTTATGCTAGCTGTCATATTTTGATGCAATATTTTTCACTTAATCGACAAATAAACTATTCGAAGATTTATTTGATGTTGGTGAAATCGGGCATTAGTCAATTATTTTCGGATTAGTTAATGTTAATTTATTTTCTATCAGCGTTGAAATTGGATTTGACACGATTCCAAAAATGTGGAAAATATGCTCTCTAAAGTATATAAATGAGTAAAATAATGAAAACATAAAAAAAAAACAACTAATGATCTGTAATTGATTTTTTCATTTTTTCACCCCAAAAAAATAATTATTCAAGTTTTATTTATGTTTAAAACAAAAGAATGTAGATTTGTTATACATCGTTGCAAAGCTTGTAAAATAAGTAAAAGGATGAAACTATGTTTTAAGCTAAAACAGTCCTTTGTCAAAAATATTTTGGCAACTTTGTAATACCTGTCAGAAAAAAGTGAGAGACCAAAGAATCAAATAAAGAAAAAAATATTATTAACAGAAGTAAGAAAAAAGGAAAAATGTCAAAACTGATCAAAACGGGGGTTGAGATATTTTAAAATTCATTAACATTCAGGTATAAAATATTTGACACATTATCTGACATATTTCTACCCTAATTTTGCAATAATGAGTTTCCTTTTACACCTTCCATTTACAATAATACTTCTTCATTTGACTAAAGAATATCTGTATTACTTTTCCATGTGGTAAAATTTCTAAATCACAATTGAATCTCATTAATACATGTGGAAAATATTACAATGTTGCCATATACTTAATACAAGATTTAATACAGACCTTAATACAACCCACTGAATTCCACCCAATATGTTCCTATTAAAAAATATTGTTTGTTTTATATCGCGAGAATTATTAAGTTTTGAAAAAATCTAATTACACCACGTTATTCTACGTAAAAAACAGTATAAAAATTTATCAAACATTTTTTCTGAATCTCTCATAATAAGCGAGGTATGAAGTATTTTCAAAATAAACGAAAAACAAGTTTTAGCCAGTTGCTCAAAATCTAAAGACAATAGAAAATTCCTTACTAAAGTTGTCTCAAAAAGTTGGCCCGTAAAGACCTACACCAATTTTCTGTAGCATACCCTGTAGATGCCCCGTGTCATCAAATAAAACACCCCGCATTTTTAGAGGGAGTAATTTATAATTTAAAAAAATGGAATTTTCTTTATCCTTTGACTGTTATTCATATTTTCAATAAACATTTACTATTTTTGATTACGGTGGAATAGTCTATTGATTAAGGAAAATTGAGGAGTCTCTAGCAAAAAGAACCAATGTCCAAATTTTGTAAATTTAAGTTATATACAACGACATCTATTTTCAAAGATGCATAACAGTTTGATAAAATTGTTTCTCTCAAAAAGTAGTACGTTAGTCACAAGTTATTACATTGCAAAGTTTCAATGTTTCTACAAAAACAACAATAATCCTAATAGGGATTCAGCACCTTAGACCCGGTGCAATGTTGTTTTTGAAGGAAGCGTGTACCTATGCTAATTTTGTATAATAAATGTATTTAATAAAAGAAAATATTCATTGATTTTCCTGTTTGCAAATTATCATTAATAATAAAGAGGTAATTACTCATGAATAATTAGTTTCTGTTGCTTATCCATTTTCTAATATTTAATCAAGAACTTGAGTTAAATTGAATTACAAAAATCTTTATCGATAAGACAGAAAGTTTTTTTTATTATTATCTCAGATTCAAAATAATGGACTAAGGTTATTTTTCTCAGAAGCTTATCAAATGATCGCCATAAAAAATTGTCATCGGAAAATTTGCCATACAGGAAATTTATCGCAAGAACATAAATTAATAGTGAAAATTGTTCGCAAGGAAAACAGATCGTACAAAAATTGGGCTAGAAAATTTGTTGCTGAGAAATTAATCCCGAAAAATATTAGTTATCTGGAAGACAATGGCAATTAAAACTATTTACAGAGAAATTTATTTCCTACAAAATTGTCATAGGCAGATTGTAAAATCCGTATTTTTATAAAACGCCTAGTCGATTTTCAAAATGACCAGGCACATTGTAAAATGAATATATGCATTTTGAGGAAAAAGTAGATCGAAGATAATATTTTAATAAATAATACATTTTGGAAATGTAGATCTCAATTATTTATAAAAAAAAATTGGCGGTTAATTTACAGGCGACCAATGTGGTCAATGTTTCTGTAATCGAGTTGTTGAAAAATAACGTATATTTAGATATTTTAGGAATTTATTAATCTTTTTCCTTGATAAAAATAAAAATATATTTCATATAATTGGACTACTCTTGTTTATTACAAAGGAATGTTTAAGTATTTTGTAATTATAATTTATGAACATAATTAACTTTAATTTTAGTGTTAATTTAGAAGCAATGCTCAATAAGTTTATATAATACACAAAAATGACTTGAGAAATAGATCAATGACAATGAGTTCATTTTACATAAGAAATGCTTTCAACCACATCA
Organism: Ophonus ardosiacus; assembly: GCA_943142095.1. Classification (NCBI taxonomy): domain Eukaryota; kingdom Metazoa; phylum Arthropoda; class Insecta; order Coleoptera; family Carabidae; genus Ophonus; species Ophonus ardosiacus. The sequence continues at coordinate 6,921,235 of OW964835.1, forward strand.
TCACGGACAGATTTTGTCTAAAAAATAAATTACGTTCTTATTTCCATGTATCGTGATATCTATATATGCTACATAAGGACTTTTAGTCATGTCCATAAAATAATGTAAAAATTTCGATTAGACGATTACATAAAATAAACATCAATATTTTTGTATATTGGAATAGCTGTTTAAAAATTCGACAATCAGACTAAAATCAATAAAAGAAAGTATATTTGATGTTAATTCTTATCTAATGTATCATACTTTTTGGTTTTTGTGCACATCTTGCAATATTATGCAACGAAACAGTGAATATAACCTCAAATAGTGCAACGTCAAACGTCAAAACTAAACTTTACAAAATAAGTGCAAAATAACAAAAGGAATTACATTTACATACCATAGCTGCAATTTGTAAAAAACTGCTTACAATACCCACATTTATGTTTTTCTAATTCTGGAAACCAGTGGACAATACTGATATTTCGACCAGGCATTGTTGACAGCCACTACAACAATGAATTTAGATTGAATGCACTGTTGTATAATTAATTCACATAACACTAATTATAAGTTTACTTACAACAAATAATATTTACGTTTCACTTTTTGTCTTATGCCACCAGTTTCGATTTTCTCTTTGTTACAGTGCTTCTCAAAATGATATCATGACCTTCATACCAATTAATATATGCTGTGATTCCCCAAATGTAAATAAAGTGACTCCCGGCGTTTTATCACACATTGCGTGCGAATTTTTATCACGTTTATGACATTTTGTTACATGTATATGTTATCAGTTGCATTTTTACCAAGTGTTAGGGCACTGAACTTAACTTTTTAGCACTTTGGTTGAGGGAGGTCACTTTCACTGTGATAGTTTATGTTAAATTAGTTTAGCTTGTAAATTAAATGAGTTTTATATGATTATTTATATGTATATGAAATATAATCAGTTCTTTTCTAAGCTACAAAACAAATACATTTTTTTATCTCTTTATGCATTTACTAGTAAACCGGATTGTATTTTCGTAATTTTCTGCTTCCCTAATTATTTTAAGTAAAAAAGGCTTCAAATAAGTTGTAGAGCGTAAAATTCTGTTTCTAAATCAATAAACAAAGTTAATTTTATATGTTTTATAACGGCAAAAACATGAAAATGTCAAAAATTACTCCCAAAATAGCGATAGCCACGGACTTGAAATAAAAAAGTAACAAATGTTTAAGTATAAAACCAGGTATAAAACTGTGGTTATGTAATTTATAATTCTGAGTAACTATCTTCAAGGAAACTTTTTTTTTGAAAATGTATAATAAAGCTGATAATCTATATTTCATTAATCAATAATTCCAATAATATAATATCGGTATGGCCATATGTTATCTATACTTATATTGATTTTTAGAAACTGTTATCTTAAAACTTAAGAGATTTAAATCAAAAAAAGTTTTAAATGCAACTTAAAATAGTCTATTTTAAATATTTATATATAAATCTTATTTATATATGTATTTATTATATTTGAATATCAAGATTTAATTTTCACTTATTTATCTCCGAAACTACGGTGAAATTTAAAAAAAGTTTCAACAAGACAACCCTTTATTTTTAAATACAAATCTATTTTCTTATGATAAACATACTCGTAGTTCAAATCTTTATATAGTTTATCCACAAAATTGGTTTTCTCAAATTTGTTAATCCAAAACGTCCAAAACAAAATTGCTACTGTAATCTATGGTGAAAGTTACGAACTATTTTTCAATGTTTTGTTGTAACAAATTACGTTGATGTATCGTGTAAATGGGAGAAAATCGATGCTATCGACAGATTAGGTGACCAATCAGGTTTAAACAATTGTCCATGGGATCTACGCGGGAAGAAATACAGAAATATTATTTAATTACAACAGAACAATGCAAAATAGTTCACAACTTTACCATAGATTACAGTAGTAGTATTGTTTTGGATTAAAAATTTGAAAATTTCATTTTTCGGCTAAAACAAAAAGATTTCGTCATGTTTGTTGTAATATGTTTTAAGTGATAATTTATTTTATTTACAAATAGTTCTCGAGAAAATGATTTATTTAACTGTGCACTTATATCTCCAAATATATATGAGATTAACATATAAGTAATTAAAATGGACTATTCTAAGCAAGTTTTATTTGATTTTTTTGATTTAATGCCTAAATTTTGAGATAACAATTTTTGAAAATCAATATAAGTAATCAATAAATGCCATTGATTGTTTATAAGTGCAGGTAATAGATGGCCATACCGGTATTATATTGGAATTATTGATTAATGAGATATAGATGGTCGGCTTTATTACTCATTTTTAAAAAAGGTTTACTTAAAGAAAGTTCCTCTGAATTAAAAGTTACATAATACTATATTTTTTATACATACATATATATTTTATTTTATTATTTCTGATTTATTTTCAGATATTTAAAAATAAATTCTAAATATTGTAACACTACATAATTCTAGCGTGACTCTCGTGTTGCATTTTTATTAATATTCAATTGTGCCCTTCTTCAAATATAAACACCAAATTTACATTTTTCAAATTTTTATTGTCTTTATGGTTACATCTGTCGAATAATTATTATTCTATCTATACATTTATACATTGAAAATACATATTAATTGCTGATAAATTATTACATCTATTAAAATAAATATTCTCTGTCATTTTACACATTATTATCTGGAATATTAGAATCAGATATCAGCATATTCTGCACGAATATCTGTGAAGCTCGGACAATTTTTTCATCAGGAGCTTTGGTGAGAAGCTGGGCCCCATTTTCTAAAACAACTGCGAGAGGAACCAGTCGATCAGAAGGAAGACTTCCAAGTAGCTCAAGACAAGCTTCGATCGTTTCTACGTAGCTGGTTTTGTAACATTCTACGTCCTGAAAAAACAACCATTTTAATTCATTTGATTGTGATGAAATAAGTAGAGCTCGTACGATTAAAGATAAACAATATTAAGTATTTTAATACGTGTCAAAATTTCAAATGAAAAAATGAGAAGTTTTAATTCAAATTTTCAAACAGAGTTATCGCATATTTAACCAAGCCAGAGTGGTGGATGAATTTTGTAGAAAAGCGCTGACAAAAAATATTTAAAAACCATCGATAATTTACTTCTTTCGATACCACAACGAATGTAAACTGTTATTAATATTCAGTTGCACCGCTCACTTAAATTCTAAGCTATACTGCGTCTAGTTTAAGATTGCAGTGGTGGGCGGAGCTTGACGAGAGCGGTTTACGCAGCAAAATTTTAAGGTTAAATCATATACCTATTAACTAATATATTTCTAATGCTCGTATCTTCCCCATAAGAGTAGGTGAAGGAAACACTGTGAAATGGAAATATCATTACTGCATAAGTCTATCTCTCACAAACACCCAACCGGCAATTATGCGCATGCTCGGAAATCTTGACTACTATTGGCTAATGCTGACAGCGTCGCTGGCTGGGCTGCGTTCCTAAATCCTACTCTTAGAGTACGAAATGATTCAAATTCGTTTCAAAACTAATAACCTTACTCTCAGAGTTTACTCAACCTGTTCCAAAACAGCCAGAGTTTACTCCAAAGTGATGTTCTACTTACTCTACTAACGAGGAGGGTATAGAAATTACTCCACAATATTTTCAAACGTAAATGCTCACGATTCTCTACATATGGAAGTAATTTGCCTTCTTGAGGAAGAAAACATGCTTTTGGTTGAAAATAAACATAAGTAAATACGTTGGCGTGTATTACGAGCACACTTTTGTAATAAAAGCGCTTTTATGGAGCGTACTTTCACATTATATTGAGGAGAGTGCTCCATAAAAACGCTTTTATTACGGGCTTGACATTAATGTTGTAATTATAAGTAGTTTTGTTAGTTTTATAAAATTATTTTTAATTTACTTTCAATTTTTTACTTCAACAAAACTCTCATTCGTTCCAAAACACAACACATCATACTCTACGCCAAAACTCGGTATTCTAGGTTTTGTAACGCTGCCCTGGTGATGCAGAGAGCACATGGTTTGATTGACGTTTGATTTCATTTGTTTGTAGTTGCACTTCGAAAGCATTTGCTTTGTGTTTCATACAGTAATTTATTGTCACCTAAATAAATTAATCCTGACCAGATTGTATTCCTATTATTTTTACAGTACAACAAAGTAAATTATTTAATTCAAATTTAGTACTAGAATATGTCAATGTTTTTTATTATTACTAATATTTATATTCAAGAATTTACATACAAAATAAATAGTAGGTACATTGTTTAATTTCTCAAATTTAAATTTAAAATTTCTCGCGCTAGTCGTTAATAAACAGAATTCTGTTATTCGCAAAAAGTGATCATGATTTCCTCGTTAGCCAACAGTAGTACAGGTTTCCAAGCATGCGCATAATTCGCGGTTGGGTGTTTGTGTGAGATAGACTTATGCAGAAATTATATTTCCATTTCACAGTGTTTCCTTCAAGAAAAGCAAAGGATCCGCAATAAATTAGTTAATAGGTATATGGGTTAAATACGAATCTCAGTTTTATTTCGATATAGTTATTAATGTCATTAGACCGATAAGAGGCAAATAACGAACGCGACTGAGGTTGATAATCAATCGAGTTCGTTATTTGCATATCGGCCGTGTGGCGTTCAAGATTTTTCGTAATAACAAAATTTAAAAACATTTAGGAATAATAAAATTCTTCTCTATCTGTCATACCTAGTGAACAACTTTTTTGTTGATTTATAAATTCTCCTTGACAACGCTCTATCAAGATGCTGTTATTTTTCTAGGAACACTTGATCCTTAATTGTAGACGACTGTTATAAAAAATAACGACCGACGGCCGTTATTTTTATCTTTTTACTTTTATTTTTAGTCCTGTTATATAACAGTAATAGTATGGTATTACGAAAAATCTATAACCATGGTTAACTAATAAAAGAAAGTCAAATAGTCTTACCCCTACCTTTCGAATGCTCATCAATCGTTGTTGTTGGATTTCAGCCGGTACTGGCTGAGGAGGCGGCATAGACAAATTATCCAAAAACGGGTTCATTCTTGTTGGTAGAGTATGATATGGCTTCCGTTTCCTATACTGCTCCATCATTGCTTCAACTTTCAACTCTGTGTCTTTGTCGATTTCTACATCGTAATCATTCACCGAATACGAACGATTCTTAAAATCTTCTTTCTTGGTGTTAAGTTCGTCATAGCTTTCGGACTTGGCTCGATATTTAATCTTATTTGTTCGCAAGTCTTCATCATTACTATCGGAGGGACTATCTTTTATAGAGTTTTTTTCAATATCACTTTCGTCTGCATCACATATATCTTCGTTCATAAAATCGGAAAATTTGAATGGTTTTTGAGGGTCTGTTAGTTTTTCTGGTGAACAATGTATGTTTTCAGTACATTCATAATTTTCAGAAAGTTGTTCTTCATCCATATTTAAAGATAGGTTAATATAAGTTTTAATTAAATTCTCCCAAATATCTTTTAAGTGCAGCAGAAATTGTTCAACGTAATCCAAATCAGAAGTACATTCTTTTTTAACTTGTTCATCCAAGATTTTTTTAATATCGTTTGAAGATAATTTATATCTTTCAATTCCGTCTAAACAAAGTTCTATTAATACAATAATCTGAACTACATCAGAAGTATTTGCTTGTGTGTACAAGTTAGCAGCTCTGTTCAAATTTCCAACTTTTTGCGTCAAAAATTTCAAACCTGGGCGAGTATCAAATTCTTTTGCACGAAAACTGGATAACTCCATGCATTGGATTAAAATACTGACGTGTTTAGCGTTAACTTTATTTAAAATTCCTCGTAAACTATAATTGTGTATTTGTAAAATATTGAATATTGGAGTAATGTGATTTAAGTTTTGGAGTAGTGCGCTTGATATAGTTTGAATTAGCATTTGATGAGCTAAAATTCCAACGACTAGATTTCTAAACGGAACTCTTATTGTGTATAGATCAGGATTTAACAATGAGGTTATATCTAGCGGATATAGTAAAAACACGTAACTTCTGTCATCAATAACTCCGTTTTCTTTTTCTTTGCAAGTACATTCTACATTATTGCACTTTGAGCATTCTCTGTGTGATGACATTACAAAAACTTGTTGCGCGAGTTGATAAAGTTTAACATTTTCATCTACGGAACAGTCTTTTCTTGCAGCTACTTTCACAGTAGCTACATCTCCGTAAAAACTGTCAGAATTTGGTTTGAAAGCCAAAGTCAGTTGGCGCAACGGATTCAAACTAATAGCGCATGCGCGATGTATAGCCGTAACGGTTATTTCCCATTGATGAGAAGTAAGAAGATGCCCAGCCGATGAAATGATATGTCGTATACAAGAAGTGCCTAAACGAGCTACGTTTTCATTTGGTTGAGCAATACATTCAATTAGAATAAGGAGTAGTTGTTTTAGTGCTAAGGTAAGAGCAGGATTCACATTTTCTTCCTTTGTGTCGATATTATAATAATCAACAGCCTTCTGTTTGATGTCATTTTTGTCTGTTTCGTCCGGCTTTTTATCGTCTTGTAAATGATAAAAATATTGGACTACTAATTCGGTAGCCATACCACAGCAATGCTTAAAGTTTGGTCCAATATTTTCCCAAGCTTTTTGGGTTTTAGAATTTTGTCGCAACCAATTTTGAACCATTGGGAGTAATAAATGGTTGATACAAACTAGACCAAAGTTTGGACCTGGGCATAATATTAACTCTTTTAGTAATTTAAACAATGTTTCTAGAGCGTATGGTTGATTTCTACGCGCGCAAATAATTGTATTTGATGCTAAACCTTCAATAAGAATGTACCAAATTTTCAGAACACCACTTTGTTTATCCAGTTTTGTCAAAGTAATGTTTTGCTTTTCGCATTTTTCCAAATCTTCTTGTGTGGATAGAATCTTGTACGATATTTGCAAATCATTATTATGATTGAAATTAACAATATCAATATTGGGAATTATTGAATCAACTAATTGGGGTTCCATATCTATTTGAACTCTGTGCGACATGTTAAATGTCGGACATTTCGGCATATTATACATCATTTCCAATATGTTAACAGAGCTTTGTAAGTACTTTAAAGATTCGCGACACAAATCTACCGAACTCATTTCGAGGACTTTATTGTTTTCTGCTTCCAAATTTTCTAAAAAGCCAATAGTTTTTTCGGATGTTAACGATAATCTTGTAGTTGGCATTTCTGGAGATTTCTTGTTAACCTCAACCGGTTTATTATTATTTTTATTATCAGAATCTGTATCATTATCAGTTTCTATTCCTCTTATATGAGTTAAAAGACAAAGAATATAATCAAGAGCTGCATTAGCAAACACCAAAGTGTTATCAGTTGATAAGAATATCTTAAAAACTTCTGAAATAGCTGCGGAATTATTATTGCTAGTATTAGCAACGCGTAATGTGCCAAACAATGGTCTCCACCCAGAACATATTTCTGTTCTGTTTGCTTCAACAAACTCGCACAGACATGCAACAATTTGGTCTTGTACATCAAAGTCACATAATTCCAAACAGAGAAGATTTTCAAATGGTTTGAACAAAGCTTCGTTGAAATGGAAATGTGGAAGCTCAATTTGTTCGTTAAGTAAAGCAGTTACAGCATCATGAATACAAGCAATAGCTTTTTTCGACACTGCTCTGTCTTTATGGCAAGCTGCTTCCATAAAGTGCGGCCCAACTATACTCCAAACTCTCATAGTATGCACCAAAGGTCTCCCTGCTCGAATACACTTCAAAGTAACGTCCCCAATTCGATGTAAAAGCAAAGTAGCAACTGGTTTCTGTTCAGGGTCTAGTTCCCGTTTCCACCATTTCTTCGACTTTCTTGGCAGTTCTTCCGACCGAGAAAAAAGCTGTCGGTTTGAGCTCTGGCAAAGCTCTTCAAGAAAAGCACAAAGGCAAGGAAGATTGAGCTTGAGAGCAGCTTCGTGGAATAAGCTATCCACTTGCTGGGATAAAAGACAACAGACTTTGGCGGCATCTACGTTGGTCAAGAGACCGTGATTGGTGTTGTGCGCTCCGCTCTTGTTGACGATGTCAGCGACGGAGGTTTCATTGTACGTTGGGTTGTTCAGAGAAGATGTGGAGGATTGGAGGAAACTGTAGACATCCACACTGAAAGAAAGAAAAATTATTATTTCTAAATACTCCATACAAAGACATAGCCCAATTACAGTACAGAGGACAACTATCTCTAGAAAGAAAAATTAGGTAGGTACAGGAATAAACTAGCGAGATAACAACGAAGGATTATGGTTTTTACTCAAGTGAAGATTTTAAAAGACTGCTGCATTACAGACAAAGTTTATGTGTGGCACAAAGGTTAATGCTTTGTCGAATGTCACTCCAAGGTCAGTAACGTGATCATTACGGGTTAGAATTTTATTATCTAAGTAATAGCTGAACAAAATTGGCAAGGATTTCCTATAGAATGAAACTATTTTGCATTTATCAAGGTTTACAAACAAATTATTAGAAAAGCACCCGTTGCAAAGATTAATTAGGTCAAGTTGTAGAACATCACAATCAGAAGAGGAAAGAATCAGATGAAATTTTTTTAAATCGCCGGCAAAGAGTAATTTACCCTAAGGATAACATAAGTAATACTATTTATAAATAGTAGGAAAAGTAATGGACCCAAATGGAACCCTGTGGTACTCCAGAAGTGGCATTAAAAGAACATGAATTATGACAGAAAATAAACAAAAAGGATTTTGTCTTGTAAGTAAGAAGAGAGAAGAGAAATTAAAGATGCAGATAAAGGGAAAAAGTGCAAAATGGAATGAACAATCCTGTCAATGGCTTTTGCCAATCGACAAAGAGTAATGGGGGATTCCACCATTTTTTTTTTATAATTTCATCTGAAAATATTAGGAAAACTAAGACTATTGATGAAAATCCGGTGAAAAAATTCCTATTAATAAGCTAGTTATGGTCTCCCGAATTTTGAAAAGATTGACGTGACGTCACATTTATATGTTTTTATATCAAACTCTTTTCATCATGGACATAAAATAAATGAATATTATATAAGTCTACATACTTTATAATTACAGGTGTATTTAAATTATTAACTTTAATGCAAGAAATTTATGTTAAAATAAAAACTGTTTAGCCCCTCCTTTCGAATTTGAATTTCTTAACTTCCATTGGTAGTAACCCCCACCTCCTAGCACGCTATTATGCATGTATAGGCGGTCTTTCGGTTGCCAATCAAAATATTATATATAGATTTCATATACGTGTCGAAGCGCTATAACAAAAAACCCCTTATTTCCGAAATATCTCAATTATACCATTTAATTTTTTTTTACTAATATTCGTTATTCATTATATACATTCGTATTTTTTTACTATTTTTCTTTAATTCAATTGAGCTGGAATCTCCCATTTACCACAGTGGATGACATCATTAATATCATTGTAAATAGTAGGAAATGTAATGGATCCAAATTGGAACCCTGTGGTACACCAGAGTTCCCAGTGAAAGAATATGAAGTATGACCAAGAAAATTTAAAAAGGCAGATAGAGAGAAAAAAGCAATTTATTAAGCGGAATTAAATGGAATGATCAATCCTGTCAATGGTTTTTGCCAATCGACAAAGAGTAATTTATCCCAATGGATGACATCAGTAATATCACTGATAAATAGTGGGAAAAGTAATGGATCCAAATTGAAACCCTGTGGTACGCCAGAGATCACAGTGAAATAATATAAAGTATGACCAAGGAAATGAAGAGAAATTATTCAGTCTTGTAAGGAAGAGGCGAGAAGAGAATTTATATAGATGCAGATAAAAAGTGCAAATTTATTAATATTATTGATAAATAGTAGAAAAAGTAATGGATCCAAATTGGAACCCTGTGGTACTCCAGAAGTGACAGTAAAAGAATATGAATGATCCAAGAAGGATTTTGCCTTGTAATTAAGAAGAAAGAAGAGAAATTAAAGATGCAGAGTAGGAAGAGTAATAGATTCAAATTGGAACTTTGTGGTACTCCAGAAGTGGCAGTAAAAGAATATGAAATATGACAAAGAAAATAAACAGAAAGAATTTTGTCTTGTAAGTAAGAAGAGAGAAGAGAAATTAAAGATGCAGAGTAGGAAGAGTAATAGATTCAAATTGGAACCTTGTGGTACTCCAGAAGTGGCAGTAAAAGAATATGAAATATGACCAAGAAAATAAACAGAAAGGATTTTGTCTTGTAAGTAAGAACAGAGAAGAGCAATTAAAGATGCAGGCAGAGAGGTTTTTGTCAAATTGGTGTACACACAGTCAACCTGATCTCTAGAATCTAGAGCTGTAGATATGCCATGAGTAAAGGAACTGAATTAATGATTTTGATTATATTTATTTCTTAAAAGTAAGAATTGCGTAAAGAATAAATAAGAACAGTTAAAAATGCCATATGGAAATAATTCACTCACCAAGTCTCTTCATCCTGGCTCAAATTAAAACTGAGATTAAGCTTCTCTGTCGTAGACGTCACCACCGTATTGGCATTCTGCGCCACCATGAGCATCTGGGTGGTCCCCGCCTTGCTAAAGAGTGTATGCTCCAATTTGGCCACGTGGACACCCGCCGCAAACACGTGGGGCCAGCAAGCCGAGCTGTGCGAACCCAGAGCTAGGCCCTTAGAGAGCAACACGTCCAGGGATTGCGCATGAGCAGCGTGAAGACGACTTCCGGTGGATTGGTGACATGCGGCATTCGAGAGAAGGGAGAGGATGCTACTGCTGCGTGTTTGGAGTTTGAGGGTGTTGCTGAGACATGCGGCCTGAAAGGTAAGTGGAAAAATTCTTTAATAAACATATATTGTCAATTGGGTCTTCCCAAAAAAATAAAGTCCAATTTTTTTGTTCATAATATAACTTTAAATTATTTCAATCATATATCATACAATATTTTTCAAAAATATTGAACTTTTCATTCATAATTTGTTTCGCGACATCAAAATGTGACGTCATCTAGCGATGAGTCCTATAGTTCAACCAAGTTAGGTGATAGAGCTGATATATCATTTACTTTTCGTTTCCATTGTTGTTAATATGATTAATAATTGTTTAACTTAATAGAGATGTTTCACTATTAATGAATTAAATTCATGTTTTTTTTTTTATTTTTTTAATTGGGTTCGGCCTCGTACTTTTTGTACATTGGCCCGGAGCTATTTAATGGAAGTATTTTGGGGCACACACAACATCCAAGCCCCTGGTGGGAATCAAACCCACGACCCCAGAGCCGAGCGGTGAAGTTCGCTTGAGTGCTGCCTTTACACGCTCGGCCACCGAGGCGGCTAATGTTTTTTTTTTGTGAATTATAAACAATATCGTATTCATTGTTTTTTTTTTTGTACTGTGTCGCTCTATACATAGGTTTGTGAAATGACAAATAGAGGTCATATGTAACCAAACACTAGTTCCAACTTCTCCCGCTAGGTGCCTGTACTAGACATCCTTTCGGAACTGTTTCTTAAGCGTCATCCTTGGGGATACATCATTTTTCCTAAGCGCTATTTAACGTGTTCGGCGATTTTGTAATGACAGCTATTAAAGAGCAGTGTGTTAACATCAAGTTCAGTTTCTTGTTATGGAAATCAGTACCAATGCTTGCGAGAGCTTACAAAAAATTCGGATCAATTTCTGACTGTTCTTTCAACGAATTTCGCTGCGACACGTTTCACCTTCAAATTTGCAGTCAAAATTCGTTGGCACAAACTCTAAGATATTTCAACGAGTTCCTCAAATTCATCAATTGTTCTACGATGAACAACATGATCGTATCTTTGTATCACGGATTTTTAAATGCTTTTTTCCGTTTTGAAAGTCAAAAAAAAAAAATTAATTAATTGTCGGTGATCTAGGATCATCTGTCATTGATATTTGACCACTTTTAAGACGAGAAAACCACTCGTAAACCCTGGTTTATCTCAAAGTTTCATCCCCGTAAGCCCTGCGACAGTTTCCGCTGATGATTTCCCTGACAGGAAACAAAACTTTAATGTCTGCTATTGCAAAAATCGCCGAACACATCAAACAGCGCTTCCAAGAAAAAACTACTAAAAGGATGATAAATAAAATGTTAAGAAAACACTCGCCATGTTTCACAAGATTTTAGCGAAGCGTCTGAATCAACCTTTCGGCCATCATCAGACACCGGCCATGCTCAGCTAGTAACCATAGACGCGTTTCGCTCTTGTTAGAGTTCATCAGTATGGTATAACTGCCGTCTCTTTGCAGAGATAATTCCCAACTGAGCATGGCGAAAGATATAAACATCCCATAAAAGATAGTTGACTTAAGAGGGAAATGTACCTACATGTAGAGCCATCTATTGAAGAATCGCCAAAAAGCACTGGTAGCTATTGAAATAAGAATAGTACAATAGCGAACTCTAGGTGAAACAATATTTAATAAAATATTAAGAAAAAAAAAGAGAAGTTTGTTTAGTTAAGGCACCTAGAGAAAATAAATCCGATTATTTTTAGGTACCCCCACAAATTAATATTATGTATTATCTGTATAAAATTTCACCTTGTGCAATCCATCTAAACTAGAAGTCACTAGGTTATCCCTAATCTTCTTCTTGTACTGCATTCTCTTCGCCCGTCTTGGCAACAGAAGTCCAAGGGTGGATGCCTTATCTCCAATGTTTGATCCAATAGTACCAGGTGTTTCGTCTAAAGCTGCACTCAAAACAGTCACCATGGAATCCCAACAACATGTCAGTACTCTTCTAGCTAACTTTATCCCTGCCTCTACTTCTGCACTGGGTTCAGTTGGTGAACAATGTACTCGTTCAAGTTTTTGCCAGTCTGTTAGGAGCTGATTTGAACTCAGACCACCAACATCTAAAAGAAAATGTTGATGTAATAAATGGATGAGAGAATGTTTACATTGGTATAGTAGACATACAAGCCGGTAGGCTAGTGTCAAATTCGCTGGTGGGGGAAGGACAGTGGCTTTGCAAGTGATAAGTAGATAGCCTGGGAGGCTATCCACTTGCCTGTCCTGATTACTTGTGCAAGTCCTGGTACAAGTACTGCCCTATAGGGATTACACTAGGTTAGTAACTGTCTTGCAAGTTACTGGTACAAGCAACTAACCCAATTACTATACCAATGTAAACCCGGCTTCACAGATGGCGTCTACTGCTTTAAATATAAAAACAAGAGTTATGCCAACGTGCTTTTAAAATGTGTTTAAACAATATCTGACATTTTTTTGTTGTTTGTATTGGTAGTATTTCTTTTTTGATACATGATTTAATTTAAGGTTAAGTTAAATGTCAAAATTTTCAATCTTCGTTTTATTATGTTTGTTGTGTGTCAGGAAGTATCCAGCCTCGACTATCCTTCGGACCGGAAAAGTACAACTTTCCTACCTAGCAGCACAAATAACTATTACCTGTGAGTAAATTGATAAGAGCGTACTGTTGCCCAGAATTTGGATTATAACCAGCCACTTCTAATAATGAAATTGCCAAAACTTGTTGGTATAATTCCGATAACCAAGTAGCTGACAAATATACCAAAACACCACTTCCGTAAACTTCTTCCACAAACTGTGTTTCCGTTAATGGAACTTTTACCTATCAACAGTTAAAATTATAATTATTGTTTTTATATATTTTATAATTATCATACATTTGTAACGCTTTTATCATAATGCCCAAGTTGAATAAGCCTTAAATTAAGCAAAAGAGCAGAATAAGTCGCCAGGTATATTCCATCGGCGTTCATAATAGTCTTAATTTCGAAACTTTGAGCAGAATTGTGCTGGCAGCATTTAGAAGCGAATTCTTGTAAAATTTCATCAACTTGGATAGATGATCGAAGAGAAAGAAGATTTGGAAGCAAGATATTTTGAAGAGTTTTGACGAAATGTCGTGCGTTGTGCCTTTCCACATCCACGTTACATTCTTCCAGGCCAGTTCTTCCCTAGAAGAAATAATTAATAAAACAAGTCGGCAAAAGAAGAAAATAACTTACTAAATGTAATTCTTTGGGAAGTTTTTGTAATCGTTGCAATTCCTGACTGGTTAAAAAACTGTTGTCATCCAAGATGCTATCTTCAGAGTCAGTTCCGTTGTCTTCTGGACCTTCAGTAGCGCCGGAAGTATCAGATTCCGTACCATCTTCGTCTGTGTGTCTGTCACCTACTCTACCACCTCCGTCTATTCCGCTACTGTCGGAGTCACTCTGATATCGGAGGTTTGCAACCACATCCCTAGAAGGCAGGAAGATGAATCTAGTTTAGGTGAATAAATTGAAAATTAACATTGAGTAAAGGAAATATCACACCTGACTACGGGTATCAGAAGGAAATTTTGCAATATCTCAAATTATTTGAAATGAAGTACTGTCAAAACCGGTTATAACGACTTCGAAGGGACCGCCGATTACGGTCGCTATAACCGATTACACATGTATGTATGTGAAGGGAGACACTGATAGGTACATTATTATTTCTTTGATGCTTCAACCATCTGAGTAAAGCTTCTTTAATGTCAGTATGTTCAGATGATCTGGCACGCTTGACTTTTAAGAGACAAAATTTTCACTCGGTCTTTCCAAATGGTTGAAATTGTTGAATGTGACATCACATTCCTTTGCTATGGTAATATTTGGTTCTACGTTTTCTAATCGCCATATTATGTGAGATTTTCCTTCAATGCTAAACACTTTTCTTTTTTTCTGTGACCTATGATAACGTTTACTTATAACAACCAATGCGTTTCGTGGCGTGTTATTAGAAACACTTACATGATATTACTGAATAACGAACAAAACTTTCTGTTGGACGCTATAGCCGATGCATTTCTCTGAAAACTGTGATAAACATCGTCGCTATAGACAATATGTCGTTATAAGCGATGTCGTACTAAGCGATAGTTTGGGTGAGGTATTTATATGGAATTAAGACGGGACCTTTACATTTCGTTGTTATATCCGATATGTCGTTATAAGCGGTGTCGCTATAAGCGGTTTTGTCTGTACTTCATACATTACTTGAAGTATATGGGAAAAAAATTGTTTATATGAGTACTATTTGGAAGTTTCTAGTAGTAGGCCTTGGATGGCAGTGACAGTCGAAAAAATGATATTTGTTCAAATGTTCTTGAGATTTATTAGTATAGTGTCAGGTTCAATAGTCCTTTGAGACGTCATTGACGTTTTCCAACACATAATTACGTTCATTTTGCATCTATACAGATTATTTTGTTTGAAATAATACTTTTATAATTAGAAATAATAAACCAAAAAGAGTTGCTGCTGCACTAAACTAGAAAAAACAATTTTCATCGTTTCTTGTAAATTGACCCCCACTCTGTTGCATTGATCGTAAAAAAATAATTGGATTTTGTAGGTAATTAAATTCTCTACAAGATTGATTGTGAGGACTTTTACGCTAAAATGATGTGTTACGGAACTATTACAATGTAAGTTGGAATGACAGAAGACAGTTACGACTAAATGATACAGTGAAAAATGTTTTGCTAAAGTGCTCAGTATACAGTGTGTCCCATTTAGAAGTGCCACCATTGGGATCTCGAGAACTATAAGTGATACGATGACGGTTAAATGGCACTTTTTGTGCGCGTTTGGGAGGCCATCTCAGATGTGCTTTTGTTTTTCCAAAAATTCTCATAGGTCACTAAATATTGGCGAAAAACTGAATATTGTTGATTTTTTCTTTTTCAAATTACTTCTAAACTATTAGTAATTGAGAAAAACGTTTCAAATATAAAAGATAGATATTTTTATTAAATAAAATAATAAATTTTCGAGATATAACACAAACTTATATTTTTTTAAATGGAACCCATATCTTATTTTATTCTCAAAAAAATAATTCTTTTTTTCTCTTTTCAATGATGAAAGAGTTATTACGTTTTATATTTGTTTTGCTCATAAAATTTAATTTTTTTCTTTATTTTTGTGAATTTTCTTATTTCTCAAAAAAAAAATTTTTTTTATTAATTATATTGTATTTGATCGATATAATTTATTTTATGCCTTTATTACTTCATATTTTTATTCTAGACTCATAATTACAAATTACACTATAATGTGCCAAGGGCGACCTGATACAAAATATTATAAAAATTAATATGATACGAGTTTTGAGTAAATTTTTCTAACGAAATAAATTATTTAAATACAAGGAGTATTTCTAAATAGAAATCTACTAATATTTTCAAAATAATTGTAAATTTAATACAAAATAAAGAAAAAAATAATAATTTTGAAGGCAAAACAAATAT
This sequence comes from Ophonus ardosiacus, assembly GCA_943142095.1. Classification (NCBI taxonomy): domain Eukaryota; kingdom Metazoa; phylum Arthropoda; class Insecta; order Coleoptera; family Carabidae; genus Ophonus; species Ophonus ardosiacus. The sequence continues at coordinate 6,937,564 of OW964835.1, forward strand.
AAAACATAATAACCTTTACAACATTGAAAAGAGAAAAAAATAGTTATTTTTTTGAGACTAAAATCAGATATGGGTTCAATTTAAAAAAAATATAAGTTTGTATTATATCTCGAAAATTTATGGATATAAATATTTGTTTCCTACGCCACTGGTTAGTTAATAAAAATATCTATCTTTTATATTTGAAATGTTTTTCTCAATTACCAATAGTTTAGAAGTTATTTGAAAAAGAAAAAATCAACAATAATCAGTTTTTCGTCATTATCTAGTGCTCTATGAGAATTTTTGTAAAAACAAAAGCACATCTGAGATGGCCTCTCAAAGGCGCTCAAAAAGTTCAATTTAACCGACATCGTATCTCTTCTAGTTCTCGAGATCCCAATGGTGGCACTTCTAAATGGGACACACTGTATTTCCAAAGATATGGGTGGGGGGTTCCAAGTCTACGACTTTCAATTTTTTTTGCGTATTAGAAACTTTTCGGCAAAAATACAAAATATGGGTCTATTATTTTTATGTACAGATTAACATATTAAAAAATGAAAAAAAAAACTTGGTAGCCCCAATTTTGTTATATCGTGATCGTGATAAATTTTTGAAAAAAAAAAAACACCTTACCTGTAGGGTTTGGGCAGTCTAGCTAAAGATTGATAAGTAAGAGGACCCTTATAGTCCGCCTGTTCTAAATACGTATATCGTGAATTAGCTGTTATGGCTCCTTCATGGGTAATTCCTTCTCCTTTACTCAATGAATCTAAAGATGCTAACATTGCCACCACGCATTCCACACTTGCTAACATTATTCCGGAATCGTTGCATTGTGAAGATTCTTCAATTGAATCCATTATCCTAAAAGAAAGAAAATAACTCTTTTTATAATCTAAGTCACATATCTAAAAATATAAAAAAAGGGTTTAAACTTACAGTCTTATAATCGCCATGTCATCCCCAGCATGCCTCTGTGTACCATTTTTCAATAAAAGAAGATCTGCAAGTCGTCCTGGAGATCTTAACAGTTCTCTTATAGCCCTTAAAGGTTCTAGTCTTCTGACTGGACCAGGTAGTAAGAGCATACGATGAAATAGAGCTTCCAAAACTGGTCTCAAAGCTGGTTCACTACCTACCAGTCGGACTAACTGAATTCCAATACTGAAAAGAATTTTAATAGCTTTCAATAGGTAATACTTTTGGAAGATTTTATAATTTTTACTATATGATTTTAAATATTTAATTTTAAAAAAATCATTAATTTTTATGTTAAAAGTAGTTAGAGTCCGTACGTTTAGAGAAAGAAACATATCGGCGCAGTAGAAGTTATAGTACTCAACCTACAGATGTAGACTGTACGAGTACAATATCACTCGCAATAATAAACAACAAAAATCGAAATCAATAAAATTAAAAGCATTTATTACACAAAACAAAATTACATTTTAAAAATATCTGATTTGGGCACTACATGACTTCCTTGTACGCCTGTTACTTTGGCATTGACATTAAATTCTTTATTTTTTTGTTATTTTTTGTCCGAATTCCTAGCAAACTTAATTACAGAAACCAAAAGGTACATAATTTTTAAATTTACATATCTCGCTTATACAAAAAGCTAATTTAATCGTACTTGATGTTTTCGACACAGAATTCAATTCTCTAAAACTTTTATTTGAAGCATTTATTTCTAAAATCAAAATAACACCATTTTTTTCATGAAAAACTGATAACAGCTTCAAGTAAAGTATCACTTCCGGTTAGACTATTTTAACCAAAATCTATTATGTTATTCCCATTGATATAAAAATGTTATATACCAAATTTGAAAAGTTTTGGATTATATTTTAATATAGTTTTTTATTAAAATCTATTACAGGCTTCAAGTAAAGTACCACTTCCAGGTAGACCATTTTAACTAAAACCTACTGTTATTCCCATTGATATAAAAGTATTATATACCAAATTTGAAAAGTTTTGGATTATATTTTAATATAGTTTTTCATTAAAATCTATAATAGGCTTCAAGTAAAGTACCACTTCCGAAAGTTATGTAATGACCAAAAATGGAGGTGCACAACTAGATGTTATAACAGTCCTAAATACAAAATTTTAACTTTCTACGGCTTCCCGTTTTTCAGTTATTCGAGATACGTACTTACAGACGTCACGACGAAATTAGTCAAAATGGATTCAGGGATGGTCAAAATGGATATTTCCGTTGAAATCTGGAAACCGAATTACAATACTTCCTTGTACAAGGAAGTAAAAATACCTGTACACTATACAGCTGCTATTTGTTAAGTTAAAACATCGTAATATCCCTACTTTTACAAGTTGGACTCGCCCGGACGAATTTTGCTCTCTGCACATGTTAAACTGCCGGTTAAGATAACTGTCGGTTATAAGAACAATGTGGCATTGACAAATTGACACGTGTAATTTTTACAATTTAGGCTATGATATCGATGCTGTGATTTTCTTTTAACTGACAGTTAAATTAACAGGCTCTTTAATCGGAGATGAAAATACCGGGCCTTGCAGTAAAGATCCGCTGACCCAGATCAGTTGAAACTGGCTCAATCTGGATTAATGAAAACTCCGGATTACTAGAGTAATATATTTAAGTTATCGGCAATTTAGTTTGTGAATAAAATATCGATTTCGGTTTTGGTTAAAAACAACCTTTTAGGACTTAAAATATCGGTTAACCGATTTTTAAAATCTGTTTCTTGTCAGAATATTATTATTTCTCACCTGTAAACGATTTTGGCTTGATTAGTCGTCAACCCTTGAGTGGTCGGATCCCCAGGAGTTCCTAACAGTGATAAAAGTGCTGGGCAAAATCTTTGCCACAAGAAAGTTGTGAAATGTGTATTAGAATGAACAGTTTGTGGAAGCGTTGATACAAGAGTCAAAAGACATTCCAAAAGAAATACTGTACTGTCGTTTACTTTCAATCCCCTGAAAAATAGCACATAAATCATCATATCTTCGCTGAATATTTGCTATATTACAATCTGGCTTCTTCAAGTCGGCTGCAGATATACTGCATTACAGGTATAACTTCATTGAAACAAGACACAGCTGAAGTTTGGCTGTAAACTATTGCGGAGCTGTTTCCGCTATTCTTGTGCTTTTGTTGCTGCTGAAGAATATCTTGGCACTCTTCATCTACAAAAAGAACACCCGCAAAAAATTAAATTCGTTTTTTGTGATTCAATTGGATTGTTGTTTGCATTTTTAGAGCAACTTTTTGAATCGAAAACTTTTTTAGACGCACCTTGCAGTGTACAAAGCTGCGTTACTTTTCATTATGAATCAGCATGTAGGAATACCATGTTCTCATGTTTTGCGTTACCTTACTGCAACTGCATTACCGCTTACGTTACTTCATTATTAATAGGCCTTAAATGCCTATGGACCGCTTTTTAATTAACGCACTGTATAGTCGCAAATGCAGTAAACACTTGATTTATAATAGGCTATTCCACAGTAATCAAAAATAGTAAAAGTTTATTGAAAATAAGAATAATAATAATTAAAGGATAAGGAAAACCATATTTCTTTTATTATAAATTATTCCTTCTAGAAGACACGGGGAGGTTTGCTTTTGATGATGCAGGACATGTGCACGAATTTTTAAGCAAATAGGATCCAAGTATGACCTCCGATTTTAAGAAGCCCCGCCCTAATTAAGAATATACTTCTTCGGGTGTGTCGGATCTGTTCGGTTGCTGTTCGGGTGACGTTCTAATTTCTTTATTTTTATAAAATGAGAAAAAAAGTGAAATAAATTAAGTGAAATAATTTATTTTATGTCTCTAATAATGAATTATAATATTACAATTTAAATATACATTATTTTGTAATTTGTTTAACAATTTTTCGTGGTTTGTGAACCATTGTTTGTTTACTTCTGGTATATCCACATTACCTATGTCATAAAGCAGATTCAAAATTCGGACCTTAATATCTCGCTTATTTGGAGGAATTTTTAACTCGGATTTTCACATGTGGTCTTATATTTTTATGTATTTCAAGAAAAAAAATTAATAAAAATGTCGTGGAATAGCCTATTGTTTCGAACTAGTCTATGTAGTTAAAGTAATTTATTTGTACAAGTCTGGATTATTATTGCAAGACAGTAAGAAGAAATATTCTATTAAATTTCATCTACTGATATTTCAAATGGAGACGAGAATTAATTGTATGAGTTTTTTGCATGGAACCGGTACTATTTTTCAAGAAGTTGTCTTGCTCCTCAACAACAAAATGTTACAAAAATTGTTGCATCGGCCGGGAATCGAACCCGGGCCGCCCGCGTGGCAGGCGAGCATTCTACCACTGAACCACCGATGCTTATATATAAGTTACATATCTTCGAGAAATTGTGTAATTATTTGTATGCTCTGATGTTTTTAGTAAATAGGTAACTCTTAATTATTCAATTCCAATTTTTTTAATAAACAGTTCCTCTCTTATTTTGTGTGTGTACTAAAAGAACAATAATAATTTATATATGGAAGAGGACATACCTAGAAATGAGCAGAAAGCAGTGACGGTTTGACTGCCAGCAGCTTGAGCGGCTGCCCGAATAGGTTGGGTCCCGACTTCGTAAGCTTCACCACAACGGCCCAGAAGAAGCATCACAAGACGGCCGTTTAACGCCCAACTGGCTCCACATGCTAAACCCAAGAATACTCGAAGGATGTGCACCTAGAACATATTTAAAAAAAAATAATGTAATTTTGTACCACCGTTTGAGAATCACTGGTTGAATTTTCGGTTTGTAGGAAGCAACATGTTTGGGAGAATGTCTACTGACTAGGAATGACAAATTCCGATAATTTTGGTACCCGAGTACCCGAAACAACTACCCGGATAGTACCCTTACCCGTTGTTAATTACCAGTTACCCTTATATTAGCAGTTTACTTTTTAATAAAATTCATAATTATTGTTTACATATATTTAATAAATAAAAAGTAATACAAAAAAATAATTTACTGTATAAAGTAATAAAAAGCTCTTCTTTTAGATACAATGGTTGGTAGCACAAGCCCTGTTCTAACTAAAACGCTGTTTTAAGAAATGTCAAATTCAAATTTCAATGTTTAATTTCACCCTTGTGTGTAAAGAACGATTTTTTAAAAAATATTTGATTGAATACAAACTATGTGCTGCTTTAAAATCATATTTTAATATATTTGATGTTATTTATTTTTGTTATTAAATAATGAAATTTGACATTTCTTAAAACAGTGTTTTAGTTAAAACAAGGCTTGTGCTACCAGCCAATCTTTCCGGCAGCTAAAAACTGTTCGGGTAATTAAAGGGTATTGGGTAATTAACGGGCAACTGGTATATTTCGGGTAATCAGGTAAGAAATTTTATACCCGGGTACATTATTATCGGGTAGGTTCCGAGTTCCGAGTACCCGGGTACCCATCGTCATTCCTACTACTGACATTGCAGAAGTCTTGAATTTGCCAGATTCTCGATTATATACTGGACACTAATTTCGTCGTACCTCTGCCATTTTTTTAGCAGAAGTCCTTTACGGTAGCAGTGGGATATATTGAGAATTCATTAGAAAATAAGAAATTCTTCCCACACTAAAAGGCCTACTTTTAATAGTGTTTGTAGAAAAAATATATTTTTTATACTAGCGTTTTATAACACCAACTTTTTGATTGTCATTTTCGTTGTTAAATGAAATACTTTTAAGCACGAATGCTTAAAAATGACAATTTTATGCGTAAAGTGTTACTCATAAAGACTAATGCTTAAAAGTATTTCATTTAGCGACGAATAGATGCCTACTTTTAATTTTGAAAAATTCAAAATGTTGATATTTGAGAATAAATGATCTGTTTTAAAACGGTATTATAAAAAATCTTGTATGTAATACATTGCGAAATGAGTGTTTTAGGCACTTGACGTGTTGTACCACTCGCTTACGCTCGTATATATAATAAAGTTGGTTTCGAAAACAAATCTTATGGCGTACTCGTATTCAAAGTATTTGAAATTACTTCGTAAAATAGGTCAAGATCAACGCAGAATTTGTGGAAGAGATCCAAAATTGTGGTTCTCCCATTCATCACATATTATTGCTATTGATTTTTGCCTGTGAAGTCATCCTGAAAATTTTAGTTTATACTGCAGTGCCAGTGAAAAATTTTGGTGAATTTCGGAAGCGGATTATAAATTAGTTAATATAATACGAGTAGTTCATGTATTGTTGAATTATTTTAGGAAATATGCATACATGCATGCATAACAGATGGTTTCATAACTACAAAAATATTGATTGAAGCTAATTTGAGTATATCTATCCGTTATATAAATAGTTTCAATTTCCGGAATTTGAAAAAGCACACTGCGTCACTCTTTGAAGGACAAACGTAAAATACCAAATCAGGTTAGACTATTTTAAAAAAAAATATTCTGAAACTACTTGCTGCGAAATGCAATTTATCAAAATATTGTTTTATTTAAGCACTACATATTTTCGTTATTTTTTGCATTATTTACTTGAAAATGGATTCTGAATTTCAAAAGGGTAGCAAAATAATGAAAGTAGTAAAAATTTGGAGTAAAGTAGATGTGTGACGCAGATGTCAATGGCATTAAAAACTCAAATAGTTAAAAATGAACTTTTTAGCTTCCGTCACTTTAGGTAAGAAAGGTCAATAATTTTTTTAAATTAATTAGCATGTCTCTTGAAAAAAACGCAGTTAAATATCATTTTTTGACATCATGTAATTATCAATATGAAAGAATATTTTATTGTCTATACGGTTTGATTATACATTTTCCTTCATATTCAATAAATATAGAGTTAAAGAATTATAAAGAGATTAACTTTCATAAATCAGACAGCTTTGCTAAAATCCTGGGAACGGCTGATATATTCAAATAATTCTAATTGACAGATATCAGTGTCAAGTGTAATTTACATAATGTATGTTTGTGTTTTAATTTTGCTGGATTTATAGAATATTTTCCAAGGAACTTTTGGAATGTGATTTGTACAAAATACATTGAAGAAATTTAATGTACTGTCCACATCTGATTTTTTTAAACCTTGGTGGTCACTATCCATACTAATATAATAAATGCGAAAGTAACTCTGTCTGTCTGTCTTTCTTTCTGTCTGTCTGTCTGTCTGTTTGTCTGTTACGTTTTCACGCCTAAACCGCTGAACCAATTTTGATGAATTTTGGTATAGAGATAGATTAGACCTTGGAGAAGGGCATAGGCTATCTTTTGTCGCGAAAATAAAAGTTAAAGGGATGAAATAGTGGATGAAAGTTTGTATGGAGAACTCAGCATTTCTTCCGCTGAACCAATATTGATGAATTTTGGTATAGAAATAGATTGGACCTTGGAAAAGCACATAGGCTACCTTTTGTCGCAAAAATAAAACTTGAACGGGGTTAAATAGGGGATGAAAGTTTGTCTGGAGAACCCATCATTTCTCAAGTTAGGGATATCAAATTTCTTATTTATGCTTTTGGTAAGAAATAAAGAGTGTTTTAGCGTTTTTGAAAAATCATCCCTCAAGGCGGTACAATAGGAGATGATTTTAATTATTTTTTTTTATCTTTGTATCTATCGTAAGTTTTAACCGTTAGCAGATTTTCGATATTTGTCAGAGAGATAGCTTGCATCATATGTACATAAGTAAAAGTACCCGAGACATGTTCAGAAAAGGGCGCTGTTAGGTGCGGTGCGGGTATCGGGTGGGCAGTGGGCGGAGCCTGTTACATGTACAATGCGAGGCAGGTTGCTGGCTCCCTACGCAGCGCATGTCTCCGAAGTATATGTGAAAAAAATACTGCTACACGTGTAGCTAATCGCTATTCTAGTTTTACCCGTGCGAAGCCGGGGCGGGCAGCTCATATAATTTTAAAGTGTACTTCTAATATACCTAAATGACTCCATATCCATTTTATAATTTGTAATTATGGTGGGGGACCTCATTGTTATAATTTTGTATTAAGAATGTTTTATACGTATTATACTGCATTGCAGAAAATTTAACCACATTTTCATCAAACCCTGCCATGAATAATAAAATATGAAGTTAGGAAGTTGAATTCGCTATTACTCTTTTGAATAATTCATAACCATTTCTTTTAAAAGTTAATTATCAATTTTCATATTTTATTCAACACAAGTATTGTGGTTTATTGATTGTTCTACAACTTCATAAATGATAATAACATTATCTATTATCTTTATCTACCTGCGTATCCTCGCAATGAGTCAGCATTGATGACGTAGCGTTCAAAAGTTGCGCCGGAAGCCACAGGGAATCGTCCTCAGGTTCATTTCCGGATTGGAATCGCTCATCTCGCACGATTTTCTACAGAGAGGAATACAAAATAGGTATATTTTTGAGTCTGGAACAAAAGTTGATGGAACGTACGTGCAGTCCATTTAAAGATAGTGAAACCAATTTGGTTCTTTTGGTTTCCAGTGCCAGACGAAAAGGTTTGAAACATGCGGAGCGTAGTTCGTGGGATGGACTTCTCAAAAGCCCGGTACATTGAGAATTTAACAGATCTAGAAAGAATTATTGAGAATTGATACCTACAAGTTTCACTATTTAAACTGAAGTCAAATCTTATTAACTTAATATACTTCAGTATAAAAATAAATTATCTATAAATAATACAACCTTTTTAGTTTTTTAGGGAAAATGTCAAATAAATTACGAGACAAAAGCAAAAACAAGTAACCAAGGTAACATAAAAAGTACATAAATGTTACCTATTTGGTAAGTACAGTAATAGTAATTTACGTAACAAGACCTGAAAGTGATACTTTACTGGGTGAGCAAGCATATTCCAGAGCGAGCCGTAGGCGAGCTTTGGAAGCTTGTGAGCCCAGTACAGACACTTTCAGGTCATGTTGGGTACAATATTTTTTTGCGATCCTGAAAAAAGAATAAAAAAGTACTATTTTATTTTTTACTGCGAGCAAATAAGAAATAAATAAACAACTGATCTCCATGGAAACATTTAGCTTTACCGGTCCCGGGATCGGTAAAGTACTTTCCGATCCCTTATACACAACTTTCCGAGCTGGTTCAGCAAAGAAGGTACACAAAATATTATGTACCCTCATAAAAACTAAGTAAAAGACACTACTAAATTTGACAGCACAAAATCTTAATTCGTAGATGGCCTTGATCGGACTTCTTTCAAAAATTTTACTGTACACAATTTACTAGACATTATGCATGCCCGGCATTAACTAGGACGGCGAACATGCATCTTGTCAGGAAAACTATCCTTTTGCTAGAGGAAAAACCGTCCGCAAAAACTGGTAGGGAAGTGATCTGTATAACTCAGAGTCGCCTTTTCGGTAACGAAATACCGCAGCCGTACTCTTTCAGCCCGATTCACATAAAGGTTTAAGCTAATCCTCATTTTTGGATTAACAAATTCTACTCTAATTTTGACAGTTCATTTATTAAAATATAGTCTAATCTATTCCTAGTATCTACCTTTATTGATAATATCATGAAAATTAAATTTTATATACCGGAATAGAATAGAATTCACTAATCCAAAAATGAGGATTAGCTTAAACTTTTTTGTGAATCGGGCTGTTTGTTAACAGATTTACAAAACTAAGAATAATAAAATCAATCATTGTGACAGTTTAGAACTTAGTCGCGCATGGCTTCCAATTTTAAATATGTTATAATGGGGGATTACACCATTTTTTTTTAATAATTTCATCTGAAAATATTAGGAAAACTAAGACTATTGATGAAAATCCGGTGAAAAAATTCCTATTAATAAGCGAGTTATGGTCTCCCGAATTTTGAAAAGATTGACGTGACGTCACATTTATGTGTTTTTATATCAAACTGTTTTCATCATGGACCTAAATGTTCTTGAAATATATGCTATTTTAAGTTATATTTACATAAAAATAAATGAATATTATAACACTGTATAAGTATACATACTTTATAATTACAGGTGTATTTAAATTATTAAGTTTAATGCAAGAAATTTATGTTAAAATAAAAACTGTTTGGAAACTGTAGTACAGGAATGTTAGCCCCTCCTTTCGAATTTGAATTTCTTAACTTCCATTGGTAGTAATCCCACCACCTAACACGCTATTTGTAATGCATGTATAGGCGGTTTCTCGGTCGCCAATCAAAATATTTTCATATTAGTGTCGAAGCGTTATAACAAAAAACCCTTTATTTCCGAAATATCTCAATTATACCATTTCATTTTTTTTATTAATATTCGTTACTCAGCATATATACATTCGTATTTTTTTACTATTTTCCTTTAATTCGATTGAGCCGTAATCCCCTATTTGTAATATGTATACATTTTTATCTAGACTTTCCGAAACATCTGTTAATAAAGAGTACGGTTGCGGTATTTCGCTACCGAAAAGGCGTTTCTGAATTATACAGATTACTTCACTGCCATTTGCGGACGGTTTTTCCTCTGGCAAAAGGAGAGTTTTCCTGAAAAGATGCATGTTCACCGTCGTAGTTAATACCGGGCATGCATAATGTCTAGTAAATTGTTTACTTACCAAATGGGTAACATTTATGTACTTTTTATGTAACCTTGGTTACTTGTTTTTGCTTTTGTCTCGTTGTAATTTATTTGTCATTTTCCCTGAAGAAGGCAACAGTTAATGGTGCCGAAACGTTGAAAATAAATTTTTACAGAACAAAAACTAAAAAGGTTGTATTACTCCTATGCCCATATTCATAAACACTCGTAAAGTTTCAAAACGGTTCGTTATAATTTTTGACAAATAGAATCAAACTTGACAAAAAAAATTTCGATTTTTCTTTCAATGTCGACTGTTTTTACTGGATAAAAATTATAACGAACCGTTTAAATTTTTTACGAGTGTTTATGAATACGGGCACTATTGTTTTACGTGTTCCGAAAGATTTTTTAATAATTGAATTATTATATTATTATTACATACAATCATACAAAAAATCTCCGTATGATGAGAATTTTATGTTTTAGGGAAAATAGCAGTGTAAAACCCAATGGCCCGTATTATGAGCGCACTTTTATATTAAAAGCGCTTTTTGTATGGAGCGTGCCTTTACATTATATTCATGTGAGGAGTGTGCTCCATAAAAGCGATTTTATTATAAAATGAAAAGCTTTCATCTTACATATTATACATGAAAAATAAACAAATAATACAGTTAATTTATTTATTTTATGGGATAAATATTGAAAATATTCATAATTTCATCAAAAAAAGTTTCCTTATGTTTACCAAAAAACCTTTACCTTTTTGTGTTTTGTGTTAATTTACTACTTTAATCCAAATTTAGTTATAATTGACAGTTAAAAATCACGCATTTGTTTATTTTTTGTCATAAATCCATGGCTGCCTAGACTAATAGCTCATAAGAATTGTAACTTTATAATTAATTTTTATGTTTATGAAGAGCTAGAAAAATCATTTCGTATGATTTAAATACAGAATTTAAATCTTTATAATTTTTATTTGAAGTATTTTTCCATAAAATAATTAGGTAACGTTTCGGCAAAAAAAATTGATTTCCCATGTTAAACGCCTACTAACAACTTGAATTTATCAACATTCAACACTAGATTCATATTTGACAAATGTCAAATGATGTGAATAAAAGAAATTTTGTTCCTTACCGTGTGCCTCTTGTGCCGATTGTTTCAAATTAAATAACTTTGGTCCACTCGCTTCTTTAACAATATTCAAAAGTAAATCTTCCATTTTTCTACTTCTATGCAGTTACAGTATAGATTCTTAAAATAGATGCACAATATGTTTTACTTCCGATGCATTTGAGCACTTTATTATTATTGTTTTTAACCTTAATTCGTTAGTATTTTAGTTATTTTACTTGTTTATGCGTTTTATTTAAATTGTTATCACAAATAAACAAAAGAATTTGATGTTTAAACGTAACTACGTCTGTTGTACATGCAGTACATTTTTGTATACTGTTTGATAGCTAAAGAGCATGCTCCGTATATAGATCAATAACGAAGAACAAAATTTCAACAGGTGTACAATTACAATTCATTCAGAACAAATTTTTACTGCAGTTTTTATCGGATTTAATATTATTATACTATACTCTACCAAAATATTGCACAAATTCTCTTTTATTTATTTCTTTTATTGCTCGGTTAAGTGTATATAATGGAGTGCTGGTGCCTGCTTTGATGTATGGAAGTGAATGTTGGGCATGGACGAGAAAGCATAAAAGGAAAGTGACTGCTGTGGAAATGAGGTATTTACGTGGTGTTTGTGGGTATACAAGACGGGATCGCGTGAGGAATAATTTGGTGTATGAAGAATGTATGGTTAGGAAGAATGTAGTTAAGAGAGTTGGAGTGAGTCAGTTGAGATGGTTTGGTCATGTGGAGAGAATGATGAGTGAACGACTTGTAAAACGCATATATGTTGGTAAAGTTGAGGGTGTTCGATTGCGTGGCCGTCCAGTGTGTAAGTGGATGGATGTGATTGGTAGTGTTTTGAAAGAGCGTAAGTTTCCGAGTGGAAAGAGAAGAAGAGCATGTATGAATACGATTATGAATGTGGCTGAGGCGAAAGAAGTTTGCCTGGATAGGAATGTGTGGCGAAGGATGATTGTTGCGTAACTATTATTGTGGTCCGGATGCGGTTATTCGCTACCGAAAATCGGTCACATTAATATGTTCTTTGTATGAATGTTATGATGATTTTGGACAAGGCGAAAGAAGAATGTTTTTAAAGAGTTAAGTGATTCAGTGGAGCTCTTACTTTCATCCCTTTTCTTACTGTTTTCGGGTTTTTGCTAACCCACTAAGTGGGAAACGCGTGATTTTATGTATGTATGTATTTATGTATGTATGTATGCTATATCTTGATTTCGGTGGTGAGTTTTTAATGAATAAGCAAATTTTAGGGTCCCTGCTACTATACGATTTTACTGTCTGTGCGTGGTACATTTTTCTCCAGCAATAACTGTAATTTTTTTGAAAAACGCAGTTAAATATAATTTTTTGTCATTTTATGTGTATATCAATATGGAAGAATATCTTATTGTCTATACATAATTCTTTTCTACAAATTCCATACTGAAAATTCCTTGGAAAAGATTCTATATATCCAATAAAATTATAATACGAACATATACTATGTGAATTGCATTTGACACTAACATCTGGCTGATTTATGAAAGTTAATCTATTTATTTTTTTTAACTATATCTGTTAAATATGAAGGAAAATGTGTAATCAAACCGTATAGACAATCAAATGTTCTTTTATATTTATAATAACATAAAATGTTAAAAAATGATATTTAAATGCGTGTTTTCAAGAAAAACTGTTAAGAACTTCAAATAAAGGTACTTTAGATTGTTCAATGGATGTAGAGAAGAGAAATGTGAAAGAATTATAATATTTAGAACTGTAGTGTTGAAGATATCGGCAGTGAATTTTTTGTCACACAATACACACATGCACAGACAGACATACACACATACAGACATCATCGTAAAATTAGTAAAATCGTATTTTAGGGGCCCTAAAACGTGCTTATTCATTAAAAACTCACCACCGATTTTTTTGACCAAAGGCAGTACCTTTCTTACCTAAAGGTGACGGAAGGTAAAAAAATATTACTAACTTTATCAAATTAAATGCAATTGACAAAAAATTCTGTTTAGTTTGCAAATTTTCTTTTCTACCGTCTACCTAATTGTCATATTCTCAATAATTCTAGCAGGACATTTTTTTTATCGTTATGGTATACCTACTGCTATAATTAATAATTTTATATAAATTGTAAATTATTTTGTATCTCGTCAGAAGCTTGTAATATAAAATTGGCGTTAAATTATATCTAATGTTTGCGGTTAGAAAACCAAAGTCTTTCGGCGATGCTAAACGTGTACAAATAGTTTCCAACCTTCAAAACTTTTCTCCACTCACTATACATACTGTTAGATGGAGATATTCAAAATAAAAATTTACGGATAAAATAACCCTCATTGCAGAATTGGACTTGGTACATTAAGCTCCAATCGTATATAATCGCACTATATGTAGGTAAACTCGAACATTTTAACCGCAGTAAACGTTTTAAAATCTGAAACTATGCATGCTTTTATCAGACTGGAAATATCTCGGTTCTCAAATCTTCTGGCTGACTAAGAGCTGGGAGTGTTATCGCAAAAATATTAAAATAACAGATATTTATTTCCCATTTCATCAAAGTTTCCTAAATTTCAAACATTATTTAAATAATATGTTACATTTTATAATTTTCACAGTAATTATTGAAAACCCATTTGATTTTACTGTCTTCAAAATAGTAAATAAAAGCAAGGAAGGTTATACTTTTGACGTCACATGCAAGAAAGAGAGAGTTGATGTAAAAGTTGAGATGAAAGATTATGGTACAATGTATATTTGCACCATGGCACTGAATACTAAATATATATTACGTATTCAGTGACCATGGTACAAACAACCATCGCCATTTTTAAAGTTCTGTCTTCTGTCACTTGTATTTTGATATTTGAGTTCTATATAATTCAATGTCTTCGGATAGTTTTGGCAATTAAAAAAAAATACACATTTGTCATGTATTCTTTATAATTATACTTCATTTCACGTAAGAAAAAAGTGACGTGAAGATAGGTGCAGTTTGATCTTAGCTTTGTTCGATGACATGTACTAGGTCGCCCTAGTGTTAACTTTCTTACACTAACATGTTTTATGAGAAACGGGCAGCTTCTGGCAGGCTGTTCGATGACAAAAATTTTAAGAACTAGTGCTCACGTTTCTGACCTGACTCGCGAGGTGGTGTAGAAAGTGCAGAGTAGGAGTGGGGGTAACTAAATGTTGTTCAGGAGACATTTTAATTCTATCCTATCTACACATCTGTTTATTAACCTAAAATTTTACACATTGAGAAAATAAAATAATGGATTCAGATATAGTATATTCTCTTTGTTTTGTTATATAAAGAATTAATTAATATATATGTCTCTGAATATGATGAAGAATCAAGTGATGATTGATCTTCGTCAGAATCGTTTATTAGTTCAAACATTATGCTCTTTAAAACAGACATTTCTGCAGTCACTTCTTTGCAGCTTTATGATATGACTGTGTTTATAAACAACCTAACCTTTTACACCTTTGGCTACGCTTGGCTTGATTACTCACAGCTGAACAAACTTGCCCAAATATACACTAGTGTGTTTTATGAAACCACAAGAATTAGACTGTACTAGTGTACACTACACTGTACTGCACTATTCTGCTCTGCACTTCAAGCACTTCTCATCGAACAGAGCTCTTGTTTGATTGGATAATATCGGATAATCCCGTCACTATTTTCATACGTGAAATGAAGTATATAGCGGGAGTCACTATTACAAAAATTTTACATTCACTTCGTTTTTCATATTTGGCACCATCTTATTGAAACTGTCATCATGACAGCGATTTGTTTGTATTAAACAACTGAGTCACGTGTAGTTGAAGGAAAAAATCAATAGATGGCAGTACAAAATTATGTCTCTGTATAACCCTCCATAAATATTAAAAGTACAAGAGCGAACTCTCGGTGAAACATTGTCTAATAAATTATTTAAAAAAAACACCTGTCATTGTCTCTGCAAAAAGACAACAGTTACACCACACTGATGAGCTTCAATAAGAGCGAAACGCGTCTGTTGCTACTAACTGGGCTCGGCCAGCAGCGGTAAATGACCGAAAGGTTGATTCAGTCACTGAAATATTGTGAAACATGGCGAGTGTTTTTCTAAAAATTTATTTCAAAACTATTGACTAGTAATATTTACTCTACTCCCAGTATTTTCATCTCTGGTTAAACTGTCCGTTAAAACGAAAAATATAGTATTAATATTATCGCATAATATAACTCTCTGTTAACTGTCAGTTACAAAAAATCTGTAGTATCGATATTGTAGCATAATGTGTAAATTTTTCAGTGCGACATTTTTTTATAACTGGCGATTAACAAACAGACAATTTAACCACAGATGAAAATACCGGACTAAAATAACAAATTCAGTTGTTTTTTAATCATTATGGTGCCATGGTAATTTAGAGTAAATAAATACTACCAGTCATTGGTTGGTAGCACAACCCACTGTTTTAACTAAAAACTATGTTTCAAAATATTTAATTTCACCTTTTTCTTAATAAACGATTTTTTTTAAATATTTGTTTGAATACGAACTATGTTCTGCTTTAATATCACATTTTGATAAAAAAGATATTATTTAATATTATTATTAAATAATGAATTTTGGTATTTTTAAAACAGCGTTTTAGATAAAACAAGACTTGTGCTTCCAGCCATTGTTTTTATTTAATATGAAGTTCATTGTTTATATTTAAAAACCAACAATATAATAACAATTTGAGTAGTTGGATCGTTTGTAGACCGTTGTGGTTATATTCTCCTTGTTTTGAAATTGGCGGTTGATGTGTTAGTTTTCAAGGTTTCGTTCGATGGCAGCAGCGAGCAGTGCTAAGCTATCAAACGAAGAGAAAAGTCAACGATGCCACTGACGGAATTCATTCATAGTCTGGAAAATAAGTCAAATTTAAAGTCCTTCACGTGAATTGTCATTTTGAAGTTGTTGTATATCTGTGATTTGTGGTGTTAAAGTGTACAAGTGAAATTGTTGAAATATTCCGAAGCTGCTAGTTTGTTATGTGACATCGGTAAGTTTTGGTTAGGAATAGCCACCTTAGATATAAAGAAAGGGTCGATGTTATTTATAAACCACTCATTGTTCAGTTGTAAACAATGTTATAGATGGCATATGTATATATTTGGTAATTTATTTACGAAATTAGAGATTTAGACAGTTAGAACTGATAGGAATGCAAGACGTCAATCTCTGACGTCAACAGAAGACGCCTCCGCTTTCTCTTTCAAAAAATAATAAAAAACATAAATAATGAAATAAAAAATGTGTAAATGATATTTATTCCTGTAAGTAAATATACCCGAATATCCCATGTGTCTATTATTATACAAGAATCCATCCAATTTTTCTCTTGTCTCTTGTTTTGGGATGGTTTCACAAACATTTCAATTTACGGAGGCGTTGATATATATTTGGGGTTTTAGTAATGTATTCTGCAATACTATGTCCATAATTACTTGCATAGTAACTGTTTACTACAATATATCTTTTCCTGATGTTAGATTGAGCAAACATTTTGGCATTCAACTTGTATGTCAACATTTTGCTGTGTTATTAAAGCAATTATAGTCAATAGTACTTCTTAATTAGAGCTAAACTACTAAATAGATTTACTTTTTCCAGAATTACATTCGATTAGAAACCACTTTAATCTAATCTTACCATTTCATTGCGCAATATGTGCATGTTTTTTACCTTGACAAATGTTTTTAATCTTGTTAGCGATTTAAATGTAAATATAGACATGTAGGATTTTATTATTTACTGTGAAATTCACGAGAAATTTACAAGGTTCGTAAGAAATTTTTGCGTTGAAAATAGCAGCTTGTAAGTAAAATTACATCTAGTGACATTGATTTGAATTTTTTGTACAGCTTGTTAAAATAAACAAATGATAGTTGTGTTTTGTTTTATTAAAAATAAATTAAAACATATCATATGAGTGAAATTAAAATACAATAGGGTTTTTTTACATTTCAGTGCTATCGTGCTCATCAACTGTGACGATAACATATAATTTTTATGCTTTTTGCTCATATAAAAATTATTTCCGTATACAGCAATTTAAATTACACAAAATTACGGACCTCAAAAATTTATTATAATATAATGACAGTGTTTTGTACTCGTATTATGAATACCCGAGTCTATACATTTCAACCCCGGACCTCCACACTATATATGTGGAGGTCCGGGGTTTGAGTCCCCGCGGTGTCATTGAATTTTTCGTTCTTCGTATATTTAAAATTCTCCTTGATCGTAAAGGCCATTTCTATAGTATAAACTTCAGATAAAATGTTAATATTATATTTCATAAAATAGAAACTAAGAAGCTATTCTTTGATAATAAATTTGAGGTTTTGTACAAATTGTAACTACGAACATGATTTGTGTAATTAGTCCGTGTCAACTTCAAGGCATGGTGTGCCCCTGTAACCCTAAAATCTAATTCCAAAAATCCTAAATAATTTATTTATTTAGGGCATATAAACTTAGGATTTAGATATTAGGGTGATAAAGTGCAACACGGACCCTGCCTTAATATTGAGGAAATTTTGTCGAAAAAATTGATAGTTTTTTAATGAAAGATAAATATTTTTGTTAGTGTTTATTATTTTTATCTTTAATTATAAATTGTGTTGGTTAAAAATATTTATTCCTAGAAATATTGCAAACAAAAAAATAATAAATAAGATTAATATCAGTTTGTATTGACCCGTATTATGAATACGTAATTTAATGAAAATAATATTGTCGTATTTGTGCACATATTCAATTAGGAAAATTTTTATCAGTAAAATATTATTCTAGTTATGTTAAAAAGCTATTATTATGCTATTAAATTATTTGGGTTATATTTATTTTTTATCTACTACAACAAATATGTATTTTTTTTATAATCACATTCTTTTGAAATAAAATAGAATACTTAATTTCTAATTCTTTATACTAGTAGGTATATTGTTGTTGAAACAAAAGAATTGTTGCGTGCTAGATTATAAAACAAGTCATAAACATCGTTTTGTTCATTTTATAACTCATAAATTTTCCGTATGTTTTAATTAATGTTACAATTAATGACAATACATGTTTAGATTGGAACTGATAAAAATGTTCCATAAAGTTTTATGCGAAGTTAATCATAGTTACTAGCAAGTTTTTATTTTTTAGAAATACATGCGTAAATGTAGTGATATTAAATGCTTCGTCATTATGTAGCTATCAACTACGCGACCAATATGAATTAAACCTGCCATACATTTCACAGACTGTGGTAATAATGTCATAAAAAAAATCTTTTGTGACTAGCACAATACCTTCCGGCAATTCTATGTATTTTGTACAAATCCCATACCAAAAGTTCAGTGGAAAAGATTCTATGTATCCAGTAAAATTGTAACACGAGCATAATACTATTTTCTACAAATTTCGTACCGAGAGTTCCTTGGAAAAGATTCTATAAATCCAATAAAATTATACCACGAACATACACGAGAACATACACTATGTAAATTGCACTTGACACTGACATCTGTCAATTAGAATTATTTGAGTATATCAGCTGTTTTCATGATTACGGCAAAGCTGGCTGATTTATGAAAGTTAATCTCTTTACAATTATTTAACTCTATATCCATTGAATATGAAGGAAAATGTGGAATCAAACCGTATAGACAATAAGATATTATTTCATATTGATAATCACATAAAATGTCATAAAATGTTATTTAACTCCGTTTTTTCAAGAAAACTGTTAAGGTTAAGAACTTCCAATAAGGAAACCCGGTTGACCAATTATAATCAAAATCTAATCAGCTCTTTATATGAATGCAAAAAGATTAATAGGCAAGAATTATAAATTTAAGAATTGTAGTTTTGGAGTTATCGCCGGAGAAAAATTTATCACACAGGCACACATACAGACATCATTGTAAAACTAGTTAAATTGTATACTAGGGACCCTAAAACGTGCTTATTCATTAAAAACACCAATTTTTTGATCTAAATATGACAGAAGGTAAAAATGAGTTAAACAATAACAATCGAAGTTAAAAAAAATTTTTACTTTTTGATTAAACCTCATTCTTTGTAAAGGTTTGTACCGAGGTTTGTACTTTATTGCTGACAAAAATAAAGTATTAAGTTAAAAGTAATCTACGATTAAATCCGGATTTTTATTTTAAAAAATCCCATGTACATTACATTTTCCATTTTCATATGTAGATCCCCTTAACGTTGACAGCTGGTAATTGATGTGAAGGTTAAAATATATGATTTTCCAAGATTAATTTACATATGTACATTATTTTGCTGTATGAAAAAATAAGTACATTGTACGTATTGTATATGAATTATTAACATATGGTCGTAGCACAGAAGAACGATTTCACAATAGTCCTTATTTGTCGAACAATGTTATTATTGTTGAGCTCCGAACAATGCACGGTTTTGATATTAACCAACATACGAGGGTCACGTTAGAATTATTGAGAATAAGAAAATCAGGTAGGCCGTGGAAAACAAAATTTGCAATTTAATTTTTTTATTACAGTAATAAAATCAATTTTTTAAAGTATTGTTCTGAATGAAAATATGGAATTAATCATAGAGGAGCATTTTCAAATAATTTTTGGCTAAAATAATAATAATATAAATAAATAATAACTTTATTGACTGACAGTCAATGCCGAGGTTCGGCCAAACGGTGATCTTCCACCTAACCATACAATGAAATACACATATGTACGAGGGCAGTTTTTTATGTTATCTACCAAGCTATGAAAACAATATGCTATCTCCACAATTTTCTTATGTCAAGTTACTGTGACATTTTCATGTCTATACAAAGACACAATTAAGAACTTGAAAGCGGCTATACGCGAAAAAAAGACCCCACAATTATGCTCAGAAAATGCTGCTTGTGCACAACAACTACAGGGTGCATAAAGCACGAATTGTTCAAGCAGTAGTCAATGAATGCGGCTTTGACGAATTACAACATCCACCTTACAATCCTGACCAAGTCCGACTATTATTTCTTTCCAAAACTCAAAAAACATTTGAGAGAGAGTCGCTTTTTATCGAATGATGACTTGGAAAACGCAGTGGAGTCGTATTTTGCAGAATTACCAAAAGATTTTTTTTGCAGGAGTAGCTTTATTAGAAAAACGTTGGAATAAGTGTGTTAGTGTTAACGGTTCTTACGTTGAAAAATAAAATTTTATTTGTTCTCTATCTCGTTGTTCTCATAGCTATGTAGATAACATAAAAAACTCCCCTCGTATAATGGGGGATTACGGCTCAATCGAATTAAAGGAAAATAGTAAAAAAATACGAATGTATATGCTGAGTAACGAATATTAATAAAAAAATGAAATGGTATAATTGAGATATTTCGAAAATAAAGGGTTTTTTGTTATAACGCTTCGACACTAATATGAAAATATTTTGATTGGCGACCGAGAAACCGCCTATACATGCATTACAAATAGCGTGTTAGGAGGTGGGATTACTACCAATGGAAGTTAAGAAATTCAAATTCGAAAGGTGGGGCTAACATTCCTGTGACGTCATGTATCGGCTACTCACACAACGACACTAGTCACACGTACATGAAGGTCACAAGTCACAAACTTCAAACGCGAAGTTAGTCAGATGAGAATAAACTAACCAAATATTTATAAAGCTGTCAGAGGAATAGTGCGCTCTATTCAATCTTTTTTGTTTCATAAAGATTAATTATTTCATTAGAGAAATATTATTTTTAATTGCAGGTTTGTGTGCTTGATATATAATTTAATACATAAAAGTGCAATAATTGTATATTTATAATGATAATAATGATAAAACATGGTGAAGAAGAACTGTGCAGTTCCAACTTGTGGAAACAATTTATTAAAAAACCCAAAAAACTATTTATAAACAATCTTAATGTACATTTTGTCCGCCAGGGTGAACTGGAATTGTTCAGATACATGACGTATGCGCTCACGTGACCTCATTGAGATTTGAAATTGACCCCTATTTTAATAAAATTATATCTACAAAACAATGCATACAAATGGCGTGAAAGTATTATTTACATATACCGTGACTTGTAGACTTCCAGGAAAAAAAAAAACAGAAAATGTGGCATGACCCCATTGTAAAAGATCTAAATTAGCGTACCGGCGAGCGTACCTAGTACGGCTCAACATCAAGTCAACGGAATAGTCGGATCCAGTATTGCATTTGGGATGACTTCTTCAGGGAGTCCTTAGTCCTCTATTTATAAATTCGCTATAACTGAAAACTTTCGAAATAAAGTTCGTTTTATCCGAAAGTTCGTTACAAACGGGTTCGTTATTCGCGGAAAAAATACTCACTTCTCATGGGGCTTTTATTTCGTATTCTCCAGATTTGTTCGTTATAACCGGAGGTTCATTGTAAACGGGTTCGTAATAACCGGACATTACTGTATTTGAATTACAGTTTGTTACATCTTTTCCCATTCCATAACAACTCATATAATATTTTTTTTTCTACATAGTTAACTGTATATTACATTATATTAAAAAAAAGAAAAACAGTTTGGAAAAGTTAACGTCTTGGGCGTAGTTGCTCCAGCCTTCGCTTGCATGTATTTTCGCAGACTTTCCTGTTTACATATTGTTAACGGGTTTTCCGAACGTGTGATTAGAATTCTAACGAGCTTGGTGATTGGCTGAGTCACGAGGTCTGTGTGTGTGATTGTCGTATCGTATCATATCACACCACCATGGAAATGGAACTACACAGCATACTGATATTTGTTTATCATTCCTGATTTTATTTTCTGTTTTCTGTAAACTAACTTTGACCTAGAGCTAGTTTTACACTAGTGTTATTATACAAATCGGATGTTGTAAGTGTAATAAATTCAAGTCAAATGCATGTTGTGTTATAGATGTTCTTTGACGTTCCAGTTCTTTTTCTTTTAATGTTAAAAATGTCCTTGGTGTTGTTTTCTTTAATAATATTGAACGATCAAAATTAATAATGTGATGATTTCATACTTTAGTTTTTTGTAATTTGTCTTTCACAGTTCACACTTCATCAGTAAAATATGACAACAATACTGTGGAATATTCTATTTATATTTACATTTTTTTTTTTTTTTTTTTTAGAAATACATCAAAGTTGCCGCTTTAGTAGGTTATGTTAAAAACTTGTTCATTAAAACTACCACTCAGGTTTTATTCTCTTTATTTCACACATATCTGTCATACATCACAAATTATATGTCACATCTACTGTTCTTCAACTTTTCAACGCCAACCTAAATAATTTATTTCTAACAGTTATGTCACTAAATTGTTTTGTTTTCTGAAAAATGCATGTTATTAGATATGCAGTGTGTTCTATTTTGCGTCTATAACACAGCTATTCCTATTACAGCACCCAAAAGAATTATTTAATAGCTCATTCGAGTGCTATTATATCATTAGCACAATTTATTTTTATAAGGGTAGTAGCTAAGAATTTCAAAAATATCAAATGTCAAATATCATTAAATAAACGAACATATACGATTGTTAAGAATTTTATTATTATATAATTTTGAATTTAAAACTGAGAATAATAAGAAGAGAACAAATAGAGTAGCAAAGAGAGAAATAGAAAATATCATATGATGTTACAAAAATAAGGTTAGAGTTGTTTATTATTTTTTATTATCTTGAAGTACATAAAAATATAAGACCACATGTGAAAGTCCGAGTTAAAAATTCCTCCAAATAAGCGAGATATTAAGGTCCGAATTTTAAATTAGCTTTGTGACGTAGGTAATGTGGATATACAAGAAGTAAACAAACAGTGGTTCACAAGCCACGAAAAAATGTTAAACAAATTACAAAATAATGTATATTTAAATTGTAATATTATAATTCATTATTAGAGACATAAAATAAATTTATATCACTTATTTTTGTCATTTCATAAAAACAAAGTTATTAGAACGTCGCCCGAACAGCAACCGAACAGATCCGACACACTCGAAGAAGTATATTCTTAGTTAAGGCGGGGCTTCTCAAAGTCGGAGTGCATACTTGGATCCCATTTGCTCAAACACTCGTGCACATGTCGTACATCATCAAAAGCAAAACTCCCCGTGTTTTCTAGAAGGAATAATTTATAATAAAAGAAATATAATTTTCCTTATCCTTTAACTATTATCATTCATATTTTCAATAAACTTTTAGTATTTTTGATTACGGTGGACATTCGTTCTTTAATATACTATTTTCTAATTTCGTTAGATTGAACATTTACAAAAAAAAAGCCATATTAGAAGTTAGCTGCCACTTTTTCATTATTGTAAAAGTGACAGGCTATTGCTGATTAGTTGATTTTTGATTTGGTTACTTTTTCGCACTAATGCGAAAAAGAATGTCATTGTTACATTAAAAATAAATTAATTTACCTATAATTATAATTTTAGGACTAATAAATGAAAATGTATATTGAAATACAGTTCAAAAGGTACAACAAAAAACAAAATAAAATGTAAAATAACATGAATTTTATAACAATAAATATCTAATAAACGCCGAAAAACTTTAAAAAAAGTCCAATATAACCCAAAAAAGTCCAATAAACAAAAAACCACTGGGCCAGTTATTTTTTTTTAAACTGAATTTTTGTAACCCTATTTTGCATATTACAAAATACAAGTTATATGTAGTTGTTACTAAAAATTACAGCTAGGAAATATAATGTAGGGGATTTATCGGTAATGTATAATGTACATTCAACTTTAGTTGTTTTTAACCTTTATGAACAGGAAACGTTGGTTGAAAAACTACTAAAAATGCGGGAAATGATACTATATTTTTATTACAACTTACGAACCGTATCGCATATTTTTTCTTTTATTTGGGACAATGTAGTTTTCGTGGCGTTAATTATAAATAAAAACATGCTGCCAAAAGCTATAAAATACATTATAAAATTGTAATTAAATACACTGCAATTTAATTATCTACTTCGTACAGAGCCGTATTGTATGCAAATTGTAAAATAAGAACTTTGTTGACAATAAAAAAGTAGAAATACCTTGTTTTTGTTTATAAATGGTTTCAGAGTTCTTGCTAATCCATTTATGGAATATGGTGTGATTTCTCGTATGTTTGCATTGCACACATACACATATGTAACTAGATAAGTATAGATTCTAGATATGTTACACACGCGTAGTTAATTTGCATATAACATTTTTATTTTTGGCAAGCGCAATAAATGCAAATTTAACATACTTTTATGCCATTATTTTTGTGTATTACCTTATTCTATTGCTTTATTATTCATAATTTGAAATACAATAAATATATTTTTAGATAAAAATCGAATTAAATGGCATTTCCAAATATTGTAAAAATATCTGATGTGGACACCACATGACTTCCTTGTACGCCTGTTACACTATATGTACATATTTTGTTAATAATTAAAATATGTATTGGAACAGACCAAATCATAAAATTGCACGTATTTATTTTTTTATTATTTTTTGTCCTAATTCATAGCAAACTTCTGGGCAGACCATTTTAACTAAAATTCATTATGTTATTCCCATCGATATAAAAGTATTATATACCAAAGTTTTGGATTATATTTTAATATAGTTTTGCATTAAAATATATTATAGGCTTCAAGTAAAGTACCACTTCCGAAAGTTATGTAATGACCAAAAGGGGAGGTGAACAACTAGATGTTATAACAGTCCTGAATACAAAATTTTAACTTTCTACGGCTTCCCGTTTTTCAGTTATGCGAGATACGTACTTACGTACGTACAGACGTCACGACGAAATTAGTCAAAATGGATTCAGGGATGGTCAAAATGGATATTTCCGTTGAAATCTGAAAACCGAAATTTTTCGCGTTTACAATACTTCCTTTACTTCGTACAAGGAAGTAAAAAATTTGTTGTGGCACTATACTTCCCGCCAGTACTTCTCACTCATAGCTGGTGTGGAGAGTGCACCGTAGTTATATTTATCTATAAAATATATAGAAAAATCATGAATGCGAACCTGTAGAAATTTTAATAACTTTTAATTCTTATAATAACATAAATCGCGAAAAATACATTTAACTCAAGATCGTATTAGCTGTTAGGCCATTGCTCTGACATAACATTTTTGTATTTATTGTCAAAATGACATGTCAAATAGTATTTCCGCCTTAACTTGGTATTATTCAAACTGTGAAATGAATAGATCCCCAGAATTGTATTGCTAACTGCATCATTTCTTTCTGAATACTCTGTACTATTAAACCCATACTATAGCTTTATTATATTTTTCAGTTAAATACGTTTCTGACTATAATGAAAATAATTCCTTTTATTACGCAACTTAAATTAAAATGACCAGTTGTATTGAGTAAGCAAGTAAGTACATGAACAATAATTACAATTACTAAAAAACAAATATGTTAACGACATTAAGGTTCAAGGATTGTTCTTCAGAGTTATAATCTTACAATGGGGTCATTCAACAAAAATAATTGTCGATTTTTTTTATAAAATCATGAAATCCATCTCATTTAATAAATATAATAATAGAAAATAATTTGAAATATGCTACTTTTCATTCATAAATTTGCTAATAATCTTTCGCGGTTTTAAACACGGACTAAATTTGTGACGACACAAATTCATACTCACACAAAGACAATTCACTCTCACACACACGCTTCACAACATGAAACAGTAACCTAACCTAAAAGTGTGACAGCTGACAGCAAAATATACAAGAGAGAAGATTATTATTACTTTCTATTTCTTTAAAAGTACTAGTGCAGTATAAATTATGTAAATAAACCATTTATTTAAACAAATGCCAAACCAAATAGTCATAGTTCTAAATTAAACCGGTAGAGCTCGACTGTCGTATCCGTGAATATGTGTCGTCAGCCGTTGAAATATTTGAAATTAAACGCAACTTTTAAAAAATCATATCTCTGATTCTAAAGCCTTACAAGATGAAAAACATTACACATACATGTTTAATTTGACCTATTTTTTCAAGAAAAAAATAAATCAGAAAATGTGAAATGACCCCATTCTGCGCCCCACAAGAAGATGCCATGCCTTCCTGTACTTTGTTTTTAAACGTGGAGTACATTCAAATTACAATAAACAATGAAAAAAATAATTAATTCACTTTTTCTATATCTTATATTACTTAATTTAATTACATTCGTTTCTTTTAACATACAAAGGAAATCTAATAAGACTTCCAATTTGAGTCACCAGTGTCTGTCTCAAACCACAAAACAGCTACGCAGCTACCAAAATATAAATTCAAGTTGTGAAACCACATCTTGAGTCCTTCTTGGAATTTTAGCAAAACAACATGAATATTCGGATGGATGGGATACACAACATAACACGTGTTCACAAAAAGTTAATAAAAATATTATGTTCACTCTTCTTTGAATCAAAACATCCGATGCTGCAGTCATTGACTCTAGATTTCATTTATTAATATGGGTTATCAAATAAAGACATTCCGATTGATTGTATTTCGAACAAAGGAAAAATGAGTTTTTTTTTTATAAACAGAGTAGGCCTTGGACAGTACTATGTTTTTAATATATACCGGGAGTTTATTTTATCAGTAAACATAGGGTATATCATTGCCATAGTTTATTTTATGGGTAAACATAGGCGTTTAACATGGGAAGCAGTTTTTGGTAAATACAAAGGTCTGGCAATAAATCAAGCTATGCTATTGAACATGATAATAGTACATTACATCTTGTACATTATTTAATATTAATTACTTTAATAATATTACAAAAATTACAATAAATTGTAAAAATTGTCAAATAAATAATTGTTTCGCTTTTTACCTCTCGCTAAGAGAGGTATTGGATTCATGCTAAAATTCGCATATCCAGATTTTATTGAATAAGCACAATTTAAGCTAAGGTCCCCAAAATCCGATTATAACATTTTTAAAATGATGTCTGTGTGTGTGTGTGTGTGTGTGTGTGTGTGTGTGTGTGTGTGTGTGCGTGTGTGTGTGTGTGTGTGTGTGTGTGTGTGTGCGTGTGTGTGTGTGTATGGATGGATGGATGGATGGATGTTGGAGGGACGATTCCTCAAAAACTATAAGACTTAAAGTTTCTTCAATCTGATATTCCTGGGAAGAGCTGAAAAGGTTTTGGTAACAATTGAACAACCGGAAGTAGTAGTTTCTTAAAAAAAATCTTCAGTATAATATTTTGGGAGTTTTTTTATTAAATATTGAAGAAGATAAAATTCTCCATCTAATACACTTAAAAATTTTATTATATCTTGTATAGATTTAGAGATAAAGACATTATAATTTATAGAGTAAACTAATCGCAGAGGCCAAGGCACTAAGGAAACCAGTTGGCAAATTCCAATGTTTATAACATGACACATGTCATTATCAAATATCACCAGTTTTAGTGACATTCTGATGGCTTTTTCTGGGAAGTATATTTAATTTTTCTTATTGTTTTATTAATTAAATATTTGAAATTATAGGTAAAATTGTGGTAAAATGCATATATCCATCAGAAATACCGCCAATCTGGTTAATGAATTGGAAGAATCTCTGACATTTTAAAAATTCCTCATACAATGAAAAATAGATATAATTAGAATTATATGTGTGCAGAAGACATGTTAAATACAATAAAAAACAATATTTGAATAAAGTTCTGTAATTTTTTGTTATAAAACGACGGTTCGAAAGCGAAGTGCAATACAATACTTATATATCCTAATATGGAACTGACGAGAGGTCTTGTGCTGGCCTCAACAGATTTTTAATATTTAATAGGTATATGAATGTTTATCTCATGTTGCTAATAGCAGCGTTACTTATTTTTAGCTGATTGATGGTTAATTGCACCAACGTAACAAAAAATTTAAACATTCCTCATATTGATAAATATGAATTGTATCGAATTGAAATATTCAACTAATTATTATTACAATTTGTATTTTTTTTTGTTCAAACGTAGCTTAAAATTTAAGCCTTGTAGGTGGAACTGGGCCATAGTGTATTATAAAACAACATTATTTATGTAAAATGACCATAGTTATAGTGTTTTTATTAGAAGGTGTTGGATAAATGATAAATTTATTCACCTGCTTGACGCAATATATGACTAATAAGAAGTGAAAACTGTACATCGTTTGCATATTTTAATAATGTGGTTTGCCAGCCTTCGTCTGCAAGGGACCTACAAAACTGGTTATGAATCACTTAAATGCAAATTTTGGTTATTTTAGGTTCCAAAACGGCCATTGTAGAATTAATGGTCTATGAGTTTAAGAAACGAAGCATGCTCGTGCGTTCATTTTAAACAGTTGTTTATGTCTCATTTCAAATTAAGTTGCGAAAGTTAAATTATTTGTTAATTCACTTTTAAGTAAGTGATAATATTGAGGAAAGATATGGAATTAATTTGAGAGAATTTTCTTTAGTTTTTGACGAAAAAATAAATATAAAAGTAATAGATCAGCCGCCATACTCATCTGATTTGGCAGTATGCAACTTTTGGTTATTGTCGGACTTATTTAAAATTTACGAACTAGAAGGTTTTCGTCTGAAGAAAAGCTTGATACTATAATACATGATTATTTTGAAAGCATTCTAAAAGAAGATTGGGTTTATGATGAATTTAATTTACAATTTATAATTAAGATACTTAAAACCTATAATGTCAGAAATTTTAAACATTGAAACTTCAAAACAACACTAGCGCCATCCGCCGTCATATTTTGTGTCATAATATTGCCAAACTGTTTCAATGTTCTATAATTTATTAGGAAAAAAAAATGCTTATTATTTATGTTTAATAATAATTTCTTCGTGAATAAAACGTTAAGTTTTTATATAAAAATATTTCAGCTATGCAAACATGAAAAAAATTGTCCCCTCTATAACTAACAGTTTGTCGATCACTGATCAGTACCTACTACGTCAAGCACCAAATTTTAAACTTTAAAAAACTGATGTGGCCAACACAAAACCTCCCGCTATTTAATTTTTATTAATTTAAATACATACCTACCTACGAATTTACGAACGCTGCAAACTGTTCCACTGCAGAAAACTATTGCTTTATTTACTATTTTCTTTTTAAAATGTCACTATTATTAATTTGAAGTGATATTTACTGTCAGTTACATTCATTTGAAAAATGAACTGTGTAACAAAGGAATAGTTTTTATCTTAGGCTTCGCGACTAATAAAAAAAATTATTTTTAAATTTATCTGTAAAATATATAGAAAAAGTATTAATGTATTCCTGTAGAAAATTCAATAATATTTAATTTTCATAAGACATAAAATTCGAAAAAATGGCATTTAATGGTATTTTTTGAAGAAAAACCACTATGAGCTTCAGGTAAAGTGCCATTTCCGGTTATCCGATTTACACCAAAATCTAATGGCTTCTTTTCATATTAGAATAGGATAGAAATACAAGGTTTCAGAATTTTCTGAATGATAGTATTTGAGTTAGAGAGAAGACAAAATCCATACACACATACAGACATCATCGTGAAAATGTTAAAAATGGATTCTAGGGACCTTAAAACGTGGTCATTTACTATAATCTCGATATGAGATTTTTAACACGATCCCTATACCTCCCTTACCAAGGGTAGCGGGAGGTAAAAATTTATATCTCGCTTATTACGTAAAATTTTTAATTCGCGTTTGTACTAAAATTCTTATTTCATCCTGTTCTTACAGAAAAAAAAAAAATAATAATAAAAAAATGGTATAGGACCCTAAAGTAAAAAAATCTGTTGTAGTCAGCACAATATCTCTCGCCCTTTTCATTTTATGTTATATAAGTATTGTATTGCACTTCGCTATCGAATCGTCATTTTATAACAAAACATTACAGAACTTTACCCAAATATTGTTTTTTATTGTATTTAACATGTTTGCTGCACACATAGAATTCTAATTATGTATATTTATTTTTCATTGCATGAGGAAGTTCCTGAATGTCAGAGATTTTTCCAATTCATTAACAAGATTGGTGATATTTCTGATGGATATATGCATTTTACCTACACTAACCTCTGTCATTTACAAACTATGTTATAAACATTGAATTTGTCAACTGGTTTCCTTAGTGCCTTAGCCTCTGCGATTAGATTATTCTATGTATTACAGTATCTTTATCTCTAAATCTATACAAGATATAATAAAAATTTTAAGTGTATTAGATGGAGAATTTTATGTTCTTCAATATATGTAATAACAAAAATTTCCAGAAATTTATATTTAGAAGATTTTTTTAAAGAAACTATTACTTCCGGTTGTCCAATTGTTACCAAAATCTATTCGGCTCTTCCCAGGAATGTAAGATTGAGGAAACTGCAGTTAAATATTTTTTGTCTTATAGTATTTGAGAAACCGTGGTTCCAACATCCTCATACACATACATATACGCGGACATCATCGTAAAAATGTTATAATCGGATTATAGGGACCTTAAAACGTGCTTATCCACTAAAATCTGGATATGGGACTTTTGGCATGATTTCAATACCCCTCGCAGCAAAAGGTAAAAAACAGATATTGTTAAAAAAATCTAAAATTTGAACTGGAGAAAGGTTAAAATATGACAGGCAATGACAAGTCACATGATAGATACTGATTGGTCAGATCCAAAATTTTAAAATCGAACATAAACTGGACAGAAAATTGTAAATTTTAAATCAAAATTTAAATTCATCATAAATCAGCCCTAAGAAGTGGAAGGAAAGCATGTATCTTGTTCTCTCAATAATTCGAGCATGACCTTTATATATGCATCACTATATTACATCTTTTTGTAAGACGTTTGTCAAGATCAACAAATAATAAAGATCATAAATCGTATGTCCCATTGATAACCAAATAAACTTAGTCCATTAAACATGTACCATTAATGACACTCCCAAAATATAATAACTAGTTGGCGTGCTGTACTATTTATAAATTTATTTTATTTATCTTGTTGATCAAACAAACCGAGAATATCCAGACGAATCTAATCTCAACATTCAGCCATTATCACAATCATTTGTTGATGGCAGGCAAGTGTTGATTGATGTTGTTTTTTCACATTGGACGACAGTTGAACATGGTGTTTGGTTGAATCTGATCCTCGCTAAGCGTAACCGACGGAAATAAATGACTGCAGCCGGAAGATAGACTCGTAGATGCAGGGGGGGAAGGATGAAAATATAACTCTGCACACCTGTTTATTGTATTCACAGCCAAGCCAAGAGAGGCAGTAGACTCAGCGGCTGCAACGAGAGGCTATTTTTCGCAACGATGTTACTTGGAATGAAAACGAAAATATAAAACGGTCTGATTGTTTCTTAAATAACAATGCTAAGTAATATATTGTAATGCTTTTCTCGTGGAATTATATGCAACAATTTAAAATATACCGGTTAATAATAAAAAAATAATAAAATGGACACTTATCCCTCGACTTATCCTTAAAGTACTACTCAATAAATAACGATTTATAAAAAAAAACATTTTTTTAATAATTACTTTGCGAGATATTTGAATTTATATCCAGGGATACAGATGACTACACACTATTGGTATCTTTTTCGTGCAGCCTACTACAGAAATTGGTGTGAGAAAGATAGCTATAGGTTTCTTTAAAAATCAAATGCAGTTATACAAAAAACAATTATGATTTTTTGATACCACGAATTCCTTCAAAATTAAACGGACTTTTATTTAAAAATATTTAAAAAAAATGGTTTATGGGCCCATTCTGAGCAAATCTGTAAGACCTGAAAGAGCTTACGATCAAATTTGCAATTCTGATCACATCTGTAGCTTACAGTTCTCGTAAATTCTTACGGCGAGAGAAACCTTGGATGTAAGCTTACAGATCATTTTTGATAAAAGAGAGTGAACAATAACGGTTAATACTTTAATTGGTATTTTGTTATAAAATGATGAGAATAAGTAAATTCGTATAATAAGTCATTTTAGTATTTTTTTTTTACAAAAATAATAGTTTATGGGAAATTGTAAATTTGTTATAATTTGTTATAAATTTGGACGAATTTTGGCGAATAAGTATATGAGGAAAAAGAAGAAAAAGTATAAATGATGAGGTGGAGAAGAGAGAAAGATTTTGAGAGAAATAAGAAAGAGGAAGATCAATTGGATTAGACATATTTCAAGGAGGGATTATTTTCAGAAAATTATAATTGAAGGAGAAATGCATGGGACAAAAAGTAGAAGGAAGTTTGGAATGTTAAACGCATGACAGACTAGTGTAGAAGTAGCATTTCCGTTGAGACATTGATGGTATTACTTTTTAACGCATAATCGTCTTCTAAACATAACAGATATATTTCATTCCGTTTTTTGGAAATATGAATAGTTAATCAATAATTAGCAGTGTTTTGGCCCTTACAAATAACAATGCAATAATTATTTGTGAGTACCTACATTATTTTTACTTATTTAGTGAAAAACACAGCTCTGTGACAGCCTTTGTCACATTGGCTGGTAGTGCGAGCTCGGTTTTAACTAAAACGCTGTTTTAAGAAATGTCAAATTCAAATTTCAATATTTTATTTCACTCCTATGTTTAAAGAATGATTTTTTTAAAAATATTTGTTTGAATACAAACTATGTTCTGCTTAAAAATCATATTTTGATAAATTTGATATTATTTATTTTTATTATTAAATAATGAAATTTGACATTTCTTAAAACAGCGTTTTAGTTAAAACCGAGCTCGTACTACCAGTCATTGAGTACAAAATATTTGTGAAGTTAATTACACGTGTCAAAACGTTACGAGATCGTATACTTCATTTCACGTAAGAAAATAGTGATGGAAAGATAGATGCAGTTTGGTCTTGTTGTTTGAATGGATAATTTCGTAGTATTATCCAATCAAAAAACAAAATCAAACTGCACCTACCTTCCCGTCACTATTTTCTTACGTGAAATGAAGTATAAAAATAATAGGCATTTACGAAAATTCTACCGGTAGATATCGCACCTATCGACTGCATTTGAAAACAAAAGGGGTTAATAGTTACAGTGTTCGAAAATTGTACCATATCTACCAGATCCATTTACCGGATCCATGATTTGCGGATGGAGTAATTCAGCCGGTAAATGTGGTAAATGAATAATCTAACATCAAAAAAGGTAGAGATGCCAAGCGAATTGGAATCGGAAGTAGGTTCCAGAAGTTAATTATGAAAATACAGAAGACGAGACGAGATAACGTTAAACTACGTCAAATTTCAAAATCTACCCTGTTTACCACTTGCGTTCTTAAAATATCTATCCCGGTAGCGGTAACCTGATGAACAACTGTTTACCGATATATATTGGTAACAGTTCACCGGTATAATTTTCGTAAATGCCTATAGTCTGTAACTCGGCTCATTACAGATTAAAATCTGTAAATCTGTAAATTGTGCAGTTACAGATTTATCGTAGCCTATAGATCTACGAATTTACAGTGTTAGATGAATGTTAAGAATAGGCTATTCCACGACATTTTAAAAATTTTTTTTTTTTTTGAAATGCATAAAAATATAAGACCACATGTGAAAGTCCGAGTTAAAAATTCCTCCAAATAAGCGAGATATTAAGGTCCGAATTTTAAATCTGCTTTGTGACGTAGGTAATGTGGATATACCAGAAGTAAACAAACAGTGGTTCACAAACCACGAAAAATTGTTAAACAAATTACAAAATAATGTATATTTAAATTGTAATATTATAATTCATTATTAGAGACATAAAATAAATTATTTTACTTAATTTATTTTACTTTTTTTCTCATTTTATAAAAATAAAGAAATTAGAACGCCACCCCAACAGCAACCGAACAGATCCGACACACCCGAAGAAGTATATTCTTAGTTAGGGCGGGGCTTCTCAAAATCGGAGGTCATACTTGGATCCTATTTGCTCAAACACTCGTACACATGTCCTGCATCATCAAAAGCAAAACTCCTCGTGTCTTCTAGAAGGAATAATTTATAATAAAAGAAATATGGTTTTCCTTATCCTTTAACTATTATCATTCTTATTTTCAATAAACTTTTACTATTTTTGATTACTGTGGAATAGCCTATTGACCTATTAATGTATATGTTGTAGCCAGATTGTCAAACTTTCGTTGATTTAGCGATATTTTACAATCTTGCTATACTTAGTTTCAAAATGCATCGTTAGATAGGTTTATATATACAAGCCCTGTCGCACATCAGTTCGCCCACCCGCTTTAATTTCATTTTATTTAGTAAATATATGATACAAATAATAACTAACATAAATTATCGCCAATTTTTATTAATATTACAGATATTTAACGTTCTAATGACACATAGCAAGATTTTTTTTTTTTTTTTTTTGTAAAGTGAAATAATACTTAGTTTTACCAATTCAGCAAGTATTGAAAAAAAATTAAAAGAATTTAAATCGTAAGTTTGTGAGGTTTTATTAAATAAAAGTCTAAAAGTATTACAGTAGTAATTTACAATAAAAAACGATGTTACCCAATATTGATAAATAATATTAAATTAATGTATCGATTTCTGTTACGGTTATACCTTTAAATTTTTAATCTTTATGTATGTAGAAATACACAAGTTAGTATATTCACTTGTCGTCAGCGGCGTCCCGTGCATTTTATAAGAAGGCAAGCAGCAATGGCGTAGGTAAGGTATTCAAGGTCAAATGCCTTATAATTGACTTACATGTTTCAAAGGGATGTGCAAATGCATGTTTTTCCCCTTTCATGTGCAAAAAACAAAAATTGCGAGATCACAGACTTGACGTGATATTGCGTATGTATATTATTTAAGTCGCAAAATCCTCGCTTAATATCATTACATACTGATTTTTCTTTATTAAATAATAAACATGGTCAACAATATAATTTTTTTAGACGACCAATGTGATAAGTATGACATATCAGCGTAGTATCCTACCACTGAAAGTTGAACTTATGACATTAGTGTTACGATATATTTCATATCGTAATAGTTGACACGGTTGCTAGGTTACTTTGTCATTATTTTTTGGCTATATATATATATATATATATATATATATATATATATATATATATATATATATATATATATATAGGTGATAGGTAATTACGACTGTAATTAGTTAAGGAAACTGGATAGTGGGTTTGACAGTCAATTTGTAGGCTTCAGTGTAATACACTCTTTTTAATTTGTCAAGCTTTCGGTTATAATTTTAACCATCTTCAGGACAATTAGTTGAGATTTTTTGTAGAATAACAGCATTTACAGACATGTAAATTTTGAAACATGCACACGCGCATGGTTTATTAAAATAATGCGTCGAAATAACTGAATTACATATTAAAATTTTTTGGCCAAAGTAGGTATCACAGTAAAATTGATAAATTACAAACTAATAAAGCAAACAATTTTGTTAAAATAATGTAAAACTTTTAAAATTGTGCACAAGTTGTCGACGTAAACACGTGTACAACACCATTTTGTGAAAATTCATTATTATTAGTTTGTAATTTATCAATTTTACTGTGATACCTACTTTGGCCAAAACATTTTAATATGTAATTCAGTTATTTCGACGCATTATTTTAATAAACCATGCGCGTGTGCATGTTTCAAAATTTACATGTCTGTAAATGCTGTTATTCTACAAAAAATCTCAACTAATTGTCCTGAAGATGGTTAAAATTATAACCGAAAGCTTGACAAATTAAAAAGAGTGTATTACACTGAAGCCTACAAATTGACTGTCAAACCCACTATCCAGTTTCCTATATATATATATAAAATAATGTTCATAACTTGTATGAAATACAAATATCTTAGCTCGTGTGTATTGACTTGCACTCCGCTACGCGTCGTGCGTCAATTTACACTCGCATGATATTTGGTATATTTCATAACTTGTTACGAAAATAACTATAGTAATGTTTCACTATCACATAGCCACACATGTTTGTCATATAAATCGGTATTAAAATGCCTTGTTATATATTTAACAGTTGTTGTTAATAACTTCATAGGAGGAACTGGTCTGCCATTTGCAAAAAAGGTTTTTTTTCTTCAAAATTGCCAAATGGTTTTTCTTGTAATTTTTTTATTATTATTGCACAAGTGTTATCCATTCTGTGTAAAAATATAAGGAGTATTATTATTTTCAAAATTTAATTGAAACAAAATAAATGTAGAAATATAAAATATAGATACCTTATAAATAAATTTTACTTTTATTCGTATCCTATTTTAACATTTACTATCTATTTCACTTAAATTTTGTTCATGGAAGCAATATAAAAACTGCTTGCAGATGAACCTATACAGCGAAATATTTTCAGTATAGAAGGCTACATGTTCGGCAATGTTCGGTATAGTGTAGGTATCGGCGGTGTAAGCACTCGAAGTTCTGCTTACCAGCACGTTTTGTACAACATGGTAAGATCGTAATAGTACGTATCCCAGTGATAGAATTAGATTAACGGTGCGGTAGGCAACAGCAAATACATTTGTGTCTTTGCTTTTAAATTTTGATATATTAAAGTAATAAATATATAAATATAATTGTAAAAATATATTAAAAGTAACAAAATATAAAGGCAAGCACTGCTTGCCTTGCTTGCATGGAGAAAACGCCACTGCTTATCGTTGTTTTCTAAAATGCTAATCAGCCAGATTGTATATCACTTCTGGCCAGTAATGGGTATTATCCCGTGATGCTAAATTTATTTATTTTGTTTGTAATATGAACGATCACCAACAAATCAATAACACAGAAAGTCAGCAAGGTCGTCATATATATGTGTTTTTATGGAACTAGTATTTTTACAAAGATATAAAATCATGAAAAACAATGACTGTGTAAAATATAATAACCGCAAACAGTAATGAACAATAATAATAACTCATAAGCAGCGTTCAGTTGTTGTAGACATCTAGTGAGAAAACTAAGAACGAACAATATTAAACCACATAAAATTAAGGACAGGAAATACCAATCCATTTGTAACATGTTTACATATTTTCACAAAATAATACTTCTTTTAATCCCCCAAAAATATTGTAGTATAACACTCAACGTATTTGTACAACATTCTTTAATTACAAAATAAAATGAATTAATCCGCTCCCAATAATTCTTCAGCAAAATGTGCGGAATTTAAAAAACCCGCCATTTAATTTATACGAATTCCAACTTCCCGTAATTTCTGTGCTATTTCAGTTTTATTTTCCGCAGCCTCCCATGACAGGTGACGACGCTTAGAAAAAATCGTAACGTTGGAATTTCTCAGTAAATTATGCTTTCTCTTAATTTGTGGCTTCTATAAATAATATATCACTTCAAGATTGCAGTTCCAGGGTTATATATAGATGGAGTTAATGTGACAGTTTTATTATGAAATGATAGATGTGCGGGATTTTTACGGGTTTTTGAAAATGTTTCGAAGAAGAGATGACAGAAATGTTAGGAAATTTTGGGAATCTTATTGACAGATGGTTTTATAACTTTTTTTATGGATTACTCAATGGGGGTTTACGGCTCAATCGAATTAAAGGAAAATAGTACAAAAATACGAATGTATATGCTGAATAACGAATATTAATAAAAAAATGAAATGGTATAATTGAGATATTTCGGAAATAAGGGGTTTTTTGTTATAGCGCTTCGACACTAATATGAAAATATTTTGATTGGCGACCGAGAAACCCCCTATACATGCATTACAAATAGCGTGTTAGGAGGTGGGGATTACTACCAATGGAAGTTAAGAAATTCAAATTCGAAAGGAGGGGCTAACATTCCTGTACTACAGTTTCCAAACAGTTTTTATTTTAACATAAATTTCTTGCATTAAACTTAATAATTTAAATACACCTGTAATTATAAAGCATGTATACTTATACAGTGTTATAATATTCATTTATTTTTATGTAAATATAACTTAAAATATATTTCAAGAACATTTAGGTCCATGATGAAAACAGTTTGATATAAAAACACATAAATGTGACGTCACGTCAATCTTTTCAAAATTCGGGAGACCATAACTCGCTTTTTAATAGGAATTTTTTCACCGGATTTTCATCAATAGTCTTAGTTTTCCTAATATTTTCGGATGAAATTATATAATAAAAATGGTGGAATCCCCCATTCTAAATAATAAAATAGACGTCTTGGTTTTTTACCTCTCGCTAAGAGAGATATTGGAATCATGCTAAAAATAGCATATCCAGATTTTAGTGGATAAGCACGTTTGAAGGTCCCTATAATCCGATTATAACATTTTTAAGATGATGTCCGTGTGTGTATGTGTGTTCGTGTGTGTGGATGTTGGAACCACGGTTTCTCAAATTCTATAAGGCTTAAAATAGTAATTAAGGTACCAAGGGTTGTTATAAGGACAATAATGCCTGAGGTCAACAGTGTACTGTCGAGGGCCTCTGGCCCGAGGCGAGTACGTTGACCGAAGGCATTATTGTCGTTTAACACTCGTGGTGCCTTCAACGTTTTATGTCTTACCAGAAACTGTTAATAAACATTTTGTCTGACTAGAATTTATCAAACAAAAATAATAAATCACAAAATTTTAATACAACTTACAAAGTAGCCTGTGAATGCGGTATCTAGGTAATATTTTGTTTCTGTAAACAAAGCATTTTTTCAAGCAAAAATATATTTCTTGTGGTATTTTTCTGTCAATATGGACGAGCAATGTTATTGCTATGAATAAGAAGTATGCAGGTTTGTATTTGTGATGAAACAAATATGATTATAAACGACTACAATTCACAATGCTTCTTAACCTTAACTGCACTTTATGTTAGTATCAGTATTATTAATCTCAGTTTATTGTCAACATTACCATAGCAACTTAATACGTCCTAGGGAATTATTTACTCAATAACGGACCTAATATTGAGGTTGTTATAAAACAATAACATACTACTAAGACATAAAATATTTAACTGCAGTTTCCTCAATCTGATATTCCTGGGAAGAGCAGCCCATGGAAAACAAGTGGAAAAATTAAAATGTATGTAATTGACAGATAAATGTGACTGTCAAAAAGCCAGAGACATTAAGACTTTTTCTGGGAAGTACATTTAATATTTCTTATTTTATTATTAATTAAATATTTATAATTATACCCTTCAGAAATACCGTCAATCTCATCAATGAATTGAAAGAACCTCGAACATTAGAAGAATAAGAGTGAATAGAATGAATTAAAAAATATATAAAGAAATAGTAATTTACGTAACAAGACCTGAAAGTGATACTTTACTGGGTGAGCAAACATATTCCAGAGCGAGCCGTAGGCGAGCTTTGGAAGCTTGTGAGCCCAGTATAGACACTTTCAGGTCATGTTGGGTACAATATTTTTTTTGCGATCCTGAAAAAAGAATAAAAAAGTATTATTTTATTTTTTACTGCGAGCAAATAAGAATTAAATAAACAACTGATCTCCATGGAAACATTTAGCTTTACCTGTCCCGGGATCGGTAAAGTACTTTCCGATCCCTTATAGACAACTTTCCGACCTAGCTCAGCAAAGAAGGACTTTCCGGTCTAAATAGTGATCAGAAAGAGTTCATTTTCTGGGCGATCGCGAAAAAATATGTGTTTTTGTGTGTATCAGAAATGTCAAATATGTACAATACGTATATAGCCTAATATGGAAATGGCGAGAGGTCTTGTGCTGGCCACAACAGATTTTTAATTTTGATAATACAGCCAGTTCGTCGATCCTCGTCATTAAAATTAGAGCATTTAGTTCAAAAGTAAACTTTTATAGATGTACGTATTATTTTTTTGTCCCGGAAAATACATATAGGTCACAACATAAATACAAAAATTTAAATTTGGCTGATTTTATTTTATTTATTCTTTGGAGCACTTTCTCATACTCATTCAAATGGCGATGCTCCAATTATTTTTATCACTGTTTGATTTATGATGCCAAAGTTATAATTTTTATATGGACGACAATGAAAAATCCATACTAATACAATAAATGCGAAAGTAGCTCTGTCTGTCTGTCTGTTACGTTTTCACGCCTAAACCGCTGAACCAATTTTGATGAATTTTGGTATAGAGATAGCCTGGACCTTGGAGAAGGATATAGGCTACCTTTAGTCGCGAAAGTAAAACTTGAAGGAGTAAAATATGGGATGAAAGTTTGTATGGAGAACCCGTTATTTCTTCCGCATAATCAATTTTTATGAATTTTGGTATAGAAATAGATTAGATCTTGGAGAAGGACATAGACTATCTTTTGTCGCGAAAATAAAACTTGAAAGGGTAAAATAGGGGATGAAAGTTTGTATGGAGAACCCATCATTTCTTCCGCTGATCCAATTTTGATGAATTTTGGTATAGAGATAGATTGGAACTTGGAGAAAAATATAGGCTACCTTTTGTCGCAAAAATAAAACTTGAAGAGGGTGAAATAGGGGATGAAAATTTGTATGGAGAACCCATCATTTCTCCCGGTGAACCAATTTTGATGAATTATATATGTAAAAAATACCAATTACTCTTACCTTCTTAGCATTGTTTGAACTTTTGAATTAGAACTAGACTGTGATGAAATATAAAATATTTACTCAAAAAATCTAATCCGCATAGTAACGTAAATAATAAATGCTTATCAATCTCCATTTAAACGATGTTACATCGTATCACACATAATTATGAAACGTCAAAATCAAAATTTGAGATCCTTTTTCCAGCATATAGTGCAGGTAGTTGATGATATAGGCTATTCAGCGAATCAAGCGGTTTACGTCATCGTTTAGGGATTTTTGAAATTTTCTTTATTTTTTTAAATATATTTTATTAAATGTATTTTATTGGTTTCTTTGTTATTATTATTATTATTATTATTATGTATTTGACACCTTTAATAGAAATAATTATATTTGGTTATATTATTATGTAAAATTTTGTAAATTTTTGCAAAATGACATTTGATTATATTTTTTTAATATTGGTAATTCTGCGCATGTATATTACTAAATATTGTATGTCTATATTATACTTTTCAACCTGTATTGTGTTTTATTTTGTTTTTGGTTTCGTTGTTCATTGACAATATGTCAAATGCTCTGTCATGTCAAATTCAAGAGCTTATAGTTAATTTATTGACTTATTTTGAAAATGAAAAATAGATTGGTGGGCTCTTACTTACACTGAATTGTAATATTGAGGTAATATTTCGTTCTATTAGTAATAATTTGAAAATTAAATCTGTATGTACAGCGTGTGGCAAATGCTATACGTAATGTACAGAAACAGTGAGAAATTGTATGGTATGCAGTATTTTGTATTTTATAAGAATGAAGTATTTATAACGGTGTAAGCAGTACCGTTCAGAATATTTTAAATAAAATTGGATTTCTCTGGAAAAAAATTATACCAGGCGTGTTACCTTTTTAAGAAAGATTTGGATTTATGAAGGCAACCCACAGATCATATTTTAATCTGTTTTACATGCTCATGTAAACTTTTTAACATGTGATGTCATTGTTTTTAGTGATATTGTATTTATGACGTAAACCGCTTGATTCGCTGGATGACCCATACACGTCTATAAGAGCCATTAAAGCACTTGTGCCTTTAAATACAAATAAATATATCATCACGGCATATTACCCATTTCTGAGTGTGCCACAATCTGCTTTATCGCAGATATCGGTAATGATGATGACATATTTGTACCGTGCGGGCGCTT
The DNA here is from genome assembly GCA_943142095.1 of Ophonus ardosiacus. NCBI lineage: Eukaryota > Metazoa > Arthropoda > Insecta > Coleoptera > Carabidae > Ophonus > Ophonus ardosiacus. The sequence goes on from OW964835.1 coordinate 6,980,104, forward strand.
ACCAAGCGTCACCTCACGGGCACTTATTGCTGGCATAATATACTATTATCTAGAACTATGATTTTATCTGCTTGTATTTTGATAAATTTTAATTCTAGTGTAGGTAACTTAACTAATGTCAACAGTTTTGCCGGTGTATTTTGGTGAAATGCTAATCTGTTTTTGTTGGTTTTGGTACTAATGATGTTACAGTTGCGTGCCTACAAGGCCAATAATTTGTTCAAGGTTTGAGCGGAACACATAAAAATAGCATGCGTGTAACAATGCGGCAAACTAGCTACAATTTACGATAGTGTACAAACTAGAGAATTATATAAATCGGGAGCTTCCTTTCAGCTTTGTTTACAAAACTTTTCATTCGCAGAAAAAAGGAAAAGGAGACTATTAAGCATTGTATCAAGAAATAAAAATCTGTTGTGGCCAGCACAAGACCTCTCGCCTTTTCCATATTTGGATAAATAAGTATTGTATTGCACTTCGCTTTCGAACCGTCGTTTAATAACAAAAAATTACAGAACTTTACTCAAATATTGTTTTTTATTGTATTTAACATGTCATCTGCACACATATAATTCTAATTATATCTATTTTTCATCGTATGAGGAAGTTTCTAAATGTCAGAGATTCTTCCAATTCATTAACCAGATTGGCGGTATTTCTGATGGATATATGCATTTTACCACAATTTTACCTATAATTTCAAATATTTAATTAATAAAACAATAAGAAAAGTTAAATATACTTCCCAGAAAAAGCTATCAGAATGTCACTAAAACTGTTGATATTTGACAATGACATGTGTCATGTTATAAACATTGGAATTTGTCAACTGGTTTCCTTAGTGCCTTGGTCTCTGCGATTAGTTTACTCTATAAATTATAGGGTCTTTATCTCTAAATCTATACAAGATATAATAAAAATTTTAAGTGTATTAGATGGAGAATTTTATGTTCTTCGATATTTAATAAAAAAAATTACATTTAGAAGAATTTTTTAAGAAACTACTACTTCCGGTTGTTCACTTGTGACCAAAACCTTTTCAGCTCTTCCCAGGAATGTCAGATTGAAGAAACTGTAGTTAAATATTTTTTTAAGTCTTACAGTTTTTGAGGAATCGTCCCTCCAAGATCCAGACACATACATACATATATCCACAACACACACACACACACAGACATCATTTTAAAAATGTTATAATCGGATTCTAGGAACCTTAAATCGTGCTTATTCAATAAAATCTGGATATGCGAATTTTAGGATGAATGCAATACCTCTCTTAGCGAGAGGTAAAAATTTAGAGAATTTTAGTTTAATAGTATACCAGATGTGGCAATTAAATAACGAGATTTATTTTTTTTCGGCTTCCCTGTAAATTTGGCAACATTGCAATCTATGTCATATTAATTTGTCATCTTCCCTCCATCCACTGTTAAAATTTCAAAATAATTAGACAAACCGTTCGGCTGTAGCCTTTGATTGAAGTTAACTACTTTCTCGTACTCCGCCGGAATTATATTAGTGTCAATATGAAATTCTGTGTGAAACTTAAAAAATCCGCTACAGAAATGTACGAATTGTTGAAAAATGTTTATGGTGATGAGGGTCTATCTAGTACTCAAGTTTTCGAGCAGTTGAGAAGATTTGAAGAAGGAAGAAAAGAGATCGGAGACGATTAGCGCCTCGGCCTTGCACTGACATTGTTTTTTTCGAAATGTGTGTGATTGTTCACGTGGATTGGGTGCCTGAGGGGCATTTCGTTAACCAAGCATATTACAAGAAGGTTTTGATAACCCTTCATGCACGGGTGAGAAGAAAAACGCCCTGTCCGGCAAGACATTTTTGACGAAATACAAAATCACCGTGTTGGTACATCAACCGTGGTCACCTGACCTAGTGCCATGTGACTTGCTTTTATTCCCAAATTGTAATTCTGTGTTAAAAGGCACCAAATTCGGGACCGAGATGTAGTTATAGAAAAAGCGACAGAGCTTAGGAACAACCTAACAAAAAAGGCCTGCAGATATTTCTTCCAACAGTGGAATATTCGCATCGGGCGGTGTAGGGTTCGGGGAGGAGAGTACATTGAAGGCGGCAGTATTTGTTTTGTATAATTTGATACATTTTCAATGTTCTAAGATCAATCTTGTTATTTAATTGCCACACCTCGTACATATTTATTTTTATTATTGGTAAGAGCCAACAAAGTGTCTGACATCTGGTGGCAAAATAAAACATATAAGTTGTAGGGAATACGTTGTGCTGTCATACAGGGTTATAAGTAAACATGACCAGCAAATCGAAGAGATATTGTTCTGTACCGCAGTGCAATAATTATGCAAGTGTTGGCATATCCGTTCATTATTTCCCAAAAAGAGAAATATTAAAAAATAAGTGGCAAATCGCGTTAAAAATCGGAAAGGACATATCACCGTTCATGAACGTTTGTTCACATTTTTACCTAAGAGATTTTATTCCATGAAAGTATTTATAAAATTTATGCTTCAAAACATTATTAGATTGTTTTTGTAGTCAATAAAAGAAAAATATTTAAAAAAAAATGATATAGCAAGCTAAAAATTACAGCAAAGAAAATTCGACAAAACCCCTGTACAGAGAAGAAAAATAGAGAGACATTACCTATAAGTAGTAACTATTATTCTTTAATATTATATATTTATTTTAAATTGTTTATAGGAAAGACAGGGAAGTAGAAGAAACTACAAAAATATCAGAAATTGAGCAAGAGGAAGACGTGCAAAACAAAGAACTTGATGTGCATTTGTATTTAGTGTTATTACGATTGAGTGGTTAGCCCCTTTCAAATTAGATGTTTGAACACACAGTTAATTTATTTCTATATTATTCTGTTTCCGCACAAGATAAAATGTTCAGCTAAAAATAATTAAATAAGTAGTTAACATGCAGATAACCTCAATTTTGAATATTATTTTACCCTTATATACTGCTTCTCCTTCGACTATAGGCCGCACAGCATTATTTAAATAAATGTATATATCTGACATTATGATAAATATATTTGATTTTTATTTAAAATAACAAAATATCCTCAAAATACAACTAGCACAAAAGTAAAATATAATGTTTTCCCTATAAGTCGGTCATTAGTGCTGCCATCTCTAGGATAAGTAAATTTTAAGGTTAAGGGGTAATTTTATTAGTGTTATTTATAATTTAACCTTGGACACCATTATTTTGGTACGTAACAATAAAATTTCCCCTTTCTCTTCCTTGTCGCGTCTTACGTAAAAAGTGAAGTTCAAGATCAAACGTCTTGTCCACTCTTGTAGCAGTAGCAGCTAATGTGTTCGCGATTTCATCATTCGGCCTTCTCTTCACATAAATCATATTCAGTGCGTGAGTTTGGCCAAGCAAACAAGCCGAGCAGAGAGCAGTCAGTACCTACGTTCTGTCTACGTACCACGGCATGTGTGGTCAATATATCTCGTTAGAAATTAATTTCACGCCAGCACGCGCTTCTATCTGTCATAACTTGAAATATGGTGCACACATACACAAAGTGGGATGTTAAATGGTGGAAATATGACGTCATTAGAGTAAATAAATGGGTTCGAATGTAAATAAAAATAAAAACAATGTTGACGAAGATGAGACGACAGACACATAATTTGATTTATTTTTGTATAGTTTGCCAATGTTTTATATCTTTTGAAAAATGTTATGTATTCTGAGGACTGGGTTATGATGAAAATAAATTCACATTTAGAAATTTTGTTGTAAAATTTACAGTTTTCTCTCTGGTTTATGTTCAATTTTGAAATCTGGTTCTGACCAATCAGTATCTATCACGTGACTTTTCACTCCTTGTCATTTGACGTTTCACCAGTAATCAGTTCAGATTTTAGGTTACAATTTTATTTTCATAACCATGAATTTATTAGATGCTAATGAACAAAATGATTTTTTTTAATAATATCGGGAAAGTTTTTAACTAGGTATTATTGATTTGTATCATAATAGTTATTTGTGTATCAAGAGCGTAAAGTGGATCTTTATTGCTCGCGCTCGAAAATTGAAGCGCGAGCAATAAAGATACTTTACGCTAGAGATGCACACATAATTTTTTCTACGACTTTACTAACCAAAATGGAAAAAAATAATAATACCTATTTAGTAAGTTCAATTCAACCTCAACCAATTTCTGTTTTGTGTTGTGTGTAGTGTAACCATGACGATGTGAGTATCCAAATAAATAAATACAAAATTCTGTCAGTAAAAGATAGTGATTTTTCCTGCACTCCTCCAGATATATTTGAAACGGCGCAAAATACTTCCTTGAATTTATTATCTGCAAAATCAAAAGCATTATACGAAAAGAATTATAACCTCTCCATTGAATGGTGTAAGTTAAAAAAATCAAGAATTACAGTGAAAATGTCTTACTAGCTTAGTTTTTGTAAAAATCTAATGAAATCGTCTTCCCTTTGGTCCATTTATTCCATGCTAAAATCAACACTAGCAGTTAAGAACTGAAAACTGTAGTGAGTGTCACAGTCACAGAATCTAATTTATCTTCGTCAGCTGTTTTCAAGTTCTGGAATGAATATACAAAACTGCCAAAAGTGCACATTCAATTTTAACATTATCCGCGAATAATTAAATCCAATAAGTTTGTTAATTATGAAATGTGTGTTATTAAATATTTAAAGTTGTAATACAATGTACATTCACCAGTAGAATTGTTATTATATATAATTAAATACCTAACCTAACTAAATTGGTAATGTAGCTAACTTCAGGTATATTGTTTGTAGCACGTTTCTAGTGTAAAAATGAACCTAACCTATATTTTAGATTTCGTACATATTATTTTAATAAATTAAGATTTCAGCAAAAATATGTATTTATCTAAGCGAGCAAATTGAGAACTTTACCTCGCGTTGCTATGGGAGACGCGCGGTAAAGTATTTTTTTGCTCGTTCCTTAGTAACCATCAACTTTACGATGACAAAATAGAGCACAAATGTCAACTTTTCATGGTGGTCGTAGAAAAAACAAATTAACCTGAACCGAACCCACTTTTTGGAGGGTTCGATGTCCTGGTGGAGATAAATAGGCCAAACAAAAAAAAAAATGTAATATTTTTGTAAAATTTTAAATGATTCTGGCCATGTATTGATTGGATCCAATTTCAATTTGAATCAATTGTACAAAGTTTAATTTTAGGGAATGATTCATAATTTATTTACATGATTAGCAATTACAATTAATATAAACACAAAATTTTCAGTATGCATACGATGAAAATCCAGTTATCTTGTTTCCAAACAAATGAGTAATATTATTTATTTACATAAAATAAATATTTAATTATTTTTCAGAATCAAACCATCAATACATCACTAGGTGCTACTACTAGATATAAACTTAGAATATTCCAGTATTAATCATTGTAAAATGGAAATAGAAATCACATGGTTGTAGATCATAATCGCATAAAACTGAAACATTGAAACATAGTTGAAAAGTAAGGAATATTTGCTTTGCTATTGAGATGATAGTTTGGCAAGGTACGTGTCGCGTGGGAAACGGTCACATGGGTCCTGTCTTGACCGGTCCTCATCGTGCTCTGAAGTCCTACACCTTCGCACGGCTTAAATTAGACAGAAACGGCCAATCATTATCACGGGAGCAGCAATTCTGCAAGAGTTGATGAGCGATAGCGCCATTCATAAGAATCGTTTCCATTATTGTTTTCAAACGGAGTTTTTCAATAGAAATTTGGGGCTAAGTGGCTTATGTATTTGCTTTATTTATTTATTTATTTATTTATTTATTTTATTTCGGCCATTCAACAGGACAAACCCAAAAACAGAATGGCACTAACATACAAAAAGCAGAACAACAATATAAAACAATTGAGTACACGTGAAATTTACATTTTTTTTTTTTTGTTTAATCATCTATACATGACTCTATTCTAAATAGGTATAAAAAATAATTTAATTAGTAGAAGTGATAGAAGTGATGGTATTGGCAATTTGATTTCGAAATGTTGACATATTAATATTGAAAATATCAATTGAGGTATTAATAATATATTTGTTGAAGAAAAATGGCAGTCGATTCATAGCACAATTAAAAGCAGCATTAGACCTATTGAAACCAATATAAAAAATCTGATGTGGCCAACACAAAACCTCCCGCTATTTAATTTTTATTAATTTAAATACATACCTACCTACTTATTGACTAACGCTGCAAACTGTTCCATTGCAGAAAACTATTGCTTTATTTACTATTTTCTTTTTAAAATGTCACTATTATTAATTTGAAGTGATAAGTTTTCTGACAGTGACATTTACTGTCAGTTACATTCATTTAAAAAATGAACAGTGTAACAAAGAAATAGTTTTTATCTTAGGCTTCGCGACTAATAAAAAAAAATATTTTTAAATTTATCTGTAAAATATATAGAAAAAGTATTAGTGTATTCCTGTAGAAAATTCAATAATCTTTAATTTTCATAAGACATAAAATTCGAAAAAATGACATTTAATGGTATTTTTTGAAGAAAAACCATTATGAGCTTCAAGTAAAGTACGATTTCCGTTTATCCGATTTACACCAAAATCTAATGGCTTCTATTCCTATTAGAATAGGGTAAAAATACAAGGTTTCAGAATTTTCTGAGTGATAGTATTTGAGTTAGAGTGCAAACAAAATTCGTACACATACACACACACACACACACACATACACACATACAGACATCACCTCCCTTACCAAGGGTAGCGGGAGGTAAAAAGTTCAGATGTTCGTGTAGTATATGATGGCACACGGAGATCAAGACAACTTAGCAACTCAGCACAATCTATTTTATTATTAATTAGCTTGTATAAAAACGTTAAATCAATTACAATACGCCGTTTTTCCAGTGGTAATAAATTATATTCATAATTGGGAAACTTATAATTCATAAATTTAACAAATTTGTTTTGAATACGCTCGATTCTTTTGATGTAGATTGTATACTGAGGAGACCAACAAACTGTTGCGAATTCTAATTGACTACGTACTAAGGTAAAATATAAATTTTTTAAAGTGTTTGGGTTTTTGAAATTTTCAAATGTTCTAATTAGAAAACCTAACATTCTATAAGCTTTTTTCGTTATAGAATCAACATGAAGGTCAAGAATAATTTTTTTTATGAAAAACAGTCTTCTCGGGTACCCAAAGTAGTTGTAGAGAGAGCACCACAGGGCTCATTTTTGTGATATTGTCAGCTATAATATCCCGAGGGCATTGATAATTAATTACGAAATAACTTTATGACACTTACCGAAAGCGCGTTGCTTGGTAAATGCCCCACGCCGAAGGCGGAGGGGTGTTATCTAAAAGCAACGTGCTTGAGGAAGTTGTGACAAAATAAGTAAATTAAGTATTTATCAATGATCGAAGAGTATTCGGTGAGAATTTTTTTTACGCTTTTAATTAAATTTACGAAGAATTTGTATTTAGCAAAATTTTTATAATTATAAAATCACCCAATAGATGTCAGTAATAGCTATGAATGTGTTCAGTGTGAAATGTGTACCGATAATAAAATTGACATTGACACAATGAGAAGGCAAGACACTTTCGTTGTATTATATAAACGTTTAATAGTAATAATAATAGAATATTTTATATTTTTTTAATTTATAATAAGAGTGTTTTATTGTGAGTGTGTGTATTTTATTAATTGAAACGTTAATTATGTATCAAAATGTATTAGGTTAATTATCAGTGAAAGTTTGTTTTGATTGGTTACTTCTGCACACGTGATCAGAAATACAGGGATTCAATTGGATAATTTATTAACCAAAAAATTTTCATATTAATTGTAATAGGGTTGTTGCAAGAATTTTTGTCAAGTACTAAATTTTAAAAAATATTCTTTTCGAATAATCTCAAATTTGGAAATATCACATGATCTGAAACAGAATGTGACGTCAAAATTCATTCATGTGGCAAACTATCGCCTACTTTTATTTATATAAAAAACGTAGGTGATGAACAAACTGTTTTCCTATTGGCTATGAATGACGTACTGTATTTAATTTGACGTCATAGGAGTGATGGGAAAATAACATTTTCTTTATAACTACAAGTATAAAAATATTTCATGAACTTTCATTTAAAAGACTTTTTAAAAAATGTGACACTGACTCACTGTATACATTGTAGTAAATAATATAAAGAATAATAAATTAAATATGATTTTATGATTTTTGCATACATATTTTTGGCAACAATCACAAATTAAACTCTTCACAGATGTTCCTAAAAGTAACTTCTTGTCGCATATTGCCTAAGATTTTATAAAAACTGTGTATGTATAGAATAGATGATACTGTTGCTACACAAAAATGTAAAATGAAGAACTAATGAAGTACATAAAGAAATACTTAACACGTTCACTGCTAACGGCGTCTTTCGACATCACCAGCTTTTTATGGACCAACACCTGTAACACACACCCCCTGTAAGCGTTCAAATAACACAGCCTAAACAAAAGCCAAAATAAACATTTGTTCCAAATTATTAATGTTCTCATTATTCATTATTTCACAAAATATGCTTTTAGCCCCTTGGTGTATGTAAACATATATTATTAGCAGTGAAAGTGTTAATAATCATACTTAATGTTCCTAAATAAAAGAAATCATGTCTTATATAAGTTATTTTTTTTTCGTTCCTGAATTGAATTTAGATTTAAAGCCCGTAGTAGACGAGCCAATATATCATACGGTTTTTCGTATGAAATCCAATGTGATTTTAATTGTTACTAACCAAAGTTTGAGAGATTCAGAAGGGGGATAGCTTTCGGTGTCTTTACGAGTCTACAAATGCATTGAAAACAACGCTTTTCGTTTTCTAGAGTTGATATGTCTGATTTCAAAACTGACATATGTATGACATATAACCTCAAATTTCTCTCAGTTTGTTATTAGTTCTATTTACTTTTAAAAAACTTTTCTTAAAACTTTTTAACTTGCATTATACCTGTTATGCAACGATAATTTATTGATTCTGACGTTTATGTCAGGCGGGTGAAACTGAATTATAAAACGGTTTTAATAACTATTATGTGACCAAATAATAAGTGCCACGTCATAACGTCGCATTGTACTTTAAAAGACTCGAATAAAGTTGTACAAGGCAAAATAACTTAAGACTGTTATTATTCCGCTAACTGTAAGGTACAGTAACTACATTATTAGTTATAATGTCTTAATAAAAACTCTGGGTACCTTGGGTCGACAATGAACTTTTGTCTTTGAAGTTAAAATTTTTAGCAGGAAGCGCTACCAACATAACTGATAAAACACACCAAGTCATATTTTAGACAATCTATTTTTTTAAAAACCTAATAAAATTACCTCCAGAAAAACAAAATACCACAAAAAAACCGCTCGTTTTCCAGACATAGACTCGTACGTTAACATATTGCTTTATGAAATTTGGTTTTTAATATATTATAATATTTTCGAACACAAAATTGTTCATATATGCATGGTAACATGCTTATTATCAATCATCACAACAATATATAAAACTATACATAATATTGTAGAAATACCTAAAATACTCAATAAAACAATAATAACTTCACAGTACCTATCTTAATTTTCTTGTCCTTGACAAATATTTATGGATATTTATTACTCATTTATATTTAAAAACGTTGCTGTTCATATGTTTTGCAAAAGTATTTCTTATCGTACGATACTATATGCAATTAGATATTTTGTTAAATATTCATGTGGGAAATTTTAATTTCTAACTTAACCTAGACCCTATTGGCTTTTATATTATCGTCTGTAATAAATTACAAAAATAGACAACGGAGCATACCTAATTTAATTACCTTGGAGTACACATTGAAAAGTAATATTTCTTATTACTTTTAAATAACTCCATTAGATATAATTAATTTATGCCAACGTAGTTTTCATACCTAGTTGCTCACCTAGGCCTAAACAAAAATCTGTTGTGGCCAACACCATACCTCTCGCCATTTCCATATTAGGATATGTAAGTACATATTGAATTTAACATTTCTTGTACATATACAAAAATTCTAATTACATCTATTATTAATATACAGGGTATCTCTTAAATAGGGGGACATGGCTTAACCACAGATTCCTGAGGCTAAAATAAGACGATTTAACTAGACTTGCTTCTACCGGAAAGTGTACCATTTAGCCAGAATTCTGCTTCAAAGTTATTCGAAAAAAAAAAAAATTTGCTTATAATAACAGAACGTTTTATTCGATCTGGATGAAATTTGGTATGACAGATCGTATGGTTATAATTCATCTTTTAAGATGATACTTGTTATTATTAGTGAACCACTAGTATACGAAACTTAGGTGTCCTAACATTGATTAGACCGTAACTTTTTAATGGCCATGCCGATAACGTAAAATTATTTTTTTTCAGAAAGATACATTCAATAGCAAACTTTTCTCTCTCTGTTTAATTTATGTTATCTGTTACGGTTCAGACAGAAAAAAAATAAAACCTGAGTGACTGCATCGTGAATTTTTTTTAAATAAATTTAATCTAGCAGTCTATCCAAATGTCAAACAAGTAATTTCTAAAGACAATAACAATTATTTATGGGTTGCCAAAAATTCCTTCGCAATATTCAGAAACTTGTAACATCCGTTTGTTCGGCCTAATAGTATTTTACTACCATTATTATAAATAAGACGAATAAATATGTTAGCTCACTCCTAAACAATTGAGAAGATTGACAACTCGTTACTGTCATTAAAAATTAGATGTTTGGCAGTTGGACAGACTGCTAGATTAAATGTATTTAAAAAAATTCACGAAGCAGTCACTCAGGTTTTATTTTTTTCTGTCTGAACTGTAACAGATATCATAAATTAAACAGAGAGAGAGAAAAGTTTGCTATTGAATGTATCTTTGTGAAAAAAAAAAATAATTTTACCTTATTGGCGTTGCCATTAAAAAGTTACGGTCTAATCAATGTTGGGACACCTAAGTTTCATATACTACTGGTTCACTAATAATAGCAAGTATCATCTTAAAAGATGACTTATGACCACATAAACTGTCATACCAAATTTCATCCAAATCGAATAAAGCGTCCGGTTCTTATAAGCAAAATTAATTAAATTTCGAAGTACTTTGAAGCAGAATTCTGGCTAAATGGTACACTTTCCGGGAGAAGCATGTTTAGTTAAATCGTCTTATTTTAGCCTCAGGAGTATATGGTTAAGCCATGTCCCCCTATTTAAGAGACACCAGTATTTTTATATTTTTTAATTCATATGTTTCCTCCTACTTGACATTTTAAAAAGAAAATAGTAAATAAAGCATTAGTTATTCTCAACTGAAATGACCGATAGAGGCGCTGCAAGCACTTTCAATATGGCGGATGCATGACGGTAGGTGTACAATCTGTCACTGTCATATGATACAATTTTGCTTGTGTTTCTTCAAAATGAAGCTAAGTAATGTTCAGATATTTGACTTTCTAAATGCTACTCATCATTCTAGGATTATTGTTGAAGGTATGATTGTATATAATGTTCATTTACTACTTTATTTAAAATATTAATCTTTTAAACAGGCGAAGAAGTTCTGAATGCGAATCACATTATATTATGTGGAATTACCGATAGTTATCGAGAAATTATAAATGTAACATCACTCTGTCTTCAAAAAAGTGCTCTGTCGTCACAAAGATGGTACAGCACTCTTTTTTTAATTTCTCCGTTGAGAAGGAATTTCTAAAAATTTAAATAATTATAAATATGTTTCAAATATAATTATTAATAATATAACCTGGAAAAATAGAGTCACCGTCTTTGAAATGTCTCGAACATACTTCCAAGCTGCAATGTTTGTTGAATACCTGCATTTGTGGTTATACTCACTTTATTTTTACCTATTTTTGGAAAAATGTGGAAACTTCAATGAGTTTCCTTACTCATAAACGAATGACACCCGTATACAAAACACATAATATTGCTTTTACTGAGTTTTACAACATTCATTTTCGTATAAAAGAAATACGTTTAAAAAATGTATGCTAACATTATGTTGTATTTGCTCGCACCTACCGTCATGCACTAGTTCAAAATTTAGTCACCAGATGTCATATCGATTCTCTACAGTTGTCAATATGCAATGGAACATAATTTTGCAGCATTAGTAAATACGTAAGTATGTGTTTAAATTAATAAAAATTAAATAGCGAAAGGTTTTGTGTTGGCCACAGCAGATTTTTTACTGTGCAGCGGTGCAACCGGCCATAAATCTGCTAATCAATTGTGGAATGTACTTTGTCAGCACCTTCACCGATTTTGCTTTTATCTCCTCTATGGTTGCAAAACATTGTCCTTTCAATGTTCTTTTTATCTTCTAGGAGACGCAAAAAATACGGTATTGTTTTTGGTTCTTCCTATCATCCTATCGGATTCGATATCAGACCATCAAAACCACAAACAATCACTAAACACGTTTACCACTAAAAATAACCTAATAGAATAATTTGAGTTGCAGAAACACAATTAATATGTGTGTATAGTCTAAAATAACTTGTGCAAAACTTTAACTGTTCGCTTTACGTAGTCCGAGAATGTCAGAACTTCGGATCGCTTTCATTCATTCAGCTGTGACGTCACGTATAACGTAGATCTGAGATATCTAGTGGGCTTGTAGACATGTAGAGGCGGTAGGCAGTTGTTTGCGTGAATTATTTTCGATTGGAATCGTTGCGTTTGTGTCAGGTTCAAATAAAAGGAAGTTATTTCAATGTATCGGTTCTTTAAACAGTTTGTGTTGACGTCAGTGGGTTTTCGGTAACAAAAGTTGGTGAATTATTTTCAGTGGATTAGTAAAAGTGTTTGCTTTCTGATAAGTTTTTAATGGTAATACTCTATTTCCTCTAGAAAGTTTCATTTATGTAATTATTGTGATCCATACACTGTTGAATAAATACTATTGGCAAGAGCCAACAAAGTGTCTGACATCTGGTGGCAAAATAAAACATATAAGTAGTAGGGAAAACGTTGTGTTGTCATATAGGGTTATAAGTAAACAGCAACCAAAAATGACCAGCAAATCGAAGAAATATTGGTCTGTACCGCAGTGCAATAATTATGCAAGTGCTGATATATTCGTTCATTATTTCCCCAAAAAGAGAAATATTAAAAAATAAATGGAAAATTGCGTTAAAAATTGGAAAAGACATATCACCGTTCATGAGTTTGTTCACAACATTTTTTACCTAAGCGGTTTTATTCCATATAAGTATTTACAAAATTATATGCTTCAAAACTTTATTAGATTGTTTTTGTAGTTATTAAAAGAAAAATATTAAGAAGAAATGCTATATCAAGCCAAAAATCATCCAAAGAAAATTCGACAAAACCTCTGTACAGAGAAGAAAAATAGACAGATGTTACCTGTAGGAAGTAGTAACTATTATTCTTTAAAATTATATATTTATTTTAAATTGTGTATAGGAAAGATAGAGAAGAAGAAGAAACTATAAAAATACCAGAAGTTGAACAACATCAAGAGGAAGACGTGCAAAACAAAGAACTTGATGTACATTTGTATTTAATATTATTACGATTGAGTGAGGAGCCCCTTTCAAAATAGATGTTTGAACACACAGTCCATTTATTTCTATATTATTATGTTTATCTGTCTTATATCCGCACAAGTATATTCAGCTAAAAATAATTAAATAAGTAGTTAACATGCAGATAACTTCAATTTTGAATCTTATTTTACCTTTATATATTGCTTCTCCTTCGACCATAGGCCGCACAGCACCATTTAAATAAATGTATATATTTGACATTGTGATAAACATATTTAATTTCAATTAAAAATAACAAAATATCCTCAAAACAAAGCATCAAAATACAATTAGCACAAACGTAAAATATAATGTTTTCCCTATAAGTCGGTCATTAGTACTGCCATCTCTAGGATGTGGCTCTCGCGGATTGTGTATGAAGTTTAGTAGTGGTTTCGGAACGTTAACAAGAAGGTAATTAATACAAAGTAGTTGGTTTATTTGTTGTACTCGCTTTTATTGATGCATTAGTAAAAAAAACATGAAATTCATTTAGAATAATAGCTCGCTTTTTTAACCCTTTCAATCCCAATTAATATTAAGAAAATAAAGTTATATTTATAAACTTAAAATGACATAAAAGTAACATAAATAAATATATAAGACCACAAGGCCCAAAGGATTTAAAAATGGTGGTATCTTCAAATGACCACTGGGAGAAATAGTAAAATCAATTTTACGTAGAAAAAAATCTGTTGTGGCCAGCACAAAACCTTCCGTCAATTCGATGTATTTTGTACATATCCCATACCAAAAGTTCCTTGAAAAAGATTCTGTATATCCTGTAAAATTGTAACACGAACAAACTATTTTTTACAAATTCTATACCGAAAGTTCCTTTCCCTATTTTATTAGGTGTCGCTGTTTCTTACTCTTCTCTTTTACTCATTCCTGTCTAACGCATCTTCTTCACACAATGGGGTATTCCGACATTTTTTAATAATATTTTTTTACATTAGTATAGACCAGCAGGACTCTGTATATCTAACTTTGAGTAAGAAAATGAATGCATCACATGAGATATGAATTTTAAAAAATTTCATCCCAATTCAAACTTTTTTATCATGGCGCGCTTATGACGTCAACTCGATGGTGACATCTGCAACGAATTTCAGCGCCTAAATCCACATGTTCATGACAGCCATTTGCTTGTTTACATATGATTTTAGTAGCAGCGTGTATTTCGGTGCTTGTCCTGTGTTTGTTTATGGTAAAAATAGGAGTAATAATTATAAAATGGACGAAATGTCAAACAAGAAATATACCCGCGCGTGTTAACTACTGGCTCCATCTGTGTTTTTAAACGAAAATATTTACTTTGAAATGAGCAACAAATTATCAACTTGACGTCACAAATTTCAAGGAAGTTTCTAGAGCTGTAAAAATTCCAATTTTGTAACATTAAATTATGAAATAAAACTTTTTATTAAACATGTTTTATTATATTTTGCTACTATATGAAGATGGAAACTATAGAAAAAAGTTATTATTTTGCATTAATTCCATATCACCGGAATACCCCATTCTTCCTCTCTCAAGTCTTCTGCTACACAGTCCTTCCATCTTCTCTTTGGCCTTTCTCGTACTTCCGGTATTGAAAATTCCAATCTTGAGGCGAGGCTGCAACTGCAAGTCACTTGCGAGGGACACTCTATCACATTCACATATAACTTTCTGACCCTACTTTCAACTTTGGTTTAGCATTTGACACTGACATCTGTCAATTAAATTTTTTTGAATATTTCTGCTGTTTCCATAATTTTAGCAAAGCTGACTAATTTTTGAAAGTTAATGTCTCTATAACTCTATATCTATTGAATATGAAGGAAAATGTATAATCAAACCGTATAGAGAATAAGATTTTCTTTCATATTGATAATCACAAAATGTCGAAAAATGATATTTAACTGCGTTTTTTCAAGAAAAACTGTTAAAAACTTCAAATAAGGGTACTTCTGGTGGATCAATTACAACCAAAATCTAATCAGCTCTTCATATGGATATAAAGAAGAGGAATACGAAAGAATTATAATTTTTAGAATTTTAGTATTGGAGTTATCGTCGGAGAAAAATTTGTCACACACGGACACACACATACAGACATCATCTTAAAAATAGTAAATTCGTATTCTAGGGACCCTAAAACGTGTTTATTCATTAAAAACTCACCAACGAAATTTTTGACCAAAGACAATACCTTCCTTACCTAAAGGTGACGGAAGGTAAAAATAATAAATGATAAAATTCATGAAACAATTGGTCACATGGTAATCTAGTAATCTTCTCTGTTCATAAATAGTTTTCACTAAATGATAATGAAATATTTAGTATTTAGTCTTGGAAAGTAATTAATAGACGACATTTCAAAGGTATTAACGTAGGTATGGAATGTGTCTGCAGTGTAAGGCACCGTACAGACATTTTTGAAACTATGTATGTATTAAAGTGCATAGCTACATTAAATTCTTGCATTCGGAATTACTTATGCTGAGAATGTATGCATTTGCTTGTAAATTAATGATATACCTACATAAATTCAAGAATAAATTAATGAACTTAGCTGCTTTACATTTAGATTAAAAAAAATTGCGTCATACATTTTATTAAATAGTCTACCAAGTCAGGCGTGTGAAAGTACCTTACACGTAAAATGTATTTCATAACTTTGCATAATGTAATGGCAAAAAATTAATACATTTTGTATAAAAACTTAATTTAGATCATGTAAACTTAACTCATTTTCTCGAATTTTTAACAAACATCTCGTGGATTTTACACCATGACAAAGCACCGACTCACAATTCGCTACCCAAATGCAGTCCTTAAGTGTTTTGCAAATTTGGAAATAACATTGGCATCATAAGTACATTTTACCTATACGAGGTCTGTCCCAAAAGTATCCGACCTTTCTTTATATTTCCCCGCTGCTGTAATTCTGCGACATCGGACTGGTGGCATCATTCAAAGTACTCGCCATTTGATTGAAGAATATGCTACCAACGACTTTTGGAAGCAGTCCTGGAACTCGTTTTTTGGTATTGCCATTAGAGCGTTCGTCGTATTAGTTTCGACTGTTTCTTTGTCGTCGAATCGGTGTCCTTTGAGCGACATTTTTAATCTAGGGAACAACCAAAAGTCACTGGGAGATTTTCATCATTATTTTTCTGCTCCACCGTTAGCAATTTCGGAATGAATTTCGCACACACCCGAACCATTTGCAAATTTTCAGTTAAAATCTTCCAAACACTAGTTTTCGGTATTCCCAGATCACATTCTAGTTCTCGCACAGTCAATCGATGATCTTCATTGATCGCATGTTGCACACGTTCGATATTATCTGGTGCTCGAAGGCCGCCCAGAACGTGGGTTACTATCAATAGATGTGCGGCCATCTTTGAGCCGTTTATACCAGTCTTTTATTTGTGTTTTGCTCATACACTCGTCCCCAAATGCCGTCTTCATCATTTCGATGGTCTCCACACAACTCTTTTCGAGTTTTAAGCAAAATTTAATGCAAATTCGTTTTTCCGATCATTCCATCATTTACAGTAGCAAAATGCGACAAACGTAAAAAACACTTTGTAAACAAACGTATGCCGCACGTAAACTAAGGCGACCCGACCAAAACTGCGGCATCTAGGGAATTCGTGAAGCTTTACAGTTGACACTCGTACACGGCGGAGGGCGCTAAAATTTTCAGGCGCGAAGATATGAAGGAAGGTCGAATACTTTTGGGACAGACCTCGTATGTAATTAAGAATATTCTGAAGGAGACAATATTATTACTGTGGAATAAATTTTACCCCAGCCGACGCCAAAATTATTTCGAATCTTAAATGACACAAAAGTAATCCCTGTGGTGCACACTCCTTACCAACAATGAGTGCCCGCTCGGTATCATTACCGATATCTACATATAAAGCAGATTGACACATTCAGCAATGGGTAATTTATGCCGCGATGAAATATTTATAGGTATTTACGAGCCCAAACTCATAATAATTCGGTCGGTTTACATTTACTGATTTACCCCTGCCGACGATGACTTGGATGACCACTTCATTGAGGATGAACACATACACTTTCACTTGACACTTAGAGGTGGTTGAAGATTGATGAACACTTTTCTGGACGACGAACACACCGAATATTTTTATACTAAATTTTATTTACATGTATGGTTAGTAAGAATGTTTTATGAGAATGGAGAGACAGATGAACTTTTTTGTGGACGAGGTGAACGAAGTATGTTTGTACAGGAATGTGTGGCGAATGATGATTTTTGTGTAACTATTATTGTGGTCCGGATACGGTTATTTGCTACTGAAAATCGGTCACTTTGATATGTTCTTATGGTCGTATATATGAATACGTTTATGAATGTGTCTGAAGTGAAAGAAGTTCTCCTTATGTGTAATTATATCGGAATTTGAAGTATTGCCATGTACGGCCCTTGAAGTTCAATTGGATGGAAGTTGAACAATATTCCTGAAGGATATAATATGTCGAGTAATCGATGAAAAACAATATGAACTTTTATTATCACTTTAATTCTAAATATTCTTACCATAATTACCAATATGTAAGTCTGCTATTTTTAATATATTATTTCGTTAAATATAAACTGTTTATATTTCAATTTGTAGATTATCGATTTAAATTTGACAACTGTTAGAGGTTTTTAGTATCTTTATTCTTAGGTTATCTAGTGTATAGTACAACTAAGGGCGACTACCTTGCAAGACCACATATGGGGCAATACTCACAGAAAATGGAATAGGAATACAATGCCAAATAGAATTAAAGCTGTATTTACTAATAAAAGTGATGTAAATCCAATATTAAATGGCGGAATACTTGAATAACATATTCAGTTTTTGTTTGTTTAAAGTCCTTATTTTAAACTAGTCAAAAGAATTTTGTAGAAATTTCTCACCATTTGCGTAGGTTTTATAATTTGTTTGTTTGAAAGGTAAATCGGCCGGACTATTATGAGTGGACTCATATTTATGTAGTTATGAATAAATTTTTACTTTTTGAAAAAAAATAAATTCTCGTTATTTTCTTATCAAACCTCGTATTACATATTTTAGTCCGAAATTTTACGTGTAGCAATAAAAATATCTTTTCTATTTGTATCCATTTTTAATTTAAAACTACACGAAGTTACTTTATTCTGGAACATTCAAAGAAATATCTACCGCAGTGTAGTGCAAAAATAAAAAGCTTTTAAATCTGTTAATACAAAATTTAAAGAACAACTTATTTTTAAACACGGATAAAAAGTGTTGTATTTTATATTTAGTGTTGCTACCACAATAAAATTTGAGTTATTTTAAGACAATGATCTTAATTTTTATAACCTTGAAGACACATTTTCACAAAATCGAAATTGACTTGAAAGTAAGTTAATTAGCCGTGCAAGTTTGTACAGGTGTCCTAATATTTAGTTATTTTGCCAAGTGAAGTCTGAATCCGTACAATTAGAATGGATTTCAAGCGTAACTTGGTGTTATTTTTGCGAATTTTGACGTTTCGAAGAATTTGCCGCCAACTTATTGGCAAACAAAAGATAACACTTTTAAATATGTTTATTCTATCGGTATGTAGGTTGATAATCGGCTCGTTTAAATACCGGATGTATTAAAAATAGACGTCGAAAAATATTGCCAATGTTTATTTCACATTTTAAGAATAATTTTTGCAAATTGAAATATTCAGTTTTGAATGAATATAATAAGCACGTTTTGAGGTCCCTAGAATCCGATTATAACACTTTTACGATTGTGTGTGTGTGTGTGTGTGTGTGTGTGTGTGAGAGAGAGAGAGAGAGAGAGTGTGTATGTATGTGTGTGTGTGTTAGAAGGACGGTTTCTTAAATTCTATCAGACTAAAGACCAATTTAACTACGTATTCCTTAATCTGACATTAATGAGACGACCTGAAAAGGTTTTGATAATAGTTGGACGACCGGAAGTAGTAGTTTCTTAAAAAATCTAAATATTATTTTTTGAAAATTTTTGCTATTGCAAATATTATAAAACATAAAATTCTCCATCTAATATATTTAAAAATTTTATTATATCTTCTATAGATTTAGAGATAAAGAAGATATAATATATAGAATAATCTGTTGCAATAAATCACACAGTCCAGACTACACAACAGGTTTACTGACTACTGAAATTTTATTCTGGGAAGTACATTAAATATTTTTTATTGAATTATTAATTAAATATTTCAAATTGTAGGTAGGTATATGTATATTAATAGTAATAGTACATATATCCTTAGAAATCGATCTGCAAATCTAGAAAGTTTAAGCCTCAATATATACTTTTACCTCTCGCTAAGAGAGGTATTGGATTCATGCTAAAATTCGCATTTTATTGAATAAGCACGATTTAAAGTCCAGAGAATCCGATTATAACATTTTTAAAATTATGTCTGTCTGTGTGTGTGGATGTGTGTAGGTGTGTGTAGGTGTGTGTGTATGTGTGTGTGTGTATGTGTGTGTGTGTGTGTGTGTGTGTGTATGTATGGATGTTGGAGGGACGATTCCTCAAAAACTATAAGACTTAAAAAATATTTAACTGCAGTTTCCTCAATCTGATATTCCTGGGAAGAGCTGAAAAGGTTTTGGTAACAATTGAACAACCAGAAGTAGTAGTTTCTTAGAAAAATTCTTCTAAATATATTTTTTTGGGAGTTTTTTTTATTAAATATTGAAGAACATAAAATTCTCCATCTAATACATTTAAAATTTTTATTATATCTTGTATAGATTTAGAGATAAAGACACTGTAATTTATATAGTAAACTAATCGCAGAGGCTAAGGCACTAAGGAAACCAGTTGGCAAATTCCAATGTTTATAACATGACACATGTCATTGTCAAATATCAACAGTTTTAGTGACATTCTGATAGCTTTTTTCTGGGAAGTATATTTAATTTTTCTTATTATTAAAATATCTTTCAGAACTCATATTATTTATTGGAAAAATACTACCTTTTTTACCTCTCGCTAAGAGAGGTATTGGATTCATGCTAAAATTCGCATACCCAGATTTTAGTGAATAAGCACGATTCAAGGTCCAATAATAATAACATTTTTAAAATGATGTCTGTGTGTGTGTGTGTGTGTGTGTGTGTGTGTGTGTGTGTGGATGTGTGTATGTGTGTATGTGTATGTCTGGATGTTGTAGCCACGATTCCTCAAAAACTATAAGACTTAAGAACTGTTTAACTATGGATTCCTCAATCTGACATTCCTGGGAAGAGCTGAAAAGGTTTTGGTAACAATTGAACAACCGGAAGTAGTAGTTTTTAAAAGAAATTCTTCCAAATATTAATTTTTGAAAATTTTTGATATTACTAATTTTGAAGAACAAAATTCTACACCTGATACATTTAAATTTTTTATTATATCTTCTATAAAATTAGAGATAAAGACGCTATAATATATAGAATATCGGAATATAACAAGTCGAGTAGGCGAAACTACACTAAGGAAACCAGTTGACAAAGTCAAATGTTTATAATATAATTTGTAAATGACAGATTTCAGTGTCAAAAATCTACAGTTTTAGTGACATTTTGATAGCATTTTCTGGGAAGTACATTTAATCTTTGTTATTGTTTTATTAATTAAATATTTGAAATTATAGGTAATATGCATATATCCATCAGAAATACCGCCAATCTGGTTAATGAATTGGAAGAATTTGTGACATTTAGAAACTCCCTCATACAATGAAAAATAGATATAATTAGAATTATATGTGTGCAGAAGACATGTTAAATACAATAAAAAACAATATTTGGGTAAAGTCCTGTAATATTTTGTTATAAAACGACGGTTCGATAGCAAAGTGCAATACAATACTTATATAGTCTAATATAGAAATGGCGAGAGGTCTTGTGCTGGCCACAACAGATTTTTAGTTTATGTTCTGTATTTATTAATTTAAACCCAACGTTTCGGCACCATAAACTGGTGCCTTTTTCAGGGGATACATTGACATTAATTTTTTAATTAACAAAAATAACAAGTAACTTGTTATTTTTTCTTATTGTTTTATTAATTAAATATTTGAAATTATAGGTAAAATTGTGGTAAAATGCATATATCCATCAAAAATACCGCCAATCTGGTTAATGAATTGGAACAATCTCTGACATTTAGAAACTTCCTCATACAATGAAATATATATATAATTAGAATTATATGTGTGCAGAAGACATGTTAAATACAATAAAAAAACAATAGTTGGGTAAAGTTCTGTAATATTTTGTAATAAAACGACGGTTCGAAAGCGAAGTGCAATACTATACTTATATAGTCTAATATGGAAATGGCGAGAGGTCTTGTGCTGGCCACAACATATTTTTTTAATATTCTATGACGTAGTTGTTAAGCTCATTTTATTTTTAAACAGTCGAAAAATCGATCTATTGCATCACATAAAAATATATAAATATGTTTAAAATACCTTCCGTGGTCAATAATTGGTAATTATGCATCGATAATAATCAATTTAACAAGCACCTTTTCACACTAAAATTCGGCATTTAAGTTCGCCCTCAACTATGAGATAAGGAAAATAACCATTTATCGTTGTACAGTTTTTCCACGAATACCTATCCTCATAATAAAATTATGTACAAATGTCGAACTATTCCAATTGTACCGCGTACCGTAATTTCCGTCCCGTTTCGTTCAGATTCGAGCCCAATGACTTCCTGGGCATTTGTACAAAGCTAAAAGCCACACATAATCTATTGGCATATTTGCGAAGTTATGAATGACAGACTTACTATAATAAGAAAATGACTTTTAGTAAATAAACGTGCGTACAGATTCATAGTTTTATTAATAATACTGGCAAAAATACATAAATCTAACAAAAGACTGAAAATATTTCAGTTGAAGTAAACTGGTATTACAGAAAACTTTGTTCTTAAAATAGTCATGAATTTTCTAGAATAAAATATTTTATACATATAATTAGTGCAAAGAAATTAAGTGTTATTTAATTTGAATTGTGGTTTACTTTTAAGTGAACTAGTGGTTATTTAGTTCATAACGCACAAATGTGATTAAGTATAAATATAGTGAAGTGATCTTATTTTTTTGTGATACAAGTGGTAATATTTAGTTAGCGAATTTATGATATAAATAAATGATAATAAAATAAGCGATTTTTCTGACAATTTTAAATAATAGTTATCAAAAATAGTTATTTATGTTATGTATCAAGGTACTGAAGTTCTACTTTTTAAATCGAATATAGAATTTAGTTGCCTAGGCCATAAAGCCGAGGAAAATAAACCATAAGAGTGATAAAATGGAACTTCAATGCCGAGTTGTATATTAAACTTTATTTGAAATCGAAAATTTGTGAAAATGAAAGAAACATTATTTTATTTTTATAGGTTATATTTATGTAACTGTCAGACTGACACTCACTGTTGCTAACCGCTGAACATTGAGGTTATTGTAAAGAACACCCAAATTATGTTGTATTTCAATATTCTTCATCGGAATTGTTTAGTTCGTTCTTCTTGGATCTATTTTTTGTCATTTTACGTACAAATTTACTATTATATATAGTACACGTACATCTACCCAAATTATTTTGTATGTACAATAATTATTATATGGTTGGCAACACTGAACTTGCTTGAAATCGTAGTATAATGGATTACTTTAGTGCCGATTTCTGATATTTTAATGACTATTTTTATGCACTTTAGTGACGATTTCAAATAAAATACTTTATTACGAAAAAAATATTTACTTGTCAAATTTTTATTTTAATAAGACTCTGCTGTCAAACAATAAATGCGTTTAATTATTCGTTTCGGTTCATTTGGAGCTGTCAGTGTCTTTTTAGATGTCTACATAAAGCATAAAAAGCGTGTTTTCTCTCCTCAAAATAAAATACAGATTTATGTAGTAGGTACTGCGTTTGAAAAAAAGATCGTACTCTATACGCTGTGTAAATAGAATTCAAAATGACATTGACAACTTTAAGTACATAGAACAAAACAACCAAACGTACGAGTACCTATAAGTAAATATACGAAGGTATAATAGAAATATTCGAATATACAAAGGTTCGTATATTCGTTCACCATGGTTACTTAATAATAATCATCATACGTAATATAACAAGTGAAGCGATTATCATCGATGATATTTTCGATTGGAACCGATTTGCAAATTTCACGAGTCCGAGGGTGAAATATGATGCTTCGGTTTCACGAGCAATATATCTTTGATTATTAATCATATCACGAGCTTATATTTAATGAGAGAATATAATGAAAATGAATTTTTGTTAAAATTAACTGTAAGTGTTGTGAAAATCCCTATAAATAAGGTGACAATTTCTTTGTTTTTTATCATCGCTGTGATAGACATGTAATTGGGAGATTCTGAATGCTGATTGGCGGGAAAACATGTCACGTGACTAATGAATTATATTCTCGCTGTAATACAACTAAGAATAATCACGCATTCTTATTGGTTTATAATTTAATAAAGGATATAGTCACATAAATTTTAAATTAATTGTAATTTCATCTCAATTATTATTGTTTTATTGTTTCTACGAATATTCTATCATTTTTTAAAAATATAATTATGTTTATTGATAGTTGATAACTTCATTTGTGCAGCTGTTTGAACAGCTGATTAGATTAGTTTAAAACAAAGCAAGCCGATGCTTGAGTACCATTCCAATCGTCCAGATACATATCGCCCACCCTATATATTTATTTATATTATACTTACTAACCTATCACATACGCAGAATTTCCACATACGAACGCAAATTTCATCGTACCTAATTTGAGATACTGAAATCAATACACGTACAATTTTTCTGGGAATTTTCTTTGGCAATAATTTCGTACATTTATTTCATGTGTTGGTAATTCTTCAAAAGTCCCTACACTACGTCCACGGGACCGTGTCAGTTTCCTATGAAACATCTCCCTTGGACCAGGGCCAGACACTGCGTAGGAAACAATTGCTTCTCTTGTATAAACAAAGGAAATATTACTATCGTAAAACAAATGATAGCGGCGATAAACCATATCTGATGTTTATGTAGAATACAAAGAGTTAAATAAAAATAAAATATGAGGACAAGACAATAAAGATAAATAAAATATATTAAATTTCCTTTGAAAACTTGTTTTTAACTATAAAATATGAAAATGATATAAAAATGTAATAAAAACTTCACGGTCTGATGCAGAGAGGGCAGCACTAGTCGCACTTATATTTTTTTTTAGGTTATGTGAACTCATTATTTCTTTGAAGTGTTGTGGCCAGCACAAAACATCTCTCCATTTTTATATTAGGCGATATAAGTATTGTATTTAACATTTCTGGCACACACAAAAAAATCCTAATTACATCTACTCTTTAGATAGTTTTATAGTTTTTAATTCATTCTATGAATCAGTGTCCTCCTACTCTTCTAAATGTTCGAGATTCTTCCAATTTATTGACGAGACTGGTGGTGTTTTTGAAGGGTATATGCATATATGTATCAATAATATTTAATTAATAATGAAACAAAAAATACTAAATGTAATGCATAGGAAAAGTCTTCAGTCTCTGGATTTTTGATGCTGATATTTATCCGACTATTACAAATGTTTTAATTTTTCAACTGGTTTCCATGGTGATGTAATAAATCTCACAGCCCGTGAGATTCATTACAACAGATTATTTTATATATTTACCTCTAAATCTAGGTATAAAAAACATAATAAAAATGTTATATGTATCGGATAAAGAATTTTATATAGGTACTTTAATATTTGTAATATCACAAATTTAAAAAAATCATATACCGGGTGTCTACTTTTTTTCCTCTACAGGAAATTCAGTATTAAATTTTTAATTGTCTCTATCTACCTATTAATTTTAAAACAAAAGTATAATGAAAAATGTTCCGAGTGAAAAACTTCGTCGAATAAGTACAAAGTTGTTCAATTGTTTCTTATGTACGAATTATAAGCAAAAGAAAATATACGATTTATGACAATTATCAGAGTGCCATAAAAAAAACCAATCACTTGTTTGTTGTTTCTGACATACGTTATAGATTTCACATTTCTATTATACCCAAATCATTCAAGCAGCCAATGCACGTCATTAATAACAATTGAATAAAAGTAACTAGATGTGTGACGTCATGTACTGGTATGTTTGCAGAGGTTTTAGAATCTTTATGAAAAGAGTTATACAGATTGCAATCTGTATTATCGACATATTCATGAACTGTCACATCTACAAAATAAATACTATATTTTCGTCACTGTCCATTTCTATTTAAATTATTTTATAATACTAATACCTTATTTATACCTATGTATGCCATATAAAGGCAATAAATAAAAGTAAGCCGAATTTCAAAGAAATATACCGAATTCTTCTGATTGATTAGAAGTGCTACCTTTGGCAGATTCACAGATTTTGTGTTTGCGTTAATGGTCATGTTACGTCGTTGCGTTGCGTTTAACATTACTTTATTATAAAAAGCCTTTACAACGCACAAAAATGTTTCAAACACGATACAAATATTTTTCAAATAATATCTTTGACAGTATGAACATACAAATTATCAATGTTGCCAACTATAGCAACAATTGAACAAATAAAATGACGTTGATGTACATTATATATTATTCATGTCATATACGATAAGTAATGAACTCAACTATTCATCTTAATAATAATTATATAAGGCTATACACTTTTTTATTTAAAATGATTAAAATTATATTTCATTTTTCACTATTAATGATTTTAATGCATTAAGGTTTTTACACTAAGTGATGACGTGCATTGGCCGCTTGAATGATTTGGGTATATTATTGTTAGAACTTTAAGAAAACTTAACTTTGAAGAAGAAAAATATAACCCCAAATTTTAATAAGAATAAAATCAAAAGAAATGTCAAATCTGTCAGAGACAACAAACATAAATGATTGTTTTTTTTTTATCAATAAACTTAGTACTGAATCGATGCAGTTTTTCATTCAGCACATTTTGCTTCATTACCCTTTTGTTCTAAAATTATTAGGTAAATAGATTTAGTCAAATTAAAATTTAACATTGAATATCTTACGTTTGGAAAAAGTAGACATCCGATATGTATTAGCGAAACCTTAATAAATAATCCTGGATTGAATAGTTCTCAAAATGTCCGCCAGATGGTGTAGCGCTTATCTGGAGATACTTATAGTATGTATTTGTCTGTTTGTAGGTGCTAGTGTTGGAGATGGGGTGCGATGTCTGGTCGGCGGGCTGGTGGTGAGCCCGGCTCGCCCGGCGCGCGCAGGGCTGCCTCGAGCAACAGCCACATCGCCGCCATGCAGCTGTTCCACGAGCTCAAGCAGCAGTTCCCGGCGCTGCCCGACCACGCCGTCAGCGCCTGCATCGCCCAGCACTGCCACGACCCCGGCATCTGCCACTCCGAACTCTCCCAGGCTGCTGCCCCCAGGTCTACGCCCTACCCCACCTCACTCAGGAACACAGAATCTACCTCCCCCCAAAGTGACCAGCAACAGAATATTATAGACAATTCCGCCCCTAACGAAACAGACATTAATTCCAGCGAAGGCACAGCAACGACTACGTTTACACGTACGACAAAAATTTACCTTCTTTTTACTTTGAAAAGGCGGTGGTTTATGATGAATTTAATTTATAAATTACATTTAGAAATTTTTATTTAAAATTTACCAGTTATCAGTTCGGATTTAAGATTACAATTTAATTTTCAGTAGTAATATAACAAGAGAGTAAGAATAAATTGAAAGTAATTTGACAGATTTTTCGAAATGGCAACAAGTTTGAGCTAGAAATTGGAGAATTATTTCTAATTTATCGAACTCTCGAATTATATTTAACAACGAAATGCCACTGTCTTGATATTGGTCGCGTTCAGCACCTCTCATCGCTGGCATCGCTGACCTCAGATGTTTGACGAACACAATGAATGGACGAATGTAATTGGTCCAGCAATTGCATTCGGCAATCATCGGCACGCAGCGGTGCTCATCGGTGCCACCGCTGCCGGGGTGCTGAACGCGCCCATTGTGTCACCATCTACTGTCGTAATTAACTATGGGCCATCCAGCGAATCAAGCGGTTTACGTCATAAATACAATATCACTAGAAACAATGACGTCATATGTTAAAAAGTTTACATGAGCATGTAAACGGATTAAAATATGATAAAAGGTAACACGTCTGATATCATTTTTTTACAGCGAAATCCAATTTTATTTAAAATATTCTGAACGATACTGCTTACGTCGTTATAATGTTATAAATACTTCATTCTTGTAGTATATGCAACAAACTATCTAATATTAAAAAATACAGAATACTGCATACCATACAATTTCTCATTGTTTCCGTTCATTGCGTATAGCGTTTGCCACACGCTGTACATATAATGTAGATTTAATTTTCAAATTATTACTAACAAATAGAACGAAATATTACCTCAATATTACAATTCAGTAATTCAGTAAAAGCCCACCAATCTATTTTTCATTTTCAAAATAAGTCAATAAATTAACTACAAGCTCTTGAATTTGACATGACAGAGTATTTGACATTTTGTGAATGAGCAACGAAACCAAAAACAAAATGAAATCACAATACAGGTTGAAAAGTATAATATAGACATATAATATTTAGTAATATACTTGTTCAGAATTACCAATATTAAAAAAATATAATCAAACGTCATTATGCAAAAATTTACAAAATTTTCTTAATAATAATATATCCAAATATGTATAATTATTTCTATTAAAGGTGTCAAATACATATTAATAATAAAAAACCCAATAAAATACCGTTAATAAAATATATTTAAAAAAATAAATAAAATTTCAAAAATCCCTAAACGATGACGTAAACCGCTTGATTCGCTGGATGGCCTATAGCTTCATTCATTTACATAGTGCACTTGGCAAGTCTGTTTTGACAACTAGAATATAACTTTGACAGGACATAATAAATAAAATAATCGGCTTTATACCGAGTGATTATTAATTAATGTGTTTCCAGAAGTGGTTTCTATAATTTTTTTGATTTATTTCGTGATCAGAAACATCACTAAATCGGTGTTTTTCGTTCATTTTATTTATGTGTTGGTAACCATCAGACAAAACAAAAGCTTCAAAGATTATTTCCGGGAATAATATCTAGAGCTTTATTCTCACAATAATAATGGTAGGATTGGTTAAAACGCTGACACGTGACATGTAATGAAACATTTCAGTGGTTTTAAGAAATGTCAAAAATAATCATTGCAATTATTAAAATATTTTAAAATGCAAAAATATTTTGAATTTGCTGCGCTTGTATAAGTCGTTAATAGATGTCACTGATGATAAAGTAATGTATATTTCGTACACTCGACTTTTTCAAAGTTACTTACAAGAGTTGAGTCTGATTTATTTTGGGTTTGACTTTAGGAAGAAAAGTATTACGCAAGTTTGTGCAAACAGCAGCAAAAGTCGCCTTTTCAAAGTAAAAATCAAGTACTTTTTTCTATACGTGTAAATGTAGTCAAGATCTTTCTTTACAGACTTAAAATCAACCTCAGAAAACATTGAAGAAGCAATTTCCGCAAAAAATACACCACCATCAAAAAGATCTTTCTTTTCTTCAAAGCAAACAGACTATAGAAGAATTAGTGACTGTAGTGAAGAAACATTTCCTGTCAAGACTTCATCAGCAACGAAAAAATTTAGTGATTTCACATCAAGAGCAAGATCTGCGTTTTTCGGTTTGGTAGACACTAAAAAAACTAGCGAAACATCACCAAAATCAAGATCTTCTTTATTGTCTCCAAGAATGGACAAAAAACATACCGAAAGTGCAACTTCAAAAGGAAAATTTGAAGATGGTAACGAATTTAGTAAAAAATTAGACTTAACATCTTCCCCAAAAATGGAAAGAAAACATGCCGAATGTGCAATTTTGCAAGGAAAATCTTCAAAATTTGAAAATAGCAAAAAATCAGACTTAACGTCGTCCCCAAGATCTTCAAAACCAAGATCTTCGTTGACAAATTTCGAATATCCCGTGAAACCCCCTATCGAAATATCTCCCAGATCATCTCGCAAACTTAAAAAATCTTCAGAGACCCAGACTGAATTCCCCCAGCCATCTGTGAGTGCAGTGAGTGATCGGACATCCCCCCAATCGCCTTCGGAGGCGAAAGACTTTTCTCCGTTTTCGAAGCCCCCCATTTCCCCCCTGACGAGTAAGAGACCGCCAAAGGCGGCGATCGACGCGAGAATTAGCAAAGTGCCCGAAGAAAATGTGACGAATACCGGAGCTGTGAGGAAGACGCCTGTGAGGCCAGCGACGTTGGATTTACCTAAAAAAACGAGTGATTGTGTGGAACCTGTAGGAGTGAATTTGTCGGTGAATGTGAATGTGGATGTGGAGCAAGGGCAGGGGCAAGGGGCGAGGAGGCATAGCACTGTATTAGAGGTAAGCTATTTTATATTTCTTCTTGTAAGTAATAACTTTTGACGATTGATTTCAATAGAGTACGGTCAAATAAAAAATTACTACAATCATTAAATAGTTCGAATTCAGAAAAGGGTAGCTTTAGTTTATACTTTTTCAACTTCAATTTCAGAAACAGTAAATACATTTTCAGAATATTTTCATATAAAAAAAAATTCATACATATTGGCGATTCAAATTAACTTTTCCCGCCGTTATATATCAGTGTTGTGACATCACAACACTGTGGGAGCTGTTTATCTGTCACTGATATAATGAATTTTATGCTTTTTGAAAAAGTTTAAAAGATGTTTTAAATAGCCTGCAATCTCTAAAAAATTTCTATGAAGGGGAGGAAATAATATTATTATAGACATATTTTTGTCCACGAGATAGAGTTTGTTTAGTTTGAATCGCGAATACAGTGTCTCACAAGTATGAGTTACAGTCATCATATGCATGAAATATTTGTCATTAAGTACTTATTGTTAAATTCAGTGGCGGCTGGTGATATCTTTGTATGGTAGGGCACAAAAATTTAAAATAGTAAAAAGAGTATATTAAATTATTTAATCTTTAAGATACAGAAGCCATCTTCGTAATTAAATGAGTACTAGACGATTACAATTCAACAACAACAGATTACCTCAGAAAATGCCGGACATACTCGGACATCTTCGTTTAAACCGGGCTGTGCCCGGAACAGGCTTAATGCTAAGCTTAATGCAGTCATATGCAGCTTCGCGCGCTTCGCTGCTATTGGTCAAAATTCGAGTAAAAATAGTGGGAGACCAGGGCAGAAACATTTGTGCCCTAGCTTCTATAGCAGCATATCGGTACGTGCACACGTCAGTATATAGGCTATCTAGCTATCGGCGGTGTAGTAAGAATTGCATAATAATGAAAGTAAATAAATAATAATTAATGTATTTTTAAAATGTATATGTACTCGCTTATTTCTTTTTTTCTTGTCTTTTTATTTGGTAGGGCTGCGCCCTTGTGCCCTATAGCACGAGCCGCCACTGGTTAAATTGATGTTTGTGAGAAAAAAGACATTCATAATTTGATGTTAGAAAATTGAAATTCTTTATAAATGTCATTGAAAATTGTGACGTGTGTTAGAGAGAGAAGAACGTTTTTTAGACACAATATGGCGGAATCAGGCCAATCAGGGTCTAGTTGTAGTTGGCTGTGCCTATAAAAGTCACTATAACTGGGGACTTTAGCGTCAATACTGTCATCATGTCAAAGAACCTGAAGAAAATTAACCTTAATTGTATTTATTTTTTATTTTCTTTATAATTTTGATCAGTTATGTTTTGTACTTATATGTATGCATTTATAAAAATTATGAACATAAAATCAATATTAATTACTTGCCTTCATAGATTTATTTCACTGCCGATTATTATTTTTTTTTTGTAATAACGCACTCGTTTCAAGATAATCCATTTTAAATTTGGCGCCGAAGCTTAATACAATATGGCGGCCAATTGCGGTACTTTATATATCTAGTGACTTTAGGATGAACGTCACAAACGCGCCATTATGGAAAATTTGAATTTCGATGAAATTTTTAAAAATTGTTGTTGCTCATTTCATTAAATATGTACGAAAGTAGGTACTGTAAACAATTAGAAAACACTCGCCATGTTTCACAAGATTTCAGCCTCTGAATCAACCTCTCGGTCATGATCAGATGCCGGCCGTGCCCAGCTAGTAACCTCATTCAAAATTTCAACAGGCTTACAGATAACTAATATTAAGTATTTAATAGGTGTCAAAGTGGTTGATGAAAAATTGAGAAAAGAGCCGATTTTCAGATGTTTAAAATTTTAGAGGAATTTCATGTGAGTTTTAGTTGTTAGTAACTCGCCAATTGTTCATCGGCAATAATCGCGTAATACATGATATTAAAGAGAATTTCATGCTGAATTCAAATTTTAAAACCGCGTCACCATATCTTTAACAAGATCAGAGTGGTGGATGAAAAACTAAAAAATTGCAGGAAAACGTTAACAATTTTTATAAAACAGTTATCGATAACTTATTTCTTTCGATGCCACGTCGAATGTAAACTGTTGTAAATAGTGAAACCTATTAGACTAAGTATCAAGTACGTAACATTGTTTGTTTTCTTTTATAATTTAAATATTTTCATAATTGTTTTAAGCAAATGGCCATAAACCTGAATATGCCGGCATTTGTCCAAATTGGCGGGAGGTTCCCATGCACCGATTTCGGAAAAATATTGATGTTATTCAGCGCACTCTTCAGGGACTGGATTCCGTTAAAAAGCTTTTGTTGTAATTACTTTAAGGTAAAATCATAAATTTGCTGAACTATAAAAAATCTTTAGAATGAAAAAAAATATATAAACAATAATTAATATTTATATATATATTAGTTAAATAATAATAATTAATGATTGTCAAAAAGTAATTTGTAAAAAAACGTTAAAAAAATATAATAAAATATGATTTAAATGAAGCATTCATGTAATTTTCAAAAAATTTGCTCTGTTTGAAGCACTGTAGCTCGCTATCTATTAATTATAAAAAAAAATGTTTTAGATAAAAGTTATAGAGAATTTTATAGTGAACGTCACAAACGCGCCATGATGGAAAATTTGAATTTCGATGAAATTTTTAAAAATTCGTATCTCGCGGCGAATTAAGGTTCGTGAAATGGCAGAGGCTGTGAGCGTCTCCTATAAACGGAATCAAAGCATTCTGAACGAAGTAGATGTGTGACGTAAATGTTAAGGGGGCATTGAAAATTCGGGTATTTTAATAAATAAACACTTTTTTTTTAAATTTTGATAGTCCTCATCATACAGTTTTATGGTCTAATTTTAATACAAATGACACATGTTCAAACAAAAAATATAAAAAAAATAATTTATAAAGAAATGCGTACCACATTATTATGCATAAACTTACAAAGTATATTTATCAAAGGTTAATATTAATTTCCTGTATATTACAGTAAATAACACGATAAGTTTGATACATAATAAAATAATATTTTCATAGTGCAATATATACATGTGCAATTAAATTCTTTACCTCGTAAACAAACATGAGACTGGAATTCGATCTATTTTTTGACACTTGTTATTTATGTTTGATTTATATCCTGCTTATTCAGGTTATCAGTCTAGCTTTCTACAAAGAATTCACAGTTTATTTTGCATATAACGCATGATCTACGCATTTTTTCGCAACAAAAATATCTCTAAAATGCAGTAACCAGTGGAGCTATATTCCCGGAAAAGAGAATAATTGCCTGTCTAGTGCTTCGTTCATATACCGTGAGTATTTTTTAACGTGAAACATTGGGTTTGTCATATCCATGGTTACGACTTGACATTTGATTGACAGCAATGTATTTGCCCGTTCCCTTTAAAATGAAACATAGGGAACGAATTTGACATTTGATAAGACGTCAATAGAGGTTAATTTTCTTTAAATAATTAGACCTGCATTCTAAATTAAAATTAGTTGTAGAAAAAATGTAGTGTGCACCTTGTGCCCGAGTGGTTTTCTGACTCGACTAAATTTCTTACAATATTTAAATATAATACTTCTGTCAAATTCATTCCCCATGTGTCATTTTAAATGAGACAGACATATACATTGCTGTCAATCTGTCAAATCATAACTTATAGGAAAATTCAACGGTTATGTGTCATATTGACAAGATGTCATTAGAGGTTACTTTTGTTTAAATAATTATACCTGTTTTCTAAATATTAAATTAGATGTAGAAAAAATACTGTGTGCAGCTTGTGCCCGAAATATGTTTAGTGCTCTCGAGTGGATTTCTGACTCAGCTAAATTTCTTACAATATTTAAATATAATACTTCTGTCAGATTCGTTCCCTATGTTTCATTTTAAATGGAATGGGCAAATACATTGCTGTCAATCAAATATCAAGTCGTAACCATGGATATGACAAACCCAATGTTTCACGTTAAAAAATACTCACGGTATGAACTTGTTTTATTCTAAAATATATAACGATTTTGAATTTATAGTTATTGTATCTAGTTGGTTAGTTAATAATTTTTTTAAACATTTGCTGTTTTATTCGTTTTTTATTATCAAAAAAATATAGATTTCAATGTTTGTCGGGTCATTAAAATTTGTTGAAATATGTTCTAATAATGTTATAACTGATCTCTAAAAGCTCGATTCTCAAAAAAGTTTAAGCTAATCCTGATTTTTGGATTAGCGAATTCTACTCTAATTTTGACAGTTTATATCTTAAAATATAGTCTGATCTATTCCTAGTATCTACCTTTTTTGATAATATTATGAAGATTAAATTTTAAATACCGGAATAGAATAGAATTCACTAATCCAAAAATGAGGAATAGCTTAAACTTTTTTGAGAATCGGGCTGTAAGAGATTACGTTGTCCCTTTCCTTGCGGTGTTGTCGCTTCTTCATAGCATTTTCAACATGACCAATGAAATTGGCAACGGTGTAGAATTCTCCAGTCCATATGTATTTGACGGCAAGCATATAATAATACATGACCTTCAACAAATACACTCTTATTTTCTCCAAAATCTTCAAACTTTTGTTTGATTTCGAACTAATACTTGGCACATTAACAATACCAAATATAATTGTGCCATGTTTTGTATATTTTACAACTTATGTTCTTAACTGTCAAGTTCAAGAACTCATGTCATTGGTAAAATTAGACGCACTTTTTCTTTGCCAGATAAAAATTTTGCTGCAGTTTGCAATTGGTATTGCAGAAGTCTAACAGCTACTTTGTTGAAAAAAATGGTAAATTATTTAAAAAACTAACAATATTGTGCTTATATATTATTTATTTTTAAACTTTCAAATAATTATGTAAACATGTGTAAAACATCTTCATTATTAATAAGTTTTTTGCATAATTTGTTTTCATAATTTAAATATTTATATCTGTGAAAATAAACAATAAGTACATCAGTACTAAAATATTAAAATTGTTTTATAATATTTAGACAACTTTACACATAAAAATGAAAGATATGTTGAATGACATAAATTACCAGTGGCATTCCAAACTTGGACGAGTAATATACGTAGTTCTTTTTTTTTATTTATTATTTTACTAAATTGCTTATTATCCATGCATATTTCCAATTGTTGACCACGAAAGTTATTTTAAACATACAATAAGATTGCGTTAATTCGGATCAGTTGAAACTGGCTCAATCCGGATTAATGAAAAATCCGAATTACTGGAGTAATATAAATGTAATTAAGCAAGGGCGTAATTGCTAAAAGTCCCCATTTCACTGTGCATTATTAGCGTTTTGGTTTTTAATTAAATATAAAAGGTTATTAATCGAAACGCACTGTATTTTTAATAAAATTTACTTAAAAATCTTTGTGATTTCGGTTTATAGACGGCTATCAGTCAGCGTTAATAAATTAAGAGAAAATCATCTACCTGTACAAATATCTGTAATTTGTCAAAGTCATTTTATATTTTGACATTTTCATTATTACTTGCGTGCGCTTTTTATTCCCAATCCTATAAATTGCATTATATTTAGACTTTTGAAAAGAAAATGAGTGAAATTCATGAATTAAATAGTCCTGGTTCTTATGAAAAACGTTTAGGAAAATAAGATTTAAATAATAAATAAATAAATATATCATCACGGCATATTACCCATTTCTGGGTGTGCCAGTATCTACAACACATGTAGACTCGGTAATGATGACGATATATTTTACCGTGTGGGCGCTTACCAGGCGTCACCTCACGGGCACTCATTGCTGGTGTGGAGAGTGCACCACAGGGGTCACTTTTGTGCCATTTAAAATTGTAAATATTTGGCGTCTGTCGGGATCGAACCCGGTTCCCCCAGGTTCGCGATCGGACACTCAGGCACGCGGCCACGGGACCCCATACAAAATTTAAATGGGCAGGCAAAAACAATTATTGCCAATGTACACAATTTTTTCAAAAAATTGGCGTTACATCCTGAAAAAATTTATAATTTATTAAATAACAAGAATACTTTAGATTTGATTGCAGAAGCATGTTGTGTTGGCAGATCTACTGTTCACCTAATAATCAGTTATTCTTACATTTTATTTAGATTTCACCGGTTATCGTATTTTAACGCAAACGCGACCTTAGCTTGATGTGTGAAAACTGATCAAAATATAAATATAAATTTTCCACAGAGACAATTTTTATATTTTATACAGGGTGTCTCAATAAGCTTGCTCACTATTGGTAACTTTTTTATTTGAAGAGATACGAGGTTGGTTAAATTAGCAAAATTGTGCCATTTTATATTAGAAAATTGGTCATGTAGACAAAATAAAAATTGTGTCAGCGGTTCCCAAAATTTGGGACAGAATATATATTTTTTAAATGGAACTATATATTTTTTATTGTCTTATTAGAAAGAGTATTTTTTTCTCTTTCCAATAAGGTAATATTATTTATGTAGGATTTTTTCAAATAAACGAGTTATTTACGTTTAAAGATAAAAATGATCTTTTATTAGTTTAGGTCAAGTAAACTATGGAAACAATTGTCTTTTATAAAATTATTATTTTATTAATTTATTTTACAGTAATAACAAAACAAAGAAAATATTCAAATTGAAAGTCATTATTTATTTCGCACATTTAAACTCTTTTGGAAAGAGAGCCGACCGTTCTACGTAACTGGTGTCTAGATATAACTTTCCATATAGCACGATCATATCTAACTTTTCTTCATTTGTAAAGTAATTAAACATTATTAAACACAGAGAACTTTACGAGAGAAATCATTGAACGTCAAACAAACAAAGAATCAATTGTTTCCATGGCTTACTTGACTAAAAAACTAATAAAATAGTTTACAAAATTTAAATTTTTAACCGCAAATAACTCGTTTACTTGAAAAAATCGTACATAAATAACATTACCTTATTGGAAAGAGAAAAAAATACTCTTTCTAATAAGATAATAAAAAATATATAGTTCCATTTAAAAAAAATATATTCTGTCCCAAATTTTGGGAACCGCTGACACAATTTTTATTTTGTCTACATGACCAATTTTCTTATATAAAATGGCACAATTTTGCTAATTTAACCAACCTCGTATCTCTTCAAATAAAAAAGTTACTAATAGTGAGCAAGCTTATTGAGACACCCTGTATTACGTATTACTGTCTTACCTTACTTATTTGTTATAATATTTTTTTCATTTATGATGTGTTAAAATTTTTAATTAGTTTTAAATGTATTATATGACGTTTGCACTGGAAAGTGCTATTGGCTAATGGCTTCTTGATCGTGCAAGACAAGGGCGTGTCTCGCTTCCGTCTTGTTCATATGTTCTTGGTGTAGATGATGGCACACTCGTCGATTTTCTCGGACCTCATTTATTGAAACTAATAATTTTTTAAAGTGAAAACTTATTTAGGTGCACTTTGCACACTTTTTCCTGGGCAGTGAACAAAGCTGGCCTGCCCCGAGTCGAGTAAACTCGGGGAGAGCATGACGTCACATTAATTCGGGTCATAGCCTATGTTACGTTATTATTACAAAGCCGGGAAACGTCACAATATGTGTCAAATAGAAATTCGCCATTTTGGCGTGATTTATTCCTGCTGTCTCTGCTATCTTTACCGATATCTATGTACAAAGCAGATTGGTAGACCCAGATTATCAAACACAGCAATGGATAATATGCCGTGATATATTTATTTAGTTATTTATAGATAAGTAATAGTTATTTACATTCGTGTGCGTGTAATTTGTATTTTACAGCGCGACAGCTTTGTTTAAGGCACGAGCCCTTAAGGCGAGTGCCTTATTAGCTGGAGCGCTGTAAAATACTTCACGCACGAGAATTGTATCAAATTTTTTGGCCGACGATAATGAAAATCACTTTTTTTAATAAGTTGTACTTCTGAAAAGGGTTAGTATAAAATACTAGGGTTGTCAATTTCCAAATTTGATTT
The DNA here is from genome assembly GCA_943142095.1 of Ophonus ardosiacus. Lineage (NCBI taxonomy): Eukaryota > Metazoa > Arthropoda > Insecta > Coleoptera > Carabidae > Ophonus > Ophonus ardosiacus. The sequence goes on from OW964835.1 coordinate 7,018,310, forward strand.
TACTTACCTTCATTAGAGTACTTCTTCTAGCGAAAATTTATTTGTAATAATAGACGTTGTTTATGATTAATAATATATTTATTTGCTCATGTTTTCTTCGTAATAAATAATAGGTAGTTGTAGATATTTGACATTTCAGCAATTTTCGCCTCGCGTATTTGACAGGTATATTGATCGGTGACTATGTCGGTAACGGCGGATTTTTACAATAATGACAGATGTCGCTGCCGTGATTTTGGTTTATATACATTAATTTTATATGTAGGAAATGTTAAATTAAAAAAATAACTTATGTAGGTAGTACTTTTTTACATGAACTTTATTATAGTAAAGATGATTTCTTTTCTAAATGCCCATAAACGTCCAGTGTATTTTGATTATTTTACCGCATAGTTAGACAAGTTACAACACAGTAAGCGTAAAATGTAGGTTACACTTGCTGTGTATACAATTGTAAAGTTCCCATTACACTTCAGGAGGGCAAAAATATTATTTACATTTGTTTTTGTTGTAATTTTTATTTGTTTATAACTTTGAAAAACCGTGTTAACAGCGTTACAATGTGGTTAGATTCGCTAAATTGATTTTGTGAAAGTCTAAAAATAACAACGGGAATAAATCGCTCAATCATCACCGGTTTGAAAACTAGAGTTTTTGGGGTTTTGGGCCAGATTTTAATATAAAATTTGAGTTGTTTCCTACTTTCTCTCAAGAAAATCAAAATGGGGTCCTCTACTCTATTTTTTTATTATTATTTTAAATCTAAGTTCATTTAATTTTGAAGCAAATTGTAGTTTTAAAAATTCTTAATTGTCTTTAGTTTAACTACTTTTTATTTTTAAGTCAATATGACGTCATGGCGACACTTCTATCTCTCGCTCCGCGTCGGACCCTACAGTAGGCTGCGAGAGAAAGATAGTAACAGTGAGACGTCACAAATGTTTTTTTTTTCCTAATCGTTATTTATTGAGTAGAACTAAGTACAAAGTATAGATTTTATGGTGGAGGATCCCATTCTTTCATCAAAATTTTGTTAGAATGCTCACAGAATTTTGATGTTTGATAAAAAAATATAAATGTAAGCTCAGTGCAGTCAAGATTATGGCATTGTTGTACGATCCAAATGTCAACCATTTAAGTTTTCACTTCAACCTCTCTTTCTCCAGGTAACCCCCGAACCAACATGGCTCCACCAAACACCCCCCTCGCCCCGCAGCTTCACCTCCGTCAACCTAACTCTCCGGACGCCCACCACGCCACCGCAGGGCCCCATCAACATCTGTTCGTCCCCTGCGAGTTTCACCTACACCACGAATTCATGGGACCGGCGTCAGGGTCTGCAGTCGCGGCTGCAGATCACGGTGGGCCCCGCGGCTGGCGTGGGGAGTGTCGCCGCGGTTAGGACTCGCCCAAGAAGTTGTTACCAGGAGGAGGAGGGTACGAGGGAGAAGGTGAGGGCGGAGAGTATGCCGGATTTGTGCCAGGTGGAGGAGAGTACCAATCGAGGTGAGAATTAATAGTTTTAAGAAGAATTAATTCTTGTTTTATTTTGATTCACATGCCTTGGCACGACTATATGGGTGAGACATTATGACCATAATCAAATTTTAATTATCTTAGCTAAGAAAGTAAAAATATACATAAATTAATAGAGTATTAATCATTTTCTTTTAATATTACTTAGCTCGTAAACTACAAGCGATTGAAGTTAATTAATAATAGTTGCGAAAAAAATAAATATTTTTTGCTATTAATTATGAAATATAAACTAATTCTAAACATATTAATGTAAAAATTATTAGAAAATACAAAACTTTTCATTCATAATTTCCATAAATAAAGTTGGCGATGGAATTCTTGTGACGTAGATTATTAATAATGAGCCTGTTTCACATTTTTCAAAAACTATTTTAATTGAAAGTTTATGGAATGATTTTCTTAGTAATAATTTTTATTTTAATAATTTGTTGTTATTTGTGGAAATAATTAAATAAAAAGATTGGCGTCCTGAAAAACTACCCCCCACTCCTGTGACGTAGAAACACATACATTACATCATTAATAGCCAATAGGAAAATAGTTTTTCCATCACCTACGTTTATTCATATTATTTATATTTATTTTAAATGGCACAAAAGTGTTGTTAATAAAAAATCTTTTAATTTGACATTTGACGCTGACATTGCTCATTGTAAATAAATAATAAAGTAATAATGGCTAATTCAAAGTACACTCGAGCTAAATCGGACAATTAACCGAAGGTCGATAACTGGATGATGGCTGAATTTATATAAGAACGATTGTTTTACTGCTACCGAAATAAGGGGTGTTAAAGAGTTGAGGTAAAATAAAATATAATAACTGAATTTATTATATAAATTGATAATATATTTTACTTTAAAGTTCTGGTCGTGATTCTTATTTGACACTTGTTTGACAACTTTGACAATACACTTGACACCTTAGAACCGTTGAAGATGTATGTACTCTGACGTCACATTCTGTTTCAGATCACGTGACATTCAAAATTTTATCCAAATTTCAAAAATTAATTGTAAAATATCTAAAGGATATTTCGTGATATTTTCAAATTTGAGGCTCTTTAAAGAACAATATCTTTTCAAATTTAATACTTAGAAGTCATATAAAAATTCTTGCAACAGCCCTATTATATAGTTTGACCAAATCTGTATGATTCATACAAGCTTGTTGTAATACCACGACAAAGCGAAGAAGTTAAATTATGTTTTAATTGTATTATACAAATATTTACAGTATAATTCTAAAAGAGAAATAACAGATACGAAAGTATTATTTAACAGTACGTATATTTTATAATTATTTCCTTGAATACCAAATATTTGCAAGATGTTTAATTCTTATATAGACATCTTCATAATTTCTCTACCAGGTGGCTACGAGTTCATTTTCTTCACCAATAACAAACAAATGTACAGGGTGCAAATCGAAAAACGAGACATAGGCGTTTAACATGGGAATTCAGTTTTTCTTTGCGCAAACGTTACCTAATTATTTTTCGCAAAAATGCTTCAAGTAAAAGTTATAGAGATTTAAATTCTGCATCTAAATCATGTGAAACGATTATTCTAGTTCTTCAAAGAAACGTAAAAATTAATTATAAAGTTACTGTTTTTATGAGTTTTTAATCTAGGCAGCTATGGATTTATGACAAAAAATAAACAAATTTATTGTTTTTAACTGTCATTTAAAACTAAATTTGGACTAGAGCAGTAAATTAACACAAGAAACGAAAAAGTTAAATCTGCTTTAAAATTGTTTGTTTACATCGTAGTTATCAAAAATACAGTGGCGGCTATTCGGGTGAAGAAGGTGAAGAGCAACTTCACCTGTTATTTCAGAAAACAAAATATTTTTTTAAAAAATTAATTTCACATTATTTTTGTTCATTATGTACTATAAAGCCTGAAATAAACATTAATATAATTTAAAAATCAAATTATCTACTAAAAATTATATAAACTAATCGTCCGCAACCCGCATTACATGAAGAGTAATTCAAATTTTGAATAAACTCTTCACAGTTGCGCGCGCAGCTAGCTAGATAGAATGGTTGCCATAGCAACGATGCTTCCCCCTCCGCTTACAGAAACGAATGGTGAATACCACATTTCGAACTCTGCACCACCGACCAGAAATATGCACCTCGTCTCCACATTGAAATTGATGCATTGAAATTTGCTTGTTAAAACAATTTGAATAGTTATTATTTTATTTATTATAATTTTAACTTATTTGTTGGAAGGTAATACTAATATATTTTTAAGTGAAAATAAATTCACATTAATATTTTATTGTTAATATTAAATACTTTAACTCTTTAACAGATTGCACATTGTACATTTAAATCATCAGAATGAATCTGCGCATAATGATATTATTTGAAATTTATTGGAAACACCGTTCTCTAGATGGATAGATGATAATAAAAAGGTGTATTGGCAAGTGGTCGACCAACCCCAACATTAAATTTAAATAAACTAAAAAATGTTAAAAACTGTGGAAGAACGCACAATCTACATTTTAAATCTGCCTGGCGTAATAAATTTTCCTGGTTATGCGGTAGCTTTTATTTGCAAAAACTTTTCTGAAGGATAGGCGTATTTATAAAGTATTACTTAATATAATTTTGTTTTGTTTATAAATATTTTTTTGATTTAGAATATATATTTGAAATTTACCGTACGTAATAATTACAACTATTAAATGACTCTTAATAGGAAAGATAAAACAAATTTTTAAAAGTTTAACAATTTTTGTGTAAAAAAATAAAGTAATTGCTCAATGAAGAATCCAACACCAATCTAAACTTTCAAAGGCAGTGATGCTAACCAATGTGCCACGCTGACATTTGAAAATCTGTTCAGAAATCAATGTCGTGGTCAAGTGTGAAAAATCGGTGTATATGTAGTCTATTTTGGTAGAAAATTGTGAAATAGTCACTGCTCACTGCTGCATTAATCATATCATAATATTTACATAAAATTCAAATTTTTGCAAAATTGATGCAGACCAGAGAAAATTTGTAATAATATATGAGTCAATTTGGAATTTGACTTTTAAAATATATTTTTAGTATTTCCAAGAAATATTGTATCACCCCTAGAAACAATTTACAGTCAAAACAAACATTTCATCAAGTGTGTGCTTTTCCTAGAAAATATTTTCAATATTTACCATAAAATTAATGCCATAACATATAAAATTTCTTTGAGTTATCAGAATCCAGTAAAATCTTCCGAGTCTAAAATAAGTGTTTAGTGTAAAACCTTCAGCATTCTTGCGTTTCAATTAATAAACATCCTCGATGAATCTGGCACGCGGCGTATAATTATGATTATTTTCCTTGGTGCGGCTATTAATTGTGACGAAACGCAGTGTTTCATATCTGGTTGTCGGCGGTCCGAAGCCACAAGACGTGCGTACGAATGGATGTGGACGAGAAACCAGAAATATCGCTTTGACTGAATTGTAGGAATACCTGCGGAGGTATTTCCTACATTATTTCGCCAAGGAGGTTATACAATGTAAATAGATCAACACATTTCTGAAAAATAATGGTGCTAACGGGACGGGGCTTCGATTTTGTAACTTGAAATTCTACTAGAATTTTTTTTTTTTTTTGATATGCCTTGTACAGTTAGCGGACCATCAAAATTAACAAATTCGAATCAGTTTCCTTGTTCTTATGACATTTAAATTGCTGTTAAAAATTCGCGTTGCATTTGTTCGCTTTGATAAACCGTTGATTGACCAAGAAATTGATGAACGTTTCTGCAACCGAGCATTATTTATTTATAACTAGCCTTAATTATGGCTAACAAGATTATTTGAGGTATTACATTATTTGAGGTATTACAAAGTAACAAGATAAGAAATTTCTAACACTATTTGCTTCAATTTTACTCATTTTTTCAATTTATTTATTTCGAAAGCATATTAATAGTTATTTGTTTAACTAGGCACTAAAATACCTAATTTACAGCAGAGGCTGTAGTTTCGTTGACGAGGCGAAGCCGGGGCAATTAATGCTGCCGAAACTGTAAATCTATTTTTGGTGCAGTGTTGAACAGAATAGCACAAGCCTTGTTTTAGCGAAAACGCTATTTTAAAAAGTGCCAATTCAAGTTTCAATATTTAATTTCACCCTTATGTGTAAAGAACGACTTTTTTAAATATTTTTTTGAATACAAACTTTGTCCTGCTTTAAAATCATATTTTTGATATTTTATTATTAAATAATGAAATATGACATTTTTTAAAACGAAGTTTTAGTTAAAACGGCTTGTGCTACCAGCTATTATGTTTTTGCCGATTTTGAATTAAAATTAATTAAGTTATTATTTTTGATACCTATTTAACGCCATCAAAATGTTACTTTGTGTTTGTTGAACGGTTGTTATGCATTTGTTGAACTGTTGCTATTTAAATAGCAATAACAGGCAGTAAAAGTGATATTTTACTGACTGGTGGCTGTCAAAAAAATCGCACTTTTAATGTCAATTTTATCGAATTGTGTCAAAGCGAAACTCGAAGCCAACTTTAACTTCGGTAAATAAAAATTTAGCTAACCCGAAAATAATTGGTTAAGAATAATTTTGAGAACATAATCAATAGATTTGGAATCAAAATGAACAAATGTTGAACTGTAATAGACTTTTTTATTTGTATCTTAATAATTTTAAATTTTTCAACCTATTAAATTAATAATGCATCTTTTATTCATGTTTAAATCAAAAGAAGGTAGACTATTATGTAACGTTAAAAAAACTTTTAAAATAAGCAAAAAGATTAGACTATTTTCAACATAGGTCCCTATTAAAAAAATTATAAGTTTGTGTTATATCTCTTTTCAAAACTCTAATTATGCTATTTTATTCTACTTAAAAAAACGGTACAATAGCTATTTGTGTATTAAGAGCGCAAAATGCGACATTGTCGATTGAAAGGTTCTCTCGAAATCGACAATGTCCATTTGCGCTCGAAACACACACAAGATTTTTTCTACAGTCGCCACAATGGGGTCCTCCACCATAACAAAAAATAATAAAATGTACACTTTATACTTACAGTACTGCTCAATAAATAACGATTGGCTAATACAAAAGACACGGTTTAAACTTAAAAAAGCTTTTAGATGATTATATCGTTACATTAGCCATCTATTCCATAAAAAAAAACCAAAATTAGAGCGTGGAAGCAAGGATTTGTGATGATTTGATGAGTTTTTGTAGCAAAATGTGTGGTTAGTTGTCACGCCTGTCACACTGAAAAAATTAACAAGTATTTCAAGGAATTTGTGATTATATAGACATGTATGTGCATTGACTGACTTCTCGCAATTATTTAAGTAACGAAATAACTAATAACTTTATTGTAATCAAATAAATAGTTAACTAGAGATCAGATGTCAGTACGACTCGCAACTATCCTACCGCCATCTGTGTACTATCATTCCTATTACTAAACATAACTGTTCACACAATTTATTTTATATTTAATTTTATTTTATCGTTATTTTCCATTCTTCTTGAGTTTTTATTCAATCTAATCTAAGCATTTTATACTTTCGTTTTTGTAAATGAATGCCCTATTTCATTTTTACAGCAGTGTGGCATTTTGTTAGGTTATGTTAAATACCGACAGAACATATGTCAAATTGACTTGTGAACGTGATAAATGTGTAATTACAGTGCCATTAGTTCCTAACTAAACATTTTCATTAAGAATGTAGATAAGTGACATTTCTCAACATTGTATACTTAGAAATTTCGACAGCGAGCGTTTTTACTACTTTGTCGCGCATGAGCGGCAAAGTGACATTTTGCGTTGACAAAAGAGAGCGCAAATGGCTACTTTCTATAGTGACTGTAGAAAAAACAATTTTTCTCAAACTATCATAATTATTATTTTTCTCAAAAAGTTGACCCTGGAATGTGCAAATGATTTTGTTCTATCGTTAAATATTACCCGACATACCTTTTTAAAAAAAACATCGAAAATGACAAAATATTAAATTAATAAATTGCTACAACTGTTTCAAAGAATTTTTTTAATCATATCTTTTAAAAAGAAACCTGCAGATAAAATAAAGAACTTCGTTCAGATTCTTCAAAAATACCAGTAAATCTCGGAGTTAATAAAGCGCACAAATTCTTCAGATTCATGCCCCACATATATTCTTTGAAAAAATAATTAGTGAAGTATAACTTTGTTCTTATGATTCGAATCTGCCAATCAAGTCTGACATCACGTGCGGATCTGTCAGACAATTAGAAACGACCAAAATAACGAGATCATTGCTTAACGTAGGTGTTTCAAGCTAAAAATAACTCGGGTTGCCTTCTATTCTATTGCATGGAATCGAAAAGAGATAGTTAACGCAGAATTTCTTATTTATTGGATTCATTTCAAAATTGAAATACTCTGTAACTCGGGCATTTTTTTATTACCAAGAAAATATCTAGTTTTATTTCTCTTTGCACCTGTGTTAAATGTTATGAGAAAACATTTTTAAATTGCAGGACTAGATCCAAATAATAAATCATTTTACTTGACTTATGTCAAGGAAAAGCCATAATTATTTAAAAATAAATAGTATATTTAGAGCAAAATATAAATACACGTAGATTACCAAATTTTACACCAATTACTGGGAATGTCAACCTATTTTTCACAGGTGTCCTGTGTGATCTATTGCAACAGGTATGAAGGCAAAGTTTAGTGTTAACTGATCCACTGCTACTTGACCTTTCAGTTTGCAAGCAGTACTTGTACTTTTTTTACAACGGGAGAGTCATATAAGTAATAGTTATTTACATTCGAGTGCGTGTAAGTTGTATTTTACAGCGCGACAGCTTTGTTTAAGGCACGAGCCCTTAAGGCGAGTGCCTTATTAGCTGGAACGCTGTAAAATACTTCACGCACGAGAATTGTATCAAAATTTTTGGCCGACGATAATGAAAATCACTTTTTTTTAATGAGATAGGTTGTACTTCTGAAAAGGGTTAGTTTAAAATACTGGGGTTGTCAATTTCCAAATTTAAATTTATTCATTAGAGTTCTTCTACTAGCGAAAATTTATCTGTAATAATAGTCGTTGTTTATGACTGATAATGTATTTATTTGCTCATGTTTTCTTCGTAATACATAATAGGTAGGTGTCGATATTTGACATTTGAGTATTCTTCGCCTTGCGCATTTGACAAGTATATCGATCGGTGACTATGTCGGTATCGGCGGATTTTTACAATAATGACAGATGTCGCTGCCGTGAATTTGGTTTATATAAATTAGTTTTAAATACAGAAAATGTTAAAGTAAATAAATAACTTACGTAGGTAGTACTTTTTTACGTGAACCTTATTATAGTAAAGATGATTTCTTTTCTAAATGCCCGTAAACGTCCAGTGTATTTTGATTATTTTACCGCAGAGTTAGATAAGTTACAACACAGTAAGCATAAAAAGTAGGTTACACTTGCTGTGCATACAATTGTAAAGTTCGCATTACACTTTAGGAGGACAAAAAAAAAATTAAGTGCATGTGGTACTGACAGAAATGAGTGAAAATCAACATAGGTCTGATCTTCATCTGTTTCCGAGATAAATGAAAAATCGAAGAAAAACTGACAATGGTAGTGATCGAACAAAATTTTGTGTATGTCAGTAAATAGACTATAAAAAAAAAAAATAAAAATTTATATGAAACATATTTCCCAATTTCTAATAGTAATAAGTTATATGAAAATTAAATATTGGAAGGTAAACAAAAAGTCTTATTTAATTAAAGTCGTAACTCGTATAGTTCTCAAGATAGCAGAGGTAGAGGTAAACCCCGTAAAAACTCATTTTTCACTGCCTCATATCTCGGAAACTATTGAAGATCGGACCCATGTTGATTAAGCATTTTTTACTCAACTTGGTCAGTACTATATGCCCTTAATTTTTTTTTTTTTTCTAAAAATAATTGGTTAAGAATAATTTTGAGAACATAATCAAAATAAACAAATTATGATTTGTAATTGATTTTTTTAAAATTTATTTCTTAATAATTTCCAATTTTTTCACCCCAATAAATTAATAATTCATGTTTAAAACAAAATAATGCCATTGAAAAGCTTATAAAATAAGCAAAACATGAGACTACGTTCAACGGGATTACACCATTTTTTTTTTATAATTTCATCTGAAAATATTAGGAAAACTAAGACTATTGATGAAAATCCGGTGAAAAAATTCCTATTAATAAGCTAGTTATGGTTTCCCGAATTTTGAAAAGATTGACGTGACGTCACATTTATGTGTTTTTATATCAAACTGTTTTCATCATGGACCTAAATGTTCTTGAAATATATGCTATTTTAAGTTAAATTTACATAAAAATAAATGAATATTATAACACTGTATAAGTCTACATACTTTATAATTACAGGTGTATTTAAATTATTAAGTTTAATGCAAGAAATTTATGTTAAAATAAAAATTGTTTGGAAACTGCAGTACAGGAATGTTAGCCCCTCCTTTCGAATTTGAATTTCTAAACTTCCATTGGTAGTAATCCCCACCTCCTCCTAACACGCTATTTGTAATGCATGTATAGGTGGTTTCTCGGTCGCCAATCAAAATATTTTCATATTAGTGTCGAAGCGCTATAACAAAAAACCCTTTATTTCCGAAATATCTCAATTATACCATTTCATTTTTTTTATTAATATTCGTTATTCATCATATACATTCGTAGTTTTTTACTATTTTCCATTAATTCGATTGAGCTGTAATCCCCCATTATGAAGTTTTCAAAAAATCTAATTACGAAATTTTATTCTACACTAAAACAAAAGAAGATAGAATATTCCTGTGGTGACTATTAAGTATTTCTCGAAAAGTTGGCCCTGGAATGTGCAAACGGTTTTGACGTATCGTGAATATGTTCGGTAAAAAGCTTCAAATAAAATCTGAATCAGTAAGTAAAATTAATTTTGTATGCTTTGTAACGGCAGAAATTAGGTATGAAAATGTAGAAAATCATACTAAAAATAACAATGGCCATGGATTTGAAACAAATACATTAATAAATGTTTAACGGTTTATCTGTCAAGATATTTTTAATTAGTTCAAGAGAACAATTATCTGTTAATTTAAATAATAATAAAAATAAACTAAATAAACTAAACAAGCTTAACTGATAAAACATTTTTTTTAATCCATGGCTATCGCTATTTTTTTAGTACCTATAATATTCCTAAATCCGAAGTTTGTAACTTTAAATATCCGTGCATAAATTTGCAACAGTAAATCATTAACTTTTAAAAACAACAAACATTTGAAAAAACTCCAATTTCCATTTCGGTCTGGCATCCATCTTTATTTTGTCACCTGTTTCTCTACTCATATGTTCCGCATGCGCGAACAACTGCACATCGGTTCCAAGACCAACTAAGTATATTTACTTACGCGTGTAGCGCGTGCACCCTTGCCCTTCAAAATCGCGTATATTTTTAGCGCCACCCTCGTCAAGCGCTCGCTAACGTCACCAACCGTGACGGCGATAAATCCACTCTGTCGGCAATGCAGAATGAGAATTATACACGTTGTTAGAAAAGTATTTGTTCGGTCGGTAAGGAAGGGAATGAGGAAATGAGTAGAATAGTTATTTTTGATTTGTTTGTGATGTTGACACAAGTTCGTACCTTACTTGTAATTATTGTTCGTTTATGTTACAATTTGTAATATGTAATAGAGGTATAGATGAAGTTTACATTAACAGAAGTTTGTCACATGAAATGTAAATATTAATTATTATTTTACAAAACTAATAATTATAACATTCATATTTTCATTTAACAAGACTTACTATATTAGTAATACAGTAAATATTTAATTTAATGAAAATACAAAACACATATTTCATTCGCGAGTAATTTAAAATAATAAATAATCCGAAATTAAATTCAAGTTATTTTCATTCCTACCTGTTTGTCGCATTTTATAACCTTGTTTTTATATTTAGAAATTTAATTTGTGTTTACAGTAAAATTTAATCATTATAATGTTTATTATTCAATTAGTTTTTATCAGTTTCAGCTCGCTAAAATTTAAATCACAAGCTTTGATAACTATTATTCAGTAATGGAATTTTTAATTTATTATAATTACTTTTTGGACTTTTCGCAAGATAACAACGCGTTATTATTGTGTTATTACAAATGAAACTAACATTAAATGGTGCTCGTTATGATAACGGGGTTCTTTTGGCATTATTTGACATGTGGTTCCAGCAGGACGACGCGACATTCAAACTGCCCGAGAAATGGGATATTTACCGATTTTTTATGATAATATGTATATAAAAATCTAGGAGTAATGGTGAAAACGCAATGTTAAAATTCGAATTAGTAAGCGAGATATGAATTTTTGAATGTCTGAAATTATTTGTGACGTCATAGGCATATATTTTCAATTATTTTTTATTAAAACTTCTTTCCCTTGTCAAATTAATTAGTAATGGATACACAAATAAAAAAAAAATGTTTAAAATAAATAATATACTTCAATATTATTTCATTCTATTTCACTAAACATTTTGAGAATGACATTAGGATGACGGTAGTGTTGTTATAGTTTTTAATTTGACTCATACAGAAATAACGAATAGTAGGTTGAGTTGGCCCGAATTCATCCGAATTTTTACGATAATAACCGAATAGGGACTGTGACGTTGCGTTAACAATAATTAAGCATTTTTATTACAACGAAGTAATATTTCATCATTTTCATTTTACTAAAATTTTTAGTTTAAAGAATGCTACCAACAATTTTCATGGCGTATCGCTAGAAATGCCGATATCAGTCAGGAAAATCACGTGATTTGTCAATTTCTGAATTTAAGACCGAAATCTAACTTGTTATTTGTGAAAATGAGCCACATCTCTGATAAAAAGTCATTCAAAATTTTATTAAAAGTGTTAAGAGTATGCGAACAGACTCGTGGGGGTCATTTGAATGACATTATTTCCATAATTAATCGGAACACGTGTAAATTAAGTAGAATTTATAAACAAATACTAACATATGCAATTTACATGTTTTCCATTTTTACAAAAATCTTTTAATGAAGAATTTATTTAAATGATAAAAAATGGGGAATTCCATTTAAAAAAATACTTGAGTTTGAATTTTTTAACTTTTACTTTATGTTGACGTAGAAAATACATATTTCAAACATTTTCAATTATAGTAGTATAAACAAAAGTTTTCTTTATTAAACTGTTTTTGCATATTATAGAAATTCAATTCCATTCTCGAGATATAGAGTGATAAAAAGCTAAAATGTTACGGTTTGGTACGGTTCAGATTCGGGTTCGATGCCTTGAAAATAAATCATATGAGTGATGAGAAAGAACTTCAGGCCTGAGGTGCATATTAAATTTTATTTGAAATCGAAAAATTGAGGAAATAAAACAAATACTTATTTTTATAAAATTCGTTTACATATCTGTCAATTTAACACTAATTGTTGCTAATCTCGGACAGTGAAGTTATTATAAAGAACACTCAAAATTATGTGTTTAACCTCAAACTTCTTCATCGGAATTATTTAGTTCGTTTTTCTTGCATATATTTTTTGTCCTACGTACAAATTTGCCATTGTACATCGTACACCTACCCAAATTATTTTATATAATTATCATAAGGTTGGCAACACTGCATTTGCATGAAATTGTCGTATAATGCATTATGGGCCATCCAGCGAATCAAGCGGTTTACATCATAAATACAATGGGTGCGATTCAGTGGGTTGTATTAGGCTGTTTTAAGATTTGTATTAAGAGGTGTATTAAAAAACCTGATTCAGTGGCTTGTATTAGACTGTTTTAGAGTGTTTATTTTAATACATGTGTATTAGTTGCCTAGGAAATTAAAACACTTCTTAAAATGGGTTATATCTGTTTTAAGTATTGTATTAACCTTAATTCATAATGTCAAATATAAAATATTAAAGTAAAATTATATATTTGACTCTTCATAAAGTATACTAAAGCAAATATTGAACTTAAAATGAAATAGTAAAACAGAAAATGAATAATTTAAAAAATTGAGGTTAATATGAATAAATTCAGGCAAGTTACAACAATTATTTATATGTTGTCTATTTTCTAAGTTTGTTTAAGTAAAATAGGTGACACAATACGTGCTGTTGTAATAATTGAGAATGTTTGGCGTGTTGTTTGTTGTTGATTGTAGAAGACGAAGAAGGATATACAGAAGACGAAAAACTATGACAATACTCTCTCCGAAAGTGATACTGATTATCAAAAAATGTATTTCAGAATGTAATAAATTTGATTCGAATTGACATATCTGGGTTTGGCGGTGATGTACCTCCTACAGTTTTAGTTTTTCTTTTAAATAATGTGCAATTTCACTCTTTGAATTGCATTTCAATCAGTGCCGGACTACCCATTAGGCAGAATAGGTAACTGCCTATGGGCCCCTCACATTTTAGGGGCCCCGCTACATTGAATTAAAATAATATTGATTTGATATTGATTTTTTTTATTACAAACAAAGAAATCCTTAAAGAAATTTTGATTACAACAAAGAAATGCTTATTTACAATAATGGAAACTTGATTACAATAATAAAAAATATCAATCAGCACAAACATCACTTTTATTTCTCTGGATATTCCAATTTACCACTTCAAAATAATGCACCTTTTTTATTTTTCATTATTTTAATGTCATTTCCCTTATTTTCAATAATACCGTTCCGTTTAGTAATTGCCTCTTATTAAAATAATCTTTTCTTCATTAAACCAATCGGTTCTGTAATTCTTTTTCCTGACAGTTTAATATGTTAAAATTTAAAATATAGGTCATAAAGTAGTGTAATATAACCTAAAACAACACAAATACAAAATATTGACGTTTCAAATGCCGCCAATTTCGCACTTTGACAGTTATTACAGTGTTGCCAAGTGTAATTTTGCGTTTTAACTAAAACAGCTTAATACAGACCACTGAATCACCTTTGTTTTAAAATGTGTTTTAAGCTAATACAGTGTTTTAGTTAATACAAGTGTTAGTACAGACTTTAATATAACCCACTGAATCGCACCCATTATCACTAGAAACAATGACGTCATATGTTAAAAAGTTTACATGAGCATGTAAAACGGATTAAAATATGATCTGTGGGTTGCCTTCATAAATCCAAATCTTTCTTAAAAAGGTAACACATCTGGTATCATTTTTTTTCAGCGAAATCCAATTTTATGTAAAAGTTATAAATACTTCATTCTTTTAGTATATGCAACAAACTATGTAGTATTATGTGAGATCCTTAAACAAATTACAGAATACTGCATACTATACAATTTCTCACTGTTTCTGGATATTGCGTAGCGTTTGCCACACGCTGTACATATAGATTTAATTTTCAAATTATTACTAACAAATAGAACGAAATATTACCTCAATATTACAATTCAGTGAAAGTAAGAGCCCACCAATCTATTTTTCATTTTCAAAATAAGTCAATAAATTAACTACAAGCTCTTGAATTTGACATGACAGCATTTGACATTTTGTCAATGAACAACGAAACCAAAAACAAAATGAAATCACAATACAGGTTGAAAAGTATAATATAGACATATAATATTTAGTAATATACATGTTCAGAATTACCAATTTTAAAAAAATATAATCAAACGTCATTTTGCAAAAAGTTACAAAATTTTACTTAATAATAATATATCCAAATATAATTATTTCTATTAAAGGTGTCAAATACATAATAATAATAAAAAAAACCAATAAAATACCGTTAATAAAATATATTTAAAAAAATAAAGAAAATTTCAAAAATCCCTAAACGATGACGTAAACCGCTTGATTCGCTGGATGGCCCATAGTTTAGTGCCGAATACAGAATAGGCCCGATAGTAAATTAACATCTTAATGTGTTAACCACAGGGTATTTTCATCTAAAATTTATAAATAAGATATAATTAATATTATTTCCAATCCAATAGTTTTCCTGTATCACTTTGCAAGCTTCGTTTACAGTGACTACAAGGTATACTTAATAAATTTACGATTAAATGCAATGAACTAGAGCATTTTTTCAGTAAAAATATACATATTTGTTTTGGCAAGAGTATCTCGTAATCTGTTATACGTTTTGACGTCAGTTTATATTTTGTTGCATACTTTGAAACAGTAGTATTAACTTTACTAATCATTGTTTAATATGAAATATGATATCTATCAATCGTGTAAACATTCATACTAAACATATAAAATGACATTTGATAACTAATTAACTGTTAATAATAGACATGGCACCAGGTATGTTGCAATAAATCAATAAAATGTTATAAATAACTTGTTTTTATGTTATAGTTGTACTGCTCTCCCGCCAAAAAGAGAGGAAAGAACAACTTCGGAATGAGTTAAAAGCCGGCAAGGAACGCCTACATTCAATACAAAAAGAAATCCAAGCCCTCAGATTAGAAAATACGCCTGACTTTAGAACAAGATTGAAGAAAGAAATTAAACATTTGCAGGCCCAATGTGAGCGGTTAACTCGGGAAGTTGATAGACATTCGGAAAGTAGAGGTTAGTAAACCTTGAATTAGGTTCTTATACTTTTTATTAGACAGAATGATTGAGAATAAAAAATTAGGTAGGCAGTGGAAAACAAAATGAACGCTATTATTTTAAAGAATGGGGTATTTCGATGTTATAGAATTTATGCAAAATAGAACTAGAATTACTGAAAATAGACATTTTTTACTTCTGTTAAAAATAGTACACTTTTTACCTTCCGTCACCTTTAGGTAAGGAAGGTATTGTCTTTGGTCAAAAAATTCGTTGGTGAGTTTTTAATGAATAAGCACATTTTAGGGTCCCTAGAATACGAATTTACTATTTTTAAGATGATGTCTGTATATGTGTGTGTCCGTGTGTGACAAATTTTTCTCCGACGATAACTCCAACACTACAATTCTAAAAATTATAATTCTTTCGTATTCCTCTTCTTTACATCCATATGAAGAGCTGATTAGATTTTGGTTATAATTGATCCACCGGAAGTACCCTTATTTTAAGTTTTTAACATTTTTCTTGAAAAAATGCAGTTAAATATCATTTTTCGACATTTTGGCTGGTAGTGCGAGCTCGGTTTTAACTAAAACACTGTTTTTAGAAATGTCAAATTCAAATTTCAATACTTAATTTCACCCTTATGTTTGAAGAACGATTTTTTTAAAAATATTTGTTTGAATACAAACTATGTTCTGCTTAAAAATCACATTTTGCTAAATTTGATATTATTTATTTTTATTATTAAATAATGAAATTTGACATTTCTTAAAACAGCGTTTTAGTTAAAACCGAGCTCGCACTACCAGCCTTTGTGTTTATCAATATGAAAGAATATCTTATTCTCTATACGGTTTGATTATACAGAATGTCCCCGGATTGAGTTTACAAGAGGAAAAAAAATTTTATTTTTGATTTTACGAAAAAATGCCAAGGGAAGAAAAATTTTTGTTTGAATTAAAACGCATGTTTCAGTTATTAAAACTTTTAATTAATGTAAGGTTATTTTATTATAACGTTTTTTCGTATTTTGTCCTCCTAATAATACAGTTATTACTTTGAATCTAACATGATTTTAGTTAGCTTTGAAATAATGACAAATGATTATTAATTCTAATTTCAGAAAAAAAATAAACGGCGAAAATCAAAATACTTGTAGTTTATTCAATTAACTCTTTTTTATCTGAAATTAGCATTAATAATCATTTGTCAATATTTCAAAGCTAACTAAAATCATGTTAGATTCAATGTAATAAATGTATTATTAGGAGGACAAAATACGAAAAAACGTTATAATAAAAGAACCTTACAGTAATTAAAAGTTTTAATAACTGAAACATGCGTTTTAATTCAAGCAAAAATTTTTCTTCCCTTGGCATTTTTTCGTAAAATCAAAAATAAATTTTTTTTTCCTCTTGTAAACTCAATCCGGGGACATACTGTATATTTTCCTTCATATTCAATAGATATAGAGTTATAGAGACATTAAGAGAGATTAACTTTCAAAAATTAGTCAGCTTTGCTAAAATTATGGAAACAGCAGATATATTAAAAAAAAATTGACAGATGTCAGTGTCAAATGCAAAACCAAAGTTGAAACCAACCAAAGGATCAGAAAGTTATATGTGAATGTGATAGTGTCCCTCGCAAGTGACTTGCTGTTGCAGCCTCGCCTCAAGATTGGAATTTTCAACGCCGGAAGTACGAGAAGGGCCAAAGAGAAAATGGAGGAACTATGTAGCAGAAGATTTGAGAGAGGAAGAATTGTGTGAAGAACATGCGTTGGACAGGAATGAGTAAATGAGAAGAGTAAGAAACAGTAACCCCTAATAAAATAGGGAAAAAATACTTTCGGTATAGAATTTGTAAAAAATAGTATGTTCGTGTTACAATTTTACAGGATATACAGAATCTTTTTCAAGGAACTTTTGATACGGGATATGTACAAAATACATCGAATTGACGGAAGGTTTTGTGCTGGCCACAACAGATTTTTTATATAGTTTATATCTTCATATAGTTGTAAAATACAATGAAACACGTATAGATAAAAGTTTTCATTCATAATTTGATAGAAATTCTTTTCAAATCTAGGAATGTCTTTGGTAACTGTGACGTAAATTCAATACGTTGTTGCTCATTTCATATTAAATATAGTAGATAGTAGTTAGTACGCACGTGTATTTTGTATTTGATATTTTGTTCACTTTGTGTTAATTCTTACGTGTTCGTCTGATATTAGTTTTATACCTACCTTTTCTTGTTCCAAAATTGTAAAAAGAAAAACAGCTTCGATATTATAGCCTAAAATGTAAAAATTACACATGTGTCAATTTTTGATGCTACATTGTTCTTGTAACCCACAGACGTGGAAGAAAAGAATGATGAAATATATTATTGTAGAAAGGAATTCTAGAAAATATGAACCATGTGTCTTATTCTCAATTTCTAGTATGACTCTCCTAGTAGAACAGGCTAGTACTTTCTTGAATGAATGAAAACGTATCATGAATCAAAAAAGGAAAATGTATTTTAGCCTGAAGAGTAACCCGATATATTGGCGTAAATTTTGTGCATAATGTGTAAAATATGACAGTTTGGCAAGAAATGCCGAGGGTGTAAGATGATTACATGACTGACAAACATCCTATAAATAGTTTGTTTTGGCGGAAAAATGATTGAATCGTACATATTATAACAAAATAGTATTTCGTAATATGGATGTTGTGGTTGAATGTCGAATGAACTTTAAAAAAGATTGTGTGTAGGTAAGTTACTTCATACTCGGATGATGTGGAAAAAAAGTGTGAAATTATTATGAAGTATTCAAAATATAATTATATTTTGCTGTATAATGGCGTCATAGGGTGCGCTGTTATTTATGTTTTTTACGTCTGTTAAAAAATGACACTTTTTTCATTAAAATCAGTTTATAAAGTATGTATGTCTTTTTTAACACATTAAAAATATGAAAAAATGCACTTTTTTAATGCAAACGGGTGAAATAATGTTATAGCACTTTTTTTCACACTTTTACTGCAGACGTAAAAAAAATTGTATGCATCTTGAGTAAAAAGTGTTATATTTTATACTTTTTACTCTTGTTGCATAAATAACTATTTTTACCCTACGATAGGATATTGGCTTCTATTTGTTTTAGAATAAATTGAGTCACAACTCAAGTACGTCATTTCTTCGTCATAATTTCAACATGATTACACCTACTACAATGTTTATTTAAATAAATTTAACTCTTTTGACGATTTGACGTTAATGATGTAAAATGACGACTTGCCTCTGTTGTCTCATTGCGTCATTCTTAATAAATTTCCGGAAACATTGCGTACTGTGACAATGCAACAAATGATAATCTGTAATTGATTTTTTCATTTGTTTCTTGATAATTTTCAATTTTTCACCCCAATAAATTAATTTGAAACAATAGATTGTAAACGAGAAAAATCAAATCTGGTGATTTAAATCTTTTATTTAAAATATTTTCTTTAAAATTAATTAGGAAGTTTTGCGCAACTAAAAATTGATTTTTTAGATTTTGCGTCCATTACGATACGCAATTGCGTATCGTAATGGCCTTAATTTCGATACGCATTTTTTTGTTTTAGAAGGTTGGTACTAGATGACATTTACTTAACCCTTTTTTACATAATTTATTTTAAGTTAATTGATTTTTTAGGAAGTAGATTATTTACAATGGTCTAACCTATATTATGTAGCTCAGGCGGAGAGCAATTGATTTTATCTTCCAAGATTACACAAAATTCACTTAAATTTTTTAATATTTTTTTTTAATATTTCAATTGTCAATTCACTTAAATTTGTTTGTTAATATGAAATGACATTAACCTTGAAATAATAAATGAATGTGGTCAATTCAGTGTTACCAACTATAACATTTACACTTACAAATTTCCCTAAATTAAATTGGTTTAATAATAGCAGTTTTTTAAAAATATTTTAGTATGTAGAAGGAGCAAAATATAAAAACTAGTATAAAGAACTCATTTTATAAGACTTTTTTTCACACTTATCAATTAGAAAACTGGCCAAGGCTCGTTTTCTAAATTTTGACGCGTGCGAAAAAACTTGTCTTATAAAACTCGTTCTTTAATATACTATTCCATGAACGCCTTTGGCTCTATGTAATGGCATTAGTATCAATGTTAATATAAGTATACAGGTGTCTCAATAAGCTTGCTCACTATTGGTAACTTTTTTATTTGAAGAGATATGAGGTTGGTTAAATGAGCAAAATTGTGCCATTTTATATTAGAAAATTGGTCATGTAGACAAAATAAAATTTGTGTCAGCGGTTCTCAAAATTTGGGACAATATATATATTTTTTAAATGGAACCATATATTTTTTATTATCTTATTGGAAAAAGTATTTTTTTCTCTTTCCAATAAGGTAATGTTGTTTATGTACAAATTTTTCAAATAAACGAGTTATTTACGGTTAAAAATTTAAATTTTGTAAACTATTTTATTAGTTTTTTAGTCAAGTAAGCCATGGAAACAATTGATTCTTTGTTTGTTTGACGTTTAATAATTTCTCCCGTAAAGTTCTCTGTGTTTAATAATGTTTAATAACTTTACAAATGAAGAAAAGTTAGATATGATCGTGCTATATGGAAAGTTATATCTAGACACCAGTTACGTAGAACGGTCGGCTCTCTGTCCAAAAGAGTTTAAATGTGCGAAAGAAATAATGGCTTTCAATTTGAATATTTTCTTTGTTTTGTTATTACTGTAAAATAAATTAATAAAATAATAATTTTATAAAAGACACTTGTTTCCATAGCTTACTTGACCTAAACTAATAAAAGATATTTTTTATTTTTAAACGTAAATAACTCGTTTATTTGAAAAAATTGTACATAAACAACATTACCTTATTGGAAAGAGAAAAAAATACTCTTTCCAATAAGATAATAAAAAATATATAGTTCCATTTAAAAAATATATATTCTGTCCCAAATTTTGGGAACCGCTGACGCAATTTTTATTTTGTCTACATGATCAATTTTCTAATATAAAATGGCACAATTTTGCTCATTTAACCAACCTCGTATCTCTTCAAATAAAAAAGTTACCAATAGTGAGCAAGCTTATTGAGACACCTGTACATGAACCATTCTATTTGTTATTGACAAATATTTATTTACTTTTAGTGCCACTAGGCGAGACCAACGCAGAGTTCTACCGCCACATCTACACAGGCCAGCGCCACCCCTCGCAGCGGCGCAGGGCCCCCGCGCCCCCTTCTAGCACCGCTGCCGAGGACAACGAGCCCTGGTGGCCGTGTCATATCTGTACATTCCGCAACCACCCGTCGATGGACAAGTGCGAGCTGTGCGAGATGCCTCGCGTGCTGCTAGGTAAACTCGCCGCGCCGCCGCCAACTGGCAATCCGCCGCCCCGGCATGCTAACACACCCCTCGCGCTTGGAATGAACTCGTGATGTGATTGGATAGTAGATTACAGTGGTTGTTACACATGGGAAATGGTCTTATGAGATAATCAAAATATTGTTTAATTGTATTTGACTGTGATACATATTACATTAATATGTGTTTACAAGACTTGCACTATTCAAAATGTTTAAAAATGTATGCTAGAAAGTTCTAGGAAATTAACAAGATATTATTTTTCAATTTACAAGCATTATCACTTATCAGGAATCGTATGTTTGCCTTTTCATTAATAACGATTTTATCAATAAATATTATTACTAGTGATGAAACAAAGATCCTGTTTTGTTACTGAATCCAGTCATAAAACCAGAATTTTCGTTCCAGATTATTGAAAATATTCAACTGTCAATAATAAGGTTATGCACGACTTTTTTTAAAATTTTAATCGATAGAGTAGTGAAAAATAATAGACCCGTATTTTTTATTTTTTCTCAATCGATCTTTAATCATGAAAAAATTGTAATTGAAAATGACATTCTTTAAAATGAGGCTGCTAGACCCCCGCTTCGTCCCTTGTCCCATGACGTCACAGAGTGAAAGGCACGACCATTTTGATTTTCACATTGTCTTAAACGTCAAAGTGACATTTAAAGATAACCTAAAATTTATGAATGTAAACATGTCGATGGAACGTTGTTTCGTGCCAAAGTAGAGAATAAAATAATATTCTGCAATATATTCAATGTCTCACATGCGTTTATAATCTTCTTCAAACCTGAAAGAAACATCTGATGTAACGTAGATAATTTCACGCCAAATGAAAATTATATTTATAAAAATAAATAGAACGATATTATATTAATATATTATAGCATATTCAGATATGTTATCCTCAATTTATAGTTTATATATATATTTTTCTTTTAGAAATTATGTGTCCATATAAAATGGCTGTTTGATATGAGTCTGAACTTGGTTCGTAACGTTGTGACGACAAAACATGGCAGGTTTTTGCAACTTTTTAAAAATATCATAATTTAAAACGATTTTATACAACAAAAAATATTAATAAAAAATAATTTAATCATACTGATCGATGAATTAGACTATCCTTTTTCTCAATATCGATGTTATAGGCTTACGGTAAAACATTGTTAAAACTATTAAATAAATAAAATGCAATACTTGGCATCAGAAAAATTATTGGATATAGTTGTTACATCATATTTATACAAAAGTAAAAGGATTAGCAGGCCACTACATTTTCTTGAAATGGAGACTGAACGACATCATGTTACTCATTCATCAGTTATAATCCTTCTTTTTTTGTTTTCCTAATTTCGTAGGATTCCATAAATTTGAGTAAAGGAATTTAGCTTTTGTTTCGCTATTTTTATGTATTGAAAATTTGTTATCGCACTCATTCTTTTAAACTATGTACTTATAACTAGGGTTGCCAGATATATTTCTCCTTAAAATAGGCTAACCTGTGTAGAAAAATATATATGAAACTGTATAAAAACGTATGAAACTTTTTTACATAATGAAAAATACTTTTACATATGAAGATTTTTTAGTATTCATAGCATAAAACTCAAAACAAAATTACATTTTCTAGCGAAATATATAAATAAGATACACATACGAGTATAGGAGCGTTTGCATTTTAAAGGATTTGACATTTACACAATAATTTATGGTCTGCAAAAGCACAATTCTAAAACTCAAAATTTAAAGTTATACAGAGTTCACTTTTTAATAAAAAAAAAAAAACAGAGGTTCTCTGTCTGGTATTTGTCCAATTGTTGGACATTATTGAAAAAATTCGTTCCACACAGGATGCTAAGGAAAAATAAATAATTATTTATCACTTTCAGAATATGATATATATATATATATATATATATATATATATATATATATATATATATATATATATTTTTATCTTTCTGGCATATGTTAGGTTGTGCAAAATATAAAACTCGAAAACTTCTAAATTAATTAAGTCATCAAGACGTTTATTTTGTATTTTATAAGAAAGCTTATATTGCTGCAAAACTAATTTCATGATCCAGTTTTAATTTAAGCGCTGCAGATACAAAATTATTTTTAAACCAGTTTTGTATATAGGTACCTATATTCGAAATGCAACAACGTTAAAATTTAAAGTTGTGTACAAGTAGTTTCTTTCACATTTCATAGTTTTATAATTGTTTAGAAATAGAAAC
Organism: Ophonus ardosiacus; assembly: GCA_943142095.1. Classification (NCBI taxonomy): domain Eukaryota; kingdom Metazoa; phylum Arthropoda; class Insecta; order Coleoptera; family Carabidae; genus Ophonus; species Ophonus ardosiacus. The sequence continues at coordinate 7,042,121 of OW964835.1, forward strand.
AAAGTATTAATATTCATTAGATTTGAAATGAAATACATACTTGAAATCCTGAAATAATACTTAAAATTACAAAACTGCTATGCTATGTAAATGCTGAAGAGTTATAGATAATCCAATAAGACCTTTCATTATCTCACAATACCATTTCTCGAATTAAGATATTTCATGGTTTTATTATTATTTGTGTGGTATGGTTTGATATTTTAATAGACTTTACAAAGTGATAATTATTAACATTCCTCATAGACTGTTTGTTATTCCTCTTAATTTTATGGTTTAATCACATTATAAATATAGGTTATAATGCACATTAAAATCAATATTTTATGTACCATTTTACTATTTTACCCTACGATAGCATTATGATCCTAACTTTTTCTGTTGATTTGTTAAGTTTATTTTGTTATTATTTTAAGCATCACATTGGTTGGTACAACTCCAATCGGTTTCTTTATTAATAAATATTGGTGTATAAATGTTTTTATTTATTTGTTTTCTTTGCATGCATTTGTGTGCCAACATATTTTATATATTTTAATAATTAATTGAATATTATTTTTCAGTATCTGCAGGTCCAGGAGAAAATATACATATCCGGTTTTCGCCAGGAACCACAACACGTAAGATTTTCAATAAATGTGTTTTGTTTTATGTTAACAAATTTGATTGGTTATAAGCATAACATAAGAATGGCTATTAATGTTTTGTTTAGGTTCATAAAAGTAGTTTTGTTTTTTAATTAATAATGCTACAGATAGGTAAGTGTATGTGTTGTTTCAAATGGCCATTTCAGAACAAAAAGAATCCATTAAAGACGTTTTTTAAAAGCGGTGACATTATTTTTATGTAACCCCGGGACTTAATCTTTGTGTTCTTTTACCCAAAAAAATCGAAATTGTTTTTGTGTGAGGACATTTTCCATCGCCAAAATTGCCAGTTTGGATTGTTTTATAATGATTCATTTTACCTTGTAGAACCCCTAGCTCAATTTGTTTTCATGCATCTCAGGCAAATCAGTCTACCAATCAAATTTGCCTATTTGATAGACAAATCTGGAATAGAAACTGGGCGATTTTCAATTATAAGATCCCGTAGAACACGATCATAGCAAAATGTCTAGTTTTAATGTGTCTCAATATTTCCGGTATTTAAAATCAGCAAAATTATATTTTCCATCGTTCCTTGAGGAATACTTAAGTATTTTGCAATTTTTGGCCAGAAAACCCAGTTTTATGTGCAAAAAATAATAGAATTTTGCATGGTAGAAGCTAAAAACTTTCCTTATACTTTTTTAACAACCGTAATTGACATGTCAATAATAAGTTGTATCCAATACTGACTCATAATAGTACTTGTTACTATGGTTATTTGACATAAGGAATGTACAAATACAACATTACTCACTCCCTGAGAGAATATTTAGGAAGTCACGGAGGAATTCTTACTGATTTTTGCGTTTTTTTAATATAAATAAAAAGCGAGTTTACAAAATTATTTTATTATTGAAATAATTTAACATTATAAAACGTATTTATTTAAATTAATATTAACATTTATGTTAAAAGATACTTATCTTTACACAATGACAGCTGTCATCTACGGCTGATGTAGAAGAACGAGTTTACTAGTTTCGGAATTCAACGATACTGCTTACGCTTGTAAGTGAATATGTTTTAAAGGAAGGTCCTAATTTTCACCTATTTAAATTTATTTTTCTTTCAAATAATTTCCAATAACATAATTATTGCAAAATTTTTGTCAATAACAATATTAAAAAAACATTCTTTGACTACTTTATAATTTTAAATAGTATATCTATTGACATGTCAGTGTCTAACGATGAACGAAAATATAAAAATGATTTAAGAAGTTTTAAAAAAGGTGTTGGATGTATTACTCGTGGAATTAGTCACTAAAAAAAATTAGCCACTCGCTCTCCGGGCCTAGTGGTTAAACTTTTTCTTTCGTGACTAATATGTTACATTCTACACTCATATAATAAATAACTATTAATTGGTTTCTTAATGCAAACACGATAATAAATTTGAACAAAAAAATCACCCACCGCCGTTTTGATCAAAATATAAAAAATAACTCTGCGTTCGAGTTTGCCAGACATAATGGTGTGTTTATTTTGTTTTTTACAATTATTGTAATTTGAATACATACTAAATATTAATTAATTACTATAACTATATTGTATTTAATCTACTTACGACGCTATATTGGATTTAATTTTTCTGAAATGGCCGAATGAGAATAGGAATAATAATGAATCTCTTGATTTCTTTTGTTTTCAGGGGTTATTCATTCATGGGTAGTCTGACAATGTAATATTTGATCCTCCTTGGAAGTAAGTTATGCTTATTATAATTTATAGAGGCTGATGATAAATGTTCATTCATTTCTTATTTAAATTTTTTCAAATAAAAGTATTTTCATTGCTTATTTAAATTTTATTATAAAATGCACTACATATAAAAATTTCATCAGAAAAATATATGTACAGTTAAAAATTATAATTCCTTACAAAAATACTAAATCTAATGAAATGTATGGTAAAAAGAAACATTTTAAATAAACTGATTTTTGATAATTTGTTGTACGTATTTTATTTCTTAATAAATATCAACATTTGTATATTAAATTTGTACTTTTTTTACACAGCAGTACCCCGCTCCAAGTTCTGTTTAATTTCGGCAGTGTGTTCCCCGTAGAATCTGTCCAATTTTTTGTTGAATTTCGCGTTTCTTTCATTGATATAGTCAATATCTGCATCATCGTTGTGCGTCCTTCTTCGAGAATATTTCTCTCTCTTTGCAATTTGATCTTCAATATCTTTAACCATATTATCAATTGCATCTTTGCGATCTTCATGCATTCCATGAATAATTACGTGAGGCCCTCCGTAAAAAGCGTCTCCGTACTTGTCTTTCTGATCTTCATATCTTTCCATATCTCTTGGCGCCATATTTTTAACCAAACGATTGTATTGGCGTACAGTGGCTGCTTCAAAGTCTGAAAAACCCTTATCTGGGTTCTTTTTCTTCTTTTTGCGTTCTATACGTTCAGCTTCTAAAGCTGAGATGTTTAAAAGTTTTACGCGATCATAGTCTTCGCCTTTGGCAGCAGCTTCTTCGCGAGCTTTTTTGTCATCTAAAAGCCATTCGGCTTGACGTTTTCTGGATTCCCAGTTTGCTGGTAGCTTATTTCTAGCATCTTCAGCGACTACTTCTTGATGGTTTTGAGTCCTAGCCTCAGTTCTTGCTGAATGTAGGTTACGAAGACGTTTCATACGCTCTGCTTGTTTCTCGGCAAATGATTTTTCTTTTGGAACTTCTGCTGAAGATGTCGAACTTGTTGCAGCTTCTTCCATGGTAAAATTACTGCGTAAATATTAATTGTCAAAATATTTACTAACCTCAAATGTCAAAATCTCTTCTTTTTATTGGTACTTTGATTTTAGAAGGTTGGTCAGGATAGCGGCATGCAGAGTTGCCAGATTTACCGCTTGAGCGGAATTTCTGGCGTTTCGTTTTAATTTACTGGTCTACGGGTTTATAGGTTTATGTTTAAATTTTTTTCTATCTTGTTTATTTTTTAAATAAATTTATTATGAATTTGATGGTTTGTTTTACATATACTTTATTTCATGTAATAGTAGACGGCGCTTGAGAGCCAACCGTTTTTACATGCATTAAATAAATCAAATCATTTAAATTCCAGAAACCAAACTTTGTCGACAATAAATAGTTATTTGTTTAACTAGGCACTAAAATACCAGATTTACCTCAGAGGCTGCCGTTTGAATAATTCGGGCGAAGTGTTTTCTGGCGCTGCGCGATTCTGTTGTTGAATATTCGGGATTTGAATGATCTGTGCATGTATATTCTGGATTTGAATACTCGGGCATAGAAGACTCCCACTATTAATTTACTAAAGAATTAAAAATTATCAAATTTGGACATTTCGCTCTGTGAAGTATGTGTTACACAAAATATAAAACTAATTCATAAGTTTTATGTGTGGATTACAAGATTAAGTTTTTATTTTCAAGTGACTTGAAAAGCGTCTCTATAAGTGTCCTAACAAGTATATTTACACGATCAAGTATTGCATGAATTAAAATTTCCAAGTGTCAAAATTTAAGTTATACCTACATTATATTGTCATTGAATTTTCATCACTTGAATTTTTCGTATATAACCATCAAGATTTCATTTACTTCTTTACACCATTTTAATATCGACACTTATAACACTACTTGAATACATAAAAAATTTAAACACAAATGACATTTGACAGTTACTTGATAGTCAAACTAGTCAAACTTATAGGGACTTTTAAGAAAAAGTAGCGCATGTTCTAGTTTTCCTTTAAAAGTTTTACGTGAAAAGTCTATTTCTTTGTTTCTATTGCACTCATGTCATTGTGCGAGAGAGAATACTTTTCAAGTCACTTGAAAAGAAAAACTTTATCGTGGAATGCACGCTCAAAACAGGCTGGCTCCGCAGCGCCACCAAGTTCATTACGGGGACTATACAACTCATCGAAAAAAAGATCAATCAGATAGCTCAATTTTTCTTAGTCACGCTGTATAATATCGGATATTTTTCGTTGTTTCGGCGAAGCACAACGCTTGGCGTATTTCGCTCACAAACAGATGAATCATATTATTCATGAATATAAATAAACAAGTAATATTCTTGACATTTCGTAAATAATAGTCGGTTGATTCGTTGTATAGTCGAGCTTCGAAAACCATCTGAATATACAGTGTGCGAACTTGATGTGTTATCTCAAAACACATCTCCTCCTGTCGAATGTATATTCTATTATTTTCGAACCTTTTGTTGTACAACTTTTGACTACAGTATAAATGTATAAATCCTACATAAAACAATTGAAAAAATAAAGTCGAACGTTGAAAATTTCAAATCTTCTGTACTGGTGCTGACATCTGTCGCTATTTAGGTTAAGTTTACCGCTACGAAATAATTTTATTTGGCAACGCTGGCGGCATGCTGTTTATGACCACCGGTGTAAAGAAAGACGCCATTTATTTGAGTTTGATGTGTTTGGCTTTCCAAGTTTAGTGTTAGTGAGCGAAATTGTAGTTATTTGTAGTATTACTGACTAGATTAGTAGTGTATTTAGGTGAATACATCACTCATAAGATATTTAGCGATGGGGGAAGAAAATAAGGGCGGTAAGTCGGCAGTAAAGTTTGTGCTAATGTAGCTGCAGAACATGGGACATTGTTGTTAAATTGTTAATCAATTCCCATTCTAGACTTTTTTATGCATGATTTAGGTAATGCCTGCAGATCAGGTAACAATGAATGTTGATATTTGTTTATTAGAACGTGATGGGAAAGACCGATCTAGCGGGGGTGATAAGGATCGCCGTAGGAGATCACGATCTAGGGATCACAGAAAGCGTTCTCGTTCTCGTAGCCGCGACCGTCGTGACAGGAAACGTAGTAGGTCTGGTTCGCCGAAGAAGAGCCGCTCCCGTAGGCGTAAACCTTCCCTGTACTGGGACGTCCCGCCACCAGGATTTGAGCACATTACCCCCTTGCAGTATAAGGCTATGCAAGCAGCCGGACAGATCCCCGCCAACATTGTAGCAGATACGCCACAGGCAGCTGTACCTGTTGTAGGTTCGACAATCACCCGCCAAGCCCGGCGTCTGTACGTGGGCAATATTCCGTTCGGTGTGACGGAAGACGAAATGATGGAATTCTTCAATCAGCAGATGCATTTGTCGGGCTTGGCGCAAGCGGCTGGTAACCCAGTCCTTGCGTGCCAGATTAATCTGGATAAAAACTTTGCTTTTCTTGAATTTCGGTCCATTGATGAGACCACACAGGCGATGGCTTTCGACGGCATTAACTTTAAAGGTCAGAGTTTAAAGATTAGACGTCCACATGATTATCAGCCGATGCCCGGTATGTCGGAGAATCCGGCTATCAACGTTCCGGCGGGCGTCATCAGCACAGTTGTGCCCGATTCTCCACATAAGATTTTTATTGGTGGATTACCGAACTATTTGAACGAAGATCAGGTATGTGCACCTTTATTCTCCTTGGCGCCCGTTCCTCTTTTACGGTTTTCCAGACTCTTTATTTACATAATTGCACTATATTTTACAATTGGCGATTCAAGCTAAGCGCTGTTCGATCTGGTAGTAGAAATGTGAACTAGTCTGAGGCAGTCAAGTCAGTTCGTGCATAGGCGAATATTCAAATTTCAGCCTTATTATTTGATGAGCAGAAAATCAAAACGTATTATTTTGAATTAAACGCAAAATTCTGTATCTTGTTAATGAAACAGAATTTTTTTTTTGTTTATTTCATATTATTGATAACCACATGATGCACACAAACATGCAAAATTAAAGTAAATATTGTTCATTTGGTTTGGTTATTATTATTGAATAAATCTGTTTTGAGAGTAAAAACTTCTTTATAAAAATAAGAATTTTATTTTATAAAATAACGTAATATAAAAATTAAATTGCTTTAACACTCAACAAATCAAACTAGAATACAAAATAAAGTTAAATGAATATAAAAAAAAAGCTTTTTAATTTCATTTTAGTTAGTCCTATTTTAATAACGAGACAAATAGTTTGTGTAGTTAATTTCCATTTTTAGACTAAAATGCGGTCTTGTCCATATTTTTTTGTTTTTTTCTGAAAATATAAGCAAAGTTATCAGTGTAGGTTCATATTTTAACTTCCATAAATGCATAATACTTAATCTACGAATTTTTGAATTTTTTTTATTAAATTTAAATTTTCTCATGTCACTTAGCGATGCAGCAACACTTCCTTCCAGTTCTCTCCACGTGATTGCCAAAAAATATTTAAAAATATTCGTTATTACATTTTCTAATTTATAAACATTGACTAGGAATATTTCATTTTTTATTTGATTGTTGGTGTTGGTAACAGTGATTGACAGTTACTTTTATTATTATTCATTTCTATATTTACTTTAAAATGACAATTGTCTAGAACTGTAGTTATCACCCTAATAGAAATTAGGTTTGAGTTCTTTAAAGAAGTATTTTATGATATCCAAATGAGTTTCATAAAATACGTATTAAACAACCAAAATAGAAAAAATAATCTCTTACAGCCCGATTCACAAAACAGTTTAAGCTAATCCTCGTTTTTGGATTAGTGAATTCTATTCTATTCCGGTATTTAAAATTGAATCTTCATAATATTATCAAAAAAGGTAGATACTGGGAATAGATTAGACTATATTTTATGAAATAAACTGTTAAAATTAGAGTAGAATACGCTAATCCAAAATGAGGATTAGCTTAAACTTTTTTGTGAATCGGACTGTTAAAGATGACGTAATTAGATATTATACAGTGTGTTCAGAAAAAATCCTAATTCGGAGTTGGCTATGAACACAGAAACGTATGTCTGATCATTATTCAATTTAAAAGTCAAGTCAAAATTGATCGTGAAATTTAATTTTAAGGAGAAAAGATAATAAAGGAGGATACAAAATATTGCCACCATTCACCGTTTTCTAATTTTTATTTCTAAAGTAAGGATTCAAGAAGAAAAGCTTTGATTTCTTTGATTTGTGAGAATATCTCGTGTCAAATTGATATTTAATTAAATACTTTCAAATTTTTCATAGCCTACTCCGAAATAGGATTTTTTTAACACATTGTACTTTATGATATTCAAATGTGTTTCATAAAATACGTATTAAACAACCAAAATAGAATTCTCTAGAACATGTCACATAATTAGATAGTATAATACTAAAAATAATGACATATAGATTAAACACAACAATAATATGCGCATTTATATACGCCAGTACAGTTAACTGACTATCTTAGACCTTTAAGTCACGTGGTATTAAGCGCGCGAAGAAATGAATTTGAATCGCCAATACCTACATTAATATTTCAGAAACACTGCACTCTAATGAATTTCATGACATTGGCTCATTTTATAGAAAATTGAAAACATTTGTTTTTTTTATTGAAAAGTAGGAATGTTGTTTGGGAAACCAATCCTGTATCATTTTCCAGTCTTTCAGTCATCTTTTCTGTCGATATTCGACGTTTTAGTTCTGCGATTGCAGTTTTCTTACACTCACAGCACAGCAACAGACTTTTTCAGTGGGAACGTGTCAGGAAACGGAAGCATTTGCAAATTTTTTTCAGATGAATTTTTCAGGTGTTTCGGTTATTGCGCATACAAATTTTAGGTTTTTTAGTGAGATTTAAGACCACTCGCCCTGACTGTTATGCTTAAATATCATCGCTTTTATGATTATTTGATGATTGATTGTAATTTTGCTTCTTTGCCCTTCGTAGCTAGATGTGGGCTCTCGTGGCTTAGTATGATCATTCGTCTGTACAATTTGCAAAACGTCTGCGTGCTGCGTTGTGCAATAGCAAGGCAAGTTCACAATTAGAAGTTCAATTCAATTGTAAAGTGGATCACTACAAACGATCACCTGCCATTTAAGTTCTATCTCTCTTGTTTTAATTTCATTTAAAGTCGTCGGTAAGCCGTTAGCGATAAATCTATCTTGTCTTGTATTCTTTAACAAAAATATATACTCGTCTTTTTACATATTTTGTTTTATAAATTCGCGCGGAATACATTCACAAGAAAGGTGGGTTGCAACAGATAAAATATCAATAAATAAGCTAATTTTTCCACTTCTGTTTTTGAGATAATTCTGTGTGTGTTTAGGTGAAAGAATTATTGATGTCCTTTGGACAGTTGCGAGCATTTAACTTGGTTAAAGATTCTGCGACTGGTCTAAGCAAGGGGTATGCGTTTGCCGAATATATTGACATCACGATGACTGACCAGGTAAGGCCGATTTTTCCAACACCTACTAATAAAGTGGCACTTTATCTACCGTAATTTTGCTACAAAAATAACACTCACAAACATTTGCACCGTTTACGCTTGAATTTTCAACGACAGTTAAACAAAATAGCTATTTTTAGTACAAGTGAGCAAAGTATGTCTTTTTCTCACGCGTCCGGAAATTTGCCGCACGAGCGAGAGCGTGTGCACCAACTGGACAAGTGAGAAAATGTGTGCTAAACATGATTTTTTTCCACAATCTTGAAATATAATTTTTCTAAAAAACGAAACATTGTACTTTTTTTATTAATGAAAAACTCAACAGTACAGGGTGTAAATCGAAAAACAAGACATAGGCGTTTAAGATGGGAATTCAGTTTTTCTTTGTGCAAACGTTACCTAATTATTTTGTGTAAAAATGCTTCAAGTAAATGTTATAGAGATTTATATTTTCCATCTAAACCATGTAGAACGATTATTCTAGCTCTTCAAATAAACGTAAAAATTAATTGTAAAGTTACAGTTTTTATGAGTTTTTAGTCTAGGCAGCCATGGATTTATGACAAAAAATAAACAAATGCATTGTTTTTAACTGTCAATTAAAACTAAAACATTTTACCTTTTCGTTTCTTGTGTTAATTTACTACTCTAAGGGCCAGTTGTACAATCTCCGGTTAGAATTTTAACTGTCGGTTAAATAAACAAAATTGAAACGAAATGAGTTGTCAAATGACAAATTGATCATTGCTGTCAATAACCCGATTCAATATTGTTTATTTAACTTCCAGTTAAAATTCTAACCGGAGATTGTACAACTGGCCCTAATCCAAATTTAGTTTTAAATGACAGTTAAAAACAATGCATTTGTTTATTTTTGTCTCAAATCCATGGATGCCTAGACTAAAAACTCATAAAAACTGTAACTTTATAATTAAATTTTACGTTTATTTGAAGAGCTAGAAAAATCGTTTCACATTATTTGGATGCAGAATTTAAATCTCTACAACTTTTACTTGAAGCATTTTTCATAAAATTATTAGGTAACGTTTGCGTAAAGAAAAACTGAATTCCCATGTTAAACGCCTATGTCTCGTTTTCGATTTACACCCTGTACATATGTTTATAACTGAATTTAATGTAAAGTTAACTACCAAAAATTATTGTTCCTTCATGTAGAATGGTAGATATTTATTGTACAATTTGTAACTCCATCAAAATTTATGACTCTTGACGATGATTATTATAGGCTTGTGTATTTTGCTCACTTGTGATTCAACATGCTACTTAACTCACTATTTTAAGTTGAATAATAATGAATTTTGCTAACCATTGTGGAAAAAATAGTTATTTTTGTCACAAGTGCGGGAAATTAGTGATTATGAGACGAATACCTGTTTCGGAATTTGTATGGAGTTTCAGGATCACTTTCGGCATATGTTTCAAATAATATTTTTTCTGCATTTTAAATTTATGACTTATTAAATCGGGCGGTTAATAGGGGTTTCCAAGTTTTATTTTCCATTTTTTAATATGTATATTTGCGGCCAAAAAAATGGAAACACCTATTTTTTATTTTTGTAATTCAGTCTTTGCCAGGATATTCAAACATAGGCGTCGTAAATTTTCTGTAATTATTTACATAAATGTCAATGTTACATTAAATGAAAATAGTTTGAAAGCACTAAAATGCCTCGACATTTGAATGAAAACGAAAAGACGAGAGCTATTTCAACTGTGATAGAAAAAAATGTAGCCCCCATAAAATATTAATTCTTTGTTTTTGATTTTTTGGTTTATAATTTTGTGTTCACTGTTTTTCATTAGTTTAGTTTTGATATAAGTACTATACGTTTCTCTTTCTCTGTTTTGATTAAATTATTTAATTAGTGAAATAAAAAATAAAGATATGGATTTCATAATGAAACGACCCTGCTTGTATGACATTTCGCCCTATTCTGTAACTCAATCGATAATAGTTATCGATCGATAATAATTTTTGACAAATAGAAACAAATGTATCATCTACCAGTTTCATTTTTTTATTCAGTGTCTACTATAATTATTGGCTACAATTTATTATCGATCGAAAAAAGTTATCGATTGAGTTACAGAATAGGGGTGATTATTTGATGTCATTTTGACATGAAAGTCAAATTACAATGTTAAAAACGTAGGTGTTTCCATTTTTTTGGCCGCAATTGTACATAAAATATTGTATTTTCGCCGGAAAGCTTGTAATACGCCAGAGAAAAATGATTAAAGTTTCAATACATGAGGCCCGAGAAAATCGACGGCGCGTGTGACGTCTTCTACGCCAAGAACATATGTTTTTAGAGCTGAATGAGATGGATGTATGACGCGCTGGGTACGTCGTTTCGTGTCACATCAAAACCAGCGCAAACATGGCGGAGGCGAGTCATACTTGCGCGTTAGAGCAGCCATTAGCCAATAGCATTTGCCAGTGTCCAACACGTTACAAACATGACTGATTCTGAATTTTAAGCGCTTGATTTAAATGCATTAAAGTTTCATTTTGATATTAGGATAATAAAAGTCAAAAAATTAACGATTATATTAACCTTATTATTATTTATGATAAACACTGATATCCAATAAATATTTTTTAAAAAGCCGTAGACTTGGAAAACCCTATTGTTTTACAGTTGCTCTGTAGACAAAAAAATCCTGTTTTAATTATTTCCCGCACTAGTCCAGGAATTGACTATTTCTTGCACTCATTTTGATTGTAGAAAAAGTAACATTTAACTTCAAGCGGTGCAAGTAACAACTAACAATTTTTAATTGATAAATTAAATATACATATCTTTAATTTTAGTTATAAAGTAATTACAGCCCGGTGTTGGAAAAAAAAAATTGTATGCTACTCGAGAGTAAAGATATGTAATCTACCTGCGAAAATTACCACACGAGGTATTAGCTGAGTGCGCTAATTTTTAGTTTGTGGATAAAATATGTCTATACTTACTTGTTTCATAAATAACTATTAATTTATAAAGCATATAATAGTTATTTATGCAACGAAAATAAAGTGCCTTATTTTACAAGTAGGAAAAATTGCACGAGTCGTAGGCAAGTGCGCGAATCCTATGAGTGAACTAATGTACTTTTTATTCGAGTTGCAAACAATTTTTTTTCTACATCCACTACTAACAGTTTGAAAGAAATATGACATTTATAATAAAGACATAACTTCACGAAAACTTAATAATTGGACAACACACTCATTTATAAAACAAGTGAAACAAATATTATTTTATGAATAGGGATATTCTTTTTTGTAAAAAAATGTTATTCTGTTGAAGGAAAATCTGCAACCTGGAATAATAAAGCTTTATCCTCTGTGTTATTATGTTTTAGAGAAATTCCTAATCTTGGTAAATTGAAATAATCAATTTCATTTACAAAAAATGTAATTTCGAAACATTTTAGCTATTTTTAAACGGTCGGAAAGGCAATAAGGAGCTATAGTGGCGCCAAATTGTTTTTTAACTGTTATAGGAAAAAATATTGATATTGTGAGCTCTGTCGGGTCCAGCTATAAAACTATAAATTTCGTAATTATGACAAGGCGTCGTAACTTTCTCTGAAGCTTCTGTTTTACTTCTTACCCCAACGATGACTCTCTTTATCTAACTGCTGACTTCATTTGAAGAGGAATAGCCTTTTACACTCACACTTGACACTTGAACTGAGGATGATGAACATATCTTTTATTTTATGGATGACGGACACACTTTATTTTTCTTTATTATACTACTTTTATTTATACAGTGTGTTAATTAAAAAACTGGCCATAGGAGTTTAACATGGGAAAAAGTCGCCAATTAATTTTAGACAAAATGTTTCAAATAAGTGTTACAGATAATTATATTCTACGTCTAAATCAGTAAACAGTTTTAATTTTACACGTTTGGTAACTTGTAAAATCTAATTTGAAATTGTATAAAAATATTGCTCATTTCTAGCGATACCCATGGAATTGAAACAAAATTACAGAGAAATGCGTACGTTTGAACTGTTAGAAATTCAGTTTTCAATTAAAAGTTGCAGATAATTCAGTTCTGCACCTAAATCACTACACAGGTATTATTTTTAAAATATAACACTTAAATAACTTTTATTATTATTTTTTCACATTCTATCTATAAAATTAAATTTCTGACAGTTCAAACGAAATGAATTTCTTTCTAATTTTGTTTTAATTTCATGGGTATCGCTACAAGTGAGCAATATTTATACAATTTCAAATGTGATTTTACAAGTTACTAAACGTGAAAAAATAAATCTGTTTAGTAATTTAGGCGTAGAATATTAATACCTACAACATTTATTTGAATCATTTTTGTCTAAAATTAATTGGGGACTTTTGCGCAAAGAAAAACTATTTTCCCATGTTAAACGCCTATGGCCAGGTTCTTAATTAACACACTGTATATTTTTATTTACAAATTATTATTAACGATTACACTAACATAATAAGCAAACTAAACATTACTAATAACTAATCCTAAAGATGCCGACGCATCTCAGGCTAAAATACTCGCGTTCGCAGAACTGAAACAAGCGGTTATCTCTTCAGTAGAGCATATGTATTGAGGGGTGCAGGGTTTATCATCCAGCATCCATAGCTAAATAACAACACTGCACGTAGCGTAGCAGTAACTTATCTACTTAATTGTGAACATAATAAATGTCTGAGCAATTGGCATCTAGACTAAACAGAGAGAGAAGTAGGAAAAATTATTATTATTTCTAAACAGAATTTTGACTTACAAAGATAACAGAGTTGAAATATTTATATTGAAACTATAATTTAGAAGAGTTTATAATAAAATGATTAGTTTCTTATTGCACTATCTTCACCATGTTACACAGACCTCTGGTAACAGCAGCTGCTGAGAAGAAAGCAAGATATAAAGCTATTGCTCTTCACCATTGGGTTCGTTTAAATCGTAAGGCGGGAAACGCTGGATACCAAATATTTGCCATTTTCTTTTCTTCCATAAGATACCGAATTTTAAAAAAAGAAAAATTAAAGAAAATCTGAATGTAAAAATACTATAACATGTAAAAAAAAAATCGTGGAATCCCCTATTACGATATTTATAATTTTATTGCTGGATCCGATAGTCAATTTTTCTGACTTTAGCTAGTCACAGACTATAGTAATGTGATAATATCTTCTTTAGGGCGACTAGGTATTCACATACTTAGTCGAGAGCTCAGAATGCCATTTAAAAGTTTTCAAAATCGTAATTCAGTAAAGAATAAAATAATTCAAAAATCTAAATAAAAAATTTGAAATTTTCCATGGATCGATAATGGAATATTGTTTTGGTTCATAAACTGTAAATTTCCATTGGCAAAATGGAATTTAATACGGAACAATGTAACAATAATAAAAAAAATACTTGGGAAATGATTATTTGATTATGAATGCGCAATTAAATGCATTGATTATTTTATTAGTTACATTAATCTATTGATTTCATTTATCAGTTATTTACATTAATTTTCCTTGCATTATGTACAGGATACAAGTAAAGAACAATTATTTTGCAAAAAATGTGATAATAGAGCTCTTTCAGATTAAATTTATGACTAAACAATTAAATTTTATTAGTTTGCAATTATATATGTTTTAAAAGTCTAAGTTTTCTAATGCTAAACAAAAGTATTAATTTATGTTCACTTTTCATAATAGAGCTTATTACGTGTATATTAGCAATGTTAATAGTAACTTATAAATTTGCTTTTTTCTAATCTTGATAAGTAATATTTTATACAATTTTTTGTTTTTAGTCACACTCAAGTAACTTAATTTCGTAATTGTTCTGCATTTTTTCATATCCGGATTGAAATATTTATAATAAAATTATGATAGGGACTGACTACCAAAGTTTAAAAAAAGTAATCTGTTTTTAAAATAGTCGACTTTCTGATGCCCTTAACATCTACGTCACAGTTGCCATCTCTCTTCACCTCTCTTAATCACATATATACTTTATTACAATTTCTTACCATTTTCGAGCCTTGTGCTGTTGCCTTTTGGACAATTTATGACTGACTACTCCCTGTGTTCAGTTTTTTAAAAAAACTGTTGTGGCCAGCACAATTCCTCTCCCATTTCCATATTAGGCTATATAAGTACAGTAAAATTTTTGAAAGAAGTTCGATTAAGGCCATCTACGAATTGTATCTATGAATTAAGATTTTGTGCTGTTAAATTTAGTAGTGTCTTTTACTTAGTTTTTATGAGGGTACATAATATCTTGTGTAACTCAAAAAAACTATGTAAACGACACTACTAAATTTGACAGCATAAAATCTTAATTCATAGATGCAATTCGTAGATGGCCTTTATCGGACTTCTTTCAAAAATTTTACTGTACATATTGTATTTAGCATTTGTGGCATACACACACAAAAATTCTAATTACATCTATTATTAATATATTTTTAAATTCATTCTATAAAGAGTTTCCTCCTACTCTTGTAAATATTCGAGATTCTTCAAATTCGTTGACGAGATTGGCGGTATTGTATCTGCAATTTTAAATATTTAATTAATAATAAAATAAGAAACATTAAATGTACTTCCCAGAAAAAGCCTTCAGTAATATATTTGGATTTTTGACACTTGACATTTTTCAATCAATTATAAACATTTTAATTTTTCAACTGTTTTCCATGGAGTTATTTGGGCTATGAGATTCATTACAACAGATTATTTTATATATTTATAATTCTCTATCTCTAAATCTATACAAGATATAGGTAATAAAAATGTTCAATGTATCGGATCGAGAATTTTATATTCTTTAATATTTGTAACAACATAAATTTCCAACAAATAATATTTAAAAGATTTTTTTAAAGAAACTACTTCCTGTTGTCCAATTGTTAACGAAAACCTTGTCTGTTCTTCCCATTAATGTCAAATTAAGGAATACGTAGTTAAATTGGTTTTTAGACTTCTATAATTTAAGAAACTGTCCCTCCAACATCCAGACACACACACCCACACACACATACACACATCCACGTATACACACACACATGCACATTGTATAAATGTTAAAATCGGATTCTATTGACCTTAAAACGTACTTATTCACTAAAATCTGGATATGCAATTTTTAGCATGAATAAATAAAAAAATCAAAAAAGTTGGACGGGTCCATTTAGAATATTCATTACTTATACATACTTTAAAAAAAAAAACCACTTGTTGCAAGCTTAGCGTCACTTTCATGTTGGTTATGTTAGAATAACTTGTTATATAATATACTACTCTCACATTTTGTGGTGCCGTCATTTTACTTAATATTCACCCCAATTCTGTAAGGAAGTTGTTAAGTCTTAGTAAATTATAACCAATTCGCTAGTGAAATAGAGCAATATGACGTCTAGCGGCGAGGTAGCGGCGAACGCATCGTTTCTGTCACTTATTTAACAAATAAATCACGAGTGGAGTGAAATTTGTAGGCTATACTTCATTTTACGTTAGAAAATAGTAGATTACTCTTAAGAGCCGACCGTTTTTACTTGCATTGAATAAATAATTTAAATTTGTGAAACCAAGCTTTGTCAATAATAAATATATTTATCTGTTAAAATGTCAAAATTTAAAATTGCAACAAAATATGATTAAACATTACTTAATTCTGTAGATTTTATTTGACAACTGACAGGCGATATTTGTTTCGTTTCTGTGAAATAGGTTTATATTCTGACCAATCAAAGGGTAGAATTTATATATCCCTAACTAAACCAACGCTATTCTTACGTGAAATAAAGTATATTAACAAAATCTAAAACTTCAACACGTTTTAGTTGAGTTTAACCTATGTACGTCATTAGCACGCAGAAATTCAGAAATAATTAATTTCCATAATTTCCCGAAAACAAGAACCTAAATTCTATAAAAAATTTTAAAAATGGGAAAGGAACCGAGTAAAAATATGCGTGCTCCTTGCATTTTGTAAAGCAAGATTATATTTTGCCGGGTATATCTACAAGAAAATAATTACTTAGTGTCTTTATTAAAATACTTCGTAATGAAATCTAAACTTGTAGACCTGCCTGCACAAAGATGACTATAAAATAATAATACTTATCTCTCCATTAATCTACCAAAGACTGTAATAATCCAGTACTATGTAGATTCAAGAAAACAAAGACTCGAATCATGTAAATTCAAAATTCGAGAGAACGCTGAACATAATTTTTATATGAAACGGACTGGTTCGCAAAATTCAAAATGTTATTCATACTAGAAACATTATTTTTATTTAATATTAACTATAATATTAATATTACTTTGTATTTCAAACGCCGCAGTGTATAAGAATACAGTTGCGGGAAACGAAGCATGTACCTTAAACCGGCCATATTGTTACGTCACGCGCTAAGCCCTCCTCTTCTTCACTCGCGAATAGAAACAAATGTAAAGCCTGTCATTTTCATATTTTATTCAGTTTCGCTATTATTTTTGGGTTATTTGCTATAGCAATGTTGCTACGTCTTAACAACTTTCTTACAGAATTGGGGTGATTGTCTGTCCCTTTTAATTGGCCTTTAATAATTAAAGAATACTATTTCTATTTCAAACAGTTAGTACCCATAGTTCCAGAAAAATAAAACTAGTAGCTTAGCTGATTGTTCTTACTTTCATCTTTCAGCTTAATGTTTCCTTACAGGCGATAGCAGGCCTAAACGGAATGCAGCTAGGCGACAAGAAACTCATCGTGCAACGAGCCAGCGTTGGCGCTAAGAACGCCCCGATGATCCCCTCAGTTCAAATCCAAGTTCCAGGTCTCAGCATCGTCGGAGCCTCCGGTCCCCCGACGGAGGTGCTCTGCCTGCTGAACATGGTCACCCCAGACGAGTTGCGCGACGAGGAGGAGTATGAGGATATCTTGGAGGACATCAAGGAGGAGTGCAACAAATATGGCGTCGTTAGGAGTGTGGAGATACCCAGGCCTATTGAAGGGGTTGAAGTGCCAGGATGTGGAAAGGTGAGAAAAAAGGGTTTTTATTTTATTTTGTCGATCATTCGGAAGTTGTACGGCTAGTATGTCTGCAGAATTTATTACTTATTCAGTAAATGTAAATAAAGTTTCTGTAAAATAAAAGACAAAATCTGAAAATAATTTTTAAAATTGGGTTTTGTTCAAAAACCGGTATATCGCAGCATTAAATCTCATCCATTTTACAATATTTTTTATATAAAAGTCAATCCTGTGAGCAAATTCTAACAAAAATTTCAAGAAAGAATTTTAAATTTCTTAAGAGAAGGCGGCAAACAACTCATATTTTATTTTAAAATCTGGCCAAAAACTCTAATTCTAAAACCGGTGATGAGTGCGCGATTTATTCCCGTTGTCATTTAAATGTCATTTTTAGACTTTCAAAAAATCAATTTATCGGTTGTAACCACGTTCTAATACGGTTTTTCTAAAATATATACAAAATCCCAGGAATAATCTTTGATGCCAAATATAAGATAGTTATCAGTAGTAATATAACAAGAGAGTGACAATAAATTGAAAATAATTTGAGAAAGAAACTGGAGAATTATTTTCAAATTTATCGAACTCTCGAATTATTTAATTAGATTATTTTTTGATCTACAAATTTGTTTCAAACAGCGAAAAGTCACTTGTCTTGCTATTGTGTCGCCATCTACTTTCGTAATTAATTAACTTCATTCCTTTACATGGTGTAGTTGGCAAGTCTGTTTTGGCAACTAGAACATAATTTTGACAGAGTAAAATAAATATAAATAATCACCTTCATACTGAGTGATTATTAATTACGGTATTTCCAGAAGTGGTTTCTATAATTGTTTGATTTTTTATCAGATAGTTATGAACACAAATGTAAAATGAGCGAAAAACACCAATTTAGTGAAATTTCTGATTATGAAATAAACCAAATATATATATATATTGATACTTGTTAAGGAGTCACTTCCGTGACGTTGATAGGGCGTCCTGACTTCCATATTAATTAATGAATATATATTATTAAAAATTATATATATAGGCTTAGGGGAACTTCTAAATTAAGGTTTTCAAAAGAGGGGTAAGAAAATATTATATTAAAAATTTATATACAATTGCACGTACTAAAAATACGAAGTTACTTCCATCACTGTAATTGTATACAAGATATTGAAGCGTAGGGCTGACTTCCGCAGTGTTGCCTAATTTCATGTCGGCTAAACTAGCAAGCACATATCAGCAAAACACCAAATAAAGTATATGATGAATAAAGGTCTCACTCTGTGTGAATGAGGTGCCACAATGTCGAATTTTGGACTATTATCTTTGTTTAAAAAATCATAATTTTGTTGTTTTGGCTGGAAGTCTGCGGAACCTCTCCAAACCATGCATGCCCAATTCTGAATTTTCTACAAAAAATTATGATTTATGTGTTATTTAAGTGCCCTATTTGGTCTATAATATTATTTAAAAAATATTTTAAAAAATATTAGATTGTTTGCAAGTCAGCAGATCCGCTCCAAACCACTTAACTTCAATTCTAAGTAATCTGGGATAATGTATGACATAAGGGCTTATTAAATGGGGATATACCGTATTTTCGGCTATAACATTTATTACATAAAACTTTACTTTATGGCCAGGAAAGAAGTTAACCGTAAAATTATATTTATTGTATATATTAACAACAGATGACACAGTTATTCCAACTTTTAAATTTACAAATTTGTGTTACCTAGTCCAAAGATGATGCAGAATTTGTACAATACAGAACATATCAGAAAATAAAATATCAAAGACGAAAGACGTTTCACATAATGAAAAATATTTCAAATTTATCTTATTTCCAGCAATACACATGTTATACAATTTTCGGGTTCACATGTAATATTTAAATATGATAAAGTCTACTGTAAAAAATAATAATAAAACAACTGAAATTTATTTATAGCTACGAGTAGTAGTTGAAATGATAGTACTCGTACTCTAAAGCTTGATGGTTAAAATTTAGTAAATTTGTAAAGATTTGTGAAATTACTATTCATTTATATAAAAAAATCTGTTGTGGCCAGCACAATACCTCTCGCCATTTCCATTTTATGTTATACAGGGTGTAAATCTTAAAACGGGTTAATTTACTGAAAAAATAATTAGTGCATATTTATAAAGAAAAAAAATTAAGAATTTTTTGATACCAAACACATTACATTTCTCTTTCATATAAAGCCAGAAAATAAATTTAAAAATTTGCGCAATTAAGAAAAAATATCAATATCGGTCAAACTGACAGAAACAAAACAATTGTTGACTTGACACGCTCATTAATAAACGTTTCATACAAATTATTTGTTAAATTATTATTATTTTCGTTTTATTAAGAAGAAATCATGGATAATTTGTTTCATGAAGAAAAATTACAAATTATTAAATGGTTTTATTGTTCCCTTGTACTTTGCAGTTTTTCTCGTTTCTCATCTTTAATTTATAAATACCTGTTACAATAAATAATAATTGTTTCTTAAATAAATATCATAGTGTTTACTTTATTTTGTGTTATTTTGTATTAGTTCATAAATTAATAACTTTAATTTTTAGTTGTGCCCCATCTGATGTGGCCAACACAAAACCTCTCGCTATTTAATTTTTATCTATTTAAATACATACCTACGTTTTTACTAATGCTGCAAACAATATTATGTGCCATTGCATATAATTATTGCTTTATTTACTATTTTCTTTTTAAAATGTCACTATTATTAATTTGAAGGACTATTTTTTGACAGTGATATTTACCTGTCAGTGACATTCATTTGAAATATGAACTGTGTAACAATGGAATTGTGTTTATCTTAGGCCTCGGGACTTATAAAAAAAATATTTTTAAATTTATCTGTAAATTATATAGAAAAATTAATATATTCCTGAAGAAAATTCAATAATATTTAATTTTCATAATAACAAAATGCGAAAAAATGGCATTTAATGTTATTTTTTTAAAGAAAAACCATTATGAGCTTCGGGTAAAGTGCCATTTCCGGTTATCCGATTTACACCAAAATCTAATGGGAACTTTCCATATTAGAATAGGGTAGAAATACAAAAGGTTTCAGAATTTTCTGAATGATAGTATTTGAGTTAGAGCGCCAACAAAATCCTTACACATACACACATACACACACACACACACACACACACACACACACACACACACACACACACACACACACACACACACACGGATATC
Organism: Ophonus ardosiacus; assembly: GCA_943142095.1. Taxonomy (NCBI): domain Eukaryota; kingdom Metazoa; phylum Arthropoda; class Insecta; order Coleoptera; family Carabidae; genus Ophonus; species Ophonus ardosiacus. The sequence goes on from OW964835.1 coordinate 7,063,259, forward strand.
ATCGTGAAAATGTTAAAAATGGATTCTAGGGACCTTGAAACGTGGTCATTTACTAAAATCTCAATATGTGATTTTTAGCACGATCCCTATACCTCCCTTACCAAGGGTAGCGGGAGGTAAAAATGTCAATATTTTGTTACTGTCAGTTTCATGGCTAATGATATTTTTTCTTAATTGTACATATTTTTAAATTTATTTTCTGGCTTTATATGAAACAGAAATGTAAGGTGTTTGGTATTAAAAAAAATTGTATTTTTGTTCTTTATAATAGGCACCAATTATTTTTTCAATAAATTAATATAGAAACTTTTGGCGTTTAAAATACTGTTTTCCTATGTTATAGCCCAATGACCCGTTTTAAAATTTACACCTTGTATAAGTATTTGTATTGCACTTCGCTATCGAACCGTCGTTTTATAACTAAAAAATTACTTTACCCAAATATTGTTTTTATTGTATTTAACATGTCTTCTGCACACCTACATTACTAATTATCACCCCAATTCTGTAAGGAAGTTGTTAAGTCTTAGCAACATTGCTAAAAATTATAACCAATAGAAACAAATGTAATGGCTGTCATTTTCGTGTTTTACTCAGTGTTCGCAATTATTATTGGTTATTTGCTATAACAATGTTGCTAAGTCTTAACAACTTTCTTACAGAATTCGGGCCTATATCTATTTTTCATTGTTTTAGGAAGTTCCTAAATATCTGAGATTCTTCCAATTTATTAACTAGATTGGCGGTATTTCTGATGAATACATGCATTTTACTTACAATTTTAAATATTTAATTAATAAAACAATAAGAAAGATTAAATGTATTTCCCAGAAAAAGCTTTCAGAATGTCACTAATGCTGTTGATTTTTGACACTGACATCTGTCATTTACAAACTAAGTTATAAACATTTGAATTTGTCAACTGGTTTCCTTAGTGCCTTAGCCGCTGCGATGTACTACATTAAATTATTCTACAGTGATATTTTTTAACGTGAAATATTGGGTTTGTCATATCCATGGTTACGACTCGATATTTGATTGACAGCAATGTATTTGCCTGTCCCATTTAAAATGAAACAAGGAATAAACTTGACAGAAGTATTATATTTAAATATTGTAAGAAACTTAGCCAAGTCAAAAAATCACTCGGGCACAATGTGCACACAAATTTTTTCTACAACTAAATTTAATTTTTAGAAAATAGGTATAATTATTTACCTACTTAAAATTAACCTCTAATGATTCTTGTCAATATGACAGATAACCGTTGAATTTTCCTATAAGTTACGACTTGACATTTGATTGATACTGACATATGACAAAAAAATAAATTGTCACCTGGGGCCTGTTTCTCAAAAAATACGGGACTAGTATTACTAGTTCCTACACTAGTAATACTAGTGAAGTTTACTAGTTTTTGTTTCTCAAATATACAAGTGTAAAATACTAGTTACAAGTTGGGAACTAGTATTTACTAGTGTATTTGACAAAAATTACTAGTATTTTGTTTCTCAAAATATTTGTGTTGTCTGTCAGACTAGTAATTTACTAGAGAAAAGCTACAAGTGTCAAAAGTCTTGTTAATTTTGAATATAAATTTTACTAGTCGTATTATTTCATAGTTTGTGTCTTTTTTCTTTTTCATATGTATTTTAGTTCGTTCTTTATTAATGTTTATTTAGTTTCATATAGTGTTTGTTGTTGTTTAGTGTTAATATATTTTTAAAAAATAATATGATCATGTGGTCAAGTGACACTGAGTCTAGTGATAAAGAAGTAATTTTGCGTTGTCAAAAACTATTCAAAGCAAGAATAATTTGTGCCAATACAGAAACCTCATATGAGTTTAACAAGAGGTTTAGACTCACGGCAAATAAGTTTGAAACATTGATTAATTTATTAGGAGATACGAACAGGAACCATGCATTTTAATGTTCTTCAAAAGATGAACTGCCTTTTGTCACAAATCTTACCAATCTAGTTTTTTTAAGTTTGGCCAAAATGTGTCCCTGATATACTTGTAGTCTTTGTCTGTTCTTTTTAAACCCAAAGCCGTGGCAAGTTTGGCATATTTTGGTCCATTCATTCACTTTATCTGCTTTAGTTAATTTATTAGAGAATACTCCAAATAAAATAACTTAAGCATCTCGAATCACCCTCAAAACAGTTAATTTCGCGTCCAGCGTACATATTTTTTATTGAAAAATAATTTAATATCATTTATTTAATCGTATCTGGTTACAAAGAAATATACCTAATGTTAAATACAGTAAAAACATAATATCTACACAAATTTATTATATTTCAGTTATTTTTATTAATATCAAAGGAAATACAATGCATTATTATTGTATCAATATTTTGATTATTGTAATCAATTATTCTCAATTATTTTCTCTTTATTTAATACAATGTTATTATTATTTTTAAATGATTGTAATATAGAAATTGATTTTTAAAAGTTCAACAATTTTTACGTAAAAAAAAAATAAAAGAATTACCCCAACGGGGAATCGAACCCCAACCAAAAATTTTAGACGCCAGTGTTATAACCACTGCGCCACCGAAGACATTTGTAAAGCTTTTCATATTGCATAATAAAAAACTGAAACAATTATTTATTTGACAATTTCTGTAATTTATTGCAATTTTTGCAATATTATTAAATTAATTAATATTAAATAATGTACACGATGTAATGTACTATTATCATGTTCAATAGCATAACTTGATTTATTGCCAGACCTTTGTATTTACCAAAAACTGCTTCCCATGTTAAACGCCTATGTTTACTCATAAAATAAACGCTTCAATACATTGCTGTCAAACATTCATACCGTAACTATGGCAATGATATACCCTATGTTTACTGATAAAATAAACTCCCGGTATATATATACAGGCAATAAGCTTGCTCACTATTGGTAACTTTTTTATTTGAAGAGACACGAGGTTGGTTAGATTAGCAAAATTGTGCCATTTTATATTATAAAATTGGTCATGTAGACAAAATAAAAATTGTGTCAGCGGTTCTCAAAATTTGGGACAGAATGTATATTTTTTAAATGGAACTATATATTTTTTATTATCTTATTAGAAAGACTATTTTTTTCTCTTTCCAATAAGGTAATGTTGTTTATGTACATTTTTTTCAAATAAACGAGTTATTTACGTTTAAAGATAAAAATTATTTTTTATTAGTTTAGGTCAAGTAAACTATGGAAACAATTGTCTTTTATAAAATTATTATTTAATAATTTATTTTACAGTAATAACAAAACAAAGAAAATATTCAAATGTAAAGCCATTATTTCTTTCGCACATTTAAACTCTTTTGGAAAGAGAGCCGACCGTTCTACATAACTGGTGTCTAGATATAACTTTCCATATAGCAATATCATTTCTAACTTTTCTTTACTTGTAAAGTTATTACATTATTAAACACAGAGAACTTTACGGGAGATATTATTAAACGTCAAACAAACAAAGAATCAATTGTTTCCATGGCTTACTTGACTAAAAAACTAATAAAATAGTTTACAAAATTTAAATTTTTAACCGTAAATAACTCGTTTATTTGAAAAAATTGTACATAAACAACATTACCTTATTGGAAAGAGAAAAATACTCTTTCCAATAAGATAATAAAAAATATATGGTTCCATTTAAAAAATATATATTTGGTCCCAAATTTTGAGAACCGCTGACACAATTTTTATTTTGTCTACATGACCAATTTTCTAATATAAAATGGCACAATTTTGCTCATTTAACCAACCTCGTACCTCTTCAAATAAAAAAGTTACCAATAGTGAGCAAGCTTATTGAGACACCCTGTATATATATATATATATATATATATATATATATATATATATATATATATAACCCACTTCTGAAACTTGTCAAAAGTTGTCAAAACGGACTTGCCAACTGCGCCATGTAAATGAATGAAGCTATACTTCATTTCATGTAAGAAAATGGCGTCGGTTTAGATAGTGATATAAATTCTGTCCTTTGATTAGTCATAATACAAACCTAGTTCACAAAAATGAAAAAAATATCACCTCTCTGTTTTCAGTTATCAAATAAAATCTACAGAATTAACTGATGTTTAATAATGTTTTGTAAAAATATTGACAAAGTTTGTTTTCGCGCATTTAAAAACGGTCGGCTCTCAAGTGCCATCTGCTATTTTCGTGAAATGAAGTATTTTAAATGATGACAGTAGATGACGTTTTAATGGCATGACTGTGTTGTTTGAAACAGCCTTGTGGATCAAAAAATAATCTAAGTAAATATAATTCGAGAGTTCAATAAATTAGAATATAATTCTCCACATTCTTTCTCAAACTTTTTGCTATTTCGCAATAAGTTTTACGGCCTAACGAATAACAATTGTGATTTTCTAGAACTACGTATCGTTTTCAATTTAGAAGTTGATCAAAATTGAAAAAAAAGAAAACAAACTATTATTTTTGCACCAAAAATTAAAATTGCTTATATACCTGACAAAAAATATATTTATGGGATTTCAATTCGCAGAACAATAAAAAATCTGCATTCATCTAATTAATGGTGACTTATTTCTGTTTTTAATTTGCAATAAAAATGCAAGATTGTAGTTTATTTTCAATTTCAAATTCGAATATGTACTTTTAATCCATTATGTAGATGTTACATTATTTTTTTTTATGAATTGTTTAGTTTTTATTAGTAATACATATTTCAATTAAAATTAAATAGTTTCCAATTTCCATTATTAAAACATGCTTGATTAATAGTGTCTTCTTTTTATGGAGGAAAAATGTACTGTTTAAACATGAGAAACTGTTTTTGTGCATAAATCTTTCTGTTACATTTTATATCTTGGACATCTAAAATCTAGGAATTTTTTTCATTAATGGAAAATACGTGTATTTATTACATTTCCTGGGTATGATACAGTAATTTTTCTTAGTTATACAATAAAACAATATTTATATAATGTCTAAAAAATATATTACTTGAGCAGGAAATATATAAATGTAACAAATTGAAAAGATTACGTGGCACTTTCCTACATCTTACTTAACTTTTCTTCTCGAAGAAAAAGAGTGAAAAAATAACACAATAGCTTCTTATTCAATATCTTTTAGATTAATATGAAGGATATTTTTGTAATGGACAAGAAAAAATATTTTCGAAGCTTTTTTTTACAATCTATGACGTTCACAAATCGTATCAGATGTTAAAATTGTTTATTTATTTACTTTTCATTGTCATTTATATCTTATTTATTTACTTTTTTTATTTATTGTATCCTGTTGCCACATAAATATTTTTCCTTGCCTCGTGTATCTAAAAATCGGTAAATATTTATTTCATTATCTAGAGGTATAATTTGTTGTAGTAGCTTTGATTTTAATCATTTAATTTGATTTTAATCTACTACATCTCCTCGTTCAAAGTTAAATAAATATGCATTTGAATCAATAAATAAAAAATTACAATAATATTTTTCCATTAATAATCTATTATAGTCCAGGAAATCTACTGAAAACATAACCCCTACTTCAAGTAATTGCAACAAAAGCATGTTAAACAGAATCCTGTTCAGAAAATGGCGGCATATTTAGGTTTTTGGCTATTTTCTCGAAAACAATATTGCAATATTTATACAAAGAATGGTTCTTTCATTTATTACCTCCCGCTATCCTTGGTAAAGGAGATATAGGCATCGTGCTAAAAATCGTATGTCAAGATTTTAGTAAATGACCACGTTTTAAGGTCCCTAGAATCCGATTTTAACATTTTCACGATACCAGTAGAATATTCAATAATCTTTAATTTTTATAATGACATAAAATGCAAAAAAATGACATTTAATGTTAATTTTTGAAGAAAAACCATTATGAGCTTCTAGTAAAGTGCCACCTAAATCTATTGGTTTCATTTCATATTAGAATAAGGTCGAAATACAATGTTTCAGAATTTTCTGAATGATAGTATTTCTACCTTATTCTAAAATGGAAAGAAGCCTTTAGATTTTGGTATAATCAGGTAACCGGAAATGGCACTTTACTTGAAATTCAAAATAGTTTTTCTTCGAAAAATTCCTTTAAATGTAATTTTTTCGCGATTATGTTATTATAAGAATTAAATATTATTAAATTTTCTTTATATGTATTTTATAGATAAATATATAAAATAATCTATTTTATAAATCCTGGAGCCTATGTTTTAAAGATAAACAATTCCTTTGTTACACAGTTGGGATTTCAAATGTATGTAATTGACAGATAAAATGTCACTGGCAAAGAACTTATCATTTCACATTATTTCTAGTAACGTTTTATTATACGAATGCAAAGGAACATAATATAGTTTGCAGCATCGATAAATATGTAGGTATTTATTTAAATTAATAAAAGTTAAAAAAAAAATTAACACTCGGTTTAGTTTCACAAAAAAATTGTATTTTTACTATATTTTACAATATCACCAGTTGCGGCATCATCAGAAGTACTGGCGGGAGGTATAGTTCTGCTCACAACAGATTTTTTTCCTAAGATGTAGTTATATTTGAAAAAATGAAACTGGGCCGAGTTGCAGATGTATAAAATTTTAAAGGAAGTTTATGTAAGTTATCCTTTCTTTAACAGTGTTAGAGTGTTGGATAAAAAAATTGAAAATTTCTGGAAAGCGTTAAAAAATATATTTAAAAATCATCGATAATTTAGTTCTTTCAATACCACATCGAATGTAAACTGTTATAAAACCTGTTACATTAGCCTAAATATTAAATACATAATATTGTTCAATTTTATATAATTTAAATTTCTTTCATAAAATGCAAGAATCCTTTTTTGTATAAAAAATATTGAGCTTTAATTTTGATTTCTTGTAAAAGATACGATCAATAATTGTTTTCGGTCCAAAAACCTCAATATGCCGCAATTTTCCCCTATTGGCGGGAGGAATTCATTCTCTGATTTCCGGAAACTTTTAATATGTTATTCAGCTATTTTTTTCTGTACATGATTCCGCAAAAAAAGCTTCTGTTCCAATTTCTTTGACATAAAATCGTAAATTTTCTGGACTATTATCAATTTTCAAAATTTAAATTTGTAACCAGTTTAATAAAGCTTTGAATTTGTCTGGAAATCTGGAAATAACTAGTTTTCTTATTAAATATTTTATAATTGCATGTCATCCTCTTATGTTTCTCTGACATGAAAGGAAATTTTCATGTATCTTTTTATATGAATTACAATACAATCAAAGATTGTGTTCTTACGTTCATAAAACTCGTGATTGATAAAATTCTCAGTCGAAAAACTAATCAGTTAAATCTTGTTCATTAAATTTTACAAATTGTTTAACCTTGATTCAGTCCTCTTATTTATGAGACATTTACATGAAAATGTTGCAGAAAATTAGCAGTACAAGATGAATTACTGTTGATACAAATCTTCAGATCCGTTTTCATGGAAAATTAAAAAAAAAACATGACACTCCTCTTTTTCGTATGGGAATTCTTTTTGATGCAATTATGATAACGAAAACATTTAATTCTTTAGAAATATTAAACTACGCCTGTTTGGGAATTAGAATGACGTATTTTAGCACGCTTATTGATGTTAAAATGAGCTTAATTTTTAAACGATTTTTGGTGACATTTTGTTATTTGGTATAGGAGAGTATTACTATGTGAAATTTAAGGACATTCAAAGCTTCAAAAATAAGAAATAGAAATAAAATAACTATATAGTCGGTGTTCACAGCAATAATAACAACTTCATACCTTTTAAAGCATTGTACGCAATCATATATGCGAACCTTCGTCGTAAGACAGCTTTTTAAAATTTTATTTAAATTGAAATCTTTTTGCCAGACCGTAAACTGACAGCTCAAATGACAGTTATGTATGTGCTTATTTTTGTGTAAAATATTTAACATTTGCAAATCTTTGTGTTTATGTCTTATATAGAAATGGGTGATTCGGGAACGTTGTAAAAGTTTCAATTTAGGAAAAAAACAGGCCGTAGGTTCCAAAAATTATGACTAACAGTCTTAAGCCCGATTTATAGTTTACATAACATAACATAGCATAGCATAACATAACGTAACATAACATAAGAATATTTTTAGATTTTATAGTACGAGGCGTAAGCATAAGACATAGCACGAGAAGATGAAGAATTGTTTTGCAAAATGTTCATAGTGTAGTATTATTACTAAATTCATTACTGTTTTCACATTTCATTTTTTCATTCTTTGTACACGTTAAATTTTAGAACATTTCGCGAAAACGTGATTTGTTTAGATAAAAATGGCTGATGGCAATGCTATGATAGTAGCTGTTGCAGTATCTTGTGCATTATTATTATTAACTCTGCACAATAATTTAACTATTTATTTAACGTAAATATCTCATCAGAAACAAAAACTAACCTCACAATTTGTTTGTAAACAACAAGCAAATGCGAGCACTCCAACGCTCCAAGACTTCGCTGCTCTTCCAATAGAGCCGAATTGAGCCGAATATTCCCGAACACCATAACATAACATAACGAAATAAAATATGGTCATTTCTTATGTTATGCTATGTTATGTTATGCTATGTTATAAAACTATAAAATGACATACGGACCTATGTGTTTTTATATTTTCACTGTGTTATGCTATGCTATGCTATGTTATGTTATGTAAACTATAAATCCGGCTTTAATCGTCTTTATTTGTAAAAAATAGGACGTTTCGGACAATATTTGTCCATCTTCAGCAATTATAAAGTGTGTGTTTCAATATATTATAAAGTTTCTTTATTAGTTACAAATTTTTGTTTTTTTGTGAATGCCCACATCTTGTCTAGAATTATAACAAAGAGTCTTTTGAAACACACACTTTATAATTGCTGAAGATGGACAAATATTGTCCGAAACGTCATATTTTTTACAAATAAGGACGATTATGACTGTTAGTCATAATTTTTGGAACCTACGGCCTGTTTTTTTCCTAAATTTATGTCTTATACATAATTTTATTTTCGAGAGCTGTAAACCTAAACACTCATACGAATCTATTGTTTATATCGTTATTTTTATGTTAAAGCCTCATTCACAGCTCCGAAAATAAAAATGAAATTAAAAATAAAAATGTATGTTTGAAAATAGTCATTCACAGCCCGATTCACAAAAAAGTTTAAGCTAATCCTCATTTTTGGATTAGTGAATTCTATTCTGATATTTAAAATTTAATTTTCATGATATTATCAATAAAGGTAGATATTAAGAATAGATTGGACTATATTTTAAGTTATAAACTGTCAAAATTAGAGTAGAATTCGCTAAGCCAAAAATGAGGATTAGCTTAAACCTTTTTGTGAATCGGGCTGTTAGTGATTATAACAATCATAAGTTTTTGTTATATCTCGAGAATTATTAAGTATTAAAAAATCCAATAACGCCATTTTATTCTAAAACGATACAAAATTTGTTAAAACAATTTTTCTCTATTTCTAATAAATAAGATATGAGATATTTTCGAAATGAGCGAAAAACGAGTTTTTGTCTGTAGCTCAGAAACAAAAGAAGATCTAAAATTCCTGTGGTGACTATTAAACTTATCTTAAAAAGTTGGCCCTGGAATGTGCAAACGATGGGCGAGTTTCTTTATTCACTGCTGAATTGCAGATGAAATTCATCATACCGTTTCTAATTACCGCGCACTATCCATCGTAAATTTATCGCATGCATCGGCTTTGCTAACCGATAGATTTTACGATTTCGGATGGATCGGCGTCTAACGAAATGTTTTTAGGTTATATTTTTGACATTTGTGTTTATTTCATGCTTGCGGGTGTAAGATTATGCAAAGAAACCAAATGCATGATTCAAACAAGAAAACATTATATCTCGTTCACATCGGAAAGGAGGTTACAGATGTAGATGATATTTACTATCATTATAACTTCCATATCAAATTCTTCATTGTTCAATCTAATGATTGCAATAGAGCGACGGTTCTTTTAACTATAAAACTTTCCATATCTGTTAATTGGTGGTTAACTGTCAGTTGATATTTAAGGTTAGGAGATTCATCGTACTTTTCAGCAACCCGTTTCTTTATTCGGTTGTAGCGGCTATCCATCGGATCCATCACGTATTCATCGTGACGTCATTTTCAATTTCTGATGGAATTCCGCGCATGAATAGTTGTTGAATAAAGAAACTCGCCCGATTTTGCTCTATTGTTAATATTATCCGAGATACCTTTAAAAAACATCGAAAATTAGTCACCTATAGAGTCCGTGCGCTTAGAGAGAAAACATATCGGCGCAGTAGAAGTTGTACTACCAACCTAAAACCCCGAAATTTACGTTTAAAATAATACCTATACGTTATATAGAAAATTTTCAAAAATTGTGATACTCCCCTATTGTACTAATACTTCCTAGTAGATATTAGTAAAATAACTTTCTTATATGTTATGTTTGATGTATATTCTAGGTGTTTGTGGAATTCAATTCAGTCCTGGATTGCCAGAAAGCGCAACAGACATTAACAGGCCGAAAATTCAGCAACAGAGTGGTGGTGACTTCGTATTTCGACCCAGACAAGTACCATCGGAGAGAATTTTGAACCTTTACAATAATTATAATCAGATTATTAAGATAGTGAACAATGTATTTTATTTCTTGTCGAACATTTCAATGTGCATATAATTGAATAATTAATTCTACCGTGCTTGTTACAAGTTACTTGTGAACACCAGTTACAATTCATTTTACTCCATGATGAAGTGTAAAATAATAAAACCTTATGGTTGTTTTTAATGTGTATTTTTTATAAGTACAATCGATAAGTATGGTAATTATCATTATTATTAATTATTAATGATTTCATTGTATGAATGATCAATTTTTAAAATTATAACACCTTGAATTGAATTTGTATTTATTTTTTGTTTATCTAATGAAAGTATTTTCTAATTACTATTTATTTTTTTATTTGATTATTTTTTCAGATACCAAATCGAAAGTTTTATACGAAATAAACGTTTATTTGAATTCCGCAGTAAATGATTTCATGCAAATGCAGTGTTATCAACACTATGACAATTATTTTACATATAAGATAATTTGGGTAGGTGTGCGAAATACAATAGTAAATATGTGCGTAAAATGACAAAAAAAAGTGCAGGAAGAACGAACTAAATAATTCCGATGAAGAAGTTTGAGCTAAAACATAATTTTGAGAGTTCTTTACAATAACTACAATGTCCGAGATTAGCAACATTGAGTGTCAGACTGTCAGGTTTGTAAACATAACCTATAAAAATAAATATTCCTTTCATTTTCACAATTTTCCTGTTTTAAAGACGTACCTCGGCTCTGAAGTTCTTTTTGTTACTTATATGGTTCATTTTAATTGTGATGAAAAGTACAACTTCAGTGCCTGGATACATGAACAACTGTTCTTTGTTAGGAAGATACAAAATAACCATTGAAATGTAAGTATTGCTCTTCAAATATAAGGGAGGATTATACTGTAGACGTCACACACAGGAAAGAGAGAGTTGATGTAAAAGTTGAGATGGAAGATCTTAATACAAGCAAACCATCGCCATTTTTAAAGTTCGGTGTTCTATTTCGTTGTGATATCTGAGTTCTACATATTGGGAATTCTATGACGTTTTGATTTTTTATATGCTATAGTACTTTCATATAGTAAATTCAGAAATTCTCTAATTTTTACTTTTTTACAAAAAATGGCAAATATTTGGTATCCAGCGTTTCCCGCCTTACGACGTAAGCGAACCCAGTGGTGGAGAGTAATGGCATTATATCGTGCTTTCCGTGCTTTTTGTCTCAGCAGCTGTTGTCTTATTTTGTTCCAATTTTCTTTTACTGAATGTTAAATATATGTACTTATATAGCCTAATACGGAAATGGCGAGAGGTCTTGTGCTGGCCACAATAGATTCATAATTTAGGACAGAATGTATTAATTTCAACGTTCAAATCTAAAATATTGTAATCTTCTATAAAACTATCTAATGCTAATGATGCTCGCGTTGGACCACCGATCATCCAATAAATTTTAAAATAAATGTGATCCAAATTGTCAAAATCGTATTATTGATTTAAACATTATCTCGGATCTACTTTTTCCTCATAATAAAATTATAAATGAAAAATTATTATTTTATACAATGGGGGATTACGGCTCAATCGAATTAAAGGAAAATAGCAAAAAAATACGAATGCATATGCTGAATAACGAATATTAATAAAAAAATCCGTTGTGGCCAGCACAAGACCTTCCGTCAATTCGATGTATTTTGTACAAATCCCATACCAAAAGGTCCTTGGAACAGATTCTATATAATATCATGTAAAATCGAACACGAGCACATACTATTTTTTACAAATTTCATACTAAAAGTTCATTTGAAAAGGTTCTTTAAATCCAATAAAATTATAACATAAACTACACTAAGTAATGTCCTTCCATCTTCTCTTTGGCCTTTCTCTGCATGTCACTTGCGAGTAACAACATGACATACCAATTTTAGATCCTATACTTTCCATATTTGCAGGGAATACATATTTGGTTTTGCACTTGCAACTGACATCTGTCAATTAATTTTTTTTGAATAATTATGTCAGCTGTTTCCATGATAAATAACAAAGCTGACTAATTTATGAAAATTAATTTCTTTATAATGCTTTAAATTTACATCTATTGAATATGAAGGGAAATGTATAATTAAACCGTATAGAAAAGAGTATTTTCTTTAATATATATATATAATAACAAAATGTCAACAAATAATATTTAACTGCGTTTTTGTAAGAAAAACTGTTAAAAACTTCAAAAAAGGGTACTTCCGGTGGATCGATTATAACCAAAATCTAATCAACTCTTCATATGGATGTACAGAAAAGGAATACGAAAGAATTATAATTTTTAGAATTGTAGTATTGGAGTTATCGTCGGAGAAAAATTTGTCACACACGGACACACATACACACACACACACACACACATACACACACACACACACACACACACACATACATACAGACATCTTAAAAATAGTAAATTCGTATTGTAGGGACCCTAAAACGTGCTTATTCATTAAAAACTCACCACCGAATTTTTTGACCAAAGACAATACCTTCCTTACCTAAAGGTGACGGAAGGTAAAAATGGTGTAATCCCCCATTTTGGTATAAAATTATTAAAATTAGTCATATTCTGATAATTTAACAATAAATTCGCAACATTTTTAACACTGGACCCCTTTGGAAATAATTTTCTAGTTCAAGGTTCATGACATTACCGAACAGTATTACGACCATTGATAAAGGCAAATGACATGAAAGATTCATTGTAATCGTTGGTCTTCATAGCTCAGTGATTAAAGCATTAGCCCGGAAAGGCAAATACGTAAGTTCAAAAATCACGATCCTGAATTTTTCACATTTTAGCTTCCGTCACCTTTAGATAAGGAAGGTATTGTCTTTGGCATAAAATATCGGTGGTGTTTTTAATAAGCACGTTTTAAGGTCCCTAGAATATATGATTTTACTAATTTTACGATGATGTCTGTATGTATGTGTCTTCTTATTTTCCTTGTAACCAAGATGGGAGTCTGATTTTGAAATTTGTTTCGGTTCCTACGAAATCCTTACTCGTGTGTGCGTATGTGTCTACAATTATTATTCTTTCGTATTCCTCTTCTTTACATCCATATGAAGAACTGATTAGATTTTGGTTATAATTGGTCAACCGGAAGTTCTCTTATATACAGTTTTCTTGAAAAACCCCGTGATTAAATATCATTTTTTGACATTTTATGTGATTATCAATATGAAAGAATATCTTATTGTCTATACGGTTTGATTATACATTTTCCTTCATATTTAACAGATATAGAGTTAAAGAATTCTAGAGAGATTAACTGTCATAAATCAGCCAGCTCTGCTATAATCTTAGAAACAGCTGATATATTCAAATAATTCTAATTGACAGATGTCAGTGTCAAGTGCAAGTTACATAGTGTATGTTCGTGTTTTAACTTTATTGGATTTATAGAATCTTCCAAGGAACTTTCAGTATGAAATTTGTAGAAAATAGTATAAGTTCGTGTTACAATTTTACAGAATACCGTGAGTATTTTTTAACGTGAAACATTGGGTTTGTTATATCCATGCTTACGACTTGATATTTGATTGACAGCAATGTATTTGCCCGTTCCATTTAAAATGAAACATAGGAAACGAATCTGACATAAGTATTCTATTTAAATATGTAAGAAATTTAGCGGCGTCAGAAAACCACTCAACATGTTTCAGGCACAAGATACACACGGTATTTTTTCTGCATCTAAATTTAATTTTTAGAAAACAGGCATAATTATTTAAACAAAATTAACCTCTAATGACATCTTGTCAATAACCGTTGAATTTTTCTTTAAGTTATGATTTGACATTTGATTGACAGCAATGTATTGGTCTTTCTCATTTAAAATGACACATGGGGAATGAATTTGACAGAAGTATTATATTTAAATATTGTAAGAAATTTAGCCGAGTCACAAAACCACTCGGGCACAAGGTGCACACTATATTTTTTCTACAACTAATTTTAATTTAGAATGCAGGTACAATTATTTAAACAAAATTAACTTCTATTGACGTCTTATCAAATGTCAAATTCGTTCCCTATGTTTCATTTTAAATGGAACGGGCAAATGCATTGCTGTCAATCAAATGTCAAGTCGTAACCATGGATATGATAAACCTAATGTTTCACGTTAAAAAATACTCACGGTATATAGAATCTTTTTCAAGGAACTTTCGGTATGGAATTTGTACAAAATACATAGAACTGACGGAAAGTAATGTGCTGGTCACATTAGATTTTTTCAGTCTGTTGCAGATAACAATATTTTGTAAGTCTTTACCATGAAAATATAAAAATAATTTTCGTAGATAAAATTGGAATTTCCACTTTATGAAAACTAATTAAGAATATACACATTATTTTGAATAATTGCCAATGTTTAGACATCATATTTTAAATTTAAGGTGAAAGATAAGTAGACGACAATATATTTAGTATTATTGCTAAAATACTATAAATTATTATATTTTCTATACTTTTTTTATTGTTTATTTCCTAATAAGGTAATGGCATTACTTTTTTGCATGCAAGGTTAATAACTCTATAAACAGGTATTGAATTCACCTTTTTGAGAATACGCTGAATAATATTGATAAGATAAAATCATTCTCAAATTTGGAAATTTTATAATTTTTTTATATACGTAGTTTTCAAAATTAATTATCATTGTACATAATTTAACTAACGGACAGAAAAACAATATTTGTATTGTATTCAGAAAATACCTAAATTTTTGAATATAATTAAAATTAGATGTTAATAATCATATGAGATTATAAAATGTAGAGCGGATGTTTTTTTTTTTTTAATACAATTTAAAAACATTACAATTAATTATTTAGTAAAATCTGTTGTATAGATCTGAAGATAGATAAACAGAAAGCATAATTTTTAAATTACTTATAACAAGTAGGATTATAATAGACTTTCCCCATACATATGTATGTTCATTAATTTCTTTTCTTATGCTCTTTAGTACTTCAGTTTTCTTTTTTAGTTATATAAATATAAAAATTTTCACACTTTCAGAATGAAGAATGGAAAATTTATTTGTGCAAGGTAATTTGAATTACGGCCAAATTCACCATTATTCCGTTGATTAATGGTCAACTGATTAGGGAATAGACACTTACAAAATTGCAATTTGCACTAGCGCCTCTAACGGAAAAGCATAGAAATCAAGGTTGCTATGGTTACCCCGTCCAAACAAAGATCTGTCATCAGCCGTAGACTGTACACTCTAGCCATCGTTTTAGTTGAATAATCGAATGATCTTCAATATTATCAAACAAAAATGTTGGCCCTGACACATCTCTGGTTTTAAACTCATTTTTATTAAACATAACGTACAAATTACAATAAACAATTTGGTGTAATACTGAATATCAGATGCGAACACAATGACAGATAGGAACAGGGAACGGGACGTAAGACAACGAGGGGAGGTTTGTTTGGATGCATGATCTTCTATCTCTCTCTTGCAGTGACGTCAATTTTGTAAGTGTCTATTAAGCTGATTCGTTAATCAACGTGTGTTTTAATTGATTTCTGTACAAAGTAATCATGATCAACAGATTCACCGTTTTGTTTTGGTTTTTGACAGTTAATGCATATATTTTTGCGGTAATTGTACTTTCCGATAAAAAGTATTAATATGTAAGTTTTTAATTTATTTGTGAACTATATTTTAATTATCCTATAATAACATTATATTTTTATTTTGATATAGGTAGAAATTTAGTCTGATTCCAATAAAGGTTACTATTACCACCTTCAAATAAGGGAACTTCCGGTTGACTAATTATAACCAAAATCTAATCAACACTTCATAAGAATGTAAAGAAGAGGAATACGAAGGAATTATAATTTTTAGAGTTGTAGTATTGGAGTTATCGTCAGAGAAACTTTTGACACACAACAATACCTTCCTTACCAAGATAACGGACGGTAAATAAAGTGCCTTATTCTCAATCATTGTCTGTGTCAACTTATTTGGGAAATACTTATAAAATATATGTCGGTCTCATTATTTTGCGAAAATTTTGCTTAGATGTAAAAATAAAAGTACTTCAGCAAATTGGATAATAAAACCTCGCCTTTGGCTAGGGATTATAATATATATATCCACGTCATTTGTTTGGATATGTTACCGAAGCAAATAAACCTACAAAATAATGTTTGTGCACGGACGTATCATAATTTGACAATTATATACGAATTTCTTTGACATAAACGTCATTTTATAGCCCGCGGGCCTCATTATACGCCGCCGGGCTATAATGAAACGTCAAACCAAATTATAACCTACAATATAAACAATTTAAACAGGCAACATGAAAAGTTTTTATTACAAATCGATTTTTTTTATATTCTTTAATGAAAAATGAAAATTAATTTTGTTTTATTTATATGGAAAGCACGGAGATACACAAAATAAAACTCAAATGACATAACTAATAAACAAACAATAAACTGTTGTTCTCCGCTTTCATAGCAACACTAGATACTGGATGTACGAGGACAAATTCTTTTCGATACAATTTTCTAACACTCATAATTTGAAAATTGTCGTCCGTGCATAAAGTTTTGTATGTACCACGAGTGTAACTTGCTTTTATGGCCTTTGACGTGTTTTTATCCCTCGGCTTACGCCTCGGGCTCAAAATCCCACCACGGGCCATAAAAGCCTCCTTACGCTCTTAATACATAAATAACATACATACATACATAAAATCACGCGTTTCCCACTTAGTGGGTTAGCAAAAACCCGAAAGTAATAAAAAAAGGGATGAAAATAAGAGCTCCACTGAATCACTTAACTCTTTAAAAACATTCTTTTTTCGCCTTGCCCAAAATCATCATAAAATTCATACAAAGAACATATTAATGTGACCGATTTTCGGTAGCGAATAACCGCATCCGGACCACAATAATAGTTACGCAACAATCATCCTTCGCCACACATTCCTATCCATGCACACTTCTCTCACCTCAGCCACATTCATAAACGTATTCATACATAATAACATATTAAAGTGACCGATTTTCGGTAGCGAATAACCGCATCCGGACCACAATAATAGTTACACAAAAATCATCTTTCGCTACACATTCCTACATAAATAACTATTATTTTTATTACTAAGAAATAATTAAATTGTAATTGTATCAAAAATCTAGTATTTATTAATAATAGTAACTGCAATCATAAATTTTTATTCGGCGTAATTCATTATTTTGACAAACAAATTATGAGAATTTCAAAATTTAAAACCTCCTACAATTGACGTTACAATAACCTAATTATTTACGGTTGACAAAAATTGTATACAATCAAAATTACTTAACAACAATTATGTCATACTATATTAAAAAAAAAAGATAAATAATTTCAAGTACAAATACGGCAATACGTATATTTACGTGTTTTATCATTCTGTTTAAACTTGTTTCAAAATGAACATGTTTTAATATCTTCACGAATAAATAATTCAGTTTGTGTCTGTCTGCGTTTGTAGTGTGATTGTGTGAAATTATTATTCTATGGCTTGCGTTGGTATGTTTTTAATTGTTTACCATTATAAGATTTTATCACTTCATTAGAAAAGGAAACAGTGTATATTACATTTGTTACATAAATTGTTTGATATTCAAAGCAAGTATTTTAATTAGAACAAAAATACTTAGAAATAACCTATGCGTATAATTTATTTAACATGCTTATTACACAAAATTACTTAGATTTGTAAGCGTAATACATATATACGTACCAGCTAAATGCATGAGTGAATGCAAAAATTATAACGGGTTGCATTTATTGCTATGCATTTTTCTCAAGTAACGATAAGTATAATAGTTTGAATAAAAAAAAAAAAAAACTGTTTGTGATTAAGTGATTACAGTAACAACGTTTCAAGAACTTATCAATTAATTATATAAAAATATGGGGAAACCGCAGAAAACTGTCCTCGCCTTAGATCTGAATAAAAAGTTTTGCATCCTAATTATTTTCATATCCAATCATGCGGAAAACGTAATTCTGGAACGCCATTTAAATTCCAGAACTCGAACGCTTGATTTGGAAAACTTGTATTCATTTCAGATCAGAATAATGAATTTCTCACTAATTACGTGCTTATTCATTAAAAACTCAACACCTAATTTTTTGAACAAAGACAATAACCTTCTTTACCTAAAGGTGACGGAAGGTAAAAATCTGTTGTGGCCAGCACAAGACCTCTCGCCATTTCCATTTTACGTTATATAAGTATTGTATTGCACTTCGTTTTCGAACCGTCGTTTTGTAATGAAAAATTACAGTACTTTACCCAAATATTGTTTTTTATTGTATTTAACATGTCTTCTGCACACATACAATTCTAATTATAACTATTTTTCATTGTATGAGGAAGTTTCTAAATGGGAAAATGTCGGAGATTCTTCCAATTCATTAGCAAGATTGGCGGTATTTCTGATGGATATATGCATTTTACCTACAATTTTAAATATTTAATTAATAAAACAATAAATAAATAAATATATCATCACGGCATATTACCCATTTCTGGGTGTGCCAGTATCTACAACACATGTATACATCGGTAATGATGACGATATATTTTAACGTGTGGGCGCTTACCATGCGTCACCTCACGAGCACTCATAGCTGGTGTGGAGAGTGCACCACAGGAGTCACTTTTGTGTCATAATACACTAAGAAAGATTAAATGTACTACCCAGAAGAAGCTTTCCGAATGTCACTAAAACCGTTGATTTTTGTATATGACATCTGTCATATACAAACTATAGGCCATCCAGCGAATCAAGCGGTTTACGTCATAAATACAATATCACTAGAAACAATGACGTCATATGTTAAAAAGTTTACATGAGCATGTAAAACGGATTAAAATATATATGATCTGTGGGTTGCCTTCATAAATTCAAATCTTTCTTAAAAAGGTAATACGTCTGGTATAATTTTTTCTAGCGAAATCCAATTTTATTTAAAATATTCTGAACGATACTGCTTACGCCGTTATAAATAATTCATTCTTGTAGTATATGCAACAAACCATCTAGTATTATGTGAGATCCTTAAAAATAAAATACAGAATACTGCATACCATACAATTTCTAACTGTTTCTGTACATTGCGAATAGCGTTTGCCACACGCTGTACATATAGATTTAATTTTCAAATTATTACTAATAAAAGAACGAAATATTACCTCAATATTACAATTCAGTGAAAGTAAGAGCCCACCAAACTATTTTTCATTTTCAAAATAAGTCAATAAATTAACTACAAGCTCTTGAATTTGACATGACAGAGCATTTAACATTTTGTCAATGAACAACAATACAAAAAACAAAATGAAATCACAATACAGGTTGAAAAGTATAATGTAGACATATAATATTTAGTAATATACATGCGAATTTTAGCATGATTCCAATAACTCTCTTAGCGAGAGGTAAAAATATGAAACAGGCTCATTCGGCCTAATATTTTTGCTAATTTTACCGGTTACATTTCCGGTTGCTAATAGTGAGCGTAATATGTCACTTCAGAGGACGTGAGTGCAAAAACTAATTTAAACAAAATTTTATAGCTCTGTAAATGAACTATATTTCTTAATGCTATCCAGCTATAACAGTAAGGTAATACAATACAAAGTAATTCATTAAATACAAATTTGCACATACATATTTTATATACTCGTATTTATGATTTAATAAACTTTTTATCACCCGCCTACGTGTAGATAAAGTTAGTATTGTCTTTATTCAATTCAATTCAATAATGCAATAATAGAATTAAAAAATTTCAATTGTAATTATTGTTTTTAAATATCGTTTTATTGGCAATGTTTATTGTTAAATTTAGGTCTAATTACTATATCATTTTTGTAGATACGTTGATATATACAGGTGTTAATTAAAAAGCGGGCCATAGGCGTTTGCACAAAACTTCCCATTTAAATTAAAACAAAAATGTTTCACATAAATGCAGAGAATTAAATTCTGCATCTAAATCATTAATCGGATTTTATTTTGCATGTTTAGAAACCTGTAAAATCCAATTTGAAATTTTATAAATATTGCTCATTTGTAGTGACGGCCATGAAATTTAAACAAATTATAAAGAAATGCATATCGTTTGAACTGTCAGAAATTCGATTTTAAAATAAAAATTACAGATAATTATATTTATCTACGATAGTGCGTAAATTGAGGAATAGTTGTTAGTTTTAAGTTTGTAAAATGGTTTTTTAGTAACAAGATTTAATTACTCACGGGTTGGGGGTTGCCGATCAACGGGTGATTAAAATTTTTAAACGTGCTAAATTTGCAAAAACAGGTGAATATTTTGTTATCGTGGCAAACTTTTCATTTAATATTGTTATCCTAATTAATAGTAGTTTTTATATTAAGGGAGTAAAGTTCGTCATTATTTGTCGAGAGTGAAGATTGAATCCTGAGGGCGTAGCCCGAGGGATGTAATCGCTTTAGGCAAATAATGACACTTTACTCCCGTGTTATATAAAATATTTTATATACAAACGGAAAAGAAAAATGAAGCACATTTCTATAAACGAAGGAAAACTATTTATTTTAAATTTAATTTTACAAAAATCATATATTTTTCTAAAATAAATATAATTAATAATATTCTTTGTTTGTTAATCAATATCAATTAACAAACGTCTTGAATCATTTTATTTCCCTAGGGAGTACTTTATTTCCCTCGATAAATAAAGAAGCACATTAAGTTATGATTTTGATAAGAATAAAGTTAACATTATTTACCGGTTGTATATAAAAATATTTCTTGGATTTTTACATTCTGTCGTAGATAAAATGTTGTACGATACACTCCTGTTTTAATTCTGATCCATTCGTGACTAAAGTCTAGCTTTACGTACTTGTATCGTAAATAACTATTATCCACGATAGTGCGTAAAATTGATGTTTAGTTGTTAGTTTTAAGTTTGTCAAACGGTTGTTTAGTAACAAGGCTTCATTAGTCACGGGTTGCCAAGCAACGGGTTATTAAAATTTTTAAACACCCTAAATATGTAAATCCAAGGTGAATATTTTGTTATAATGGCAAACTTCTATCATTTAATATTGTGATCCTAATTCATAAATAAAAGTTTTTTATGCACGGACGTATCATAATTTGACA
The DNA here is from genome assembly GCA_943142095.1 of Ophonus ardosiacus. Taxonomy (NCBI): domain Eukaryota; kingdom Metazoa; phylum Arthropoda; class Insecta; order Coleoptera; family Carabidae; genus Ophonus; species Ophonus ardosiacus. Next base: position 7,085,128 of record OW964835.1, read on the forward strand.
ATTATACACGAATTTCTTTGACATAAACGTTATTTTATAGCCCGCCGGGCTATAATGAAACGTCAAACCAAATTATAACCTACAATATAAACAATTTAAACAGGCAACATGAAAAGTTTTTATTACAAATCGAAAATTTTTATATTCTTTAATGAAAAATGAAAATTAATATTGTGATATTTATATGGAAAGCACGGAGATACACAAAATAAAACTGAAAGGACAGAACTAATAAACATACAATAAACTGTTGTTTTTTGCTTTCATAGCAACACTAGATACTGGATGTACGAGGACAAATTCTTTTCGATACAATTTTTCTAACACTCATAATTTGAAAATTTTCGTCCGTGCATAAAGTTTTGTATATACCACGAGCGTAACTTGCTTTTATGACCTTTGACGTGTTTTTATCCCTCGGCTTACGCCTTGGGCTTAAAATCCCGCCGCAGGCCATAAAAGCCTCCTTACGCTCTTAATACATAAATAACTATTTTTATATTTATTGGGATGTTATTTGTTTTAATTTTGTAACTTTTTAAAATTTCATGGCTATCACTACAATGAGCAATAGGTATTTATAAAATTATAAATTGGATTTTACAGCTTATTAAATATAACTATTAGATAAAATCTAATTATAGTGATGTACATGTAGAATTTAATTCTCTACAACGTGTATTTGAAACATACTGACTTGATTCGGCATTTTTTGGACTTATTTAAAATTTACGGGGTAGAAAGTTTTGTCTTGTGTTTTATTCTCAATAAACATAAAAAGTGCAAGTACTAATATAACAATAATGGGGTCATTTAAAAAAAAATTGTTGATTTTTTTATAAAATCATGAAATCCATTTCATTTAATAAATATAGTAATAGAAAATAATTTGAAATATGCGACTTTTCATTCATAAATTTGCTAATAAATTTCGCGCTTTTAAACACGGACTAAATTTGTGACGACACAAATTCATACTCACACAAAGACAATTCTCTCTCACACACATACTTATTTACGCTTCACAATATGAAAAAGTAATCTAACCTAAAATTCTGACAGCTGACAGCAAAATATACAAGAGAGATTATTATTACTTTCTATTTCTTTAAAAGTACTAGTGCAGTATAAGGTATGTAAATAAACCATTTATTTAAATAAATATCAAACCAAACAATCATAGTTCCAAATTAAACCGGTAGAGCTCGTCTGTCGTATCCGTGAAACTGTGTCGTCAGCCGTTGAAATATTTGAAATTAAACGCAATTTTTAAAATATCATATCTCTGATTCTAAAGACTTGTAAGGTGTAAAACATACACCTCTATACAGGATGTCTCTTAAATAGGGGGACAAGGCTTAACCACAGATTCCTGAGGCTAAAATAAGACGATTTATCCAAACTTGCTTCTACCGGAAAGTGTACCATTTAGCCAGAATTCTGCTTCAAAGTTCTTCGAAAAAAAATTAATTTTGCTTATAATACTCGGACGCTTTATTCGATTTGGATAAAATTTGGTATGACAGTTTATATGCCCAAAACGTGAAATTATTTTTCTTCAGAAAGATACATTCAATAGTAAACTTTTCTCTCTCTGTGTAATTTGTGATATCTGTTACGGTTCACCCAGAAAAAAATAAAATCTGAGTGTCTGCACTGCTAAATTTTTAAAATAAATTTAATCTAGCTGTCTATCCAAATGTCAAACAAGTAATTTTTAATGACAGTAACGAGTTGTCAATCTTCTCAACTTGTTTAGGAGTTAGCTGAGATATGTAATCGTCTTATTTATAATAATGGTAGTAAAATACTATTAGCCCGAACAAACGGATGTTACTAATTTTAGAATATTGCGAAGAAAATTTTTGACAACCCATAAAACAATTGTTACTGTCATTAAAAATTACTTTTTTGACATTTTGAGATTAAATTTATTTTAAATATTTAGCAGTGCAGACACTCAGATTTTATTTTTTTCTGGGTGAACCGTAACAGATATCACAAAGTACATAGAAAGAGAAAAGTTTACTATTGAATGTATCCTTCTGAAGAAAAATAATTTCACGTTTTCGGCATTGCCATTAAAAAGTTACGGTCTAATTAATGTTGGGAGACCTAAGTTTCATACACTAGTGGTTCACTAATAATAACAAGTATCACCTTAAAAGATGACTTGTAACCATATAAACTGTCATACCAAATTTCATTCAAATCGAATAAAGCGTCCGAGTATTATAAGCAAAATTAATTTTTTTTCGAAGAACTTTGAAGCAGATTTCTGGCTATTTTAGCCTCAGGAATCTGTGGTTAAGCCATGTCCCCCTATTTAAGAGACACCCTGTATATTTAATTTGACTTATTTTTTCAAGAAAAAATAAATCAGAAAATATGAAATGACCCATTGTAACATGAGGGTACAATTTTATTAACCTCCAGATCTAACCGATGGATATTCCTGCAGTGAATTATTTTGCGATTAAATTTCCCTACAATTAATTTTCTTACGATGAATTTTCCGCGATGAATTTCTGCGATATTCCTGTAACCTCGATGATGTAGTATTATTATTTATTGTTATAAACAGATGTTCAGTAAGTTCAAAGTCCTTTTGCTTTTATACATTTTACGAAATACAAGATATACATAAGGAAAGTCAATTCTTCGAATATCAATTTTAATGATAAACTTATTTTTCCCTAATAAAAAATCCTCATTATATCTCATACTGTGCTGCAATCAATAGTTCTCTATGGCATTTTCCCTTTTAAGTAGTTCAGTTACGTACGTCATTCTAGTTGGGTTTATCCTTTTACATTTTTGTAAGATGTGCAAACTATTACAGCTGTTTTCCTACTTTCTTGTATACCAATTTTACTCTGTAATGGGGATTTCTACTTCTTACATTCTACTATTTTTTACCTGAGAAAAAAATTAATAAATTTACGTTATCAAATAATAATACTAAAGTAATGATGTCATACACTACTACGTTTACCATATTACAGAATTTTGCGCCTCTAGTGGCAGTTTTATTAACTGTAAAATGAAGTGCCATGATAGCCAACTGTTTTTATTTTCTAAGTTTAAGTTGGCAATAAAAATTTGAAATGTGACAAGTGACAACTGCAGAAAGAAGCGAAAAAAGAGAAATAGGCAATGGCATTTACACAAATTTGAAAAGTATAATTTAAAAATGAGTATTATTAAGTTTGAATATGGTGAATGATTCTCTGATTATAAATAGAACTGTTAATGTTAGGTTGCGGTTGTGTATTATGTGAGTGATACTCAACGTGGTGAGCCACAATTTTTAATAAGTCCGCCAAATATTTATAAATAAAATTATTATTTACATATATTATACATTTAATTCTCTTTTCAGTTTTCTGTTACGAAATAATGACAATATAGAGTTTTTAAATTAATAAATCAATTTTACATAGATATTTGTCTCAAGAATTTTAATTAAAAAATTTGAAGTTTTTTGCAACTAATATTTTTGATTTTCATTCATATCGGAGATATTTTAATAATAAATAACCTTCTATATAAATTAGATTCTGCTTGAAATAACAAATGAGTTGTTAAATGTTACTGCAAAATTTCGATACGCACTTTTTTGTTAATCTGTAGTTTACACTTTAATTATAAGCGGTGTAACTGGTCATAAAATATCTATAAATCTACAGTATAGATTTTTCTACAGGTGCTTCATTTTCACGCAGTGTTATGTAACTTTATAATTTCAAATAGTAAATCCTTTATTTAAATTTAAATAGTTATACATTAAGTTCTCTATCTCCAATATCCGATACCAGTAGAAGAGCACTTACTTATTTGAAACTGAATTTAAGAAAAATAATAATGATTTTCCTAAAGTTTGGATTCGATATGTTGATAATATTTTTGCCATTAATAATACCAAAGCGAGAAAGTAGCCTCTTTTAATATGTAATTATATATTTCCCGTTTCTGTGATTCAGAAAACGAATATCAAAATATTTAAAGTACTTATTACTAATTAGATAAATGAACTAGATTAGTTTTCAATTTTCAACTGGCCATCATTACAAACTTTAAATCTATAAAACTAATCTACTTGTTACTCAATAGATTTTTATCCGTTAGTGCTTAACAATGAATACTATCATAAATCAATCTCATTTTATCTACAATCAATGAATACTCGTATTATCTCGAGAGTTTGGGATTCCAGAATAATAAATCAGAAGAAATACCTTGCTCTTTGATTCTTAGATCATCTGAGGTAAAATAGGGCATCTCATCGAGACTAGATTCTATCGCTCATGAAATCGTAATAAAACGGGTTTTGTTTAAAACAAATACAGGAAATATGTAATTGATGAGAAATAGTTTACCTTGAACGGTCTACATTTTTATGGGCAAAAAGTTTCTGTATGTGTTGGGATTAAGTTTGAAGTAGTATGGCTTTGGAAAATTATTTTTTAATTGATTTTATTTTGAATAGTTTTCTATAAAAATTGATAATATTTTGAAAATTTGTTGTTTCTATATTTGTAATTTTATATTCTACAATAAACACTAATTTAAGTAGATTTTTATTTATATGAAATTATTTTGAAATAATAAATGGTGTTCCACTCTAAACTCAAATTTGGGTATTTGCTAAAAGTTTTGAACTCCTGGAAATGCCCAAACCCGAAAAACATCCAAAATATCCGGTAAAGTGGTAAAATTCGGATTTGGGAATTTTCAATTCTTCAAAACTAGTTTTGAGCAAATTTTTCGGAAGAAGCCCGAATTCGAATATAAAGTGTAACGTATACATTTTTATCTCCCGCTACCCTTAGTAAGGGAGGTGTAGAGATTGTGCTAAAAATGGCTAGGTATGCAAAGTCCTAATGTTCATTCATCAACATGTTCAATTCTCACTTCGTTCAGTTTCATAACGTTCAAATCTACAAACATAACCTAAACGCACACCCGAATTTAGGTAGACAGTGGTGTTTAATTTTGGAAGCGCGCGAGAAATAAACATTTTGATACGCGCCAACTTCATGGATGAACGTTTTGTAGATTTGAACGTTGTGAAACTAAACGAAGTGAGAGTTGAACATGTTGATTAGGGTTTCCAGTCCGGGATCCCGGGCTCCCGAAGTCCCGGGAAAAATAACTTTAAACATATTTTTTTCGCGATTTATGTTTTTATAAGAATGAAAGATTATTAAATGTTTTATAAGTATGCATTCATACTTTTTTATATATGTTATAGGTAAATATTTAAAATAATCTATTTTATAAATCCCGGAGTCTATTTTTTAAAGATAAACACATTCCTTAGTTATACAGTTCAGATTTCAAATACATGTAACTAACAGATAAATGCTACTATCAAAAACCTATCGTTTCAAATTATTAATGGTAACGTTTTAAAAAGAAAATTTTAAATGGGACAAAATCAAAAACCACTTGTTGCAAGCTTAGCATCACTTTCAAAATTGTAAGTTAAGGTCCATTTAAAATTTAAGTGTAACAGTTCATAGTATGCATACATTTTTATTAAATTAATTTCTGAAAAATGAGAAAAATACTGTAGGTAGATACATAAAATCATGCATTAATGTATTATGTAATAGGGATTGTTGCAAGAGTTTTTATATGACTTGTAAGTACTAAATTTTAAAAGATATTGTTCTTTGAAGCTCCTCAAATTTGTAAACATCACGAAATATCCATTACATATTTTACAATAACATATTTAAATTTGTGTAATGTTTTGAAAAAGTTACGTGATCTGAACCTGAAAGTGATGTGAGAGTACATACAGTTTAACATGTGACAAACTATTGCCTACTTTTAAGTCCCGCTACTCTAAGTAAGGGAGGTATAGGGATCATGCTAAAAATCGCATATAGAGATTTTAGTGAATAAGCTCGTTTTGATGTCCCCAGAATCCGATTTAAACATTTTTACAATGATGTCTGTGGGTATGTCTGTATATATGTATGTATGTATGTATGTATGTATGTATGTATGAATGTATATATATATATATATATATATATATATATATGTGTGTGTGTACGGTGTGCGTTTGTGTGGATCTTATGGACATGATTACTCAAATATCAATCAGAAAATTTTGATATTTTGTGTACCCATTCTATAACTAATGTGGGAAGAGCTCATTAGTTTTTAGTGTATATCGGATAACCAGAAGTATTATTTATACAAGTTTTTCTTGTAAAAAATTCATTAAATATAATTTTTCAGCAACTTTTACATAAAAATTGAATATAATGGTACAATCTTCAATTCTGTGATGATAGCATTAGTAAATAACTTTAAATATGAAATTATGAAATAATTTATTTTTGTACATCATCTTGCCTATGCGTCAAACAGAAACATAATACTTTAATAATAATTTTGACATATTTAAACAAATGTCACTGTCAGGAAGCAATTACATTAAAATTAATAATGAAACCGTGTTAAAGAGAATATAGTAGTAATATATTTGATTTTAATGAAATTAAGGTTTGTAAAAATAATATAATTTCCATCATACATAAATATTAAATGTACAGGTGCTCCGATTAAATTTTGCTATGTTTGCAGCACTATAAATCAAACATCTCTCAATAAGCATCAAAGTGTAAAATATTAGTTTACAACTACACATTAACGAAATGGATCATGTAGTGCAATAGATAGACGCAAAGGAATTATATATAGTTTGCAGGATTAGTAAATATGTAGGTATGTATTTAAATTAATAAAAATTAAATAGCGGGAGGTATTGTGTTGACCACATTAGATTTTTTACCTCCCGCTATCCTTGGTAAGGGAGGTATAGGGATCGTGCTAAAAATCTAATATCGAGATTTTAGTAAATGACCACGTTTTAAGGTCCCTAGAATTCATTTTTAACATTTTCACGATGATGTCTGTATGTGTGTGTGTGTGTGTGTGTGTGTGTGTGTGTGTGTGTGTGTGTGTGTGTGTGTGTGTGTGTGTGTGTGTGTGTGTGTGTGTGTGTGTGTAGGTGTACGAATTTTGTTTGCACTCTAACTCAAATACTATTATTCAGAAAATTCTGAAACCTTGTATTTTTACCCTATTCTAATAGGAATAGAAGCCATTAGATTTTGGTGTAAATCGGATAAACGGAAATGGTACTTTACTTGAAGCTCATAATGGTTTTTCTTCAAAAAATACCAATATATGCCATTTTTTCGAATTTTATGTCTTATGAAAATTAAATATTATTGAATTTTCTACAGGAATACATTAATACTTTTTCTATATATTTTACAGATAAATTTAAAAATAATTTTTTTTATTAGTCGCGAAGCCTAAGATAAAAACTATTCCTTTGTTACACAGTTCATTTTTCAAATGAATGTAACTGACAGTAAATGTCACTGTCAGAAAACTGATCACTTCAAATTAATTATAGTGACATTTAAAAAGAAAATAGTAAATAAAGCAATAGTTTTCTGCAATGGAACAGTTTGCAGCGTTAGTCAATACGTAGGTAGGTATGTATTTAATTTAATAAAAATTAAATAGCGGGAGGTTTTGTGTTGGCCACATCAGATTTTTTTATATTTAATAACGTAAACTGTTTTCCTATTGGCTATGAATGACGTGCTGTACATACTCCGATTACTATGAAAAATATTGCATAAACTTTTATTTAAAATGGAGGTAGATACAGGAATATAATAGTAATAGTAATTAATCGAAAATTATCCACATTAGTCCTCAACTTTGATTATTCTTAAAAAAATTTTTTTACACGTTACTAGTTATTTGTAGTTCCATAAGTATTGCACTCATCAAAGACAAGTTTTTCATTTTTAGACGATTTTCTCTCTGTGATATGTTGGTTTTAACTATTTATTTATTTATTCATATTTATTTATTATTTTTTTAATTGTCCGTGCTGTATGTTCTATTATCCACATGTGGTTTCCTTTTTTCAACTGACCATTCTGTAAGTCTATATTTTATATTTTTTGTAATTTATATTTATTTTGTGTTCATATGTTATTATTTCGCCTTTATATCATATTTTAGAGCCCTGAAGAAGACTATTGTATAGTCGAAACGTCGGCGTGAATAAATTTTATCAATTGACTGAAAGTCCGAAGAATTCTTACTTTCCTGTATCTACCTCCATCCTAACACAGTCGAATATTGATTTTTCAACTTTTATTTAAAATACTTTTAAAAAAATTTAAAACAGGCTCTTTAATAAAATTTCAAATCGATTATTTTTCGATTAAATTTAAGATAATGAACTTCCTGTCCATTTGTTTGTCATTTTTCAAACTAACTAATATAAATACACTTCAAATCAACAAATGATAACAAATTGCTCTCAATCTTTGATATATTTCATACATTGTGCAACTTTTCACCACAAAACTCTTTCCACAATACAAAACATTATTGATTTCCTGTTTCCAAATTACCACCCCAAAGATAACCTCAAAATTCTCCTAATATTCGCATCACGCATCCCAAAATCCTAACCTCACTCTACGAGTACTATCCACCATCTGTTATCAGATGTGAGCGACAATGATAACTCGGAGCAATCTTGATCGTTGGAGGGGTAATGCTCTTTCACACCTTTATAAATATGTGGCAGTGCGGTTCCCACATTTACTGCATCTACTGACTGCCGTAGTTGTGTGTCTTCGCTCAATGACAAGTAGTGCTGTGAAGTTAGTGAAGTGAACAAGTGAATATAGAAACAAACATGTTGACAGGTTGGAAGCTCACGTTAAGCAAATGTAAGTGAAAATGATTTGTTTTGGTGCCTTTTGGCAAAACTGGATGCAATTTTTTTTTTTAATTATTATTTAATTTATTGAAACAAACTTTGTATAATAAATCTGTAAAATAAAGCAAATATTTGTGCGAAACAAATGATTTAAAACAAAACAAGGCAGTGTCCTTTTTTCTTAGGGCCGTCTTTTGGTGGTTTTTTGAAATTGGAGATATAAAATTTTATTTTTTAATTTTAAATGGTAAATTTTATCAAAATTAAACATAGAATAATTGTGATATTAATAATAATAAATACTATTATGTGGAAAAACTATTTTATTTATTATTATTAAACAAAGCAATATATTGTTTGTTTGAGCATTCCATTGTTAAAATAATTAAGTGAAAACCTATAAAATTATGCAATCTGATTTATAGGTAAATTTACACGCAAAATAAAATTATTTTATTCAATTTTGACGTTTTAAACTGTCATTATTTTAACTAACTAAATAATGCATTTTCATTATTTTTCACGGCACAAATGACAGACAATAAAGCTTTTTAAATAGGTGACTTGACGTCTATTATCGACGATTGTCATGCACAGCCTACTAACTGATTAATTTTTTGTTTTGTCAAAATTAAATATTATACTGGTTTTTATTACTATTTCGTCTTAATTGAATAAAATATTGTATGAACCACGTGAGCTAAGAATGTTTATAAACATTATCTTAGCTCACTTGATGTATAAATATCTATTATTCAACAAATTCAAATAAAATTTCAATTCTTGATGATATGTATTAAAGTTATTACTGCAAAAATTCGTTTTCAATTTAAATATTTAACTTTTTACTCAAATTAAGCTAAATTATATTTACTTCCGATATTAGTGGTTAATTATTTACGATTTATGATACCGGAAGAAATTGTACATAAAATTGAAACATATTTATCTTTTAATTAAATTAATTAATTAATTTAAAACTTGGTATATTTAACAAATATGTGTAGTTTTATTAATACATTTTAAATAAGCATTTTCAAAATGATTTTTTTTACGACTGTAAAAAAAGCACACTTTTTTTCATTAAACTGGATTTATAACGTATGTTTTGTAACACAATAAAAGTGTGAAAAAAAGTGCACTTTTTTAACGCAAACGCGTGAAATAATGAAACGTTACGGCACTTTTTTCACACTTTTATTGCAGACGTAAAAAAATAATTGTATGCAACTCGAGTAAAAATTGTCTTTTTTCGCTCATGGGATTTTAGAAGAACTCGCCTGCGGCTCGTTCGGCCAAACTTTCCTGCTCGGAAATTAATACAATACTTTTTAGTCTTGTTGCATAAATAACTATTATTCAACTTGTTTGCGTAAAATTAAATTTATTTATAATCCAAATTAAATACTAATAGAATATTATTGAGTATTTTCACAACTATTAAAGAAAAATGATATTAAAATCAACATTTATACTATACATATACATATGCAATGTATTACTATATGATTTTAATTTAATTTTTGTTAAATTTCCCGTTAAAATTTTGGTGCAATTACCAAAAGGCTAATATAAATGATAATAAAATTAAAAATTACATCTAATCTTCAGTTAAAGTGAAAATAAAACGTCTGGCATGGTTTACATGTTGAGTAATCGTAATCACTCTCTAAAACAAATATTTGATGTGGCCAGCACATTACTTCTCGTCAATTCTATATATTTTGTACAAATCCTATACCAAAAGTTCCTTGGAAAAGATTCTGTAAATGCAATAAAATTATAACACGAACATACACTATGTAAATTGCACTTGACACTGACATCTGTTAATTAGAATTATTGAATATATCAGCTTTTTCCATGATTATAGCAAAGCAGGCTAATTTATTAAAGTTAATTTGTTTATAATTCTTTAACTCTATATCTGTTGAATATGAAGGAAAATGTATAATAAAATAATCAAAAATAAGGAAACTTCCAGATGACCAATTTTAAACAAAATCTAATCAGCTCTTCATATGAATGTAAAGAAGAGGAATACGACAGAATTATAATTTTTAGAATACAGACATCATCGTAAAACTAGTCAAATCGTATTCTAGGGACCCTAAAACGTGTGTCTATTCGTTAAAAACTCACCACCGAATTTTTTGACCAAAGATAATACCCTCCTTACCTAAAGGTGACGGAAGGTAAAAAAGCTGTTAGGACCTCTGGCATGGTTGACATGTTAAGAAATCTTAATATATCTTTACTTTCTTAATACAGTTGAGAACATTGTTCTTGAAATACGTATGTGTGCGTATAGTTTTTACTTTCACTTATTTTTAAGGTTAAGGTAATTTTTAATTTTATTATCAATCAATGGAATATATTGGATTTTAAAATGAAATTACTTATATACCATTTGAATTTTTATATTATTAAGTCCTCCTAAAGAGTATATCACAAAAAATTGTGAAATGTAAAAATAAAATTATTAAAATAATTAAAAATAATAATAGTCATAGCCATTATAATATATGTATTATAAATCATTAAAAAGATATGTATGTATCGAAATTTGATAAAACATATCAATGTACAACAATTAAAGATAGGACAAAATTACAGCTTTTTCTAATTTTAAATAATTGTCAGATATTTTCAAATTCCTTACTATACATTAAAAATAATTTAAACCGTGAAATCGTACATTAAAAGCACAGGTACTTAATTACATCAAAATCAAACAATTGATTTGGTGAACGTAAACAGATTCTTCGGCCAAAAAACAATTGCATTCCAACAATTCAAAGAGGCGATTAAAATGAAATCACGTTATAAAATTTATTACCTGCGAATTAATTCATAATGAACAGAGATATAAATGATATTGCAAAATTGACACGTGCAAGAACTTTTTGCTATATACATTTTTACTTTTTGTACTATTACTGTTTTTATAGATTCTAAAAATCAATATAAAAAGGAAAAACTGTTGATATAGTTTTTATCGAGGTTTTTATTTAAAAATGTATAAAGATATAAATATAATCAATTATGTATTTTCAAAATGAGCCGGTTTCACATTTTTCAAAAAAAGTATAGAGTGCCGAAAAAAAAAAGATTTTTGTCTGCGGACGAAATTTCCTATGTACAAGGGTGTATACTTCTTGCGGCCTGAAGTAAGTACAACTTTTTACCCATTACTGAAATCTGATGAAATGTTTTGAAATTATTTTTCCTACAACCGTGTGTAAAGTACATGCTTTACAGTGTGTAAAGTGCCACTTTTCAGGTACTATTGCGTGAAAAGTACTTTTCAAACACTAGTGCGTTACTCATTCGATTATTTTACCTGTCAAGTAGATAATTAGCGTGTTTGTGTGTGTGTGTGTGTGTGTGTGTGTGTGTGTGTGTGTGTGTGTGTCTGGATGTTGAAAGGACGGTTTCTCAAATTCTATATGACTTAAGACCAATTTAACTACGAATTCCTTAATCTGACATTAATGAGAAGAGCTGAAAAGGTTTTGGTAACAATTTAACAACCGGAAGTAGCAGTTTCTTAAAAAAATCTTTTACAGCCCGATTCACAAAAAAGTTTAAGCTAATCCTCATTTTTGGATTAGCGAAATCTACTCTAATTTTAACAGTTTATAACTTGAACTATAGTCTAATCTATACCTAGTATCTACCTTTATTGATAAGATCTTGAAAATTAAATTTTAAATACTGGAATAGAATAGAATTCACTAATCCAAAAATGAGGATTAGCTTAAACTTTTTTGTGAATCGGGCTGCTAAATATAATTTTTTGGAAATTTATGTTATTACAAATATTAAAAAATATAAAATTCTCTATCCGATACATTGAACATTTTTATTATATCTTCTACAGATTTGGAGATATAGAATTAAAAATATGTAAAATAATCCGATGTAATGAATTTCACAGTCCAAATAATTCCAGGGAAACCAGTTGGAAAATTAAAATGTCAGTGTCAAAAATCTAGATACATTACTGAAGGCTTTTTTCTTGGAAGTACCTACATATAATATTTCTTATTTTATTATTAATTAAAAATTTAAAATGATAGTTAGGTATATTAAATATACGCATCAGAAATACCGCTAGTCTCGTCAATGAAATTGAAGAATCTCGAAAATTTAGAATAGTAGGAGGAAACTTATTTATAGAATAAATTAAAAAATATAAAAATATATTAATAATAGATATAATTAGAATTTTTGTGTGCGTACCATAAATATTAAATACAATATGTACTTATATAGCCTAATATGGAAATGGCGAGAGGTTTTCTGCTAGCCACAACAGATTTTTTAATTTGTTTTTATGGTGGAGGACCCCGTTGTAAGAAAATTATAAAAATGTAACCTCGCTGCTCACCGATCGAATTTCGACTGTTAACTTTTTTAAAATTAAATCAACCAAAAAAAAAGTAAATTGTATCATGCCAATTCTAATTAACATTTTTTTTTTTGGCGGATAAAGATTAACAATTATCATTAATTTACGAATCAGTGGATAAAACAAAAAACTGTAAAGTACAAACGAAGTGACAAACGACAAATGTTTAATTTTCTGTAATGATTATTTCAAATCGTTTTATTGGCAGTTCAAGTTAATGTATTTTTCAGTTTTTTACGAGTTTTTTTCTTAATGTTCTCAATTTGTAAAATATCAGTATGCAAATGACAACAATAATAATTAATTACAATTTTAAATTATGTTTACTGTTTTGTAATCAATATTTTTCAACATAATTTACAATTTGTTTGACACAAATTATTATTTTTAGTAGTTATAAACTTTACGTAAGTGATACTCACGATTTTAAAAAGTAGGTATTGTTAATTATAATAATATTTTGAGTTAAACCAAACCATTTGACGTAAATAATAACTATAACAAAAGTGTTGGTTTTTTATTTAATACATTTTTTTACATTTTAAGTATATTTTTATATTTTGCATTCAGATTGATGTCATTATGAAACCCAAATGCGTACCGAAAGGGCCTTCATTTCTATACGCAATTTTTTGTTTTAGAAGGTTGGTACTAGATGACATATATTTAAATTTTCAAACGTCATAAATCAGAATTGACAAATACTTTCAAAAAAATGAATAAATGCCAATTCAATGTTATCATCATTCAAATTTTCTAAGCAATTCGGTTTAATATAGCATTTTTAAAAAAATATTTTAGTATATAAAAGACGCGCAATACAAATTTAAAAAAGTAGTATGAAGGACTCATTTTATAAGACATCTTTTCGCATTTGTCATTTAGAAAACGAGCACTGGCGAGTTTTCTAAATTTTGACGGGTGCGAAAAAAATATGTCTTATGAAACTCGTTCTTTAATGTACTATTTTATAAAAATGTAATTATATAATTACAATTACTATTTAAAAAAATGAGATTTACTGATATTTGAGTAAAAACAGCAGACAATAGTTTAATTTGTTCAAACTGCTGAAAATAAATTACAAATCAAATAAAATCAAATGAACAAATGATTTTTTTTATGTATAAAAAATTAATTGAAGGTTACATTACATTTTCAAATTAGTTCTCAAGTGTACGATAAAAGTTAGGTACTTAAGTATTTAGTTCAAATAATAATGAGCAAGTCTGGACTTATCAAATAAAGATATTTAATTATTGGTTCACGAAAATATTTAACGAGTTGAATATTAAATTATGCCATGCAAATTGGTTAAGAAGGTTAAAAAATATTATTTTTAACTATCGTAAGTGATTCAATTATATCTTTGTTTATTTTTTACAAATCAGATGATCGCAACATACTAATTTATGAAAATTTAATTTAAAAATCTGTTGTGCTCTCGCTATTTCCATATTATTATATATTCATAATAGGAGATTCCAGCTCAATCGAATTAAAGGAAAATAGTAAAAAAATACGAATGTATATGCTGAATATCGAATATTAATAAAAAAATGGAATGGTATAATTGAGATATTTCGGAATTAAGGGGTTTTTTTGTTATAGCAATTCGACACGAATATGAAATTAATACATAATATTTTGATTGGCGACCGAAAGACCGCTTATACATGCATAACAAATAGCGTGTTAGTAGGTGGGGATTACTACCAATGGAAGTTAAGAAATTCAAATTCGAAAGGAGGGGCTAACATTCCTGTACTGCAGTTTCCAAACAGTTTTTATTTTAACATACATTTCTTGCATTAAACATAATAATTTAAATACACCTGTAATTATAAAGTATATAGACTTATACAGTGTTATAATATTCATTTATTTTATGTAAATATAACTTAAAATAGCATATATTTCAAGAACATTTAGGTCCATGATGAAAACAGTTTGTTATAAAAATACATATGCGTGACGTCACGTCAATCTTTTCAAAATTCGGGAGACCGTAACTCGCTTATTAATAGGAATTTTTTCACCGGATTTTCATCAATAGGCTTAGTTTTCCTATTTTCAGATGAAATTATAAGAAAAAATGGTGAAATCCCCCATTATTCTCGCCGTCAAATAAATATGGACTGATGCTCATTTTTTTCCTTTCTCCCCACCCTGTCCCTTACCCTGCGGTATTGCCGCTTCTTCATAACTTTGCATTTTCAATATGACCAATGGAATTGGCAACAGTGTAGAAATCTCCAGTCCATATTTATTTGACGGCAAGTATAACAAGCAATAATAACAACTTCATACCTTTAAAGCACTGTATGTAATCATATTTTGTCTTAAGACAGCTTTTTACCTCTCGCTAAGGGAGGTATTGGATTCATTTAAATTCGCAAATCCAGATTTTATTGAATAAGCACGATTTAAGGTCCCTGGAATCCGATTATAACATTTTTAAAATGATGTCTCTGTGTGTGTGAGGATGTGTGGATGTGTGTGTGTGTGTGTGTGTGTATGTTGGAGGGACGATTCCTCAAAAACTATAAGACTTAAAAAATATTTAACTGCAGTTTCTTCAATCTGACATTCCTGGGAAGAGCTGAAAAGGTTTTGGTAACAATTGAACAACCGGAAGTAGTAGTTTCTTAGAAAAATTCTTCTAAATATAATTTTTTGGGAGTTTTTTTTATTAAATATTGAAGAACATAAAATTCTCCATCTAATAAACTTAAAATTTTTATTTTATCTTGTATAGATTTAGAGATAAAGACACTATAATTTATAGAGTAAACTAATCGCAGAGGCTAAGGCACTAAGGAAACCAGTTGACAAATTCCAATGTTTATAACAGAGTTTTTAAATGACACATGTCAGTGTCAAAAATCAACAGTTTTAGTGACATTCTGATAGCTTTTTCTGGGAAGTATATTTAATCTTTCTTATTGTTTTATTAATTAAATATTTGAAATTATAGGTAAAATTGTGGTAAAATGCATATATTCATCAGAAATACCGCCAATCTGGTTAATGAATTGGAAGAATCTCTGACATTTAGAAACTTTCTCATACAATGAAAAATAGATATAACTAGAATTATATGTGTGCAGAAGACATATTAAATACAATAAAAAACAATATTTGAGTAAAGTTCTGTAATTTTTTGTTATAAAACGACGGTTTGAAAGCGAAGTGCAATACAATACTTATATAGCCTAATATGGAAATGGCGAGAGGTCTTGTGCTGGCCACAACAGCTTTTTAAAATTATATTTAAATTGAAATCTTTTTACCATAACGTAAATTGACAGTTCAAATGACAATTGTTATGTATGTGCTTATTTTTGTGTAAAACATTTATCATTTGCAAATCCTTTTGTTTATGTCTTATGTTTAATTTTATTTTCGAGAGCTGTGAACACTTTCATAAGAATATATTGTTTATAACGTTATTACCTTCCGTCACCTTTATGTAAGGAAGGTATTGTCTTTGGTCAAAAAATTCGGTGGTGAGTTTTTAATGAATAAGCACGTTTTAGGGTCCCTACAATACGAATTTACTATTTTTAAGATGATGTCTGTATGTGTGTGTGTATGTGTCCGTGTGTGTGTGTGTCCGTGTGTGTGTATGTATGTCCGTGTGTGACAAATTTTTCTCCGACGATAACTCCAATACCACAATTCTAAAAATTATAATTCTTTCGTATTCCTCTTCTGTACATCCATATGAAGAGTTGATTAGATTTTGGTTATAATCGATCCACCGGAAGTACCCTTTTTTGAAGTTTTTAACAGTTTTTCTTAAAAAAACGCAGTTAAATATTACTTTTTGACACTTTGTTATTATATATATTAAAGAAAATACTCTTCTCTATACGGTCTAATTATACATTTTCCTTCATATTCAATAGATGTAAATTTAAAGCATTATAAAGAAATTAATTTTCAAAAATTAGTCAGCTTTGTTATTTATCATGGAAACAGCTGACATAATTATTCAAAAAAATTTAATTGACAGATGTCAGTTGCAAGTGCAAAACCAAATATGGAAAAAGTGTAGGATCTAAAATTGATATGTCATAGTGTTGCTCGCAAGTGACATACAGAGAAAGGCCAAAGAGAAGATGGAAGGACATTACTTAGTGTAGTTTATGTTATAATTTTATTGGATTTATAGAACCTTTTCAAATGAACATTTGGTATGGGATTTGTAAAAAAATAATATGTGTTCGTGTTCGATTTTACATGATATTATATAGAATCTGTTCCAAGGACCTTTTGGTATGGGATTTGTACAAAATACATCGAATTGACGGAAGGTCTTGTGCTGGCCACAACAGATTTTTTTTATGTATAATTTTATTTTTATTTTCGGAGTTGTGACTGAGGCTGATCCTAAATAGGATTTTGCGTACAATTTATTTCTGAAGATGAGAATAGTGTTTTCGTATATACGTATTTAGTTTATTTTACTTAATTTAAAGCTTATAAATAATTTTAATTTTATTATCATACATTGTAGTATTAACAAGATTTCAAGACTTTGTGTTATCGAGTTTTATCATAAAATATGAAAAGTCGAAATAACAGTCACTATGACGTCAATTAGCAAAGTAGGCTTGACACACTTCAAATATGGTATGTGCATGCAATTATTAAAATCAGTGTTTTATTTTAGAAAACTTGTGATTTTTATATAGCGATGGAAAATTTATGACGTACGAGGCAGTGAACTAGAAGTGCAACAACGTGATTATACTCGTATGCTTGTTTTGTCTAATTTTTGTGATTTATGTCAACTGTTAAGCAAACTGATTACTATAATATAGTGCACTGACGTTAATGATTGCTACCGATAAATCCAGCGGCGTAGAGGAAATTTTTGTAGAATGAGTTATTA
Organism: Ophonus ardosiacus; assembly: GCA_943142095.1. Classification (NCBI taxonomy): domain Eukaryota; kingdom Metazoa; phylum Arthropoda; class Insecta; order Coleoptera; family Carabidae; genus Ophonus; species Ophonus ardosiacus. The sequence continues at coordinate 7,103,221 of OW964835.1, forward strand.
CGGAGAAATGCTCAATTTATGCGTCGATTTGTTCGATGTAAATGGTGTGATCATTTAAGTGGAACGATGTGGATTGCCCTAGTACAGTCAAGGTCGTGAACATCAGGTACTTCTTTCGTAACAAATTTCTATACATACTGGGTATCTATTTGAAATCTGTTTAGGGAATAAAATATTTTTATTCAATTTTGACGTTTTAAACTGTCATTATTAACTCCATAGCAACAACTATAAGTAACACTTTATTCACAAGTGAATTAAAAATTTTTTAAATCACTCTCATAATTTTTTTTTATTCAATTTTGACGTTTTAAACTGTCATTATTAACTCCAAAGCAACAACTACAAGTAACACTTTATTCACAAGTGAATTAATTTTTACCTTCCGTCAAAAGGAAGGTATTGTTTTTGGTCAAAAAATTCGGTGATGAGTTTTTAATGTATAAGCACGTTTTAGTGTCCCTACAATACGAATGTACTATTTTTAAGATGATGTCTGTATGTGTGTAAGTGTGTCCGTGTGTGTGTCTGTGTGTGTGTCTGTGTGTGTGTCTGTGTGTGTGTCTGTGTGTGTGTGTGTGTGTGTCCGTGTGTGTGTGTGTGTGACAAATTTTTCTCCGACGATAACTCCAAAACTACAATTCTAAAAATTATGATTCTTTCATTTTCCTCTTCTTTAGAACTATATGAAGAGCTGATTAGATTTTGGTTATAATTGGTCAACCGGAAGTACCCTTATTTGAAGTTTTTAACAGTTTTTCTTAAAAAAATGCAGTTAAATATTATTTTTTGACATTTTCTTATTATATTTATTAAAGAAAATACTCTTCTCTATACAGTTTGATTATACATTTTCCTTCATATTTAATAGATGTAGAGATAAAGCATTACAAAGAAATTAATTTTCAAAAATTAGTCAGCTTTGTTATTTATCATGGAAACAGCGGACATAATTATTCAAAAAAATTTAATTGACAGATGTCAGTTGCAAGTGCAAAACCAAATATGGAAAAAAGTATAGGATCTAAAATTGGTATGTCATAGTGTTGCTCGCAAGTGACACCCAGAGAAAGGCCAAAGAGAATATGGAAGGACATTACTTAGTGTAGTTTATGTTATAATTTTATTGGATTTATAGAACCTTTTCAAATGAACTTTTGGTATGGAATTTGTAAAAAATAGTATGTGTTCGTGTTCGATTTTACATGATAGTATATAGAATCTGTTCTAAGGACCTTTTGGTATGGGTTTGTACAAAATACATGGAATTGACGGAAGGTTTTGTGCTGGCCACAACAGATTTTTTTTAAATCACTCACAAAATTTTAACTAACTCTACAATAAATAATGCATTTTTAAATAGATTACTTGACGTCTGTCAACTAGGGATTCACCAAGCCAAGCTACTTGGCTTGAAATAAAAAAGCTTGGCTTGGCTTGAAAATTCAAGCTTTTTTTAATGTTAGGCTTGACTTGGCTTGGGCTTGGTGGAACCAAAGCTTGGCTTGGCTTGAAAACTTCAAGCTTTAAAAATTTTAGGCTTGGTTTGATTTTCAAGCTTTATCAAGCTTTTTCAAGCTTTTTCAAGCCTTTTCAAGCTTTTTCAAGCTTTCAAGCTTTTTAATGCTCATGCGCAAACTCATTTTCGCATGCACATATAATGCTTTTTATTTCATTTATTTTATTTTCACAGGACACAGGTATGTATAATAGGTCTTGAAACGAAAAATATAAAAATATAGATTTATGTTTTGTTCAATTATTTCATTTTTGAACGTAAAAAATCAAAAATTTAGTATCTTTTATTAAAAAGTACCCTGCTATTTTTATATTACCTTTATAAATTTTTCATTCTATATAGATTTATTAGTAGACTTGACTTTGGTGTATTTTATTAACTAAAATGAATAGGATCTATTTTCATAATGCCATTTTCACTCGAAATGACCTCCCCAACAAACTGTAAGTTTGGTATAATACATAGTTATAGTAAAAATTTTTAGGCAGAGTAGTCACGTCATCAAAGTTTGTAACTAGATAATGACGTCACGAAATTAGTAGGTTTACATGGTACACTAATTTAATTTTAGAAAATAATTGTATTTACCTGCGATGCTAATTTATGTGATCAAGTTAATTTATTTAATAATAATTGAATATTATTGTAAAATGTAATATATTTCCAATTTATGGTATTGAAAATTCGGTGTAAGGCACACCGAATCGGGTTTCAGAAGGAATACGGAGTGAATGAAGCATTTGATGAAAAATAAGAAAATTAATGTTAAATGACATTGAACGAGACATTGAATATATTTTTAAAAAATTCTGTAGTGTTATAGAAAAGTAAAGAGTAGCACTATAAATTCGATTTATTGAAAATATAATTAAAATCACATTTAAAAAATATATTATATTTGATTGAAAATACTCCAATAATACAATTTACAATTATTGAAACTAAAAACAGAAAAGCTCAAGATCAATCTCAAAATAACGAACTAATGACAGCAGACGCTTGACAATTCCGGGAGAAACATGTCATGTAAACGTTTAAATATTGAAATCCAATAGTACCAACATGTGATGAAAAAATGAACTACAATTATTTTAAATAAATTAAAAGTCATTAAAAACATTATGTTCGACTTTAAAATAATTGTAAATTTAATTAAAATGTACTTTACTTATAGTATGCAAAAAATAGTATTTATTTTCTTCGTTTTCCTAAACATATACAATACTACAGTGTTTTTTCATTTTGTAATGAAATGATGACGTGACTACTCTGCCTAAAAATTTTTACTATAATATTTACCCTTTGATAATAAATAAAACAAAACAATACCCTAAACACTCAAGAACCGTGTTCAAAGAAATACATAATTCTGGAATACTACCTATACAATGGGATAAAACTGACCTGCTAAGTAGGTATCCCTTTTATACTTCAAAAATACATCTGGAAATAATAAAATCCTATAGACTGGATTTCCTCGATATTTTGTTAGTTCGTGAGACAATAACTTGTACTTTCTATTTTGAACATTATAAAATTTGTGCTGATTTTTTATTACAGAACCATGTAAGGTTACTTCGTATGTTTAAATCCCTAATTATTTCCAATTTTCAAATAGCACAAAGGTATCCTCAACAATTTGGATATGTTTTCATTACCAAAATTTGCAAATAAAAGCACATTGGCACTCCCAGAACTAGGTAATAAGCCGTTATTATATATTTATTTAATTCATATACCTACATATAAACAAGGGAAACTTGAATCAAGGAAATATTTAGAAGAGAATAATCTCTTTGTCGGTTTACATTTTTATTATATTGTTATACTGCCTCAGACAAGGCCGTTTTATTAGGAGTAATATTAGGGGCTGTACTAAAAATAGCATTGAAATCTTTGTATACATACATTTCCACAAACACAAACTTTCTCGTTTCTATGATTCGGAAATACCAGAACAACAAAACATTGTAAATCCATAGCTGACAAAAATATTCAACATTTGCGAAACATTTAACAAAATGAAACTATGATATTTTTCATCATCATACGTAGTCTCTCAATTACCTTGTGTTGAGTATATTATTATTTCTTATAATATTTATTCAGCTTCAAAATTATGACTCATAACACCCGTGGTTTGTTCAATATTTTATCGGTTTGAGAAAATGAAGACATTATTTATAAGTAATATTTTCTGAAATTCTCTCATATATGCTACTTTTAGAATGCTGCTTAGAATTATGTGCTTTAGTGCTTTAATCATCAAGGTTATTATTTTAGAATAAAATAAATCGTGTTACGAACGATACACTAACGTGAGCATTATACTTTCATTTTATTTTATTTTCATTTTATTTTGTAGACTATTGTTGAATGTCAGTATCGTCTAATATATATCAGCTCTATTTTGTAAGAAAATTGGTATGTCTTAGCAACATGACAGATAAAATAAAATAATTGCGAAGACTGAAAAAATATGAAAACGACAGGCTATACATTTGTTTCTATTGGTTAAACGTTGCTAAGACTTAACAATTTCCTTACAAAATGGGGCTGAATATTTTGTATATGTAAACAAAGGCATAATATCCTGTAACAGGTAAAATATTAAATATTATTTATAGAAGCTTGATGCTTAGTATTTATGATCAAGTTATATATAGTTAAAAAAATTAATGAATATTATTTAATTGTGAAATATAAGCTTTGTTCGATGACATGTACTAGGCCGCCCTAGTGTTAACTTTCTTACACTAACATGTTTTACGAGAAACGGGCAGCTTCTGGCAGGCTGTTCGATGACAAAAATTTTAAGAACTGGTGCTCACTTTTCTGACCTGACTCGCAAGGTAGTGTAGAAAGTGCAGACTAGGAGTGGGGGTAGCTAAATGTTGTTCGGTAGATATTTTAATTCTATCCTTTCTACACATCTGTTTATTTAACCTAAAATTTTGTTTTGCTATATAAAGAATTAATTAATATATCTGTCTCTGAATCTGATGAAGAATCAAGTGATGATTGATCTTCGTCAGAATCGATTATTAGTTCACTATGCTCTTTAAAACAGACATTTCTGCAGTCACTTTTTTGCAGCTTTATGATATGACTGTGTTTATAAACAACCTAACCTTTTACACCTTTGGCTATGCTTGGCTTGATTACTCACAGCTGAGCAAACTTGCCCAAATATACACTAGTGTGTTTTATGAAACCACAAGAATTAGACTGTACTAGTGTACACTACACTGCACTGCACTATTCTGCTCTACACTTCAAGCACTTCTCATCGAACAGAGCTATAATCAGATACATTTAAAAATAATAAATCAGTATCTTAAATCTTTGTTTCTATAATTTATTCCAGTAACTTAAAGATTTATGTATATAATTAATAAGTTTTTATATAAATTACTTTTATCTTAACAATAATAAGAATTTTAAAAAATTTAAATAGTTCTATATTAAATTATCATTATCTATTTAAAAACTTTTTTAATAACTATAAATTAATTTTGTACTCGATTGTGTGCGTGAACTAAAGTGTGAGATTAGTTAGTTCAGATTGTGAAAATAAGTGATCTGTGGGACGATGGGATAAACTTTCCCATTTACAAATTTTTGAAGCCTACTAAACTGTTCCTACCTCATTTCTGAGAAATTCGCAAAACTGTGCTCAAGCAATGAAAAAGTACGTTACCTCCATAAAATTTCGGTTTTGCCGACCTCGTCAATAATTCTTGTGAAAAGCTTGAAAAAGCTTGTTTTTCACCAAGCTACTTGACAGTCGGAGGCTTGGTTTGGCTTGAAAATTCAAGCTTTTTTTAATGTTAGGCTTGGTTTGGCTTGGGCTTGATGAAACAGAAGCTTGGCTTGGCTTGAAAAATCAAGCTTTTTTGAAAGGCAGGCTTGGTTTGATTTTTCAAGCTTTTTCAAGCCAAGCCAAGCCAAGCTTTCAAGCTTCAAGCCAAGCCCGTGAATCTCTACTGTCAACAACGATTGTCATGCTAAGCCTATTAACTGATCAGTTTTTTATTTTGTCAAAATTTATAGATATTTACACACCAAGTGAGCTAAGGTAATGTTTATTCATGGGAAGAAAGTTTAGCTCACGAGCCCATAAGGGCGAGTGAGTTAATTTCTTCGAGTGAATAAACATTCTTAGCTCATATGGTTTGTACAATATTTTATTCAATTTTGACGAAATAATAATAAAAACCATTAAAATATTTAATTTTGACAAAACAAAAAACTAATCAGTTAGTAGGCTGTGCATGACAATCGTTGATGATAGAAGTCAAGTCATCTATTTAAAAAGCTTTATTGTCTGTCATTTGTGCCGTGAAAAATAATGAAAATGGCTGATAATGTCTGATAAATACTATGGTAAGTGTTAATTTCGTGCTTGATATTATTTTAAATGCATTATTTGTTGCAGAGTGAATTAAAAAAAATGTGAGAGTGATTTAAAAAATTTTAATTCACTTGTGAAAAAAGTGTTACTTATAATTGTTGCTATGGAGTTAATAATGACAGTTTAAATCGTCAAAATTGAATAAAATATTATAATGGTTTTTATTATTATTTCGTCAAAATTGAATAAAATATTTTACAAACCATGTGAGCTAAGAATGTTTATTCACTCGAAGAAATTAACTCACTCGCCCTTATGGGCTCGTGAGCTAAACTTTCTAATTATGAGTAAACATTACCTTAGCTCACTTGGTGTGTAAATATCTACTAATTCACTCTGCAACAAATAATGCATTTAAAATAACATCAGGCATGATAATAACACTCACCACAGTATTTATTAGATATTATCAGCTATTTTCATTATTTTTCAAGACACAAATGACAGACAATAATGCTTTTTGAATAGATAACTTGACGTCTATCATCGACGATTGTCATGCACAGCCTACTAACATTAGTTTTTTATTTTGTCAAAATTAAATATTATACTGCTTATTATTATTATGTCGTCAAAATTGAATAAAATATTGTATAAACAACGTGAGCTAAGTGTTTTAGTTTTAATTGACAGTTAAAAACAACGCATTTGTTTATTTTTTGCCACAAATGATAATCTGTAATAGATTTTTTCATTTGTTTCTTAATAATTTTAAATTTTGTCACACCCAGAAATTAATAATTCATTTTTTATTCGTGAGTAAAACAAAAGAATGTAGACTTGTTAAATATCATTAAGAAGCTTATAAAATAAGCAAAAAGATGATACTATTTTTAACATAGGTCGCCATTTAAAAAATCATGAAAAACGGTCCAAAATTTGTTAAAACAATTTTTCTATATCATAATAAATAAGTTATGAGATATTTTCGAAATGAGCGAAAAACGAGTTTTTATCTGTAGCTCAAAAGAAGATCGAAAATTACTGTGGTGATACCCTTAAAAAACATAGGAAATGAGACATCCTGTACTTTCAAATTAATCTTAACAAAAAAAGAAAAATAATTGGTTGTGGTTGCTTCAGCTGTTTGTTAATAAATTATTCTCATTACATTCTTTCTGTGGTTTTTCTTGTAAAAATAATTTCTTTGAAGTTGTATGATTGTGACATATTGAAATTTTACATAATTATTGTTAAATTTTTCTAATTATTTATTGTCTTAATTCTTTCTTTTAAATTTACTTCTTACACCTTACAGTACAATTGAATTTCTTAATACAATTGACATTATTTGATAAGCACTGTAACCAGGGCAACAAAATACATTCTCGATATTTTAGAATTTTTACGACTTTTTAATTATCTTTAATAGTACCTGCATTTGTTATTGTTGTTTGTAAAAAAAATATTAATTTGTTTTTGTATAAAGAACTTTTGTGTTGTCTATAATTCAGTTCATAATCTGGCATCATAAAATTGTTAATTGTTCTGTTTATTACTCTGTTGCAATTTTTACGTACACGCATAAATAAATCAGTTAGCGTTATTCTTTTCACAGCATGCTTTGAAATTCAAAAGTATTGCGAAGAATTTTTTTCTATATTTGAATAATAGCTATTCACAAACTAATGTGCGAGAAGACAAACTTCCTATATTAAAGTTTCATAAAATATCTAGTGGAGGACCCCATTGGCGATGATTTTGACACAAGAAAATCGTGGAAATTCCACATTATATTTTATGTAATAAATTTTATTGTTAACACTACTAGTTGTGGAATGCCCGGAAAAGCCAGTGTTTTTTGCAAATTTTCCCAGAGAAATTGAAAATTTCGGGTGTATGTATCGAGCGTACAGTTCCTCGAAGCATACATTTGCCCAGAAAAAAAAAATCTGTTGTGGCCATTTCCATATTAGGCTATATAAGTATTGTATTGCACTTCCCTTTCAAACCGTCGTTTTATAACAAAAAAATACAGAACTTTACCCAAATACTGTTTTTTATTGTATCATGTTTTCTGCACACATATAATTCTAATTATATCTATTTTTCATTGCATGAGGAAGTTTTGAAATGTGAGAGATTCTTCCAATTCATTAACCAGATTGGCGGTATTTCTGTTGGATATATGCATTTTACCTATAATTTCAAATATTTGTTTAATAAAACAATAAGAAAGATTAAATATACTTCCTAGAAAAAGCTGTCAGAATGTCACTAAAACTGTTCATTTTTCACACTGACATGTGTCATTTAAAAACTATGTTATAAACATTGGAATTTGTCAACTGGTTTCCTTAGTGCCTTGGCCTCTGCGATTAGTTTACTCTATAAATTATAGTGTCTTTATCTCTAAATCTATACAAGATATAATAAAAAATTTAAGTGTATTAGATGGACAATTTTATGTTTTTCAATATTTAATAACAAAAATTTCCAAAAAAATATATTTAGAAGAATTTTTCTCAGAAACTACTACTTCCGGTTGTTCAATTGTTACCAAAACCTTTTCAGCTCTTCCCAGGAATGTCAGGTTGAGGAATCCATAGTTAAACAATACTTAAGTCTTATGGTTTTTGAGGAATCGTGTCTACAACATCCAGACATACACACATACACACATCCACACACACACACACACACACACACACACACACACACACACACACACACACACACACACACACACACACACACACACACACACACACACACACACACACACACACACACACACACACACAGACACAGACATCATTTAAAAAATGTTATAATCGGATTCTAGGGACCTTAAATCGTGCTTATTCATTGAAATCTGGATTACTTTTTCGTATATCGTACAACCATACGAGTGTGTGTAGCGACCTCAGGTTACGTCCCTTCAGGGACATTGTTTGCTTCGACGCGCTGTAGTATATCACTTCTGAGATTGTGAGCGCAAACAATATTTCACTGACCCCACACAAAATTATTTCGCACGCCACTGCAAAACTTAATTAGTTGTTTTATTACTGACAGCTAGAGCTACCAAACTCATATATGAAAAAACTCGTGACTCGTGAGACCACTTATTATCACCTATAAAAATTTAATAACTTTCACTCTTTTCTTGAAATTTAAATTTTAGTTTTCTTTCCTGCCATACATTTTATATTATGTCATTTCTGTGTGTAAACATTTAATAAAACATTTTTTTCTATAGCTCAAAATAGTGGATCAACATCACTTTAATCACAAGGATAGATAAAATAATACTAGCAAGGCTAGAAAAAGTACTTTAATTTAAATAATAACTTCAATTGTACAATTAACGTTATCATAAAGATCTATTCTTGGAATAGAACCTGAACTTAAATTTTATTTTTTAAAATCTGCTATAGAAAAAAATTGAATTTTATACACGACAAAAAAAAATCTGTTGTGGCCAGCACAAGACCTCTCGCCATTTCCATATTAGGCTATATAAGTATTGTATTGCACTTCGCTTTCGAACCGTCGTTTTATAACAAAAATTACAGAACTTTACTCAAATATTGCTTTTTTTATTGTATTTAACATATCTTCTGCACACATATAATTCTAATTAAATCTATTTTTCATTGTATGAGGAAGTTTCTAAATGTCAGAGATTCTTCCAATTCATTAATCAGATTGGCGGTATTTCTGATGGATATATGCGTTTTACCACAATTTTACCTATAATTTCAAATATTTAATTAATAAAACAATAAGAAAGATTAAATATACTTCCCAGAAAAAGCTATCAGAATTCAGAATGTCACTAAAACTATTGATATTTGACATTGACATGTGTCATTTACAAACTATGTTATAAACATTGGAATTTGTCAACTGGTTTCCTTAGTGCCTTAGCCTCTGCGATTAGTTTACTCTATAAATTATAGTGTCTTTATCTCTAAATCTATACAAGATATAATAAAAATTTCAAGTGTATTAGATGGAGAATTTTATGTTCTTCAATATTTAATAAAAAAAACTTCCAAAAAATTATATTTAGAAGAATTTTTCTAAGAAGCTACTACTTCCGGTTGTTCAATTGTTACCAAAACCTTTTCAGCTCTTCCCAGGAATGTCAGATTGAAGTAACTGCAGTTAAATATTTTTTAAGTCATAGTTTTTGAGGAATCGTCCCTCCAACATCCATACATACACACACACACACATATATATATATATATATATATATATATATATATATATATATATATATATATATATATATATACATCCACACACATATATACACACATCCACACACACACACACAGACATTATAAAAAATGACTATAATATATCTTTTAGTACCTACCTCCTTAATTTAATATGAATAAAGTCAACTTACAGGTTTGCTCCTGAGTGGGTTAACGCCTGAAAATTTCAAGATAATAGTTTGTAGCCTGCATCGCTTCGTAGTACATACTCCGCAATAAATAAAATGCTCAAACATACTTACATATAAAATTATATAATTTTCCAGGAAATAGGACAAGTGAACTCGAAAACACTTGCCTAACAATCATTTCAATCCAATCCAAAAATCCCTGCTTTAAATGAGATATGCATATTAGAGTGTAAATTTCAGGAAAAACCTTGGTTTTTGAAGTATCACTTCCGATTCGTGGAATGTAATAAAATTTTTACGCATGTCAATAAATAACATGTATTACCGTTAGTAATTTATTATGTTAAATTTTCTGCTTAACATGAATACTTTCCTCTGATTTATGCGCCTATTTTTGAATGTTAATTTGACTTTACGTCAATCTGTCGTAATTTATAATATTGCACAAATACGTAAAGAATAGTATTCATACTTACAAATAAAATGAAACAAGCTTTTATAAAAATGCAGTGAAAAAGAAAAATAATTTTACGCACAACTGCATTAAAATTGTTTGTTTACATTTTAGTTGCCAGGGCGGAAAAGTGAACATTATGCCCGCCGGGCTTTTTGTCAGTTTTACTGCCCGCAGGGCTGTAAAAAAGCCAAAACACCCGGTAATGATACTAACCTTTATTTAATTATGTATATGAATTTTAGAAGTATTTCTTTATTTATGATATAACGACAAAATAAGGTTAATCTGGCCACGTAATATTTTTACATAGTGACAAGCTTTGCATGTATTTAATAGTTATTTATGTATTAAAAGCGTAAGGAGGCTTTTATGGTCTGCGGCGGGATTTTGAGCCCGAGGCGTAAGCCGAGGGATAAAAACACGTCAAAGGCCATAAAAGCAAGTTACGCTCGTGGTACATACAAAACTTTATGCACGGACGAAAATTTTCAAATTTTGAGTGTTAGAAAAATTGTAGCGAAAAGAATTTGTCCTCGTACATCCAGTATAGTGTTGCTATGAAAGCGGAAAACAACAGTTTATTGTTTGTTTATTAGTTCTGTCATTTGAGTTTTATTTTGTGTATCTCCGTGCTTTCCATATAAATATCACAAAATTAATTTTCATTTTTCATTAAAGAATATAAAAATTTTCAATTTGTACTAAAAACTTTTCATGTTGCCGGTTTAAATTGCTTATATTGTAGTTTATAATTTGGATTGACGTTTCATTATAGCCCGGCGGGCTATAATGAGGCCCGTGGGCTATAAAATAACGTTTATGTCAAAGAAATTCATGTATAATTGTCAAATTATGATACGTCCGTGCATAAACATTATTTAAAAACATTTCATTTGATTTCAGTAGTGCGTAAAACGTTGTACATACGTCAGGCCGAAAGAATTTTACACCCCTGGACGAATAAAAGCCTTCTGTTATGCGTCGGGCTTCAAATCTCGTCCGCAGGCGTAAACTTTTTCTTTCAGCCCTCTATACGTAAATAACTGTTACAATCTTGTGAGAAATAAATGGTCTAAAACTCAAAATGAATGCGGAAAATAGCCAGTTTCCGCTTTCATTTGGAAAATAATTAAAACATAAGATTTTTGTTATTTTGTCATGAATGCAGTCAAATTGAGTGAAGCGGTGAAATCGGTTTTAGCCGGATTTCGATTTCAGAAAGATTCCGGTATCATCCGGATTCCGATTCCATTCGGTTTCCGGTAATATCCGGATTCCGATTTTATCCAGGATTATAAAATCTGACCTTAACACCCCGATTCACAAAAAAGTTTAAGCTAATCATCATTTTTTGATTAGTGAATTCTATTCTACTCCGGTATTTAAAATTTAATTTTCATGATATTATCAATAAAGGTAGATACTAGGAATAAATTAGACTATATTTTAAGAAATACACTGTCAAAATTAGAGTAGAATTCGCTAATCAAAAAATTAGGATTAGCTTAAACTTTTTTGTGAATCGGGCTGTGAGTTATTAACAAATCAACAAACAAATGAAGTTGTTTATTAAATCAAAATACGTTTCGGTCGTGGTTACGACAATTTTCAAGTCTACAGAAATTAACTTATCAATAATGAAAAACAGTTTTTATAAATTGTTGAAATTGTCGATATTTTAATTAACATATTGTAAAAAAATTATTGATTTTAATTTTTTTATGCATTTTTACCTTCCGTCACCTTTAGGTAAGGAAGGTATTGTCTTTGGTCAAAAAATTCGGTGGTGAGTTTTTAATGAATAAGCACGTTTTAGGGTCCCTACAATACAAATTTACTATTTTTAAGATGATGTCTGTATGTATGTGTGTGTGTGTGTGTGTGTGTGTGTCCGTGTGTGTGTATGTGTGTCCGTGTGTGACAAATTTTTCTCCGACGATAACTCCAATACTACAATTCTAAAAATTATAATTCTTTCGTATTCCTCTTCTGTACATCCATATGAAGAGTTGATTAGATTTTGGTTATAATTGATCCACCGGAAGTACCCTTATTTGAAGTTTTTAAGAGTTTTTCTTAAAAAAACGCAGTTAAATATTATTTTTCGACATTTTGTGATTATCAATATGAAAGAATATCTTATTCTCTATACGGTTTGATTATACAGTTTCGTTCATATTCAATAGATATAGAGATTAACTTTCAAAAATTAGTCAGCTTTGTTAAAATTATGGAAACAACCGATATATTCAGAAAAATTTAATTGACAGATGTCAGTGTCAAATGCAAAACCAAAGTTGAAAGTATAGGGTCAGAAAGTTATGTGTGAATGTGATAGAGTGTCCCTCCAAAGAGAAGAAGATAGAAGGACTGTGTAGCAGAAGATTTGAGTGAGGAAGAATTGTGTGAAGAAGATGCGTTGGACAGGAATGATTAAAAGAGAAGAGTAAAAAACAGCGACCCCTAATAAAATAGGGAAAGGAACTTTCGGTATAGAATTTGTAAAAAATAGTGTGTTCGTGTTACAATTTTATAGGATATACAGAATCTTTTTCAAGGAACTTTTGGTATGGGATATATACAAAATACATCGAATTGACGGAAGGTTTTGTGCTGGCCACAACAGATTTTTTTATATTTGATTTAATAAACAATTACTCATCGTTTGGAAGCTTTCATTATCTAAAAAAAACATTAATAAATATTTGTTTTGACAATTGTTTTTTTTACGTAACTTCGTTAACAAATTATTTTACGTAGAAATTTCTTTTTATGGTATTTCCGTAGTAAATAAAAAAAGAATTCTTGAAAAAACTATCTGTATCGTATTCTTGAGATTAACAGTCCCATAATTTAAAATTGTAGTATTTTTTTGCAAAATTTATGTTTTTCAAGTCATTTGCAGCTAAAATAATATATAGTTATTACATGTCAAATATATAACAAAAATTTATTTATAATATGCATATGCAGAACAAATTAATTTGTTTTAACGTTCAATTATTTATCTGGTTTATAACAGCTACTGACATTCGAACTAATGAAGTTATAAATAATAATTAAACTAATAATTCTGATATTGATATGAACTTTACGTAAGTGTTTTTTGTTTTGACAATGTTGTCATTATATTGTCACGGTGCCCCATTTCAACAAATCACTGAAATTAAATTTGCAAATCATTTTCATTAGTTATGCGTAAAATAACTGTACATTTTTAAATCAATTCAACACGCTCGTTGAGTAATACAAGCTACCTACCTGTTATTGATTTAAAAAGCTAAATTATTTTGATTAATCTTTTTTACTTTCCCTGGAGAAAAGCATGTGACAATCAAAAAACCAGTTTAGTTACAAGTTACTGCTATTTAGGTAAATTAGTTTCACTAGGTTGGTAGTTGGTACACTTCGGTAAATAACATGAAATTTGCCAGTGACACACATTTGTTCAATCGATAAATAGAGATTGTGAAAATATGTGCGATTAGAAATGACATAACTCAATGAACTTAGAATTTAAATCAATTTAATAATTCAAATTCTTAGTATTGGCACACTGACACCATTGCAAAATGATTGCAGATATGAACTGAGATAAGTCGAACAATGTAAGGACTCCATAGAATGTAAATAAGTTTTAGGAATTCTCAATCGTTATTGATATGGTATTGCAATGATTTATTGATAAAGTGAGAATGTTATTGCTACTTTATTATGGACTGTATGAATTTTCTTGGAAAGTTGAAAAATTTAATTATTGTAAACAGTAGATTTTGTAAACATACATATGTGCACGTAATGCAAAGTGAGTTTTTGGAATTTTCAAATAAATAAATAAATATATCATCACGGCATATTACCCATTTCTGGGTGTGCCAGTATCTACAACACATGTAGACATCGGTAATGATGACGATATATTTTACTGTGTGGGCGCTTACCAGGCGTCACCTCACGGGCAGTCAAAGCTGGTGTGGAGAGTGCACCACAGGGGTCACTTTTGTGCCATTTAAAATAAAGTCACTGGATATATAAAGTATCGCAATTGGCCGCCATATTGTGTCGAGCTTCGGTGCCAAATTTAAAATGGATTATCTTGAAACGAGTGCCAGTGGCTCGTAGTATGATCACGGTTTTAACTAAAACACTTTTTTAAGAAATGTCAAATTCAAATTTAAATATTTAATTTCACCTTTATATATAAAGAATGATTTTTTTAAAAATATTTGTTTGAATACGAACTATGTTCTGCTTTAAAATAAAATTTTGATAAATTTGATATTATTTATTTTTAATATTAAATAATGAAATTTGACATTTCTTAAAACAGCGTTTTAGTTAAAACCGTGATCATACGTACTACGAGCCATTGGCTCGAATAAATAATATCAAATTTATCAAAATATGATTTTAAAGCAGAACATAGTTTGTATTCAAACAAATATTTTTTTAAAAATCGTTATTTACATATGAGTGAAATTAAATATTGAAATTTGAATTTGACTTTTCTTAAAACAATGTTTTAGTTAAAACCGTGATCATACTACAAGCCAATGTGTCTAAAAAACGTTCTTCTCTCTCTAACACATTGGTACAATGAATTGCGGTACTTTATATATCTAGTGACTTTAATTTAAAATTGGAAATATTTGGCGTCTGTCGGGATCGAACCCAGTTCCCCCAGGTTCGCGACCAGACACTGTAATTTTCAATCGCTATTGAATTCAATTACCTACAATGATTTATTTATAAATTGAGAATTCATTACTATAGGTACTTAATAGGATATATATTATAAAATTTCTTGAAAATTTTTAACTAATAAACAATACATTTCATGTTTAAGGAAGACAAATTTATGTACAAATAATTGAATTTTAATATTTGTATGACAAACATTTGTATAAACATAAAAAAAGTCTCAATTTTCTCGAAAACGTTAATCGAAAAAAGTACAGGGTGGAACAAATTCGAGTTCCTTATATGAAAAACTTTCTTATTATGTATGCTACAGATAATTGATGTAGGTCTTTATGGGCCAACTTTTTGAGACAACTTTATTAGGCACCACAGGAATTTTCGATCGTCTTTTGTTTTTAAGCTAGATGCTAAAACTTGTTTTTCGCTTGAATTTTTTGGAGTAACGATGATCGACTGGAGATTGATGTGTGGAGATGAAAATAAAGTACTCGGAAACTGCAGTCAGTATGGTTTTATTTGATTAGAACCTACGTTTCGACCATTACAATAGTCTTCCTTTGATTTAACCCTGAGGAAGACCATTGTAATGGTCGAAACGTAGGTTCTTATCAAATAAAACCATACTGACTGCAGTTTTCAAGTACTTTATTTTCTTCTGCACACATTGAATTTTTTGTTTAGCAAATTTATTCGAAATATTTGTATTTGGTTTATTTCCGTTGTACGAATTTGGAATAGAATATTTTAAAAATTGATAACTTTTTTAAACTTTGATAGTCCTTATCTGGTCGACTTCTGATAAATATAGGCCAACCGGAAGTAAAATTTTTTGAAATGAATTTATAAATATCTCAATTTGACTAATTTTTAGCAAACAACCCTTAAACTGGAAATGATGCTTTACTTTTGTAGTTTTATTATTTATATAATATGTATTTATTTTAAAATTAATTCATTTATCAAATCACATGAAATTTTATTCTTGAACTTAGCTTATAATTTTACAGTACAATTTAAAAATTAATGATGGTCAGATAACCGGAAGTGGCATTTTGATGGGTCAAGGCGGTTATGTAAATTAAATTGACCAGACGAGATTCTTTTAAATGTTACTTCAGCTACTTCATTGACAAATCATTAATGCAATTTTCATCACATTTCACAAGACATACTAATAAAAATTTCATAGCACGTTCAATAACTTTAAAAATATCCTTCCTAGGCTGTCATAACCTCAAAAACCATTCCTGGTGTAGTTAATATTCTATCAACTTCTCATATTAAAATGTAGAATCCGTCAAGTTCAAATTTCGAGTTCCTCGAGTGCGTTACGTACTTATACACATGCAATGCCATGCCATACAAGGTTAACGAACGTAAAATAATGATCTTAGCATGGAAGAGAATTTTAATTAGCTTTCGGAATAAGCAACGATTAAATCTAAACATTGAACATTCGATTAACATAATACTAACTGTGCAATTATGTAATGAAAGTGAATGAGTGATTTACTGAACACTGTAAGTCATATTCTTCAACTTGAACTGTTTGCGTTATTGCGTTGCACTGTGTTGAAGTTGGCAGAGAAATCTCCCTTAATAGTACATGGCTGCCAACTTCCGCGATCTGACATCTGTGCTAGAAAATTTCCCAGAAATCGGAGTTTCTACGCGAGAGAAATATCTCTTCTCCGTCATATATAGAGTGGAAAATTACTATATTTTAAATTATCACTGCAATTTATGTGTCTACTATATGTTAAATTATCACAGTGACTTCAATTATTAACGAACTCCACTGAACTGACTGAGAACAAAGTTAGTTTCCAAACGTCATTACAACTTTGTTACCATAGCCCCATAGCGGAAAGGTGGAAACTGACAAATTACACCCTGCGGGCTGTAAAGTAGAGCAAAAGCCCGGCGACTGGTAAAACAACAAAAATATAATTGTAAATATAATCAACACTCTTATTTTTTAAAAGTGATACCTACTAAGCTTTTATTAAAACTGTTTGAGGAATTTCTCTAGAAATAGGCCCATAAACCAATTTTTTAAAATGTTTTTAAATGAAAGTTCGTTTAATTTTGAAGCAATTCGTGGTATCAAAAAGTCATAATTGTTTTTTGTATAGCTGCATTTGATTTTTTAAAGAAACCTATAGCTTCTTCTCACACCAGTTTCTGTAGTAGGCTGCGCGAGAAAGATACCAATAGTGTGACGTTATCTGTATCCCTGGAAATTAATTCAAATATCTCGCAAAGTAATTATTAAAACAATGTTTTTTTTATCATAATCGATATTTATTGAATAGTACTTTTTATTATTTTTTGTTATGATTTATGGGCCTATTGCCTCCAAGCTTGATATTTAAAAAAAATATATGTATATAGCAACAAGCTTTAGTTATTTGTTTCACTAGGCTCTAAAATACCAGATTTACAGCAGAGGCAATGTATGCTGCCGAAGCTGTAAATCTGTTTATGTGCCGTGTTGAACACATTATTTTTTGCCGATTATAGAATTAAAATTAATATAGTCATTATTTTTGATACCTGTTTTGAAAGTTATCGACATCGACTTATGTTGCTATATGCGTTTGTTGACCAGTTGATATGTAAATAGCAACAACAGACAGTAAATAGTTATTAATGCTTATTTAAGAGTGAAAAGTATAGTATATATTTTCCCATGAATAGGAAAGTTTGACCGAACGAGCGAGTTCATTAAATCCTAGGAGTTGGATACAATTTTTTTACGTCTGCTATAAAAGTGTGAAAAAAAGTGCCGTAACACTTCATTATGACACGCGTTTGCGTTAAAAAAGTGCATTTTTTCACACTTTTATTGTGTTAAAAAAAGATATACTTTATAAATCCATTTTAATGAAAAAAAGTGTACTTTTTTAACAGACGTAAAAAATAGTTATTTATGCAACAAGAGTAAAAAGTATAGTCTTATTTGACGAATAGGAAAGTTTGACCGAACGAGCCTCAGGCGAGTTCGTCAAATCCTATGAATGAAATAAGTCACTTTTACTCGGGTTGCATACAATTTGTGTTAAAAAGTGCACTTTTTTCACACTTTTATTGTGTTATAAAAGACATAGTTGATAAATCCATTTTAATGAAAAAAGTGTACTTAACTGCCTAGGCAGTAAAAGTGCGATTTTTTGACAGCTAACAGTGTGTAAAATAGCAATCGCTATGCAAACGCATAACATAATTTGATGATAACTTTCAAAATAGGTATTAAGAATAATCACTAAATTAATATTAATTCTACAATCGACAAAAAAATAATTTGTTCAACACGGCACTAAACACAGTTTTAAAGCTTTGACAGCATTAATTGCCTCGGCTTTGCTTCGTCAATAAAAAGGCAGCCTCTACTGTAAATTTGGTATTTTAAAGCCAAATTAAACAAATAACTATTAAAATTTCATTTCGTAAAACGTTGTAGGTACATACTTTAGGCAGCAATAAGTTTACACCCTTGGACGCAGTTGTAAACCGTTTCTTTCGATCCTCTATAAGTAAATAACTATTATGTCTATATAGATTAAGTTATAAATTTATCCAACTATTTCAGTTATTTGCAAGTAAAAGTGAATGCATTCTTAAAGAGAATATCTTAATTTGCATTGATACAAATTATGCAATGTTATTGATTCTTATCCTATCCTGGCAGCTGGCATTTTTACCATTTAAAGTAAATACAGATCAAGGCATGTTACTTTTTACTTTTCATATATTACTCAATTAAATAAAATGGAAATTAATTTTGCAAGCAGCATCCACGAGTAAGTATTTATTTATTTTGTATGAAAACCATATTTTTTGTCGAGGACGTTATATAATTTACCATATATGTGTGTAGAGATGGACTTGACTGCAATATGTGATGATCATTCAATGTCTTGCATTCAGACACGTTCAGCAAATGTAAGGTTAATAAATATTTTAACTATGTACTCGTCGATAAAATCCTTTTTACTTCCAAGAATTTCTCCTAACCAACTTTACATTTTACATGTGTTGTTGATCATTATTTAAACCAACAACTTTTATTATACAAAAAGTATTTTTTTTTATTTGAAATCGCTGTTTTTCCATATCGAAGATATTTGCATGTTTATTCATTAAAGTCTGTTTCGATGTATAGGGAAATGACTTGACTCGATGCTACGGTCGTGTCAGTTGTCAATATAGTAATTAAGGTACCAAGGGTTGTTATAAGGACAATAATATTGTCGTTTAACACCCGTGGTGCCTACATCGTTTTATGTCTTACTAGAAATTCATTTTGTCTGACTAGAATTTATCAAACAAAAATAATAAATCACAAAATTTTAATACAACTTACAAAGTAGCCTGTGAATGCGGTATCTAGGTAATATTTTGTTTCTGTAAACGAAGCATTTTTTCAAACAAAAAATATATTTCTTATGGTATTTTTCTGTCAATATGGACGAGCAACGTTATTGCTAAAAATAAGAAGTATGCTGGTTTGTATTTGTGATGAAACAAATATGATTATAAACGACTACAATGGGGGATTACACCATTTTTTTTTTATAATTTCATCTGAAAATATTGAGAAAACTAACACTATTGATGAAAATCCGGTGAAAAAATTCCTATTAATAAGCAAGTTAAAGTCTCCCGAATTTTGAAAAGATTGACGTGACGTCACATTTATGTGTTTTTATATCAAACTGTTTTCATCATGGACCTAAATGTTCTTGAAATATATGCTATTTTAAGTTATATTTACATAAAAATAAATGAATATTATAACACTGTATAAGTCTACATACTTTATAATTACAGATGTATTTAAATTATTAAGTTTAATGCAAGAAATTTATGTTAAAATAAAAACTGTTTGGAAACTGTAGTACAGGAATGTTAGCCCCTCCTTTCGAATTTGAATTTCTTAACTTCCATTGGTAGTAATCCCACCTCCTAACACGCTATTTGTAATGCATGTATAGGCGGTTTCTCGTTCGCCAATCAAAATATTTTCATATTAGTGTCGAAGCGCTATTACAAAAAACCCTTTATTTCCGAAATATCTCAATTATACCATTTCATTTTTTATTAATATTCGTTATTCAGCATATACATTTATCGGAGAGAGGTTGGGCGATAATAATAAAAAAAACAATGTTTTAAATTCACAAAGAAAAGCTTTATTGTTGCACGCACTATATAGGTACACTATACACGATCCCAAACACAAATCACCACACAGACACGTAGCAATCCCGAGGTTGGCTAAAGAAAAAAAGGAACACCTTGTACCAAAACAAGGGACACAAAATAACTCAACTCCACTCTTCTGCCACACACAGCTTTTATAGCCATCCCACCTCGATTTTGCTAGTGTAATTAAATTATTAAATACACTCGTGTCAATACTTAACAAAAATAATAATGATTGAATAATAATAATAATGATCAGTTAATAACTGCTAATAAATGTTGACTGACGTGACGTAACTGGACTCGACGTGTCCAAAACATCTCCGACACGGCCATCCTGACCTATCACACGTCCTCGTGTGATTTAGGATTTCTCTGAGAAGAAGAAAAAAAAACAATCTAATGAGTATAGTCTCGGCCTATTCCTGACTTCACGAGTACATAGTGGGAATAGAAAATTCATTTCTATATTCAAGAAATTATATCTGCATATCATATCTGTGCCAACTGCACTATGATCATGCCTACTCAAACTGCATATCATATCTGTGCCAACTGCACTATGATCATGCCTGCTCAAACTGCATATCATATCTGTGCCAACTGCACTATGATCATGCCTACTCAAACTGCATATCATATCTGTGCCAACTGCACTATGATCATGCCTGCTCAAACTGCATATCATATCTGTGCCAACTGCACTATGATCATGCCTACTCAAACTGCATATCATATCTGTGCCAACTGCACTATGATCATGCCTACTGTGGTCACCAATCATTCATCATTAATACGTTCAAAGAATGTCATAATATCGTACCTGAGGATGAGGAAGTATCAGCATTATCCTCTGTTCCCCACTGAGAGCAGTCTAAACCCTGTGGCATAGGGCGCAGACGATCGTGAGAATATTTCAGTATACGATTGCTCTTTGATAAACTGAAGGTGCCGTTTTCAACCCGAAAGGCATAGCTAAATATTCGTACTGGCCTTCTGGGGTGATGAAGGCAGTCTTTTCAATAGAATTTTCATGGGCCGGAATTTGATGGAAGCCGCTCGCCATATCTAAACTAGTGAAATAATGTGCATCTTTTAATTTAGAGATTAATTCGGAAATTATCGGCAAAGGATACCTGTCTGCTATTGTATTTGAATTTAATTCTCTATAGTCTACACACATTCTAGATGTACCGTCTTTTTTTTTGAACTAACACTATCGGACTAGAAAAGGGAGACTTGCTAGGTCGGATAATTTTGGCTTTTAATAAATCTGAAATTTTTTTTCCGAATGTTTTTTTTTTTCAGACGCACTCATGCGATACGGTCTTCTTTGTACGACTTTATTTGGATCATTTAGTCTAATTTCTAGAGTACCGGTACTAACGCGTTTTTCTAGATAGGCCACAATAAATGAGGATTTAAATTTTTGTAATATTGTTAACAAAACTTGTCTTTCCGAATCAGCCAAGTCAGTTTGAACTTTATTTTCCCGATCGTTAAGGACATTTGTTTTTAACGTACAAACAGCATTAATTTTACTAAGTGTTACAGAAGCATTTGTTAATTGAACCGAAAAACCAGGCAAAATCTCTCTACCAATCAATATGTCTGAACTAAGATATTTGTCAGGCAACACATGAAAATTAATTTCAATAAGAAAATTACTGATAACAACTTTTGTAAGAATCTGTATCGTGCTATAAATAGCATCTTGGCCTATTCCGATCAACATTACAGTTTCAAAATTACGTTTACCGGAGAACTTTGAGGCTAAACTTTCCCTAATTAATGAACATTCTGACCCCGAATCAAAAGTAAACGGAATAATCTCACCTTTGTGTTCGAGTTGTCCCGTAGGTTGCTTTACAGCACAAATTTCAACCCTTCTAATGGTGCCTTCTTTCTTTACATTTTCATTCTTTTTGCAGTTGGAGGCATAGTGACCATGTTCTTTGCACTTGAAACATTGAATGTTCTCCACAGAAGGTTGTGATTGGCAGTCATTCTTCTTGTGACCACGCTTTCCACACTTGTGGCACACAATATTAGAATCTAGTCGGGGTTTCTTACTGTCTGCTCTATCTTCAGAGTCGTGAGGTTTTCGTTTGAGTATTACTCTCAATTCTTGTTGTAATTGATTCCTGTTCTTAATTTCAGTCGTATATGCCAGTCGTTTTATTCGATGGTCGAAGTCTGCCAAATGTGCCATAGCTAACGCGACACCAATCTGTTCAGGATCAGTTTGTTGCCATCTCATTGTAAAGGAAGTCAAGAATTTACTGGCGTAGACGGAAAAAGGTTCTCCTTCTTTGGGCTTACCATGCAATAACTTTAGCATTGCCGCGGCATCGGTTTCTTCTTCTTCGTACTTTGACAAGAATAGATCTTGGAACTGTTCCCATGTCATATCTTTGAAGCAGATTTGAGAGAACCATACGGACGCGGACCCTTGCATAACTTTACTAAGTAGTATCATCAATGCACTTCCTGAAATTGATTTTCCCTCCATACACAGGTTAGCAGTGTTACACCATGCTTTGGCGCTCTGAGAAGATCTATCTGGGTTAAAAATAGGCAATGACATAGAGTCATCTTTCTGCGAGGGGTTTATTTTCTTTATCATTTCCATAATGACTTTCTGCCAACCCTCATCAGGACTGCTTCTCGTCTCTTGCGGTGAATCCATTTATTTTTTTGGTTATCCCACTTCTGATATCGGAGAGAGGTTGGGCGATAATAATAAAAAAAACAATGTTTTAAATTCACAAAGAAAAGCTTTATTGTTGCACGCACTATATAGGTACACTATACACGATCCCAAACACAAATCACCACACAGACACGTAGCAATCCCGAGGTTGGCTAAAGAAAAAAAGGAACACCTTGTACCAAAACAAGGGACACAAAATAACTCAACTCCACTCTTCTGCCACACACAGCTTTTATAGCCATCCCACCTCGATTTTGCTAGTGTAATTAAATTATTAAATACACTCGTGTCAATACTTAACAAAAATAATAATGATTGAATAATAATAATAATGATCAGTTAATAACTGCTAATAAATGTTGACTGACGTGACGTAACTGGACTCGACGTGTCCAAAACATCTCCGACACATTCGTATTTTTTTACTATTTTCCTTTAATTTGATTGAGCCGTAATCCCCCATTCACAATACTTCTTAACCTTAACTGCACTTTATGCTAGTATCAGTATTATTAACCTCAGTTTGTTGTCAACATTACCATAGCAACTTAATACGCCCTAGGGCATTATTTACTCAATAACGGACCTAATGTTGAGGTTGTTATAAAACAATAACATACTAGTAAGACATAAAAAAATGGTTGTATGTACTATTACAGATATCGGATATGAAAATATGCATTGATTAATATAAAAAGTTAATGACAATAATTAATTATTTTTACAAAAATAAATTTGACCTGCCTTAAAGTGATTTATAATTAGTTTGCTATTTTTATAAAATATGTAAATTACACTAATCACATTCTTTTTATACAATGATATATTAAGAACTAATAAACAAGTCACTTTCTAATTCCTTTTTTTGATATCCATAAGTAATTATCTATATCATTAAAATGTGCGGCTATTAAAAAACCAAGCGAAAATGTTGCAATTCTCTTCATAAATTCATCAGTCAATTTTTCATGGCGAATAGAACAAGGTTATGTGAGGTTATGGTTCAGTGTGAAGCTAGCTCTGCTTAGGTGCATTGGAGAATGATAATTAAGTTGCAGTAGTCGGACGATGACCTACGGCTATATTCAAGTGTATTAAAACACGTGACATTGATGATTGTTGATTGTTTTTGGTTTGTTTACTGAGTCAGGGCCGGCCTTAGAGCGATTTTGCTTATTTAATTATTTGAAGCTGACCTGGCAAGCAAACTATTATCATTAATTATGCTCATTTCAAAGAAGGAAATATTTACACGAAAGACGGAAATTAAATTTCAATCAATGAATATTTTATTTATAGGACAGCTGGCGCATAATTTTATATTAAAATATTACGGTAAAAATATCGTTTTAATGTTACCCTTCCACCAATCTTTGTTTAAAATGCTTTCAAGCTAATTTCTGGGAGACTTGAAAACAGGGATGTATACAGGATGTTCATTTTAATAGGCCACCATTGCTATCTCGAGAACTATAAGAGCTACAAGACGGTTAAATGGGCAAACAATTTCTATTTTACGTGAGAGATTTAAAGAAAAGTAAAAATATTTTTTTTCGACCAGTGGTTCCCAAAATATGGGTCCCAACTTTTTACCTCCCGCTACCCTTGGTAAGGGAGGTATAGGGATCGTGCTAAAAATTACATATCGAGATTTTAGTAAATGACCACGTTTTAAGGTCGCTAGAATCCAATTTTAACATTTTCACGATGGTGTCTGTATGTGTATGTGTGTGTATGTATGTGTGTGTATGTATGTGTGTGTATGTTATGTGTGTGTGTATGTGTAGGGGTTTTGTCTTCGCTCTAACTCAAATACTATCATTCAGAAAATTCTAAAACCTTGTATTTCTATCCTATTCTAATATGAAAAGAAGCCATTAGATTTTGGTGTAAATCAAATAACCGGAAATGGCACTTTACCTGATGCTCATAATGGTTTTTCTTCAAAAAATACTATTAAATGCCATTTTTTCACATTTTATGTCTTATTAAAATTAAATATTATTTTTTTTATTAGTCGCGAAGCCTAAGATAAACACATTCCTTTGTTACACAGTTCATTTTTCAAATGAATATAACTGACAGTAAATGTCACTGTCAAAAAACTAATCACTTCAAATTAATAATAGCGACATTTTAAAAAGAAAATAGTAAATAAAGCAATAGTTTTCTGCAATGGAACAGTTTGCAGCGTTAGTAAATACGTAAGTATGTATAAAAATGGATATGAATGTGTGGCGAAGGATGATTATTCCGTACCTATTATTTTGGTCCGGATGCGGTTATTCGCTACCAAAAATCAGTTCTTATGTATGAATGCTATGACGATTGTGGACAAGGCGAAAGAAGAATGTTGTTAAAGAGTGAAGTGAGTCAGCTGAGCTCTTACTCTTATCCCTTTTCTTATTGTTGCTATTGTTTCCGGGTTTTTGCTAACCCACTAAGTGGGAAACGCGTGATTTTATGTATGTATGTATGTATGTGTGTATTAATGTATGTATGTATGTATGTATGTAAAAATTAAATAGCGGGAGGTTTTGCATTGGCCATATCAATTTTTTTTATTTTAAATGAGAACATATATTTTTTATTTCCTCTTTCATTAGAGAATTTAATTCTGGATTCAGTGATACAATACTTTTATACCCTCGCTTAACGATTTTTTGAGGAAAATGCAAATAAAATTTTTTATGCACGGACGTATCATAATTTGACAATTATACACGAATTTCTTTGACATAAACGTCATTTTATACCTCGCGGGCCTCATTATAGCCCGCCGGGCTATAAAGAAACGTCAAACCAAATTATAACCTACAATTTAAACAGGCAACATGAAATGTTTTTATTACAAATCGAAAATTTTTATATTCTTTAATGAAAAATGAAAATTAATATTGTGATATTTATATGGAAATCCGGAGATACACAAAATAAAACTCAAATGACATAAATAATGAACAAACAATAAACTGTTAATAAATGTCTGCAAGGCATAAGTAATACGGGAACTAATTTATGAACAAAAAAATATATTACTTTTAATGTAAATGAACTTGAATATAAGTTGATTAAACAAAGTATATATGCAATAATACCCTATCCTTTTGGCAGATAGACTAGACTTACTGTTTATAAATTCTAAACTTGTCATTTTACATGCAAATGACCTGTGATCATGGTAATTTATAATCGGAAATAAGATACAATACATAAATACAAATTGCCATTAATCCTGATGAATACTTTCTTCATTCATTTCTTTTGTAATGAAGTAATTAAACGTTTTATTTTCGGAGGAGTTAAGTACCTATAAAATAATCTTTATTTGATACGAAAGCATCATATGACACTTACAATTTATTTGAATAATTACACACCGTTTGTTGACGCAATAACACAAATTTACATAAATTTTCATTCAGCTTTCCATTGACAAATTAACACGGATATTGAGAAGCTTTGTTTTCACTATTTTGTGGAAGTTTACCAACCAAACAATAATCAATTTTAAATATTCAAATATGGAAAAATATAATAACGCTTAATAACGGAACAATGTTATTGTTTTTAGTGTTTTTATTAAAATTACGTTTATGATTGTATCTATTGTGTACCTGAGATTTTTCAGAAACTTGTCATTAGTATGTTTGCAGAATTTTTGACCGCAAAGAAGAATTCCCAAGGAATAGAAAATAAAACAAAATGTATTAAATGTTAATTATAAGGTATTAGATTTTAATATTTTTTGTCTAAATAATTAATGTTATATCTTTTATAAAACAAACTTTAATACAGAAAATAATAGATTCTCACATTTTGAGGGTCATAAAAACTTTGCTCTCAAGGTGCACGCAAAATTTTGTGTATAACTGCAATTAATAGGAAATTAATTATCTATACTACGAGTGGGTATAGTTAAAATTTAACTATATACATACCAGTGGTGACTCGTGACATTTGTCGGAGGGGACGCTCACCTCAGGGTTACGACGCTTAATTTCATCTAATCTATCCATTATTATATTGTTTATTTCACTTGTACCTTGTATTGCACCCAATTGATAATAAAAATAAACGCAGGGGTCACGAATCATGCCGAGCATTCACGAAGAGCAATGGAAGGCAGCCTCCAAATTCAAATTTTAATATTTAATTTCATCCGTATGTATAAGAATGATCTTTTTAAATATTTGTTTCAGTACAAATTATATTCTACTTTAAAATCATATTCTGATAAATTTGTTATTATTTATTATTAGCGTTAAATAATGAAAATTGGCATTTTTACCGTTCGCTAAGAGAGGTATTGAAATCATGCTAAAAATCGCATATTCAGACTTTAATGGAAAAGCACGTTTTAAGGTCCCTAAAATCCGATTATAACATTTTACAATGATAAGTGTGTGTGTTTGTATGTGTGTGAATGATTATTGGAGCCACGGTTTCTCAAATACAATCTGACATTACTGGGAAGAGCTGATTAGATTTTGGCAACAATTGGACAACCGGAAGTACTAGTTTCTTAAAAAAAAAATCTAAATTAAAACATGATTCTAAAACTCTATGCAACAAAGAAAGATAAAAGGCTGATAAAAAATATTTAAATTTAAATACCATTAATATTACACATTTAAAAACGCCAGCAATGAGTGCCTGTGAGGTGACGCCTGGTAAGCGCCCACACGGTACAAATATTTCATCATCATTACCGATATCTACGATAAAGCAGATTGTGGCACACTCAGAAATGGGTAATATGCCGTGATGATATATTTATTTATTTTATTTATATTTAAAAAGTTCATCAAAGAGCGAGTTAAACTACAAAAAAAGAAATATATTCTGACATTTCAGAAATCGATGAAAATAAGTTTGTACCATATTTTTGAATACAGTAAAACTTAATTAAAATTCTATTCAGTGAACCATATTATCTATATCTTTATGTTTTGTTTATATATTGTCTATTTCAATATAAATTTAGAAATTAGTTAATTTTATTCCTATCCATAAAAATGTGCATTGTTTTTACAATACAGTGAAAGTACTTAAATTGATTTCATGCAAATAATTTACATCCAATATGTTTTTGTGGTTTCTAAACAATAACGGGCAATTGTTTTTCTTCAGTTATGTAATTTGTTTATTGATAATAATGTACACAAAATATAGAACGTGTTGATACATAAATTTCGAACTGTGATTAGTTATGGTCGTACTTTGTAGCTATTTAAAAACACTTAAAAGAACATAAGTTTCATAATACAGTAGTGTTCAGTAAAAAGTAATGAGTGTTTTTTTATTGTAACGTAACTGTAACTAAACAAATTGTTATACAAAAAGTGTTATATGATTTTTTATTTTAATTTAAAAGGTCGTTGATTGGTTTGATTAAAAAGTGTAACAAATTGAGAATGTGACATTTCTTATGCGTAAAGAAAGTGAAATATTTGTGTGCAATATGGCCTATACGCAAATTTATTTTAGTCCTTCGCCATAATCGGTTTATTTTCGAACACGAGTATATACAAATTTTCTTGTTGTCAGTGTAACTGGCACATTCTTTAAAAATATTAAGCTCTAATTTTCAAAACATCTTTGGGTACAAACTTAAATGTATATACAGGATGTTTTGAAGAAAGTGTAAAAAAATTTAAGTAGTACTGACAAAATTGCGTAAAAAAAGCTTAATCAACATGGGTCCGATCTTCAATAGTTTCGGAGATATGAGCCAGTGAAAAGTGAGTTTTTACGGGGTTTACTTCTGCTATCTTGTAAACTATAAGAGTTACGAATTTTTTTTAATTAAATAATTGTAAAGTTAAATGTTGTGGCGACCTTGGCCAATATTTAATTTTCATATAACTTCGTAACTATTAGAAATTGAGAAAAATGTTTCATATATAATTTTATTGTTTTTTATAGTCTATTTACTGATATAATTTTGTTCGATCACTATCATTGTCAATTTTTCTTCGATTTTTCATATATCTCGGAAACAGTTGAAGATCAGACCTATGTTGATTAAGCTTTTTTTACTTATTTTTGTCAGTACTATATGGTCTTATTTTTTTTACATTTTCTTTGAAACAGCCTGTATAATACTTCCCAAAATAAGTAAAAAAAAAACTCAATCAGCATTAGTGCGATCGTCAACTTGTCTAAGTCAGTACACAGATTATAAAAATCTGATGTGGCCAACACAAAACCTCCCGGTATTTAATTTTTATTAATTTAAATACATGCCTACGTATTTACTAACGCTGCAAACTGTTCTATTGCAGAAAACTATTGCTTTATTTACTATTTTCTTTTTAAAATGTCGCTATTATTAATTTGAAGTGATTAGTTTTTTGACAGTGACATTTACTGTCAGTTACATTCATTTGAAATATGAACTGCGTAACAAAGGAATTGTGTTTATCTTAGGCTTCGCGACTAATAAAAAAAATATTTTTAAATTTATCTGTAAAATATATAGAAAAAGTATTAATGTATTCCTGTAGAAAATTCAATAATCTTTAATTTTCATAAGACATAAAATGTGAAAAAATAGCATTTAATAGTATTTTTTGAAGAAAAACCATTATGAGCTTCAGGTAAAGTGCCATTTCCGGTTATCCGATTTACACCAAAATCTAATGGCTTCTTTTCATATTAGAGTAGGTTAGAAATACAAGGTTTCAGAATTTTCCGAATAATAGTATTTGAGTTAGAGCGAAGACAAAATCCATACACGTACATACACACACACACACACACACACACACACACACACACACACACACACACATCATCGTGAAAATGTTAAAAATGGATTCTAGGGACCTTAAAACGTGGTCATTTACTAAAATCTCGATATGTGTTTTTTCGCACTATCCCTATACCGCCCTTACCAAGGGTAGCGGGAGGTAAAAATACAATAAAATTTTATATGAAACATTTTGCTCAATTTCTTATAATTAAGAAATTATTTGAAAATAAAATATTGGTCGATGTCGCTACATTGTACCATTGATTATATATACTATCGTAATCGTTATATATAAAATCAATGATTGTACTTAGAACATTTATTTTTTTTATCTTCCATCCCCTTTAGGAAGGTATTGTCTTTAGTAAAAAAAATCGGTGGTGAGTTTTAATGAATAAGCACGGGACCATAGAATACGATTTTACTAGTTTTACGATGATGCCTGTATGTGTGTCTGTGTGTGTATCTGTGTGCGTGTATGTATGTGTGTGTGTGTGTTGGTGTATGGTGTGTGTGAGTGTGTGTTATTACAATTCTTTCATAGTTTCCTTATTTGAAGTTGTTAACAGTTGAAAAAACGCAGTTAAATATAATTTTTTGACATTTCATGTGATTATTAATGTGAAAGAATATCTTATTGTCTATACGGTTTGATAATAAATTTTCCTTTATATTCAATAGATATAGAGCTAAAGAATTATAAAGAGATTAACTTTCCATAAATCAACCAGCTTTGCTGTAATCATGAAAACATCTGATATATTCAAATAATTATAATTGACGGATGTCAGCGTCAAGTGCAATTTACATAGTATATGTTCGTGTTATAATTTTATTGGAATTATAGAATCTTTTCCAAGGACTTTTCGGTATAGAATTTGTAGAAAATATTATATGCCCGTGTTACTGTTTTACTGGGTATATAGAATCTTTTCTAAGGAACTTTTGGTATGCGATTTGTACAAAATACATAGAATTGACGGAAGGTAATGTGCTGGCCACATCAGATTTTTTTGAAAAATAGGTCGTTACTTTTATAGTTTTTGAGATAGTAAAAGTAACCCCGAATAAACTCAATTTTCACTGCCTTATCTCGGAAACTATTAAAGATCGGACCCATATTGATTAAGCTTTTTTTACTCATTTTACTCAGTGCTATATGCCCTTAAATTTTTAACCCAAAGTTGAAAAATATCCTGTATAAATATCTATTATTTGGAGCTTTTATTTGTTTCAGGCATATTGATATTAAACTTCTACCTCCTGTTAAAGTTGAAAATAATTCTTTTTTATTTTAAGGTCATTGATTGGTTTGATAAAAAAGTGTAACAAATCAAGAATTTGACATTTCTGACGTGTAGAAGAAAGTCACATATTTGCGCACACTATGGTCAATATGTAAATAGACTAATTTCGGCCTTTCACCATAAATACGAGTATATACACATTACCTTGGTTCAAAAACAATAAAAGGTTAAATATCTATAAATGTACATTCTTTTTTTATGAAAAGCAAGGTTCAAACCGATTTTATACAGTTTGGTTTTATTATACGACTTACAAAATAAATTAAAACGACGACTATTAACTATCTATAAGGTATTTTGTTTATATAACAACATTAGTATAAAAACCAAACTGGAATTTAGAACTAGGGCGCCAGTATTCAAATGATTTTTTTTTATTTTTATCTGAAATCATCTTTGGACCAGACAATAACCAAATTGAATTATTCATGAGAAATTTATCAGTACATATCGTTAATTAATAAATAAATGATTTTTATTTGATATCGTTACTAAAATGCTCAAAAATGGTCATTAAAAGCTCAGAAATTGGCACTAAAGTAGTCCATTATACGACGAATTCATGCATTTGCAGTGTTGCCAAGCTTATGATAATTGCTGTACATGTGAGATAATTTGAGCAGGTGTACAATGTACAAAAGTAAATTTGTACGTAAAGTGATAAAAATATGTACAAAAAGAACGAACTAAATAATTCAGATGAAAGTTTGAGATAAAGCACATCATTTTGAGTGTTCTTTACGATAACTTTAATGTCCGAGATTAACAACATTGAATATGGTTTATTTTCTTCGATCCTAAGGGCCTCGGCAAATAAATTCCATATTCGTGATAAAAATTAAAACTTCAGTACCTTAATACATAATTAACTAATTAATAATTAAATTAATGTCAATTTCCCCTGAGAAGGCACCAGTTTATGGTGCCGAAACGTTGGGTTTTAATAATAAATAAATACAGAACTTAAACTAAAAAGGTAGTATTATTCCAATTATTAATATGAGTTCTGAAAGATATTTTGATAATATAATAATTAACTATTATTTGAAATCGTCAAAATGACAAAAACTATGTACAAGAAGAACGAATAGACACACAATTGCAATTTGCAAGAGCACATCTAGTGGGAAAGCATAAAACTAAAGGTTGCTATGGTTACCACGTCCAAACAAAGACCTGTCATCAGCCATAGACCTCTACATTCCAGCCATTGTTTTTGTTGAATAATCGAGTGATCTTCAATATTATCAAACAAAAAAAGTTGTCCCAGGCACATCTTGTGGTATTAAACTCATTTTTATTGAACACATCGAACAAATCATAGAGAAATAGGGTAACACTGAATAACAGATACAAACATAATGACAGATAGCATCAGGGAGCGGGACGTAAGACAACGAGGGGAGGTTTGTTTGGAAGTATGATCTTCTATCTCTCTCTCTCTTGCATATGACGTCAATTCTATAAGTGTGTATTGAATAATTCCAATAAGTTTGAGCTAAAACACATAATTTTAAGTGTTCTTTACAATAACTTTAATGTCCGAGATTAGCGACATTGAATGCCAGACTGACAGATTATATTTCTGCATAACCTATAAAATAAATATTCCTTTCATTTTCACAGTTTTTCGATTTCAAATCAAATTTAATATACACCTCGGCACTGAAGATCCTTTTTATCACACATATATGGTTTATTTTTTTCGGCTCTAAGGGCCTTGGCAAATAAATTCCATATTCGAGATAAAAAATAAAACTTCAGTGCCTTGATACATAAATAACTATTTTAGTCTCCATTGATTAGTCTAATTACTATTGTCTAAAGTTGAAGGTTTTTGGTTAATAAAATCACTTGTAATCATGGCAACGAGTGAAAAAGAGTGGAAAAATGTCACGTAATGAACTTTTTAGAATCCTCTTTCACTTTTTTTACCGTACTTTATGCAATAGAATGAATGAAATTAAATAGAATCAAATAAAACTTGAATAATAAATAAATTTTTACACTTTTGCTGTTTTTATTTGACATTTTATGTTTCTTTATCTTTATTGTCTTTTTTCTTTATTTGTCATACAAAATTAAAATAAATATTTATTCTCTTGTGCTTTGCTGTGGTTTTGCTGTTTATTATTCCATGGAACCAGTTATTTGAATAATGTTAACAGTTAAATTTCTTCGATTTTTCCTGTTCCAAATTATATAATAGCTATTTGTGTATTAATAGCACAATAGCGCAAATATTGTCGATTGAGAGAATGTCCATTTGCGCTCAAAACACACAAAAGATATTTTCTACAACCGCCAAAATAGGGTCCTCCACCATAACAAAAAATAATAAAATATATACTTTACTTACAGAACTACTAATTTATCGTTACTTTCCATTCTTCTTGAGCTATTGCTTCAATCTAATATAAGCATTTTTACTTCCGTTTTTGTAAATAAAAATAAATAAATATATCATCACGGCATTGCTGGGTGTGCCAGTATCTACAACACATGTAGACATTGGTAATGATGACGATATATTTTACCGTGTGGGCGCTTACCAGGCGTCATCTCACGGGCACTTATAGCTGGTGTGGGGAGTGTACCACAGGGATCACTTTTGTGCGATTAAAAGTCTGAACTGGCCGGAAATGAACCCGGATCATCAGATTGGCAACCAGACATTATACCCACATGCCCTATTTTGTTGTCTGTATTCCTTTACACAGCAGTACGGCATTTTGTTTGGTTATGTAATATACTGACAGAGCAGTCATATATCAGATTGACATTGGTAAATGTGTAAGTAATTTCAGCACCATTAGTTCCTGCCTAAACGTTACCATTAAGAAGAATGTAGACAAGTGATATTTCTCAACATTTTATAGTTAAAAATCTGATGTGGCCAGCACATGACCTCCCGCCAATTCCATATTCAAAATAGCAATGCGCTTTAAGTAACTTTTCACTTCCAATTGATCGTTTGTAAACAAAATCTAGTTTGTTGTTCCAATAAATAGAAAAGTTTGTAATACGAAATTTTGGATTATATTTTATTATGTTTTTCTTGAAAAATTTGTTAGAGCTTCAAATTAAGTACTACATCCGATTTATCATATATAGTCAAAATCTAATATGTTGTTTCAAATTATACAAGAGTATTAAATACCAACTTTGCGAAGTTTTGGATCATTAATATATTTTAAGGAAAAATCGTCACACACACATTATTGTCAAAATCATCACCAACTTCCTTATGCTCTAAGACGCAATCTGTGTAAATTCTTCGCCGTACATTATCCATTTCGTAAATGTGTAGTTGCAAACTATTATTTGACACTTTGAAATCACGTTCTTATTGAGAACTGTTTGATATATAATGCTGCAAACATCAAACTTAAATCGAATTATCCTATATATCTAATATTTATGTATGATGGAAAATATATTATTTTTACAAACCTTAATTTCATTAGAATAATATTTAAACTACTAAATTCTTCTTAACACGGTTTCATTATTAATTTTAATGAAAATTGCTTCGTGACAGT
This sequence comes from Ophonus ardosiacus, assembly GCA_943142095.1. Taxonomy (NCBI): domain Eukaryota; kingdom Metazoa; phylum Arthropoda; class Insecta; order Coleoptera; family Carabidae; genus Ophonus; species Ophonus ardosiacus. The sequence goes on from OW964835.1 coordinate 7,138,202, forward strand.
GACATTTGTTTAAATATGCCAAATTTGTTATTAAAGTATTGTTTTTGTTTGACGCAGAGGCAAAGTGATGTACAAAAATAAATTATTTTGTAATATAATATAAAGTTATTTCAAGTTATTTACTAAATGCTATTAACGTAGAATTGAAGATTGTGCCATTATATTCAATTTGTATTGGTAAAAGTTGCTAAAAAATGATATTCAATGAATTTTTTACAAGAAAACTGTTAAAAGCTTGTATAAATGATACTTCCGGTTATCCGATATACACTAAAAACTAATGAGCTCTTCCCACATTAGTATAGAATGGATATACAAAATTTCAAATTTTTCTGATTGATAGTATTTGAGTAATCGTGTCCACACGATCCACACACACACAGACACACACACACATACCTACAGACATCATTGTAAAAATGTTAAAATCGGATTCTGGGGACATCAAAACGTGCTTATTCACTAAAATCTCTATATGTGATTTTTAGCATGATCCCTATACCTCCCTTACCTAGGGTAGCTGGAGGTAAAAATTCAGACAGCGAACGTTTTTTCTACTTTGTCGGGCTTGAGCAGCAAAGTGACATTTTGCATTGACAAAAGCGAGTGCCAATGCCTACTTTGTATATAGACTGTAGAAAAAATAAATTCCATTTTAAAGTTGATGTATTTTCCTTTTTACGTTCATTTATCGGTGTCAATTGTGCGTAAATAAACACAAATGACAAAAGGTTTACTTCCTTATAGCTGCGTGATACTGTTTTCAAAAAAAATTCCTTGATTGATTTCTATATAAACACCATCAACTTATGTAAACAATAGTTTCATTGCCCTTGCATTTGTTTGTGCTATTTCAAGGAACTTCAATTAAAATCAATATACGCATAAGGAAACTGGAAGTAGGGCTTCATTAAATAGAAGAATCCTTAGACGTTTTTCATTTATTTCAACAAATAAAAATGTTTTTGATTTAAGTTCTGTCATGGTTTTATTTCAATGTTTTCTCAGTATTTACTAAAGCGTCCATTCGATTTTTTTCAAAAACTTATGTGGCATTTTATAGTATATATACCTACAAAACTTCATAACTTTGCTATACAGGGTGTCTCTCAAATAGGGGGACATGGCTTAACCACAGATTCCTGAGGCTAAAATAAAACGATTTAACTAAACTTGCTTCTATCGGAAAGTGTACCATTTAGCCAGAACTCTGCTTCAAAGTTTTTCGAAAAAAAAAAATTGCTTATAATAACAAAATAAAGAAATAAATATATCATCACGGCATATTACCCATTTCTGAGTGTGCCACAATCTGCTTTATCCCAGATATCGGCAATGATGATGACATATTTGTACCGTGCGGGCGCTTACCAGGCGTCACTTCACGAGCACTCATTGCTGGCGTGGAGAGTGCACCACTTTTGTGCCATTTAAAATTCGAAATATTTGGCGTCGGTCGAGATCGAACCCGGTTCACCAGATTCGCGACCAGACACTCTGGCACGCGGCCACGGGACCCCATAATAGAACGTTTTATTCGATTTGGATAAAATTTGGTATGACAGTTCATATGGTTATAAGTCATTTTTTAAGATGATACTTGTTATTATTAGTGAACCACTAGTGTATGAAACTTAGGTGTCCCAACATTGATTAGACCGTAACTTTATAATGGCCACGCCGATAACGTAAAATTATTTTTTTTTTTTGGCAAGATACATTCATTAGTAAACTTTTCTCTCTCTGTTTAATTTGTGATATCTTTATTTTCAAAGAACTTTGAAGCAGACTTCTGGCTAAATGGTACACTTTCCGGTAGAACCAGGTTTATTTAAATCGTCTAATTTTAGCCTCAGGAATCTGTGGTTAAGCCATGTCCCCCTATTTGAGAGACATCCTGTATAATGACCTATTATTTAATTATTGTAAATTATAGAATAATCATGTCAATTTTAATATTAATTTTTTTATATTGTTGTAAATCAAAAAGAATTCTGACTATCGTATTTTTTAATAAAATTAATTTTATAATGATACGGAAATCTTTCCGAAATCTTATATTATCTATAATATTTATGTGTATGATGTGATTAAAAACAAATAGTGGAAAATAACAATAAAAATGTCCTTTGATTTCATATCATTACTTCACACGTTTATTTTATTACAATGTCAATACCTCTTGAATTGTTTTAGTTTAGATAAAGTTTTTATCTGTCGTTGTTTGTAAACCTGACTTGCAATAAATCAAAGTTTCCACAAGTATTTCATTCAGAAGTGTTTACTTTTAAACTAGCAATCTGGCCTTAACCAAAATTGATCAATTGATGTCATATTTTATAATATATAAAGTGACGTATTTATTCAAGAAGTAAATATCAACAAATTACACAAGTGTTGTTTGATATTTGTCCAGTAATAAAATATTAAGTGCATCATATTTTATGTTGCAATAAATTTCTTAATTTCGCATCAAGCAGATGCGGTTTATATTTTGTAAATAATTGCATAAAGTGATCGATTAAATATAAAAGTCCTAAGGAAAAATATTTATTTATGGTACAAGTGAGTAAAGATATATATTTTACCTCATTTATGAGGATAGTGAAACGCACAAATATATTTTTCTACAGTTTATATACAAAGTAGATATTTGCGTCGCGCTCGCTTTTGTCAACGCAAAATGTCACTTTGCCGCTCATGTTTCATGCGCGACAAAATAGAGAAAACGCTCACTGTCCGAATTACTAACTATAAAATGTTGAAAAATGTCACTTGTCTACATTCTTAATGGGAACGTTTAGTCAGGAACTAATGGCGCTGTAGTTACTTACACATTTACCACCTCCACAAGTCAATCTGATATATGACTGCTCTGTCGGTACATTACATAACCAAACAAAATGCCGTACTGCCATGTAAAGGAATACAGAAATAAAATAGGGCATTCATTTACAAAAACGAAAGTAATAAATTCTTAGATTAGATTAAATCAATAACTCAAGACGAATGAAAAATAATGATTAATTAAAAATAAAAAAAAATATAGTCCTTATTTATTGAGTAGTACTGTAAGTAAAAAGTGTATATTTTATTATTTGTTGTTATGGTGGAGGACCCCATTGTGGCGACTGTAGAATAGTTATTTACATTTGAGTGCGTGTAAGTTGTATTTTACAGCGCGACAGCTTTGTAAGGCGAGTGCCTTATTAGCTGGAGCGCTGTAGAATACTTCACGCACGAGAATTGTATCAAATTTTTTGGCCGACGATAATGAAAATCACTTTTTTAATGAGATAGGTTGTACTTCTTAAAAGGGTTAATTTAAAATACTGGGGTTAAGGCAATTTCCAAATTTGATTTTACTTACCTTCATTAGAGTACTTCTAGAGGAAATTTATCTGTAATAATAGACGTTGTTTATGACTGATAATATATTTATTTGCTGATGTTTTCTTCGTAATAAATAATAGGTAGGTGTCGATATTTGACATTTCAGCAATGTTCGCTTCGCGTATTTGACATATATCAATCAGTGACTATGTCGGTAACAGCGGATTTTTACAATAATGACAGATGTCGCTGCCGTGATTTTGGTTTATGTAAATTAATTTTAAATATAGGAAATGTTAAAGCAAAAAAAGAACTCAAGTAGGTAGTACTTTTTTACATGAACTTTATTATAGTAAAGATGATTTCTTTTCTAAATGCCCACAAACTTCCAGTGTATTTTGATTATTTTACCGCATAGTTGGACAAGTTACAACACAGTAAGCGTAAAATGTAGGTTACACTTGCTGTATATACAATTGGGTATTTAGAAAAGAAATCATCTTTACTTTAGTAAAGTTCATGTAAAAAAGTACTACCTACATAAGTTATTTTTTTACTTTAACATTTCCTATATTTAAAATTAATTTATATAAACCAAAATCACGGCAGCGACATCTGTCATTATTGTAAAAATCCGCCGTTACGGACATAGTCACCGATCGATATACCTGTAAAATACGCGAGGCGAACATTGATGAAATGTCAAATATCGACACCTACCTATTATTTATTACGAAGAAAACATGAGCAAATAAATATATTATCAGTCATAAACAACGTCTATTATTACAAATAAATTTTCGCTAGAAGAAGTACCTACTCTAATTAAGGTAAGTAAAATCAAATTTGGAAATTGACTTAACCCCAGTATTTTAAACTAACCCTTTTCAGAAGTATAACCTATCTCATTAAAAAAAGTGATTTTCATTATCGTCGGCCAAAAAATTTGATACAATTCTCGTGCGTGAAGTATTTTACACGCACTCGAATGTAAATAACTATTACAGTTGTGAGTAGCTTGTGTCACTTCCGAGGTTGTTTTTTTTTTCATAGAACGTAAACCTTTATTGACAAATAAAAATTATTTTAAAAGTATCACATTTGAAATTGAGGTAAAAAATGAATTATGTATTTAATATCTTTAATCCATACATATTACTTTATCAATTGAAGGACATTTTTTTATGCATTTTGTAATAGTGGCCTTAACATACAGATAATATATTTCCATTGATAATGAAAATTATTATTTATTCATGCGTATCAAAATACAAACACCATTTAACGAAAAGTAGGTAATTAATTTTTTTCTTCCGTCACCTCTAGGCAACGAAGGTAATGAGCCGAATTCAGCACTCTTTCTTCACTAGAGTAGTGATCGTCTCTAGTAACTATAGAAACAGCTTGCATCTTTTTCTTTTTAATGTATCAATGCATATGTCTCTCCTTATTTCATTTTTACCTCTCGCTAAGAAAGGTATTGGATTCATGCTAAAATTCGCATATCCAGATTTTATTGAATAAGCACGATTTAAGGTCCCTAGAATCCGATTATAATATTTTTAAAATGATGTCTGTGTGTGTGTGGATGTGTGTGTGTATGTGTGGGTGTATGTGTGTGTGTATGTATGTCTGGATGTAGACACAATTAATCAAAAACTATAAGACTTAAAAAATATTTAACTGCAGTTTCCTCAATCTGACATTCCTGGGAAGAGCTGAAAAGGTTTTGGTAATAATTGAACAACCGGAAGTAGTAGTTTCTTAGAAAAATTCTTCTAAATATAATTATTTGGGAGTTTCTTTTATTAAATAATGAAGAACATAAAATTCTCCATCTAATACACTTAAAATTTTTATTATATCTTGTATAGATTTAGAAATAAAGACACTATAATTTATAGAGTGAACTAATCGCAGACCCAAGGAACACAGAGTTTTTATTAAGACATTATAACTAATAATGTTGTTACTGCAACTTACATTTAACGGAATTATAACGCTTTTAAGTTATTTTGCTTTGTACAACTTTTTTCTAGTCTGCTAAACTACAATACAAAGTTGTGATGTGTGGTACTTATTATTTGGTCACATAATAGTTATTAAAACGTTTTAGATTTAAGTTTCATTGGCGTCGATTGTTTTAGTTTTATTATCGTCTTTCGCACTAAATTAAAGGAAGTGTTAGAAACGTAATTGACAGTTATTTATAAAAAGATTTTTTAAAGTTTTGTAATACAGTTTAGAAATAATTGTTTAGTATAGATGCATTAAAGTTTACATATATTACATATATTAGTTAATTTACCGTTTTATAAAAGTTTTATAAATTTATTTAAAACTTTTAAATAACTGCAAAATAACAGTTTTATTTTAAACAGAAGAAAGTGGGAGTATGGTTTCTAAGTAACTTAATGCGTCAACTAAAAAACTGATGTAAAGTAGTTCTTAGGAAGTTATTAAAACTGCAATATCGAATTATAATATGTACGGCCATATTTATGCATTTAAACAGAAACTGGTTTAGAAGCCATTTTGTAAAATTTCGTATAAATTAATTTTATTGTGTTTTTAATTTAATATTCTGCAAGTAATTATTCTCGTATACGGTTTATTATAATATATTTTATTCATTATAATATCGAATGATTTAAAAAAATACAAAAATCAATTTTTCATAAAAATTTAATAAATTTTCATTTATTTATTTTAGGATATTATAATGTCCCTTGATTTTTTTCCAAGTATAATATAATATTTCACAGTAAAAATAAATTTGTTTATAAAATGAGTTCAACAGATATGTAAAAAATATGATCTTTATAAAGATGATCTTAGATTTAAAAAGTAGCAGAAGACATTACACGTCTTGGTAGATATAATTATACAACATAGTCATGCTTAGACTACTTATACAACTCGTGATATGATAAAATATGAATTTACGGTAGAAAATAGTTTGCTGAGAAATCTGTATTGTAGTTTTAATAGTAACCCATATTATAGTTTTATTAGTGAATATATCTCTTATCAATTAGCTTTAATGAAACCAACATATTATAGTCCATGCAAAATACATATGCAACTATTGCATGTAAGTGTTACTTAAGTGATAACAGAAAGTTATATAATAGTTAAAAAAACGTTGTAAATTAGTTGAATAGATTCCCCACCCGCCTGACATTAACATCGTATAAACGTTAGAATCAGTAAATTATCGTTGCATAAAAGGTATAATAGAAGTTAAAAAGTTTTAAGAAAAGTTTTTTTAAAGTTAATAGAACTAATAACAAACTAATTTGTGCTCCTTGGGGAGGCTACGGCACTAAGGAAACCAGTTGACAAATTCCAATGTTTATAACATAATTTGTAAATGACACATGTCAATGTCAAAAATCAACAGTTTTAGTGACATTCTGATAGCTTTTTCTGGGAAGTATATTTAATCTTTCTTATTGTTTTATTAATTAAATATTTAAAATTATAGGTAAAATTGTGGTAAAATGCATATATCCATCAGAAATACGGCCAATCTGGTTAATGAATTGGAAGAATCTCTGACATTTAGAAACTTCCTCATTCAATGAAAAATAGATATATAATGAGAACTATATGTGTGCAGAAGATATGTTAAATACAATAAAAAACAATTTTTGGGTAAAGTTCTGTAATTTTTTGTTATAAAACGACGGTTTGAAAGCGAAGTGCAATACAATACTTATATAGCCTAATATGGAAATGGCGAGAGGTCTTGTGCTGGCCACAACAGATTTTTAGATAAGCTTCTTTGAAAAGTATTGAATTTGGCTCAATGTCTTTGGTCAAAAAATTAGGTGGTGAGTTTTTAATGAATAAGCACGATTTGGAGTCCCTAGAATACTATTTTGCTATTTTTACGATGATGTATGTATGTATGTATATAGGTACATATGTATGTATGTATGTATGTATGTATGTATGTATGTATATATATATATATATAGGTATGTATGTGTGTGGATGTGTGTGTGTGTGTGTGTGTGTGTGTGTGTGTGTGTGTGTGTGTGTGTGTGTGTGTGTGTGTGTGTGTGTGTGTGTGTGTGTGTGTGTGTGTGTGTGTGTGTGTGTGTGTGACGATAATTTTTCCTCCAATAATTCCAGTACTACAATTCTAAAAATTATAATTCTTTCGTATTTCCATTTTTTACATCCAAATTAAGAGCTGATTAGATTCTGTTTATAATTGGTCAACCGGAAGTACCCTCATTTGCAACTTTTAACAGTTAAATATCATTTTTGGACATTTTATGTAATTATGAATATTAAACATTATTTTATTCTCTATCTATACGATTTGACTGCATACTTCATATGGAATGGATATAGAGTTAAATAATTATAAAGAATTAAAATTTGATAAACAAACTATGCTATAACCATAGAAATAGCTACTAGTTCTATTAAAATAATTCTGCTTGACAAATGCCAGTGTCAAGTGCAATTTACATGGTGTTTTCGTGAAATAATTTTACTGAAAATATATAATCTTTTGCAAGAAACTTTCTGTATGGAATTTATACAAACAAAATACATAGAAATGACGGAAAGTAATGAACATATTCGATTAGTTTTATACAAAATATTTTCAATTTAATTAAAATTAGATGAATCAGTCAATTTGGACTTAAGATTATCAATAATACAAAAACTAAAAACCTCGTAAAAACAATACATTTTTAATAAATAAAAAAATAGTTCAGATTTAATCTTTTTTATAACGTTTATTTTTATTTGCTCAGTCTTTGTACTGAATCTGGTATAAATAGATGAGATAATCTTTAATTAAACAGTTCAATTTGTGGAATCTGAGCAGTTGTGTCGATTTAAAATAGTGAGGTTAGATTATCAGTGCGTAGTGATTAAATATGTACGACGAAAAGTCTCCGCTGATAAAAAATATCAGTTCTTCCAAATATTTTAATCAATCGTTTATAAGTACGATAATGTAATTCATTTTACTTTTATATTATTAAATAACACCTTACATGCAGCACCAGCATGATGTTCTCTATTACTTAGCTGAAACTGAAACTAACATGATATAGTTATTTTCGTAACAAGTTATGAAAAATACCAAATATCATGCGAGTGTAAATTGACGCACGACGCGTAGCGGAGTGCAAATCAATACACACGAGCTAAGATATTTGTATTTCATACAAGTTATGAACATTATTTTTTAGACGAGCTTAAATAAATTTTACTTTTTCTAGAAAACTGAAATTTAGGTTCAAACGTACTGACAGCTGACAAATGAATAATGTATACATATAGCCAGAAAATAATAACATAGTAACCTAGCAACCGTGTCAACTATTACGATATGAAATATATCGTAACACTAATGTCATAAGTTCAACTTTCAGTGTTAGGATACTACGTTGATATGTCATACTTATCACAATGGTCGTCTAAAAAGTTAAATATTATTGCCTAATCAATAATAACTAGTTTCTTTATTATTAATTTTAGATCTATAGTTTAAATTACAGTTGCTCGCGACGTTAAATGCCGCTTTTTGGTGTCAAAAGATCCGGAATTCTACTTCCTGTATCGCCGGAAGAGAAATCATAGTTGATTTTATTATGAATTATTCTGCTTTTTAGATCTAATTCGATTACTGAATTCGTTTCTATGATTACCGTTTTTAACAAATTATAAGTAATAACAATAAAATAGTATCTTTTTAAATATTTTGATAATAAGCCATTAAATTAGGAGTATTTAGGAAGTCTCCGATCCCAAATTAAATAATTTTTATAACCATATTGAAAATTCCCACTACAGTCTTACGGGACAGGTGATATTTGAAAAAAAATCTGATGTAGTTTAACACAAAACCTCTCGCTATTTAATTTTTATTAATTTAAATACATACCTACATATTTACTAATGCTGCAAACTATATTATATTTCTTTGAATATAACTATTCCTTTATTTATTATTTTCTTTTTAAAATGTTACCATTATTAATTTGAAGTGGTTAGTTTTTTGACAGTGACATTTATCTGACAGTTACATACATTTGAAATGTGAACTATGTAACTAAGGAATTGTATTTATCTTAGGCTTCGGGATTTATAAAAAAGATTATTTTTAAAATTTATCTGTAAAATATACAGAAAAAGTATTAATGTGTATCTGTAGAAAATTCAATAATCTTTAATTTTTATAATGACATAAAATTCGAAAAAATGGCATTTAATGGTATTTGTACACTAAAATCTAATGGTTTCTTTCCATATTAGAATAGGGTCGAAATACAAGGTTTCAGAATTTTCTGAATGATGGTATTTGGGTTAGAGCGTAGACATAATCCATACACATACACACACACACACACACACACATACATATATATATACATACATACACACACAAAGGTGGTCATTTATTAAAATTCGATATGCGATTTTTAGCACGATCCCTATACCTCCCTTACCAAGGGTAGCAAGAGGTAAAAAAAACTGTTTTCCCATGTTGATAATAATAATAATAATAATAATGAAGTAGTTTCGTAAATGAATATAACACATTCATTAATTAAATACTACAACTTTATTAACATTTTTATACCTTTTGACATTAAACACTTATTATTCTTTTTTGTTACCGTAACTAACACAAATATTATTTTTATCCCTGGTTACATTTTAGTATTGTCACAAATTGACAATGTCAATTGGGATTGACATTTAATTTTGACTTGTGACAGCACTACAAATAATAAATAATATTTTATAGTTTACAAATGGTGAAAAGGAATTGAATGGGGTATTCCACTCATTTTTTATTATTATTTTAAATAAAACTTCATTCAGTTTTGAAGCAATTCATAGTATTAAAAAATCTTAATAGTTCCTAGTTTAACAGTATTTTATTTTCGAGAAATCAGTGTAACGTCACATTTCCCCTATACTTGTCTTTCTCACACACACTGCTCTGAGTACGCTGCGAGAGAAAGATAACAATTGTATGACGTCATTTTCCCTTTTAGCAAATGTGAAATATCTCGTAAAGTAATTATTTAAAAAATGTTTTCATTGTTTTAACTATTACTTATTAAGCCATACTTTATGATAAATTGAATTTTTTAATTTTTTTTTGTTATGGTGGAATACCCCATTAATTCCGAATTTAGTCTTTTTTATAAATTTCCCAGATGTGGATTCTTTTGTTTATTGTTGACTAGCAATCTTTTGTTCGATAAGCATGAATTATGATGCAGATATAATAAGAAATAATTGATGATGATTTCGCTTCCACTAGAATTAAAATAAATAAATAAATAATAAATTAAATATAAAAGGTTGCTGATTCCTACAATACATCGTTCAATAAACTCAATAAATTGTATAATATTATTATCATAATACAGTTATTTTTAAAATTTATATACAGATTAATACTTGTAATTATAAATATTGATCAGGGCATTTGTCTCGGAATATAACCAAAGCATCAATCCTTTGTAACAAAAATAAGGTTATTTTGATTATTATTTCTGTTGATAATTTCTGTTGTTGATCGTTTTAGATAATTTTAAAACGGACTTAGGAACAATCATCAGTACCAATAGACAACATAAGGACATTCACATATTGTTATCAATATTGATGGAATTTTTTGAAAGGAATCTATTTTTTATTTGATCCGTTAATAGTGTCAATAACATTAGCTACTTCACATACACTTATTCTTTATTTCATTCAAAATTGGACAATGGGCTACTTGCGTGAAACTGAAAATCTGATTTCTATCACTATATACGTAATGTTATGTTGAAAACATATATAAAAACATAAATTTTATTTTTAAAATAATATTTGTTTTTTTTTAGTAAATTAAGAAAGAAAATTTTCTGTGACGTCATTATATTGAATTAGAGAAGGGAACCATGTTTATGAATTTAACCTATAGATGGCATGGCATGCGAGGAAGTTTTAATTTGAATTTGACATTAGTTCATTTTTCTCTCTCTCTCTGATCTTTCAAATACATTAATTACTTTACAAATAAACACATAGGTGGTAACATGTAATTTAAAATATCGATACCAAAAAAGTAGAGATGTACTCGATTTCGAGCTTTGGCCCGGCCCGGCCCGAAGCCCGCCTCGATTTCGAGTCGATCATCGAGCCGGGCCGAAGATATTTTTTATCGGGCCGAATCGGGCTAATCATTTTCAAAAATCGAGGCGAGTCGGACTTTTGATTTTAGCCCGGCCCGAAAATTCGAACTTTTCGGGCAGGCCCGAAAAATTTTAGTTCAATCAAATGCACAGTTTCCTTAATATTTTAATGAAAATGGATGAAGTTAAAAAGGATCAAAATGATTTAATAACAACAAACATCACATATTAATAAATAAAAATGTATTATTTTACTTCAAGAATTCAAGGTTATACTTAAATAAAAATTATTTTTGTTCCTACCAAAAGTTGTTTAAATTTTCAAGCGGCTTTGGTAAACAAAGTGTTAAATACTCGTAAGTCTGTAATTTTTATAACAAACTTACACTAGAAGGATCTCTTTTTTAACTACTTATGTTAACTAATGTTGAAAGTTATAAGAATGTAGAGATTTTTTTATAAATTTGACACGAAAAAAGTTAAACATTTCGCTTTAACATAAAAATCAACATTAGGAATGCCGGATGCACCCAATTTCGAGCTTTGTCCCGGCCCGGCCCGATTTCGAGTAAATTTTCGAGCCGGGCTAGCTAATTTTTTTTGTCGAGTCGATCTTCGAGTCGGGCCGGTAATTTTTATTTTCGGGCCGAGTCGATCCAAACCTCAAAGCTCGGCCCGGCCCGGCCCGAATGCATCTCTACAAAAAAGACAAATAAAATACTATCCTCCAAAGTATTGTTGAAATATCAAACAGGAGATCTACATTACCCGCACAAACATACCGTTGCTATGGGGCAGTACCACGCTATGGCTTTACGGCTATTCATTGATGCGGCGTAGTTTTTACCTTCTCTTCAATAATATTAAACAAAAAGAAAGGTACGCAAGGAACCCATTGGATTAGAAAATGATGATCATGCATATAATAATAAGGAATTTAATTTGTTAAAATGCATGATGCATTTTTTATGTGAATGTGCTTGATTAGTAGATAATAGCATAGTACCTTAAAATTATTGTAAGATAAGTATGATGATGGATCAGGTAAAAATATTAATAAAAATTTATAAATGCTATAAAATTCTTCAAATTAAATTTAAATTCCTTAAATATTTCGGTAACAAGTTTGTTTATTGTTTTTGTGACAGCTGTACTTTTTCCAACAATTTCTTTTATGTGTAAATCGTAGAAATAATTATTAAAATTACTAATTACAATTTTTGGCTTCGTAAATAATTAAATAATTACTGACTTACTTTTTTATTGACCTTCAAATACTTGTATAATCAGTTCACATATTTTGTACCTAATAAAAAAATTATCTTTAATAAACGGGTCGTCTAAGGACTTATCAGTGGACTTTATTGTGTAATTAATTATAATTAATTGAAGATTCAGGAAAATTTTGTTTAATTAACTTTACAAAATAAACATATCATTATAAATTTATTTGATTGTATTAGATACGGATACAATCAAGAAGATATAGCTGACGCGCGTTAAGTTGAGCTGATTTATACCTTTCAACTTCAATTTCAAAAAAGTAACTTCAAATTCAGAAAAAGTAAATTCAATTTCGTTAAAAGTAAATTCAATTTCAGAAAAGGTAACTTTAGTAGAAGAAGAAAAGTAGGGTCAATTTCGGAATCGGTGTGATTTGTGATTAAAGCTGTGTCCGATGTTGCACTTTTATCACCCTAATATTTATATCCTAAATCTTTTTTCGCCAAATAACGTCATTATGTAGGATATTAGGAATTAGATTTTAAGGTTTTGCAGGAGCACACTATGCCTTGAAGTTGACGATCACTAGTTAAACAAATCATCTTTGCTGTAATTTGTACAAAACGTCAATTTGATTGTCAAAGAATAGCTTCTATTTTATGAAATATAATATTAAAAATTATTTAGAAGCATCAATTAAATCAAATTGTATAATGGGCTACTTGCGTGCTACTAAAAATCCGATTTCTGTCACTATATACGTAATGTTATATTGGAAACATATAAAAATATAAATTTTATTTTAAAATAATTATTTGTTTTTTACTAAATTAAGAAAGAAAATTTTCTGTGACGTCTTTATATTGACCTGAGGGAGGGGAAGCATATTTAAGAATGTTATCAATAGATGGTATGGCGTGCGAGAAAGTTTTAATTTGAATTGGACATTAGTTCATTTTTCTCTCTCTCTCTCTGGTCTCTCAAATACATTAATTACTTAATAAATAAACACATAGGTAGTTATGGGGCCCCGTGGCCGCGTGCCTGAGTGTCTGGTCTCGAACCCGGAGGAACCGGGTTCGATCCCGACAGACGCCAAATATTTCCAATTTTAAATGGCACAAAAGTGACCTCTGTGTTGCACTCTCCACGCCAGCTATCCGATGTCTACATGTGTTGTAGATACTGGCACACCCAGAAATGGTAATATGCCGTGATGATATATATATTTAAAGGTAGTTACTTGTAATTTAAAATATCGATACCAAAAAGATAATCTAAAATACTAACCTCCAAACTATTATTGAAACGTCAAACAGGTGATCTACATTACCCGCACAAACATACCATTACTATGGGACGGCACCACACTGTGACTTTACGATTTTCATTGGTGCGGCGTATTTCTACGTCATACATGGCGGGAATTCAAATAATCAAATTTCATTATTTTTTTTTCTGGCTAATTAATAAAAAAATTGTCAAAAGAAAAAATATGGGTAGCAAGTTTTTACCTTCTCTTCAAAAATATTAAATAAAAAAAAGGTACGCAAGTAGCCCATTCATTTTTGTTGTTCAAAAGTGTTGCCAAACAAACCAATGGATATCATTAGTGTGCCATTCGGAGTTGTATTTTTGTAACGAAGATCTAAATACTAAATGCCAAAATGCGACATCGGACACAACCTAAAGCGTCGTTTTCAAAACTTCTTACATAGTATACTATGTTTTTAGTATCGGACCCCATTTTATACTACATAGAAAATCTCTGTACACTGTACAAGATATATTTTATGCTTTGTATTTTGTTGGATTATATTATAAAGGTAGTAATAGAAATAATAAATAATGTATAAGCTCTGATTTTAATCTGGATTAACCGATAGCACTATTTAAATATTTATAATCCCTTGTACCCTCGCACTTTGAGTTATTATTTGTTTGATGAATATTAAAACATTATTAAAAGACTGCTGATAAAATTATTAGTAAATAAAATGTAGATTGTTATCTTTTTGGTAATCAGGTATGTACTTCAAAACCAGTTATTCTTATTAAAAATCCAGATTTTTATTTTTTGTCCTTTACTAAGCAATATTTTATCTGGGGTACTTGAAAATAATTTGTTCCTACTTTTTGCGCGTGGCAACCATTTGTTCATGAGATCTCATCGGGACTTCGGAACACTTCATCATTTTGGAATTCTATTGTTTTTAAATTTTCCCAAACGAAAAGATTTACATCTTAATTTATTATAATAAGTGACTACTTATTGTGATCTGCGTAAATGCGAAAGATATATCGCCTCATTATTTGGCAATGAAAGAAGTGAATTCAAATTTATTTTTTACTATAATTACTTTATTCGTACGCGTAACAAAAGAAACGTAAATATTGATAAAAAAATTATTATCGTATTCTATTTCCGGCACTCGATTTTTATTGTTACCAAACAAGTGAATGTTTTTTAAACAATGGCAAAACATGTAAAACAAAACATCGTGTTCTAGGAACCCAAAAATTTCAAATTTACTGATATATTTGATATAAAATAACAAGAATTTTCTTTTTTTTTTTAAAAAAAAAAGTAATACTAGGCTATATAAGTATTGTATTTAACATTTCTGGTACACACAAAAAATTCTAATTACATATTATATTCTTTATAACTAAGTACAGTAAAATTTTTAAAAGAAGTCCGATCAAGGCCATCTACGAATTATATCTATAAATTAAGATTTTGTGCTGTCAAATTTAATAGTGTCTTTTACTTAGTTTTTATGAGGGTACATAATGTCTTGTGTACCTCATAAAAACTATGTAAACGACACTACTAAATTTGACAGCACAAAATCTTAATTCATAGATGCAATTCGTAGATGGCCTAGATCGGACTTCTTTCAAAAATTTTACTGTACACATATTTTTTTTATATTTTGACACTTTCACTTAGATCCTTTTTAAATGGTTCATTTATGTAATGATATTAAAGATATAATCTCAGATCTTTAAAGATTACAACACTACAACATAATATTTATCAAAAAAGATAAGGAGGAATTAGGTGACTTACCTTTACAGCCTACAATAACGATTACCAAAAGATTTCTTCTGTTGCTAAATGCATTAATATTTATTACCTTATCTAAATGGAAATGTACACTCGAGATTTATCTAAAATACTTCTTTAGATATCTGAAAATTTTCAAACGGTTGATCTTTCTCTGATAAAATTTATCTGGGGCAAAGTGAAAAGATTTTTTTTGTTGTCTCTTACAATCAATGAATCAACAGATTTTTTTTAGGAAATAAATGAAATTTGAAAATTTTGCAATAAACAATTTGAAAGTATTGTTATTTTTTGTTGACACGAAATTATATTTGATTAATACATTCTTTCAAAATGTTATTCATAAATTGTGAAATATTTCACAAATTTTCAATTAATTTTATAGTAAGAAAACTAGATACAAGTGTACATAATTGAGGAATTTAAATTTGATGATAAAAAATTTAATAACTTGCTAATTTACAACTTTTTATTGTAAAAGTGTAAAAAATAAGCTTTAATTAGCACAAAATTAAAGAATGAAAGAAAATCCAGTTTTTAAAATATGTAATAATATGTGTAATTATAATGAGAAAATGCTATTGTCATTTTACTTAAATTATTACAATGTTTTTACAACCAGGGGGTCTATTCTAATTCATAGCCACATGTGCTATCCGCTATCCGCTATATAAGTTCCACTACTAGCCAACAGATGGGGGTCCTCATCCCGCTATCTGACTTGAATCCATCTGTTGGCTAGTAGTGGAACTTATTAATATTGACAGATGTCAAGTTGACAAGTAGTTCGGCTATTCAATTTTGTGATCAAATACTTGTATTCGTGTGTTATATCAATAATATTTGATTAATATCTATATATTGTAAGTACCTGTTTAAATTATAATAATTATTTATAATTCTAACAAATAGCACATGTGGCTATCCGACTTAAATCCATCTGTTGGCTAGTAGTGGAACTTATACAGCGGATAGCGGATAGCACATGTGGCTATCCGACTTGAGTCCATCTATTGGCTAGTAGTGGAACTTATATAGCGGATAGCGGGTAGCACAAGTGGCTATGAATTTAGAATAGACCTCCTGATGTGTAATACATTTTTTTCTAGTTACGAGTATGTCATTCTTGAGAGACATAAGGCGATGACCTCAGTGTAAATATCTGTCAGTTTATGAAATACAAATAGGTCCTCCATTATAGCAACAAATTAAAACGTTGGTCATTTATATAAAAACTAGAACTTAAAATTGCATGATCATGATACAAACTATTACAGCCCGCTTCGCAAAAAAGTTTAAGCTAATCCTCATTTTTGGATTAGTGAATTCTATTCTATTCCGGTATTTAAAATTTAATTTTCATGATATTATCAATACAAGTAGATACTAGGAATAGATTAGACTATATTTTAAAATATAAACTGTCAAAATTGGAGTAGAACTCGTTAATCCAAAAATGAGGATTAGCTTAAACTTTTTTGTGAATCGAGCTGTTAAAGTTTAAAAAGTGATTAGTTTTTAAATAATTGAGCTTTTAATGTCGTTAATATCTACGTCACACTTCTACTCTATTCCAATTACTTTCAAGCCTTCTGTTAGAAACACTACATGCGTTTGTATGAAAATGAAAAAATAGATATAATTAGAATTGTATGTGTGCAAGACATGTTAAATACAATAAAAATTTTGTTATAAAACGACGGTTCGATAGCGAAGTGCAATACAATATTTATATAACATGAAATGGAAATGGTAAGAGGTCTTGTGCTGGCACAACAGATTTGTAAGTGTTGAAATAGATTAATTTACGTAATTCCTGTTATTAGCGTACTCAACTGTTTGAGAACAAAATGAGCTTAATATCACTTTATAGAATATTAAATAAATTACTACAGCTTAATGAATTACAATTATTAAAACTTTCTAGTACCAGACCGTTTAAAATTTGGAGATGAAATTTTATAAAATAGTGGAGGACATTGTTGAAAAAATAAGAACTTTTAGTTAACTGCACAGTGTAATTCTAGCGGCCAAAGATTATAACCTCAATCTAATATCATTTTCTTCTTATTCTTCCAGGCTTTGTAATCCCACAGCGCTATGTGTTGGGTCTCATGGGGTTCCTTGCCGTAGTGAATGCATACAACATGCGGGTGTGTTTGTCTGTGGCCATCTCCGCCATGACAACTCCACTGGACGATACCATCTACAACAGCACCGACACATGTCCTGCTATGGATGGTGGGAGCGGATCTGGCAGTGGAAATTCTACCTCTTCGTCTTCGGTTAGTTAATTAGTTAGTAAGTTAGTTAGTTAGTAGTAGCGATTGTTCGGATCGTCAAAGGATCAGATGAATTTATACATTTCGATATATATTTCGACTCTAGCCAAAATATGATTGAAATAGTTCAACCAATAAGAGTTGGAGTACCAAGTACTAATCATACTGGCAGTTAAGCTTGTATTACACGATGAAGTTTTTCTTTTCAAGTAACTTGAAAAGTTTTCTCTCTCGCACAATGACATGAGTTCAAGAGAGACAAATGAATAGACTTTTCACGAAAAACTTTTAATGAAAAACTGGAACATGTGCTACTTTTTCTTAAAAGTCCCTATAAGCTTTGACTGTGAAGTAACTGTCAGATGTCATTTGTGTTTATATTTTTGATGTATACATGAAGTGTTATAAACGATCGATATTAAACTGAAAAATGGCAAAATGAGGTAGAGAAGTAATTGAAATCTTGATGGCTAATGGCCATTTGCATCGCTTAGGGCCGGTTTTTCAATCTGGTTAAAATCGTTTTGTTGACAGCAATGATAAATCTGTCATTTGACAGTTCATTTCGTTTCAATTTTGTTTATTTAACTCTTAGTTAAAATTTTAACCAGAGATTGAAAAACTGACCTTTATAGTTAAAGCGTTAACTACAGGTTAACAAAAAAAAGTGCATATATTTTGACAGTAATATTTAACACCTCATTTGATATTTCGTTTCGACACGATATTGTCAATTTAACCAAAAGTTAAAATTTAACTATAAGGGCCAGTTTTACAATCTCCGGTCAGAATTTTAACTGTAAGGGTCGGTTTTTCAATATCTGGTTAACATATTAACTAACAGTTAAATAAACAAAATTGAAACGAAATGAACTGTCAAATGACAGATTTGTCATTGGTGTCAACAAAACGATGCAATATTGTTTACTTAACTGCAAATTAATATTTTAACCAATTTTAAATAATATTGTATCGGATTATTGACAGCAGTCAATTTGTCATTTGACAGTTCATTTCGTTTCAATTTTGTTTATTTAACTGACAGTTAAATTTTTAACCTGAGATTGTAAATCTGGCCGTAAGTGATGCAACTGGCCACATATAAGAAAAAAGACACTTGGATATTTTAATTCACGCAAAACTTGTTCGTGTAAATATACTTGTAAGATCACTTATAAAGTCACTTTTCAAGTCACTTGAAAATAAAAACTTCATCGTGTAATCCACACTTTACTCAATATTTTATTTTTTAATAAGGAAATTCAAATTCAAAAATCTAAAAAAATCAGAAAAAATACAATAAAATTGAATTATAGGTACAACTTATGTTCAAAAATATTAAACGGTATACTTTTGCAATTAGTTCTTGCAAGAACTGTTGTGTTTTTACATCAGGTAAACCCCAAATGAAAATACCATCAGGAAATTAAGATCAAAAAGAAATAATAATTTGTTAAATTCTTATTAATAATAATAGAACTAATTCAGATTTTTTAATATTTACCTGCAGCTGCAAGAAATCTTTATATAAAATGAAAATAATAAATAATTCTTAGAATTTTATTGAAATAATTTGAAGAATATATTTTCCTCAAACTTCCACGAAATATATATATATAAACGTGGTATACCTATACTTATTGTTTATATAATTTATTTGGAAATCGTTAACAACTATTATTGGGGAAAATTATTTATTAACTAAAATTTATAGATTCAGCTGTAGGCCCTTTGTGAAACATTATAACACTAATTAACTATATGAAATTAATATATATATATATATATATATATATATATATATATATATATATATATATATATATATATATATATATATATATATATATGTATTAAGAAGAAATGTTTTGTATTTTATCTAAATATATAACAATTACGAAATTAATTATCTAATAATAATTAAATACAAACACGATCACGATATAAACGTGTCACACGTGTATAAGATTTATATCATTATTAATTATCTCCTGGAATTTAATTTGTAGATAACTTGCACAACTTAGTTGTAAAGCTGGTTTCAATTTCTTACGTCATAATAATAAATTTACGAGGATGTTTCGTTTATAGCACGGGTTCAATTCCTTCTATAATCTTTGACATTATTGATAAATCTCGTAAATCAATATGAAACACAAAAAATTGTAGTTTCAAGTAAAGTAAACCACTACATCGTGTAACACATTTTTGTGTATCTTTCATTTAATCTTTTTTCGATAACATTTCTAGTGTTTGAAAAGTGACACTTTAAACATTGTAAAGGTGCGCAAAATATGTTCTTTATATATTTCTAATTCTAACGATTTTGTTTCTTCTTTAGCAAACGTTTGACTGGGACAGTGAAACAAGAGGCTACATCCTGTCTTCCTTTTTCTGGGGCTATGTGGTAACGCATATGCCTGGTGGAATCCTTGCAGAAAAGTTTGGAGGAAAGTATTCTCTAGGTCTCGGAATGCTCGGAACAGCAATTTTCACGCTTCTCACCCCTATCGTTGTCAAATACGGAGACTGGCAAGGATTGGTAGCCATCAGAGTCATCGAAGGGCTTGGAGAGGTAAGACGAATAAAAATAACTGCTTTTTAATAGATATATAGATGGATAGGTTTTGGATTTTGCTGTACAAAAAACACTAAGCGCGAAACTTTTCGTCCTTACGAGATAGACTCTAATATACAACGACAAAGTTGTAGTAAATGAATTAAAAAAGGTTTTTCTATTTTGCATCTGTAACAAAGCTATTACAGCACCCAAAAGAGTTCGTTAATAGTTCATTCGAGTGCGGTAATAAGCTAGTACAATTTATTTTTGTAAGGTTAGTGGCTAAGAATTTCAAAAATATCAAATGTCAAATCTCGTTAAATAAACGAACACAGACGATTGTTAAGAATTTTGTTTACATATAGTTTTGAATTTAAAACTAAGAATAAGAAGAAGAGAAGAAATAGAGAGTAGTAAAGTTAGCATGAAATAGAAAATATCGTATGGTGTTACAAAAATAAGGTTAGACTTGTCAAATGAATTTTCAAACGTTACATTAATACCGGCAACTGACAAATTCGCTAAATTTTGACATTACTATTTTTCATTTACAAAAAGGCATAGGAAGTGCAAAATAGTATAAAGAACTTATATCATAATTGTCGATTATTTTGTCTGAAGGGTTGGATAATGGTTGGATCACGACGCATAGCGGAGTGATTCAAACTTCCTTCTCACAAAACAAAATGACAATTATGACATTCGTTCTTTAATATACTATATTCATTTCACGTAAGAAAATAGTGATGGGAAGATAGGTGCAATTTGATCTTGTTTGATTGGATAATATTGGAGAATGAAAATTTTTCCAAAATGTCCACTGGTTTCGAAAAAAAAAGGAACACAAGTTAATACCTACATCGTAATGTGCGGCTCACCCCAGACGGGGAAGAATACATTTTTTTATTCTTTTTATTGGAATATTTCACTACTTAGAGATGGCACTGTGCACCAACGTCAAATCAGATGCTTCAACAAGGGAGCAGTTTTGTTTAAGTTCCATTAGTGTACAATTACTGTCAATATAGTTTTTCTTTGATTCTTCTTATATTTTGACTTTTCTTTCAGTGTTTATTATTATTTTAGGTAGAGTATATTTTCTTGTTTCCTGTTTTATTATAACAGTATATTAGTTATTATTTTTCATTTTAAATACTTTAGTTGTTAGGTTATATTCACAGTTTAATTTTTTCGTAGGCCCAATTTTACAATAAATAGTAGATTAATTGTAAATATTAGTTCTATTATCTATTTTCCACTATATAAACTGTGCATGACTATTTAAAACATACGGATAATAGTTATTTATGCAACAAATGTAAAAATATAGTTTTATTTCACGAAAGGAAAGTTTGACCAAACGAGCCGCAAGCGAGTTCGTCAAATCCTATGAGTGAAATAAGACACTTTTTACTCGAGTTGCATATAATTTTATTTTACGTTTTTTTTCACACTTGTATTTTGTTAAAAAGGACAGCTTTATAAATCCATTTTAATGAAAAAAGTGTAGTTTTTTAACAGACCTAAAAAAAAACTCTCTTATTTTACTTTCAAAATTCGCCACCAGGTTCGCTTTTTTATTTACATATCCCAAGGCAAGATTTCATTATTTCTTTCTTTTCAGGGTACAACCTACCCTGCATTGAACGCTCTTCTAGCTCAGTGGGTACCATCCAATGAACGTGCTAAGATCGGAACTCTCGTCTATGCCGGAGGTCAAGTAGGTACCGTCGTTGGAAACGCCGTCAGTGGAGTACTCATCAAAAGTACTGGTTCTTGGGAATCTGTATTCTATTTGTTCGGAGCCCTAGGACTTCTCTGGTTTATTATCTGGACCTTGCTGTGCTACAGTGACCCTGAGAGTCATCCTTTCATCAGCGAAAAGGAAAAGAACTACCTAGCGAAAGAAATTGGTAAGTTACGAAAACACGAGGACAGCTCTACTCGTATAAACAACTTTTTACCTCTCGCTAAGAGAGGTATAGGATTCATGCTAAAACTCGCATGTCCAAGTTTTAATGTATAAGTACGTTTTAAGACCCCTACAGTCCTATTTTAACAATTTTACGATGATGTCTGTGTGTGTGAGAGACAAAAATTTCTCCGACGATAACTCCAATACATACTACAATTCTAAAAATTATAATTCTTTCGTATTTCTCTTCTTTACATCCATATGAAGAGCTGATTATATCCTATTTTCAGGTAACAAAGCCGGCAACGTAGACATCAAAGACATCCCTTGGAAACACATTGTCACATCGGTCCCTCTGTGTGCTTTGGTATTCGCCCAAATTGGTCACGACTGGGGCTTCTTCACCATGGTTACCGACTTGCCATCATACATGAACGACGTGTTGAAATACGACATTGATGCTAACGGAATCCTTTCTTCTGTTCCTTACGTTGTTATGTGGATTGTATCCATGTTATCAGCTTGGTTGTGTGATTGGATGATTGCTAGGGACATTATTTCTGTCACCAAAGCCAGGAAGATGTTCACTACTATTGGTAAGTTATATAAAAAAATTCAATCGCGATTCACGTTAAGCAAACTATCCGGTGGACAAAGTTTGAACTAAAAAATGTCCAAAATATATTATTTTCTTTCCTTCTCAGAAATGTTCTAGTAATTGCAGGCTATTTAAAACATCCTTTAACACAAGTTTCATATTTTAAATTTTTTCAAAAAGCGTATATCCATTATATCAGTGACAGATTGACAGCTTGTACGGTGTTGTGACGTCACAACACTGATATATAATGGCGGGAAAAGTTAATTTAAATCTCCAATTTTAACTCAATCGAATTAACAGAAATTATTTTTAAAAAAGTGAATGTATATACTTCATAATGGGGTCCTATACCATTTTTATTTTATTTTTTTTCTGTAAGAACAGGATAAAATAAGAATTTTAGTGCATACGTGACTTAAAAATTGTACGTAATAAGCGAGCTATGAATTTTTAAAGTTTAAGAATTTGTGCGTGACGTATCAGGTACTAACTAGTGATCAACAAACAATGGGACAAACTGTTAGTTATAGAGGGAACAATTTTTTTCATGTTTGCGTAGCTGAAATGTTTGTAAATAAAAACTTATACGTTATATTCATGAAGAAATTATTATTAAGTATAAATAACGTAAATAATAATCTTTTTTTCTTAATAAATTATAGAACATTGAAACAGTTTGACAATATTATTACACAAAGCATGACGACGGATGGCGCCAGTGTTGGCCTGTTTTGAAGTTTCAATATTAATTTAACTAATATTATTATTAATTTAATTAATATTACAAACTGATTTAATTATAAATATATTATTATTGTTAATATTACTAGATGTTTTAATTAAACAAATTCATCAAACACAAACTTGTTAAATGTTTTGTTAGGTTATGGAACAACATGACATTTCATATTCCTTTAAAGGTGACAGCTACAGACGCGCGAAATTCCTTTTTAAAATCAGGCGACCAATCAAATTCTTAGTA
The DNA here is from genome assembly GCA_943142095.1 of Ophonus ardosiacus. Lineage (NCBI taxonomy): Eukaryota > Metazoa > Arthropoda > Insecta > Coleoptera > Carabidae > Ophonus > Ophonus ardosiacus. Next base: position 7,162,340 of record OW964835.1, read on the forward strand.
CCTAACGCGTCATACCCAATTAGTAATCATCTTCAATCGCTTATAGTTTGTGACCTAGTCAATATTTAAAGAAAATTTTTTCACTAATACTCATTAATTTATGTATATTTTCGTCTTCTTATTTAAGGTAGTTAAAATATGACTATGGTATAGGACCCTATTAATTTTAATAAAAAAATAAAACGATATAATAATTAAAATATTTCGGAAATAAGGGAGTTTATATTGTGACGTCACGAATATCATTATTTTGATTGGCGATTGAAAGACCGCCTAAAAGTGTTTAGCGAATGAGCGTAAACAGTTTCAAATAATACTAACGTCCCCGCTATTCTCAGTTTTTATTTCAATATAAATTTCTTATTGAGCAAGATTCACATGTTTCAAATAGTTGTTTATGTATCAAGGCACTGAAATTGTATTTTTATAACGAATGTGGAATTTATTTGCCGGGGGCCTTAGAGCCGAGGAAAATAAACCATTTGAGTGATAAAAAGGAACTTCAGTGCCGAGGTGCATATTATTTGAAATCGAAAAATTGTGAAATTGACAGGAATAATTATTTGTATAGGTTATGTTTAAATAACTGTCAATCTGACATTCAATATTGTTAACCGCGGGCATTGAAATTATCGTAAAGAACACTCAAAACTTTGAGTTTTATCTCAAATTTATTCATTGGAATTATTTATTTTGTTCTTCTTGTACATATTTATGTCATTTTACTAAAAATATGCTATTCTACATATCGTACACCTGCCCAAATTATCTTACATGTACGACAATTATCATAAGGTTGGCAACACTGCAATTGCATGAAATCGTCGTATAATGGATTACTGTAGTGCCGATTTCTGAGCTTATCGTTTTTGGCCTGAATTTGTACTATTCTATATGTACTTCCTTTTTTATTCTAAATCTGGCTATCCTTCGTAGTTTTATTACTTTCTTTTTCCAAATAAAAATTACATGACGCTCGTTTTCCTTTTTTTATAACCATTCCTGTGTTTTCCACTCCGCCCATATCCATTGTATAAAAGCTGACGGCCGCACATCTGACAACCAGAGTGCGTAAGTGACTTATCGTGTATTCGTTGCACAAACAATACGTCACGGCCAATAGGAAAACAGTTTGTCATGCTTTTTCAGAAACCTGTGTAAAAGAATTAAATTCTAAAGAAAATCTTTCTTTTTTAGCATCGCTGGGTCCAGCCGCATTCATCATCGCTGCCTCATACGCCGGTTGTGACCGAACAGTCGTAGTGGTCTTGTTCTGCATTGGAATGGGCGCTATGGGTACGTTCTACCCCGGGATGAAGGTGAACGGGTTGGATTTGGCTTCCAACTATTCTGGAACCATCATGGCCATCGTCAACGGTATTGGTGCCATCACAGGAATCATTACTCCCTTGTTGGTTGGAGCACTCGCCAAAAATGTAAGCAACATGCCTACATGTTTTATTAAATTTAAAATTAGTTAGTCAATAAATAATCTATCATTAAACATATGTGAATAAAACTCGATTTCTGGACTGACATTATCTTTATTGAAAACACAAAATTGTTTCACGTGTGAAACAATTTTGTGTTTTCAATAAAGATAATGTCAGTCCAGAAATCGAGTTTTATTCAGAGTAATACATTATCTTGCGAGTTAAAGTTTAAAGACAAATTAAACATATGTAATTGATATAAAGTTGTTAATTTTTAAGTGGCCATCAATGTGATCTTGAGAACTGTAAGAGCTACAAAGACGGTTAAATGGGCAAACAATTTCTATTTCACAAGATAAATTTAAAGAAAAGAAAAAATATTTTTTTCCACTAGTGGTTCTCAAAATATGGGACCCAATTTTTTTATTTTAAATGAGAAAACATATATTTTTTATTTGCTCATTCGTTAGAAATTTAATTCTGAATTCAGTGATATAATACTTTTATACCCTTACATTACGATTTTTTTGAGCAAAATGTATGTAAAGTTTAATACTAATAGACACTTACAAAATTGCAATTTGCACGAGCGCCTCTAACGGCGAAACATAGAAATCAAGGTTGCTATGGTTACCCCGTACAAACAAAGACCTGTCATCAACCGTAGACTTTACACTCTAGCCATCGTTTTAGTTGAATAATCGAATGATCTTCAATATTATCAAACAAAAAAGTTGCCCCAGACACATCTGGTTTTAAACTCATTTTTATTATACACAACGTACACATCACAATAAAGAATTAGGTTTAACACTGAATAACAGATGCGAATACAATGACAGATAGGAACAGGGAACGGGACGCAAGACAACGAGGGGAGGTTTGTTTGTATGCATGACCTTCTATATCTCTCTTGCAGTGACGTCAATTTTGTAAGTGTCTATTTGATTGGAACTCACATGAAGTTAGTTGTAGTTTGTAGTTACAAAACAAACTAGTCCTAAATTTGGAACTTATAATTAATTTATATGAGATGACAGCATATTATAATTTTTATGACAAAATTTAGTTATTTAAGTTACAGTTAAAGATTTAGCCCTAAAATTTGTAAACATTTTGCTAATTCTTGTGTTGAAAATAATCTTAAATTGACATATCACCAGAACAGTAATGCCAACTCCTTTTGCTGACCTAGGTCAGCAACAGCGCATTTCTGGACGATTTTAAGTTCTGTAAAGCCTATGGCATACTTATCAATGAGCATCAGAGAGCATCGATGAGTTCATTGATGAAACAACAGAACGCACCCGTCATCAACGAAAAATAGCGGCGCTGCTATTTTCATCGAATATCATCAATGAAACGAACGTATCTCATTTCACACGTATCTTTTGTGCCTCATGTCACTTTGACTTGTGTCAAACAACAATAAACTACGGAAATATCAATTTAAAAACCGGCGGTGTAGGAACATTTCACTGGTAATATTACCAACATTTCTGTTTTTCGTCAGAGAAAAAATTTATGTATTTGTCATTGATGAAACACAAAATTATCGATGACGGATGCATACTGTTGTTTCATTGATGAACTCATCGATGCTCTCTGATGCTCATCAATAAGTGTGCCATAGGCTTAATACTAGTCAAATTGGACGGAGGTACGAAAAATTCATTTTTATCTTTATACCCGAGACACACTGCAAAAATTAATGATCATCAACGGTTAATTATAGTATGCGCACGTGAAGTTGAGACTTATGACAGATGTCAAAATTACGTCTATTAACAAACCAGAATTTATAGACCGTAATAAGCACGTGTAACTTATTTTTTTTTTGTACTGCACGAGTACAATTCGTTCACCAATCGAAATTAATTTTAGTTTTATGATATTTATATTTAACACAATTTAATAGTGAATTACGAGAACATTCACTACACGTTTTGTGTATGGTTTCACAAGATAACATGATGTCAATGTTCTTAATATAAAAATATAAATCATAAAACTAAAAGTAATTTCGATTTGTGAATCCCCTATTCTGCACAATTATAATTTATATCATAAATATGTATAAGCCATCCAGCGAATCAAGCGGTTTACGTCATCGTTTAGGGATTTTTGAAATTTTCTGTATTTTGTTAAATATATTTTATTAACGGTATTTTATTGGTTTTTTTATTATTATCATGTATTTGACACCTTTAATAGAAATAATTATATTTGGATATATTATTATTAAGTAAAATTTTGTAAATTTTTGCAAAATGACGTTTGATTATATTTTTTTAATATTGGCAATTCTGAACATGTATATTACTAAATATTATATGTCTATATTATACTTTTCAACGTGTATTGTGATTTCATTTTGTTTTTGGTTTCGTTGTTCATTGTCAAAATGTCAAATGCTGTGTCATGTCAAATTCAAGAGCTTGTAGTTAATTTATTGACTTATTTTGAAAATGAAAAATAGAATGGTGGCCTCTTACTTTCACTGAAATCTAATATTGAGGTAATATTTGGTTCTATTTGTTAGTAATAATTTGAAAATTAAATCTATATGTACAGCGTGTGGCAAACGCTATACGCAATGTATAGAAACAGTGAGAAATTGTATGGTATGCAGTATTCTGTATTTTTTTAAGGATCTCATATAATACTTGATAATTTGTTGCATATACTACAAGAATGGAGTATTTATAACGGCGTAAGCAGTATCGTTCAGAATATTTTAAATAAAATTGGATTTCGCTGGAAAAATGTTATACCAGATGTGTTTTTAAGAAAAATTTGGGTTTATGAAGGCAACCCACAGATTTTAATCTGTTTTACATGCTCATGTAAACTTTTTAACATATGACGTCATTGTTTCTAGTGATATTGTATTTATGACGTAAACCGCTTGATTCGCTGGATGGCCTATAATGATATTTTTTTTATAAATAATGTTACACTGTAATTAAAATATTATTTTCTTTTGCAGCACACTTTATCGGAATGGCGAGTGGTATTCTGGATCGCATTTGCCGTTTTCGTCTTCACGAATATAATCTTCGTCATTTTTGGATCTGGAGAAGAACAGTGGTGGAACAACCCAGAAAAAACATTGAACAAGAAAGAAATAGAAAACAAACTCAACGAAATAAGCATAGTTATAATTAACAAAAAATAATCTTTACTAAACTTTAGTATTTGTGTACATATTTTACAATGTTGACATTAAGTTTCATGCACAAAATTATTTATTTCATATTTTAAAGATTTTATTAAACTAATACATTTATTTTTAAGAATTTTATATATGTAATACGATCAAGCGAAGACGAAAAGAATTCTTTTTCGCAAAATCGAATTCGTCCAGTATTTATTGTTGTCTGAACAACATGTGTGATAATTGTAGTGAAAATATACCGTGTATATAATGGAATTTGTAAGAATTGTGACTAGATGTAGTTATTTTTAATGACTTATTCGTAATTACTCAACTATTCTAATATATTTTAACAAATTATTAATTTAGGTTATGTACTATATGTAATGTAAGAACTAAGAATATTTGTAAATAAATTTTTAATATTAATAAATACAATTTTGTAAACATATCTTATCGATTACACCAGACTGATGAATACAATGACACCTTAACTAATTTAAATAAAAAGTTTCAAATTTTTACCTTTATTGGGCTTCCAATATTAAAATGCGCCACTGGTAGCAGATTTCTGAATTGAGTGAAGTGTACATGTACAAAGCTGGTTGTTTTATTCAGGGATTGTATTTACTTGTATACGAATTTTAATACGCTTTTATCTTCGGCTATTATTGTTTTATTATTAGTAGGATCTGAATTACTGCTAGTATAACAGGTAAGTTTTCGTTTTTTATAAAATTAATGAACAAATTAGGAGATATACAATTTATAGGTTAAAGTTACGATGGAGTTTTCTCCGAAAATATTTACTACATAATATTATGTGGCCACTATTTATTACTTGCTGGCCTTCCACCATATTTCTAGATGATACACTACAATTCCCAAATCTACAAATAGTATCTAAATCTAAGCAAAGAAAATTGTTCATTATGAAAGAAAAACAATTAAATAAAAGTAAAGCTATGTAGATAGAAATTAATATATGTACAGCTACGGCAATGAAATACAATCTAAATAAAGGAAATCAAATGTTTTTTTTATTAAAAATACCAATATACTGTTCATTAAAATATGACTAAAATACTCTTAACCTACAAATACTTACTAAAATTAACCCTATTAACTAAAATATTACTAAAACTATCACTAAATTGTTATTATAAGAAAGATCAAACTCAATTCTACCGAAATTAACAAAAAAACACTACTCAATCCGAAATTAAATTAAAAACTACACATATCATCATAATATTTGAATATTTCTGATTTTTTCATGTAAACCCTCTATCAGTTACCCCAGAATTTTAGTATTTTTTTATAAATGCATTGTTATACTTCATTGCACATAAGAAAATAACAGATGACGCTTGAGAGCCGACCGTTTTTACATGCATTAAATAAATAATTTAAATTCGTGAAATCAAACTTAGTAAATAATAAAAATATTTTTATCTATAAAATGTACGAGCCCTAAATATTAAAAATCTGTTGTGGCCAGCACAATACCTCTCGCCATTTCCATTTTATGTTGTATATGTATTATATTGCACTTCGCTATCGGTTTATAACAAAAACATTACAGAACTTTACCCAAATATTGTTTTTATTGTATTTAACATGTCTTCTGCGTACATACTATTCTAATTATATCTATTTTTTATTATATGAGTAAGTTCCTAAATGTCAGAGATTCTTCTAATTCATTTTCTATCCTTGCTGAGATATGAATAATCTTTAGTTTTAATTTTTATAATACACGCTTCAAGCACACGTATATAGTTTCTAAAACGGCCGCTTAAGGGGGTAGCACTTGTCAATTTACTTGTTTTTCTAAAGCGTACCATATCACATTCACACAGCCCGACACGTGCAAACATACATACATATATAATTCACAACACGGGTACAGTTCAAAAGTGCTGAAAATTGCCAAAAAATCGCTAAAAACTGTCATTTTTTAAAATTCCTAGAGCCCATGTTTATTGTTCTTTCATCACTAAATTTTGGGAACATACTCTCCTCAACCTGTACTATCAAAAAACCATAGTCTGACCAACGCACCTTCACCTTAATGTGGGGGCGAAAATTAGAAAAGAAAAATCATAACTACTGCATTTATCAAAATTAAATTTTCTTATTAAGTCTGTTGTACTCAGCTTGAGCCGTAGATTCCAAAAACCGCATTTTGAAGTTCGTATGTCTACCCATTTTTGGGTCAATTTTTAATACCCAAAAGTGGGTGGAGATAAAAATCTGAAACTTCCATTTTTGAAATCTACGGATTGAATTATGTATATACTCAAATTTGGTTACAAAAAATGTTTCTATAAGGGCACTATGAATTCTTGAAATTTTTAAACATCATTTATTCACAAATTACGTAAAATCTAAGTTTCGTATCTAAGTTTGGGCTACAGATTTGGAATGTACGGGGTTACATTAAGGGACTGACAAAATTTTAATGAAAAAGTCCTTGTAGTTTCGTAGTTATTTATTAACACCCCCTACAAAAATTAGGGGTTGATATCTCGGTAACGGCTGGTTTTTCACCGATTTCCATGAAATTTTACGTTTGCTTGCGACCCCTGGAAAGACCGGAGTCGAAGAATAACATCCAAATCTCAAGAGCCAAGGGCCAAGGATTTCAAAACTGCTTAATTAAAATTAGACACATTTTTGACTTCAAGACTTTTTAATAGACTTTTAAAAACTGTAACTCCGAAACTATTAGTATTAAAAGGGCCAGACAAGTTTTATTATACTAATTTGACCCGCTGAAGACAAATCTAAGGTCAGATTTTCTCTACCGGCTATTTTAAGTTCTTGTTCCTTCAATAAAATCAACAATTTTGTAGGGGTCAATTACCTCATCTCTAAAAGAATAAATAAGACATTAGTTTAATAAAATATATTTATTGCAGCATTTACAAATGCACTATTGTTACTAAAAAGATAAATTGACAGGTGCTGCCCCCTTCAGTGGTCGATTGGGGAACTATATATGTGTAGGAGAAAGAAATGAAAAAATTATTTTAATTCATATTTTATTGTAAAAACAGTGTACATTGGGATAGTTATATTTTATAACAAATATACATAGAATAAGAATAAAGATGAAAACAATTTAAGGTATAAATAAAATAAAGACAACAATGTATTACAAATAAACAATAAAAATTACTTAAACTAATGAAATTTTTTAACAACCCTTCATTTATTTGAAGAAAATACCACATCAAAAAGACAGGGAAATATGTATTTATATAACATTTACAACTAAAATAAGACATGAAAACTGCATTATACATATTAATAATTGTTGTAAATTATTTGAAAACTACCCTTGAAATATGGCTAATTTTATTTGAAATAACATATACGACAAAAACATGTGACGGTATCGTCAGAAAAACGTAAGAATTTGATCAATTTAAAAAAAAACAGGCTGCCAAATATAATTAGCGGTTTTGTAAACCCGTGGTCCTACGCCCTTGAAACTCATATATGTTAATCTACGATCCCTGTTTTCATGAGGTACTAAGGAAACACGAAATTTAAAACAATACGATGGGACAAGCTTATTATAATTATTACAAAACAGATTATTTTACTTAATACTTGTGTTCTCCTTGGTCTCACGCAGCTGGAGGTCTGAAATTAAAATTTACAATAAATAAAAATAAATTTTAACATATTTGATTCTACTTACTTTTTTGAATTTCCTCTTGGTTTTTGTGAAATTATAAATTGTAGACTTCCTCCATCGATGTCTACCAAAACTCTTTTTTCGTCTTTTCCTACTTCATTGTTTACAGCGAAAGTATAGAGTCCAGCATCATGATTTTCGTTAAAATTCGAAATTGTTACATTAAACCAATACGAATCATTATTTATGTATGAAACTGCTGTTTTATATCTTGGATTTCTTGAACTGTTTACATCGTCATTCAAGTTCCACTCCCATTTTGGCGGAGGATAACTTTTTACTTTGTTTATTAAAATCAAATCGTTATTGTTTATTTCAATATTGTTCCATAAATTGGGAATATGTTCGAAGTAAGGCTCGAATTTGTCTCTGGGCTTTAGGGAAATTATTTTAGAACGATAAATGTTGTGTAGTTTTGCTTCACATCTGTAGTCCACCATATCTGACGTTTGGAAATTACGAATTGTTAAGTTAGAAATGAACAAATTATTTCCAACATTTACAGTTTTGAAGTTATATTTACTTCTATCAAAATCTATATTTTTATCTTGATTTTTCCAAGATATTGTTGGATTATCCACACTCTCAACCTCGCAACATAATATTACATCTGTATTTAAAGTTGGATATACTGGTTCTCGAATATGAATTTTTGGATGTTCTGAAGGTATTATTACTACATCAACTTGTCTTTCTATTTTTCCATTTACATTTTCTGCAATACATATATAATTTCCCGAACAAGTTTTTGTACCATTTACGGTTAAATATAATCTGCGACTACCTGTTTCACTGTTAGTAACTTCTTGTGTTTTAAGTTGGCAGTCATGTGAGCAAATGTCAACTGTTTTGTTGTTTCGTTGCCAAGTAACAGAAGGTATTGGTATTCCATCAGTTGTGCACGTTATTAGCTGTTCTTTGCCCGTTGGTATAAAAACTTTTGATGAAGAAATGGCTATAGTTAGTTTACGTATTTTTTGAACATTTATAGATATGTTTGATTGTGATAATGGTGTCTTGCATTGATAAATTCCATTGTGTTGGAGTGAAGCCCGGGTTATTTGTAAGTTATACCAAAAAGATGTTTGATCATTTGGTTCTCTTATTATTTTGTTGTTTTGGTTGAACTGTATAGGTTGTCCGTTGTATAACCATTGTACTGGAGTGCTAATATCTCCTGTTATTAAACAGTTTAGTGTAATTTTATCATTTTCTTTGATAATATTATCGTTATCATTAGTAATAACTCCAGTTATTGGGTTTTGTGGCAGTACTGATCGTACAATTACTGCTTTTTCTGTTTTTCCTTTGGTACTACTTGCCACACATTTATAGTTACCTATACATATCGAAATTGGATTCTCTATGGTCATATTGTACCATTGATTGTCGGAATTTATTTTATATTTGCAAATGTTATGCAAATATACAGGCCTGTCATTGAAAAACCAATTAACATTTGGTTTGGGGAAACCAGAAACTTTGCAATATACAGTTGGACTTTTTGTACCAGATACTGTTACAATAGAATCTGGAATATTATCTATAACTGGTAAAGTTCCAGGAGTTACATTAATGTTTATAAAATTATTTATTTCTGGGGTACCACATGTATATGTACCAGATTGTTTTAGGGTTATACTTTTCAGAGTTAACTCGATTTTGGTTGTAAGAGGATCAATTTCATGATTTTTAATTTGTACATTTTGGTTTGATATTCCATTTCCATGCCATTTTGCTTTATTTCTGTTTTTGCCCGTTACTAAACAGCTGAATATGACAGTATCGCCTTCTCGTATAATGCCATCGGAAGATGTGGAGTTTAGGGTTATTTCTGGTTTTTTGGTTGGTACAACTATTAAATTTATATATTTTGTGTCTTCGCCTTTTGAGTTACTGGCAGTGCAAACGTACTGACCTGCGCAAGATATATGTACGTTTGCTATTTTTATATAATTCAACTGACTTTTTGGGTGGAAAGTTTCTTTCTTATGGCATAATTTGGAGTATTCTTTTTGTTTTAAGTTAACTGTAGCAGGCGGCCATGCATCTGATTTACAAACTAGGGTGATATCATCACCTTCTTGAACAATAGTTTCAGGATTTGAAATGGTTTGTATAATTGGTTTAAATTCTGGATTAATAAAAACGTTTACAGAACTTTCAAAATTACCAGATTTACATTTATATTCTCCTTGTTGATATACTTGGGCTTTTGGTATTTCTAAATTGTACCAGAAATTAGTTTCATTTAATATTAACCTTGTTATTGTATATTTATCGTTCGATTCTATTTCTACATCCTTGTAATACCATTTTGCTGATTCAATGTCACCACTTGTAACGAAACATTTCAAAATCATTTTTTCCCCTTCCATAATAAAATCTTTATTAGGTTCTTGAGTAATTTCTGGTTCTATGCCAGCTAGTACAGTCACATCTAAGACATTTGTGTGTTCTAAACCATCAACTTCGCATTTAAATTGACCCGAACACGAAGCATCTATGTTGTAAATAGTCAAATTTGAGAACAAGTCTCGTTCTGTACTTTCAGACGCTAAAACTGTTTCACTATTACAACTACTGTCTGCTAGAAAATCACCGTTGAATGTCCATTCTACAAAACTGTCACCAATGTTACTGACTTTACAAGATAGAACAGTGTCTGCATTTTCATTAACAATTAGGTTAGGTTGAACAAGATACTCAACAGTTGTTGATGACGTAGAAGCAATTTCTAGGTTATATGATTGCTGGGAATTGCTTGTTTTGCAAGTAAACGTTCCTTTATCTTGTGGCTGGATATTTTTTACTGTTAAAGTGTGCCATGTAGTAATTGGATTCACTTGTTGTTTTGACAATTTAAATTTGCCGCCATTTTTGATTAAAGTTCTGTAGTAGTACCAACTTACTTTCGTGTTAGTACCAGTTGTTAGGCACTGCAAAGTAACGTCACTGTTTTCTCTAATTACTCCATCTGGTGTGTTTGGTTTTACTATTAGTTGAAGTGTTGGTTTGTTAGGATTTACTGTTAAATTTATTTCTTGTTGTGCGAAACCGGCAGAGTTTCTGGTAACACATGAGTATTTTCCGAAACAAGAAGGGGTTACTTCTTCCAGAACTAAGTAGGCTAATTCTGAATCTTCATTAATTTTTGGTGTAGTTTGTTTGCAATTTCCGTTTGGTGCATTTTCATTTGGTTCAAATTGCCAAGTTACTAATGGTTTTGGAATACCAGAAACTTTACAAGCAAGCCTGAAATCTTTCGTACCTTCTTGTGCAATGATATCTTTGGCAGGTATATATTCTATTTTTGGTTTAACTGGTTGCTGTAACTCAGGAATGGTATAAGTACCTTCTACTCCATTTATAATGCATTTATATTCTCCTTTATCACTTGGTACTAATTTAGAGATTTCTAAATTGTGCCAGTAAGCAGTTGTATTTATGTCTTCGATAGTAAAAGAGTATCTACCATTTGGTTCTAAAATTATTAAATCATTTTTCCTGTACCATTTGGCTGAGTATTTACGCCTGTCTGGTACTAAACATTTAAGAGTAAAGTTTTCGCCTGGTATTAATATTTTTTTATCAGTTTTTGCTTTTATGATTATTGGTTGAACTGAATTTACATTTACATTTATTTCTCTTTCAGTTTTGCCTTTAACATTTTCTATAACACACTTGTATTTACCTGCACAAGATGGTCCAACATTTTGCAAAATCAAATTGACTTGATTATTTCCTATTTTGACTTGTCGCTGACATTTTGTGTTTTGGTAAAGTGGGACGTTTTCATAATACCAAATGATTTTAGGAGCAGGTGTACCTCTAGCACGACAAGGTAATATTCTTTCTTTAATTTGTTCATTAATATTTAAATCTCCCGTTTCAAAATCTTCTGGTAATAGCTCCGGTATAGAACTTGGAAGGACGTTTACTAACACTGGTGTTTCCAAATCGTTTATTTTGCATTTATAGTTTCCATTTTCTTGGGAAGAAACTTGTTTGATTTCTAGATTGTACCAATAAGATGTTTTATCTAATGGAATTATAATTGTTCTATATTTATTGCTTGTTTCTACTGGTTTGTTATTGTGTATCCAATATGGCTTGGAATCCAGATTACCTTTTATTAAACAATTTAATGTAACATTGCCACCTTCATATATTTTATCTGGTAATGGTTGAATTTTTGGAGGAGTTTTAGAAATAACTCCTAAATGAATCGTATTTTGTTCGCCGCCTATAATATTTTTAGCATCACATGTATAATGCCCTGTACAAGAAGAATCAACATGTCTTATTGTCAAATAGGCCCATTCTGTATTGTTCTCTGTTTCCGAAGAAAAGATATATCTGCAGTTTAGATAATTAGAATGAATTTTAGAGATTGGTTTTCCTTGTACATGCCAGCTTACTTTAGGTTTTGGAATGCCATTTACTTTACAAGATAATGTAAAATCTTTTTTGCCTTCTTCGACGTCGATTGGATTTGAAATGTATTCTATAAAAGGTCTAGAACTTTGCTTGATATTTACTATTGGTATGTTGCTTTCCATATTGTTGACTCGACATTTGTAAGATCCTTTATCTTGTTGAGATAGTTTTGAAATATGTAAATTGTACCAATAAGAAGTTTGGTTAACATTTATTGTTTCAATTTTGTATTTGTTGTTATTTGTAATGACTTGTCCATTTCGTAACCATTGTGGATTGTAAGTTCTAGTTTTTATGAAACATTTCAAGACAATATTTTCGTTTTCTATAGGTGTTTTATCTTGAGAAAGTGTTTGTATGTCTGTGGGTGGACGTTCATCTATAGAAAGTACTTCTACATCAAACGTAGTCTTTTCTTCACCTTTTGAATTTTTAGCTGTGAAAGTATATTGACCAGCACAATCTTTAGTAACTTCGTTAATTGTCAAATATATCCATTGACTGTTACCTTTTGTTTCTCTGGTGATGTCATGTTTACAACCAGGTGGTATATGCCAAGTGGCATTTGGTATAGGAGTACCACTAACTCTGCTTACAATTCTGACATCTTTCTTACCAGCTTCAATTGGTGGTATATTTGGAATATATTCCAGTACCGGTTTGGTACTTGGTTTAACGTTTACTGGTATATCGCTTTCAAAATTGTTTACTTTGCATTTATATGAACCTTTATCTTGTTGAGATAGTTTTGAAATATGTAAATTGTACCAATAAGAAGTTTGGTTAACATTTATTGTCTCAATTTTGTATTTGTTGTTATTTGTAATGACTTGCCCATTTCGTAACCATTGTGGATTGTAAATTCTAGTTTTCATGAAGCATTTCAAAATGATATTTTCATTTTCTATAGGTGTTTTATCTTGAGAAAGTGTTTCTATTTCAGTGTGTGGGCGTTCATCAACAGAAAGAACTTCTACATCAACTGTAGTCTTTTCTTCACCTTTAGAATTTTTAGCTGTGAAAGTATATTGGCCAGCACAATCTTTAGTGACTTCTTTAATTGTCAAATATATCCATTGACTGTCACCTTTTGTTTCTCTGGTGATGTCATGTTTACAACTAGGTGGTATATGCCAAGTGGCATTTGGTATAGGAATACCACTAACTCTGCTTACAATTCTGACATCTTTCTTACCAGCTTCAATTGGTGGTATATTTGGAATATATTCCAGTACCGGTTTGGTACTTGGTTTGACATTTAATGGCACATCACTTTCGAAATTATTGACTTTGCATTTATAAGAACCTTTATCTTGTTGGGACAATTTTGAAATATGTAAATTGTACCAATAAGAAGTTTGGTTAACATTTATTGTTTCAATTTTGTATTTCTTGTTATTTGTAATGACTTGACCATTTCGTAACCATTGTGGATTGTAAATTCTAGTTTTCATGAAGCATTTCAAGATGATATTTTCATTTTCTATAGGTGTTTTATCTTGAGAAAGTGTTTCTATTTCAGTGTGTGGCCGTTCATCAATAGAAAGTACTTCTACATCAACTGTAGTTTTCTCTTCACCTTTAGAATTTTTAGCTGTGAAAGTATATTGGCCAGCACAATCTTTAGTAACTTCATTAATGGTCAAATATATCCACTGACTGTCACCTTTTGTTTCTCTGGTGATGTCATGTTTACAACCAGGTGGTATGTGCCAAGTGGCATTTGGTATAGGAGTACCACTAACTCTGCTTACAATTCTGACATCTTTCTTACCAGCTTCAATTGGTGGTATATTTGGAATATATTCCAGTACCGGTTTGGTACTTGGTTTGACATTTAATGGCACATCACTTTCGAAATTATTGACTTTGCATTTATAAGAACCTTTATCTTGTTGGGACAATTTTGAAATATGTAAATTGTACCAATAAGAAGTTTGGTTAACGTTTATTGTCTCAATTTTGTATTTGTTGTTATTTGTAATGACTTGCCCATTTCGTAACCATTGTGGATTGTAAATTCTAGTTTTCATGAAGCATTTCAAGATGATATTTTCATTTTCTATAGGTGTTTTATCTTGAGAAAGTGTTTCTATTTCTGTGTGTGGGCGTTCATCAATAGAAAGTACTTCTACATCAACTGTAGTTTTCTCTTCACCTTTAGAATTTTTAGCTGTGAAAGTATATTGGCCAGCACAATCTTTAGTAACTTCATTAATGGTCAAATATATCCATTGACTGTCACCTTTTGTTTCTCTGGTGATGTCATGTTTACAACCAGGTGGTATATGCCAAGTGGCATTTGGTATAGGAGTACCACTAACTCTGCTTACAATTCTGACGTCTTTCTTACCAGCTTCAATTGGTGGTATATTTGGAATATATTCCAGTACCGGCTTGGTAGTTGGTTTAACGTTTACTGGTATATCGCTTTCAAAATTGTTTACTTTGCATTTATAAGAACCTTTATCTTGTTGAGATAGTTTTGAAATATGTAAATTGTACCAATAAGAAGTTTGGTTAACGTTTATTGTCTCAATTTTGTATTTGTTGTTATTTGTAATGACTTGACCATTTCGTAACCATTGTGGATTGTAAATTCTAGTTTTCATGAAGCATTTCAAGATGATATTTTCATTTTCTATAGGTGTTTTATCTTGAGAAAGTGTTTCTATTTCTGTGTGTGGGCGTTCATCAATAGAAAGTACTTCTACATCAACTGTAGTTTTCTCTTCACCTTTAGAATTTTTAGCTGTGAAAGTATATTGGCCAGCACAATCTTTAGTAACTTCATTAATGGTCAAATATATCCACTGACTGTCACCTTTTGTTTCTCTGGTGATGTCATGTTTACAACCAGGTGGTATGTGCCAAGTGGCATTTGGTATAGGAGTACCACTAACTCTGCTTACAATTCTGACGTCTTTCTTACCAGCTTCAATTGGTGGTATATTTGGAATATATTCCAGTACCGGCTTGGTAGTTGGTTTAACGTTTACTGGTATATCGCTTTCAAAATTGTTTACTTTGCATTTATAAGAACCTTTATCTTGTTGAGATAGTTTTGAAATATGTAAATTGTACCAATAAGAAGTTTGGTTAACGTTTATTGTCTCAATTTTGTATTTGTTGTTATTTGTAATGACTTGTCCGTTTCGTAACCACAATGGAGTGTAAGTTCTAGTTTTTATAAAACATTTTAGAGTAATATTTTCGTTCTCAATTGGTTTCTTATCGTTAGAATTTGTTTCTATATCTGTGTGAGGTGGTTCATCTATAGAAAGTACTTCTACATCCATCGTAGTCTTTTCTTCACCTTTGGAATTCTTAGCTGTGAAAGTATATTGGCCACCACAATCCTTAGTGACTTCTTTAATAGTCAAATATATCCATTGATTGTCACCTGTTGTTTCTCTGGTAATTTCATGTTTACAACCATTTGGTATATGCCAGGTGGCGTTTGGTATAGGAGTACCACTAACTTTACTTGCAATTATTACGTTTTTCTTTCCAGCTTCAATTGGTGCGATTTTAGAAAAATATTCTATGTTTGGTTTTTCTTGGGGATTAACATCTAAGATTGTTGTATCTTCAAAGTCCCCAACAACACATTTATAATTGCCGCCATCTTCGGGTCTTACGTTTTTTATGACCAAATTGAACCAATAAGAAGTTTGGGAAATTTCTTCCCTAACAACTTTGTGGTTATGTTGTTCATTGCCATTGACTAACCATTTTGGTTGGACGTCATCAGCTCCACGGATAAGACATTTTAAAACAACTTCCTCATTTTCTGTTGCTTGTTTGGTATCTTCTTCAGGAAGTTTGTCAATATATGGTCGTTCCAGTGTTATAACATTGAGATTAAAGTCATATATTTCAGTTCCTAGTTTGTTGCTAGCTTCACATGAATAGTCATCTGTGCAAGAATCAATAACAACTGTAACGACAAGAATTGCTGTTTTTTCATTGTTTTGAGCTTCGTTGTATTGTTCGTAACGACAGGTTTTCAAGGTATTGTATTTCCAAGTAATATCGGTTTCAGTTCCAGATGCTTTGCATTTTAATTTGTAATTTTGTGTGCCTTTAGCTACGTTGATTATTTTGTTTGGAACTTCGAGAAATTTAACAGAATGATATTTTTGTACATTTATTTGTTGGCTAATATGTTGCGTTCCAATATTACACTTGTAATCGCCACTATTTTCCAAAGAAATATCGTTTAAAACCAAATTGTAATGGTATTTATTTTTGTTAATAATTGTTTTATTTATTTTCATATTAGAAAAGTTGTTAATATGAATATTGTTGTATGTCCAAAATGGCTGCGATTTTACTGCATTTTCAACTACACATAATAAATTAATAGTATCATGTTCGTATATGTTTCCAGTAGCAGAATTAGTAATTGGCGAACCAATAGAAATACTTGGTTTTTTGACTGACAAATTAAATTCTTTTTCGTAAGTTCGTCTCGGAGTTTTAACAATACATTTATATCGCCCAGAACATTTGACATCTTTTAATTCTAAAGTCGAATCTACAGTGGAACCTCTCACATTTGTATTTTTATTGCAATTTGGGTATTCCCAAGTAATAACAGCATTTTTCACGCCTTTAATTTTACATTTAACCTCTTTATTTTGCCCAGGTTCTAATGCCAGTTCTTCTTCTTCTTCGTCTCCGTGATCTATTTCGATAGGTGGATTGACATTTACAGTGTATTCAGGGCTTTCGTCGCCATTTGCTGTACACTTGTAATTACCAGCATCTTGAAGAGAAATTTCCTTTATTCTCAAAGCAAAATTATAATGAGTAGCATTAATATCGTGTTTGGTGATAGTGTATTTGTTATTTGAATTTATGGTTACACCATTTCGTAACCATGACACTATCAAACCATCTGATGCAGCAACCAAACATTGCAAATCAATAAAAGACTCTTCCGTGGCATTAAGTTTGGTTTCAGTTTCAATTACTGGTTTTTGATTTGATGTTTTTAATTTGTAAGTCTTTTCTGTAACTCCAAGAGAACTGGTAGCTCGACATGTATAATCTCCACTACAGTAATCACCAAATGTTTCAAATACCAAATCATTGTTAGTAAAATCAATTGTTACCGGACAAAGATCAAGAGGACGAGGTATTAATATATCTCCATTTAAAAACCATTGTAATTTTGGTAAAGGATCACCAACAACATTACATTTAAGTCTATAATTTTTAATACCATCTCTAACCAACTTTTGTTCGTCTTGCGGGCTAGGGAAACTTGGTTTCGTACCTGTTTCTACATTCAGGATAGTTTCATCAGACTGAATTTCGTCGCCCTCTAGTGTATTTGTCCAACATTTATATACTCCTGAATCTTTAGGGGTTATTTTGTGAATTTTTAATATATACACGTATGTATTTTCAGTTTTTGCAAAAGTTGTTGAATATAATTCAGTGTTGGTGAGGTTAAGTGGTTGACCATTCAGTAACCATTCAACAGGAAGGTATGTAGTGGTTTCTATGACACAATTAACCTCAAATAAATTACCTTCTGTTACTTTGGCTTTTGGTTTAGGCTTAATACTGCATAATTCTTGTGGTTTAATGTCTAACCAAGTTTTTCCTTTCCATTGTCTTGGTTGAGAACAAATTGGATATATATCATCGTCGTAAATGTATTCAATATCATGATCAATAAGATATTTTTGAAGATCTTTGGTTTGACAGTCACATTTCCATGGATTGTTATCCAAATAAATAACTTCTAACTTTTGTAAGTTTGATATTATGTTGCTATCAAACTTTGTTAGATAATTTGTTTGTAAAATTAATCGTTCCAAATTAATATTATTTTTAAACTGATTTGGATAAATGTGTTGTAATTTGTTGTCACTGACATCCAAATATGTCAACGAAGGTAAGTTATAAAATATCTTTTCAGGTAATACTTTTATCTTATTTTGTTGCAAGATTAGTATTTTTAACTTATTATTTGATGCGAAAATATTTTCATCTAAGTTTGTTAGTTCATTATGAGATAATTCAAGCCCAGACAAAAGTTCAAGATTTTTAAAAGCATTAACATGAATTTCTCTTACTTGACAATTCTTCAGATCAATAAATTTCAAATTGTTGCTGACTCCCTTTAAAAACACTTCATCTGGTATGATATCAAATTGTTGGCCGTCGAAATAAACAGCTTCGGTTTCTGCGTGTAGTTTAGGAATCTTCGCTAGTTGAATGTTGGTAACATCAGCAGTGCAATCGGATATTTTAAAACCTTCGTCTTCTAGTTCTGAACACTGGCAAGGACTACATGGTGGACTCCAACCATTCGCAGACTTCAAAATTAAAACAAAAATTGCTTGAACAAT
The DNA here is from genome assembly GCA_943142095.1 of Ophonus ardosiacus. Taxonomy (NCBI): domain Eukaryota; kingdom Metazoa; phylum Arthropoda; class Insecta; order Coleoptera; family Carabidae; genus Ophonus; species Ophonus ardosiacus. The sequence goes on from OW964835.1 coordinate 7,181,447, forward strand.
TAATGCCCGTGGATACATCACTGACATTTGAATGTGCACTGATTAAAGTGTTGCTGGTATTTGTTTATATAGATCAATATTCGTCTACCAGTGGCGTCCGAATTTTCATTTTATTAGTTATAATGAGTAAACTGCAATGTACAATATACAAGGTTTGGTCAAAAAGATTACCTTCCGTCACCTTTAGGTAATGAAGGTATTGTTTTTGGTCAAAAATTTAATGAATTTTTAATGAATAAGCACGTTTTAGAGTCCACAGAACACGATTTTACTATTTTTACGATGATTTTTTATGCATGTGAATGTGTGTGTGTGTGTGGGTGTGTGTGTGTGTGTGAGAGAGAGAGACGATCGTTCTAAATCTCATAACTCCAATATCACAATTCCAAAAATTATATTTTTTGCATATTCCTCGAGTTTACATCCAAATGAAGAGTTGATTATATTTTGGTTATAGGTCAACCGGAAATGCCCCCAATTCAAGTTTTTTAGCAGTTTTTCTTGAAAAAACTCAGGTAAATATCATTTTATCTAATTCCGTGTAAAAAAGTTCAATTTTACCTAACTTTATGACGTTTTGAAATATCACTTTTTACATAATTGATAAAAAATGAGTTTTGTAATAGCTGTTTATGTAATAAGTTGCGAAATGATAGTGTTTTAGGCACGCGACGTGAAATTTGTACACACGAACGTAAGCGAGTAGTACAACACGTCAAGTGCCTAAAACACTCATTTCGCAGTGTATTACATACAAGATTTTTTATAATACCGTTTTAAAACAGATAATTTATTTTCAAATATCAACATTTTGAATTTTTCAAAATTAAAAAGTAGGCAAACGTCAGGTTCATCTATCCTTTCTAGTGTTTAAAAGTAACATTTTGCGCATTAGCTGTCGCTTTTACGCATTAAACTGTCATTTTTAAGTACTAGTGCTTAAAAATGTTACTTATAAGCACTAGTGCTTAAAAGTATTTCATTTAGCAACGAAAATGACACTCAGGGAGTTGTTATAAAACGCTAGTATAAAAAAGAGTTAAGTAAAGGATATTACACATTGACAATTGATACAAAAAGAAACAAGAATATATCAATAATGATTTCTTTAATATCAATTTATGAATTATTGACTCACATCGAATTCCTCTACATCAGAAGGAAGATCTATACGGTTTCAGAACACTGTTTCATTGATGATACGCATGCAATGACAGCGTTATCTAAGAAAAATTGAGCTATTTGATTGGTCTATTTTTCGTTGAGTTGTATAACCAATGGGTATTCCGACATTTTTAAAAAATATTTTTTTTACATTAGTACAGACCAGTAGGACAGCCATTTGCTTGTTTACATATGATTTTAGTAGCAATGTGTATTTCGGTGTTTGTCCTGTGTTTGTTTATGGTAAAAATAGGAGTAATAATTATAAAGTGGACGAAATGTCAAACAAAAAATATACCCGCGCGTCTTAACTAATAGCACCATCTGTGTTTTTATACGAAAATATTTACTTTGAAATGAGCAACAGATTATCAACTTGACGTCACAAATTTCAAGGACGTTTCTAGAGCTGTAAAAATTCCAATTTTGTAACATTAAATTATGAATTAAAACTTTTTATTAAACATGTTTTATTATATTTTTCTATTATATGAAGATGGAAACTATAGAAAAAAGTTATTATTTTGCATTAATTCCATATCACCGGAATACCCCATTATATTACCCGTGTACCATTTGAATTGGTTTTATGAATATGCAAATATGATATTAATTTTTACTGTATTTTCAATGTTGGTACCTACGCTTATGGAAATCATAAATTACGATTATAATACAAGTAATGAGAAACACATTTTGATTGAAATATTACATCTTTTCCTTAACACAAGGAAAGTGAATTATTATTATTTTTTCCCTTTTTTTATTTATCATAAATTTAAATACAATACTTATTTTGATTTTTCTATATCTAGTTTATATGACCTACAATAAGTAGGGTCAACTGAGATAAATATGAAACACTGTCTCCATTTTATTCTGGTTTGAAGTAGTACATAGGTGAAAATTAAAATTAAAACAATAATTCTCATTTTTTTTTTATTTTTAGTACAAAAATATAATATGGTAGATGGTAGGAAAAATAGTAGTTGTGTGATATGATTGCATTGATTAATATATTTTATTTATATGCAAAAAAGAATGATATCATGAGGTCATGGAGAATAAGCACAATAATATTTTTGAACTTAGTTTCCTTTTCCTCATCACATTCAGTCTATTTTTTTTTTCAAATAACTAAAACCTCCATATTTGTATTTAAATAAAACTGTATAATTGTCAAATTATTTATTAATGCTTATTTTCTACAGTTATTCCAAAAATTTAAATTACAAATGATATAAATTCACAATTCTTTTTTACCTTCCGTCACCTTTAGGTAAGGAAGGTATTGTCTTTGGTCAAAAAATTCGGTGGTGAGTTTTTAATAAATAAGCACGTTTTAGGGTCCCTACAATACAAATATACCATTTTTAAGATGATGTCTGTATGTATGTATGTATGTGTGTGTGTGTGTGTGTGACAAATTTTTCTCCGACGATAACTCCAATACTACAATTCTAAAAATTATAATTCTTTCGTATTTCTCTTCTGTACAACCATATGAAGAGTTGATTAGATTTTGGTTATAATAGATCCACCGGAAGTACCCTTATTTGAAGTTTTTAACAGTTTTTCTTAAAAAAACGCAGTTAAATATTATTTTTTGACTTTTTGTTATTATACATATTAAAGAAAATACTCCACTCTATACGGTTTGATTATACATTTTCCTTCATATTCAATAGATGTAGATTTAAAGCGTTATAAAGGAATTAATTTTTTTTTGCAAGTGCAAAACCAAATATAGAAAGTATAGGATCTAAAATTGGTATGTCATAGTGTTCCTCGCAAGTGACATGCAGAGAAAGGCCAAAGAGAAGATGGAAAGACTGTATCGCAGAAGAATTGAGAAAGAAAGGACTTTGTGAAGAAGATGCGTTGGACAGGAATGAGTGGAAGAGAAGAGGAAACAGCGACCCCTAATAAAATAGGGGAAAGTTGAGTGTATGTTTATGTTATAATTTAATTGGATTTGTAGAACCTTTTCAAATGAACTTTTGGTATGGAATTTGTAAAAAATAGTATGTGTTCGTGTTCGATTTTACATGATATTATATAGAATCTGTTCCAAGGACCTTTTGGTATGGGATTTGTCCAAAATACATCGAATTGACGGAAGGTCTTGTGCTGGCCACAACAGATTTTTTAATTTATAGTATCAAAAATTGTTCTGTGTGGGGCGATAAATAGATGTAAAGGGACAATCGGGGCCGGGTTAAATTTGTACAGCAATAGCTTGCGGATACTCATGTGACGAAGCAAATTAGCCAATCAAAAACTGGGGAGAAACTTGTCAGATTGAAGGTCGGGGAGCTGAAATTTGTTTTGATTTATAGCGTATTATGCGTTTTGTTTTCATAGTTTGGCAAAAAATATAAAATAACTCAATACGCACTAAAAACTTCAATATGAAAACTGTCAAACTATAGCTGCATTCTTTTTACCAATATCTCACCTCACTTGTTCTCAAAATGAGATGAGATTGAAGTGAGGTGAGCTGAGATAGTTGCTTAAGAAATAGAACACAATTTAGAGAAAGAACGGAATACCTATTATCTTTCTCTGTTTATCATATGTTTTATTTATCAGTAGGTTGGCATTTTCATTTTGTTTTCGAATTTATTTTAAATACCTGACAAGGTGGACCCGCTAAGACAATGAAATGTCAAAGAATAAATCTACATCGTACGAATTTTCATTGCAAATAACATTATAAAACAATTCAATTTATTTATTAAATTTAGAATTAAAGAAATACAATTTCACTTATCAATATTAAATCATCAACATTAACACTTTCTTAAATATTCATTTTTAAATAAAAAATAACACTGAAAAAAGATCCCCACTCCTCAACTGAGGTGAGACACTCAACAAGCATCACCCCGCAAGGTAGCTCAGTATCGGTAAGGGGGGAGGAATCCGCCTCACTTCATCTCATCTCAGTTGGGACAAATAGAACTGTCAATATTACTGAGACAACTGAGGTGAGCTGAGATGAACTGAGATTGTGTGTAAAAAGAATGCACCTTATGAAAACAAAACACATAACCCCTAAACCACGCTACCAAAACAAACTTCAGGTTGCGTTCCAAAACCCTACTCTAGAGTACGAAATTACTCAAAATCGTCCCAAAACTAATAACCTTACTTTCAAAGTTTACTCTTAACACCAGTTCCAAAACTGCCAGAGTTTAATCCAAAATGATACCCTACTATACAGGAGTGTACAGAAATGACTCCACAATATTTTCAAACATGGATGTTCACGATACTCAAACATATGAAATAATTTGCCTTTTGAGGAAGAAAACATGCTTTTGGTTGAAAATAAACATAAGTAAACACATTGGCCTGTATTACGAGCACACTTTTATAATAAAAGCGCTTTTATGGAGCGTACTTTCACATTATAAGGAGAGTGCTCCATAAACGCGCTTTTATTATAAATAAGCGCTTGTAATACGGGCTTGACATTAATGTTGTAATTATAAGTAGTTTTGCTAATTTTTTAAAATTATTTTTTAGTTTCAATTTTTTACTCCAACAAAACTCATTCGATCCAAAACACACTTCACTCCAATATTCGGTACTCTTGAATTTGGAACGCAACCCAGCTCTCTGACCTTCGATCTGACAGTTTCCAATTTTTGATTGGCTAATTCGCTTCGTCACGTGAGTGTCCGCAAGCTATAGAATAATATGTTAGTATGTGTTTTCTATGATAATAGCGGAATACGGTCAATGTCTTATTGAGAGTTAAACTATCTTAAGTATATAGTTTTTGAGGAATCGTCCTTCCAACACAGACATCATCGTAAGAAATGTTATAATCGGATTCTAGGGACTTTAAAACGTGCATATTCACTAAAATCGGGATGCGCGATTTTAGCATGAATCCAAAACCTCTTAGCGAGAGGTAAAAATATTTCAGCTATATGAACTTGAAAACTTTGTCCCCCCCACACATACACAAAATTACAAATACATACATTCGTCATTATTATTTGTAGTGTATTAGAAAGTAATGTCACCATTTATGTATGTCTATTACACAACATAACTTACATAGACATACGTCAAATAATATTTCTTTTCCTAACATAAAATGTTGCTAATTGCTTATATATGTAGAGTTCCCGTCAGCTAAGAAAAAGCCATTTACGTCATCAGCGCAGAAATGAATTTTTGTCATTGCCCTTGGTTGTCATAGCAACGGCTTAGCTTGTTCATGGATACCCCAGTGTCGTTCGTCTTATGTTCTGACGTTTAGTTCTAATGAAAATGTATCATTTGAAGTATCATATGATGAATCAACATATCAGGTGTATTTCTAGGTTTAAATATAAATGTATTAAGAACAAATGTAGAAACTGTACTAGGCTTTGCAGATTAATTTCTAATAAACAATTTACCCAGATGTTGTACCCGAAAAAGTTTAAAGTTAATACAAGAAGAGGTCAAAGATGTAATTCAACTGAAATTATTACACCGACTTAGGATTACTTATGTTATTACAGTCTTATCCATTAGGTATAAAAGATTAACTGAATCTAATTGTCGTATGTAGTTGTGTACCGCGCAATGGTGTTCCATAAGTTTTCAAACAGAAAAATTAAAGATTTGAGTAGAGAAGGGATAAGTATTCGGTATAAATAGTACAACAATTTGTTAATTTAGTTATATTTCAAATTACTTCTGCCTTATCGAGTGTTTATGAAATATTTTTATGTCAAGTCGTTTGTGTTTTTTTTTTGTTTTTTTTTGTGTACGTGACAATTCCACAGTTGAATTAATTTCATTACTGGTATTGTTAGTACAGTGGGGCCGATATTTCAATCTTTGAACAAAAGTTGCTTATAAAGTTCCCTGAAATAAACGAAAAAAAGGGGTTGAAATAATTTTTTAAACTGCAATTTTCAATGCTATATTTTTTATTTGTTACAATCACCCCAATTCTGTAACATAGTTGCTAACTCTAAGCACCATTGCTGTAGCAAATAGCCAATAGCAATGTTGCTAAGATTTAGCAACTTTCTTACAGAATAGGGGTAATTAAGTTTTTAATTATCAACTTAGTTGAGAGACCGAAATATCGGCTCGCACTAAAATAATATAAAATTCCGTCGTGTGATGGCCTAATGCGTTTGCTAAATGAAAATCAAAACAGACGCAGTGAATAGGTATTTGAAAATGTCTCTTTAGCAAATTTACATGTCATTTATCAATAATTTGTGATAATCAACTAAAATAAATAGAAAAAATAACAACTGAAGTGCGCTTTCACTATTTGGTAAAGAATAAGATGGCACGCCACTGCCTACAAAATCTATGAGCCTACGGCATTACTATGTCATTGCTTCGCGCATCTATTGAAAATGGCTTTTTCTTAGCTGACTAGCACTCTATTCTTGCTTAGAACAAGTGACCTTGAAGAGTCATCATCAGTGAATCGAACTATACTGTGCTCCTCTGTCCCGTATACTATTTGCTTTGCTGTACAACATAGTGGTAAACTTCATGCATTAATATTCACAATTATTTTCTATAATAAGGTATATAAATAAAAAAAGTATACGAATAGTAACACACAATGAACATTATGTATATTATATCTCTTATTGCAAAGTTTTTGTACACTTTATTGTAGAAAATTTATCAATGAATTAAATTTATTTCAGGCTATTGGCACCATTGACTGTCAATGTCAAAGTTATTTTGTGGTTATACTTACATAATAAACGATTGTTAACTTATCTCATATTTTTATGGATTCTGTGAATCTTAGATACAGACTCGCCGTACCATATTTAGAAATGTTGTACGAAGATATACCACAAACTAGAAATATAATTAATGTGTTAGGTGCTCATACGAAAGATGAAAATTTTACGGAGTTACACATTGCTGTGATAGAAAATAGGTAATATAATTATTAATAAATAATCATATACAGAGAACACCACTAACATATGTTAAAATATAGGGTTAGTGAAGTCCAGAAATTAGTACAAAACAAAACACCAATTAATACTCAAACTAAAAATGGAGTAACAAGCCTCTTATTATCATGCCTTCTCCCAGTGGGTACAGCAATAGCTAAAATATTAATTAACTCAGGAGCCGACGTCAACCTTTCTGATAACATCAATTTTAATCCTCTGCTGGCAGCTTGCAAAACAGAAAAAGTAGAAGTCGTAGAACTTTTGCTGAAATCGGGAGCAAATATCAACCACCAAGACGACTGCGAATATACCGCGCTCCATTACGCCATAGAAAACGATAATTTACAACTTGTAGTCTTGTTGCTCCAATCTGGAGCCGATACAAGCCTGTCAGACTGCAATGGGTGGAATCCATTGATGATGGCCCTTCACGAACACGAAGATTGTGCAGAGAAAATTCTTCCGTTTACAGAAGATTTAAACGTTGTGGCTTATAATGGTTGGAGTGCTATAATGTTGGCAGCAACTAACGTGAGAAAAGATATAATTGTGAGGTTAGTTGAACAAGGAGCGGATGTAAATATCAATGTAGATGGCGTTATGCCTGTTACTTTAACTCTAGAAAGATGGGACCCCAGTATTTTTGAATATCTCTGGGATCTGACAGATATTGATGTTTTAAAAGAAGAAGGGGAATTTCAAAGTTTTATTGAAGCTATGTTAACTTCAGACTGGATTACTCCTAGCAAAATTCAATATTTTTATAAAGTTTTGGATACCCCTGGGGTAGAATTAAACGCAGGTGGTTATCTTAGAATGTTGGCTAATTATATGGCCAGTTTAGAGAATGATGTTGATTTTTTATCGATTGATGTGTGTGGAATTGTTATTAAACTAATGGAAAAAGATGCCAAATTAATTGATTTAGATATAGAAGGATTTATATCTTTGTGTTATAGATATAAATTTGATTATAAGTATAAATTATTTCAAATATTATTGAATAATAACGCAGACTTAAACTATTTTCATTTTATTTATATGTCGGTAGTAAATGACCCAGAATTTACGGTTTTATTACTACCCTATTGTATTTCCAATAATCCTATTGACATATTAAAATGTATTAGTAGCGTTAAAAGACTGGATATTCCAATGTTAAAACTAATAAAGTCTATTTTAAGATTATGTACACCCTCTTTCAAACTAAGGGAAGACTGCATTAAACATTTCAAATCTTGTGATGTAATAGGAGCAGACTGTTGTTGTTATGCTGTCCTAATAGCATCTTTAGAATTTCCCTGTAAGAAATACATAAAGTATGATCTCAACCCTGAAGAAAAAGTTATTTTGCCCGAATTGTATAATGAAGTGTTAGAATTTTTATCTACAGATAGAGTACCAACTTTAAAAGAATTATCTAGGGATGTAATTAGAAAATGTTTAGCACCTAATTGTGTTTCTACAGAGGAGTATTTAAGTAATTTAAATATGTTGCATTTACCCAAGTTCATGACAGATATAATTCAATGTAAATCTGTCGTAAGTACTTTGGAATAATTATTTTTGTCTAAAATAATTATTGTTAATAGCTTTTTATAATTATATTTTTGTTATTAATGTGCTCTTTGCTCAGCTTTACCTAATAATATTTCTTTTATTTATATATTTTTGAGAATGTTAATAAATAATTTTTGCACATTTTATCTTATTTTTATTAATAAATACAAAAAAATAATGTTATACTATATACAGAGTGATGAACAAGTGTTAAGCCTGTTTTACATTATACTATTTTCGTCTATTTTCATACTATATTTCTAGACTGATTTTTGATCGAGTTCCATTCAATTTCCATGCTATCAAGTCGTGCATAATCGGTAATCTTCGGAATGTATCGTATTTTAAATCAAAATAAATGAATACCAATCTAACAAATTTGTACAGTTAACTTTGTTTTTGAAATGGATAAAATACAAAAAATAAGGAGTTACAAAAATTCATTTTAAATGTGTCTGTGTCATATTAGGTATTTTATATTAATGTTATTGAATTTTTATTTATAACCTCACACTTTGCAAAATAAATGACATATAACAAAAGTTGGCAACTGTTAATATCACGACTTCGCGCCTGCGCATTAACGATCTAGTACGAATCTTGTATAGAAATATACGGCCGGGCGTATATTTCTATACTAGAATCTCGGGTGAAAGTCGGATGAAAATTTCTGATTTACATTATGCTAGATTTGTCTAGAAATTTCTCGGATGGATCTCGTACTAGAATTTATACAAAAAAAGTATAATGTAAAACAGGCTTTAAGCATCTACAAGGACTTAGAAAAGAAGACAAGAGTCGAAAAGTTTCATACAGTGTGTGTCCAAAAATGAACTGTTTTGTAGATAAAATTTGTCATATCTCCGAAACAATGGGGAACTTTAGCGATTTTTTTTTATTCTTTTACTCCATGGGAAATGACTTGAAAAATGATGTAACATGTTTTATTATCAAAAATGCCCAGATTTTCCGGAAAAGCCGATATTAAGCTGTGATGACGTCGGTAGAGGCTTGGTACAACGTATGTCGCTTATACACTGACGCACGCGGTTGCGGTTACCAGTCACTTGAGACTGAGGTGTTGTTCGACCTACGTTCAAGTGGTTCGCTTTCACCGTTCTGTCTGAGTTTGCGCATAACTGACTTGTGACGTACTTAGAGTTTACCCAAAAAATATTAATTATAAATAAATGGAGCAATAATTTTAATTTTTAATTTCAATTTAAGCAGTCATTTGTGTTATATTTGTGAGAAAATAGTATGTTATGTAGAATTTTTACCATGCTAAACTTCCCCATTCATTTTCGAACATATTATTCGCGATGCAAGTTAGACTTTGGCGCCGCTAGTGAACTTGTTTGGAGGGTACTAACATCTGTCAATCTCTTGTGTACTTTGTAATATTTTTGCGTAATTTATCTTATATTTGTGTTATTATACAAATTTAAGTGTTTGTATATACAATACTTTTGTATATAAGCGTCGTTTTCATCTATCTAGTATTGAAATTGTAACTTTTATGGTAGGTATTACTTACAAGGTTATGTAATAATTTCATTGTTATATTTTTATATCATTTCATTGAATATCAATAACATCGTAGTTGTTATTATATTATTATTATGAACCTATGTTTATAAAAAAAAATATAACAAAGTAAACACGAGATTGACAGATCACAATACCCTTTATGCAAGTTCACTAGTGGCGCTGACGTCTAAACTTGCATCGCGAATAGAGAATGTTCATTTTTAAGTGGCCACCATCGCTATCTCGAGAACTATAAGAGCTACAAAGACGGTTAAATGGGCAAACAATTTCTATTTCACAAGATAAATTTAAAGAAAAGAAAAAATATTTTTAGATTTTGCGTTCATAATGAAGTCATTACGATACGCAATCATTTCGATACGCATTTTTTTGTTTTAGAAGGTTGGTACTAGATGACATTTACTTAGCCCTTTTTTACGTAATTTATTTTTAGTTAATTGATAATTGACTGTGGTCAGTTCAGTGATACCAACAACATTTCACTTGCAAATTTCCTTAAATTGACTCGGTTTAATATTAGCAGTTTTTTACAATATTTTAGTATGTAGAAGGCGCAAAATCTAAAAAAATAGTATAAAGAACTCATTTTATAAGACTTTTTTTTGCACTTGCCAATTAGAAAACTCGCCAAGGCTCGTTTTCTAAACTTTGACGCTTGCGAAAAAGACATGTCTTATAAAACTTGTTCTTTAATATACTATTTTTCGACCAGTGGTTCTCAGAATATGGGATCCAACTTTTTTTATTTTAAATGAGAACATTTTTATTATTTCCATATTCTTTAGAGAATTTTTTTCTGAATTCAGTGATATAATACTTACATAACAATTTTTTGAGAAAAATGCATATACAGTTTTATACTAATTTAATTAAAATATGGCTATAATAAGATTGCCATGAATGGAAAAAAAGCATACGTTTCATTTTTTTCACATTGAATTAGAGTGCCATGAAAGAAAAACGTGAATATTTTGTTTCGTTGACATTATTTATGATCAATGGGCTACTTGCGTACCTTTTTTTTATTTAATATTTTTGAAGAGCAGGTACAAACTTGCCACCCTTGTGTTTTCTTTTGGCAAAATATTTATTAATTAGCTAGAAAAAAAATAATGAAATTTGATTATTTGAATTCCCGCCATGTATGACGTAGAATTACGCCGCACCAATGAATGGTCGTAAAGCCATAGCGTTTGTTTGTACGGATAATGTAGATCTCCTGTTTGACGTTTCAACAATAGTTTGGAGGTTAGTATTTTAGTTTGTCTTTTTAGTATCGATATTTTAAATTACATGTAACTACCTATGTGTTTATTTGTGAAGTAATTAATATATTTGAGAGCCCAGAGAGAAAAAAAAGAACTAATGTCAAATTAAAATTTTCTCGCACGCATGCCATCTGTACGTTACATTTTTAAACATATGGTTTCTTTTTCCATTTTAATATAATGACGTCACAGAAAATTTTCTCTCTTAATTTACTAAAAAACAAATAATTTTTTAAAAATAAAATTTATATTTTTACGTTATGTTTTCAACATAACATTACGTATATAGTGATAGAAATCGTATTTTCAGTACCATGCAAGTAGCCCATTAAAAGAACAAAGTATTCACTTCTTTCTATCATAGCACTCTAATTCTATGTAAAATAAAAAATTAACACTTATCCATTTTTTCCATTCATAGCAATCTTATTATAGCCATATTTTAATCAAATTATTTATACAAGGCCGGGAAACAACATCTGTCAAAACATAACTTACATTTGTATTTGTTATAGATTTTATTTTGAAAATTCGTAATAATAGCGTTACAACGAGGTTACAACCGCTAAATTGATTTTTCGAAAGTCTAAAAATGACATATTTAAATGACAACGGGATTTTTGCCAGTTTTAAAATAAAATTTGAGTTGTTTCTCAGCCTTCCTCCAAGAAAATTAAAATTCAAATTTTGTTAGAATTTGATTAGAATGCTTACAACATTTTAACATCTTATAAAATAATATGAATGCCCAGCACACTTAAACATTTAAGTTTATAAAGCTTCCGGGAGCAGTCAAGAGATGGCATTGCTGGACGATCCAAATGTCAACCATTTAAGTTTCTGGACCCTGAGAAATATTCAAAAAGCGGTAAAAACTTATGCAAATGTAAATGCCCTATGTGGGCATGGGATAGGCAAATATATTGCTGTCAACCAAATGTCAAGTCGTAACCATCGATATGACAAATCCAATGTTTCACGTTAAAAAGAACTCACGGTATATAAAATACACCCGGTATAACATTTACTTTAACTTTTTATCAAGTTATGTAAAAAAGAAACAATAATAATAACATAATTGTCACTATCACTTTTAAACAAGATACCAAATACATACAGACAAAGATTTATGATGTGTGTTCAACCGTAGCCTACGTTATTAAATACCAGGCCGGAAAACAACTCAAATTTTGTTTAAAAATCTGGCCAAAAACTCTAGTTCCAAAACCGCTGATGAGGGCGCGACTTATTCCCGCTGTCATTCAAATGTCATTTTTAAACTGTCAAAAAAATATAATGGGCGCGTTCAGCACCCCGGCAGCGCTGAGCACAGCTGCGTGCGCATGATTGCCGAATGCAATTGCTGGACCAATTACATTCGTCCATTCATTGTGTTCGTCAAACTTCGGAGGTCAGCGATGAGAGGTGCTGAACGCGACCATTGATATTATCAATTTAGCGGTTATAACCGTTATAACCACAAAACACGTACGTCAAAAACGACAACCATATGACAGCGAGAATAAGTCGCGCCAAAACGGCGATTTTGGAAGTAGAGTTTCCGTTTGACAGATATTGTGATATTTCCCGGCCTTATATTTAATAACGTAGGCTATGGTTCAACAAAAAAATCCTAACTCGGAGTAGGCTATGAACAAAAAAACGTATCTAAATTTGAAAATATTTAATTATGTTAATTTGACACGAGATATTGTCAAAATGTTATCTAAAGAAAACAAAGCTTTTCTTTTTGAATTTAGAAATAGAAATAAATTAGAAAACGGTGAATGGCAGTATTCTGTATCCTTCTTTATAATCTTTTCTCCTTAAAATTACATTTCACAATCAATTTTGTCAACTTAAGTTTTAAATTGAATAATAATCAGACATACGTTTCTGTGTTCATAGCCTACTCCTAATAGACACTTACAAAATTGACGTCACTGCAAGAGAGAGATAGAAGATCATGCATCCAAACAAACCTCCCCTCGTTGTCTTACGTCCCGTTCCCTGTTCCTATCTGTCATTGTGTTCGCATCTGTTATTCAGTGTTAAACCTAATTCTTTCTTGTGATTTGTAAGTTGTGTTTAATAAAAATGAGTTTAAAACCAGAAGATGTGTTTGGGGCAACATTTTTGTTTGACAATATTGAAGATCATTCGATTATTCAACTAAAACGATGGCTAGAGTGTAGAATCTACGGCTGATGACAGGTCTTTGTTTGGACGTGGTAACCATAGCAACCTTGATTTCTATGCTTCGCCGTTAGAGGCGCTCGTACAAATTGCAATTTTGTAAGTGTCTATTAGGATTTTTTTTTTAACACACTGTTTAAAAAGAAAACAGCATTGAAAAGGAATTCGCAATTTTATAACTTTAAAGATAATGTGAACTTAATTACTAAGCAGGTATATTTAAAAGTTAAATTTTATACCGAGATATTCTATTTTATATTTCCATAATATAACGCCAACAAAGTGCACCATTTTGCTTTACAGGATCGGCGATTAAATATCTCCGACACTTCTAAAAAAGTGTGCATGGAAAAGCTTTCAATGAAATAGATTCCGCTTTTATTGATTGCGGATCAAAAACGTATTCGAATACATTTCACAGGTCTGTCGGTTTGTAACCACTGATGAGACCTGGATTTATCATTATACTCCATAGTCAACAAAACAATAGTATAAAAAAAAAAACAAAAATTCTCCGCCACCAAAAAAATGCTAAAGAGATATTGTAGGTTGACTATCGTCCAAAAGGTCAAATAATTACTGGGGAATATTATTTTAATCTGTCAATTTGGTTGAACTAGGAAATTCGCAAATATTTTCATCGCGATATCGCACGCTCCCATAAAAGTAGATCCATAACAAAACTAGCTGAATGGAGGTAGTTTTTAATTGTTTTTTTTTTCATCGTGCTTATTCTCCAGATTTAGCTCCCTCGGGATTCCACCGATTTCTGAAATTGAAAAATATTGGTCGGCGATTTTCTTGCGTTAAAGAAATGAATGTTGCATTAAAACAGTTATTTTGAAAGGCTCCAGTCCAGAGACTGATTTTCTGGGTGTCATAAAAACGCTGGAGATCATATTGAGAAATAAAAGTAAGTTCAACCTAAAAGCTGTATGTTTTCATTGTTCATATACAGTTGTACATGTCAAAAATAATTCGATTTAGAGAAAAATTCAAATAAGAGAGAGTTTGATTTAGAGAGGGTCGACTGTATCTTAAATAAAAAAAAATCGGCCAGCACAAAACCTTCCGTCAATTCAATGTATTTGTACAAATCAGATACCAAAAGTTCCTTGGAAAAGATTCTATATATCCTGTAAAATTTTAACACGAATACACTATTTTTTACAAATTCCATATTGCAAGTTCCTTCAAAAGATTCTATAAATTCAATATAATTATAACACGAATGTACATTCTGTAAATTGTACTTCACACTTTCTCATTCCTATCCAACACATCTTTTTCACACAGTTCTTCCTCTCTCAAATATTCTGCTACACAGTCCTTCCATCTTCTCTTTGGCCTTCCTCGTACTCCCGGCATTGAAATTGCAAGTCACTTGCGAGGGACACTCTGTCACTTATGTTACTTTCTGATCCTATACTTTCCACTTTGGTTTTGCACTTGACACTGACATCTGTCAATATGTCTGCTGTTTAATGTATAATCAAACCGTATAGAGAATAAGATTTTCTTTCATATTGATAATCACAAAATGTCAAAAAATGATATTTAACTGCGTTTTTTCAAGAAAAACTGTTAAAAACTTCAAATAAGGGTACTTCCGGTGGATCAATTATAACCAAAATCTAATCAGCTCTTCATATGGATGTAAAGAAGAGGAATACGAAAGAATTATAATTTTTAGAATTGTAGTATTGCAGTTATCGTCGGAGAAAAATTTGTCACACACACACACACACACACACACACACACACACACACACACACACACACACACACACTCACACACACACACACACACACACACACACACACACACACACACACATACAGACATCATCTTAAAAATAGTAAATTCGTATTTTAGGGACCTTAAAACGTGCTTATTCATTAAAAACTCACCACCGAATTTTTTGACCAAAGACAATACCTTCCTTACCTAAAGGTGACGGAAGGTAATAATTTAAATTTTACCAACTTTATATTTTAATTTATTTAAACTTAATTCAACATTTAATAAATAATTAAATATTAAATCTAGTTAGTAATGCATAACGCACTATCCAACATTATACTTTAGCTCTATATTGTCTTTTTGTATTTTCTTCATACCACATGTCTTTCTTTATCAAGTTAATGACCTTATTCATCCGTACAGCAGAATAAAAAAATTATCATTGTTATTTCACTCTATCACATTTTTAATAATCTTCCAATTTTTCATAAATAAATATTCTTTATTTGAAAAATGTTATCATTTTTAATATTCCATCGTTTAAATATTCTCACACCACAACAAAAATTTCATATCGAAGAAGAGTCTACTTCTGTACCGATAGGGGGTATTTCTTAGAATTATTTTGAGCCCTTTTCGTAACATAGCGGTCGAAGTGTGGGCCAGAGTAGGCATTTCACTTTCAGAATGAATTTCGCAGTGATCACACTAATTTTAGTTATTTTATTTTATTGTGACGTTGTTTTTACAGAACAAAATAAAACTTTACAACAAGTTCATGTGGTAGGTAAAATATAATATTTATTGTAACATTTTCTAAAAAAATTATGGAATTTTTTAGATATTTAGACATGGTGATAAAACTCCAGAAAAAGTTGGTATATACCCAACGGATCCTTATTATAATGAGTCGATTTGGTTTCCTTATGGATTTGGATCACTCACAAATGTAAGTAAATAAAATTTACTACTGTATAAATGAAAATAACATTTGTTTGTTTACTTTCTGTAACTGTTTTATGCATAGATTGAATTTTCAAATTTGGATATATGTACACTATAATTGATTTTGGTAACGGCATTTCTGTAATATACAGGTTGGACAGAATTAAGATATTTTAATTTTCAGTATCTAGAGTTGTCGTCAAATAAATATGGACTGGAGATTTGTACGTTATGAAGAAGCGGCAACATAGGAGGGCAAGGGAAAGGGTGCGAAGAAGGGAAAAAGATGAACATTAGTCTATAGTTATTTGACGGCGACTATAGTAAAAAATCTGATGTGGCCAGCACATTACCTTCGATGTATTTTGTACAAATCCCATACCTAAAGTTCCTTGGAAAAGATTCTATATATCCAGTAAAACTGTAACACGAACGTATACTATTTTCTACAAATTCCATACCAAAAGTTCCTTGAAAAAGATTGTATAAATCCAGTAAAATTATAACACGAACATACACTATGTAAATTGCAATATTCTGCTATACAGTCCTTCCATCTTCTCTTTGTCCTTCCTCTTACTCCCGCCATTGAAAGTTCCAATCTTGAGGCGAGGCTGCAACTGCAAATCACTTGCGAGGGACACTGTTACTTATGCCATTTTCTGATCCTATACTTTCCATCTTTGGTTTTGCACTTTTTAAATATATTAGCTGTTTCCATGATAAATAGCAAAGCTGACTAATTTTTGAAGTTAATCTCTTTATAATTCTATAACTCTATATCTATTGAATATTAAGGAAAATGTATAATCAAACTGTATAGAAAAGAAGTTATTCTTTCATATTGATAATCACATAAAATGTCAAGAAAAACTGTTAAGAACTTCAAATAAGAAAACTTCCGGTTGACCAATTATAACCAAAATCTAATCAGCTCTTCATATAGATGGAAAGAAGAGGAATACGAAGGAATTATAATATTTATAATTGTAGTATAGGAGTTATCGTCAAAGAAAAATTTGTCACACACTGACACACATACAGACATCATCGTAAAACTAGTAATATCGTATTCTAGGGACCCTAAAAGTGCTTATTTATTAAAAACTCACCATCGAATTTTTTGACTAAAGACCAGTACCTTCCTTACCTAAAACTAATGGAAGGTAAAAACCATTAGTTTTAAAAATACTTAACAAAGTTATTTAGTTGTTTAAAAATTAAATTTAAGCTCAAATTAAAATGTTTAAATTGCTCCTTGTTAATTTTTAGGGCCGGTTTTATAAAGGTCTAATTAAATTTACTTCCAAAGTAAATTTAATGAAAGGGACAGATAATTCAACTCGATTTTTTAACAGTAATGATTTTAATTTTATAAGAACATAAAAATATTTGAATTTATTCAATGAGGCTGTTTCACATTTTTTAAAAAGAATTTTAAATGAAAGTATGCAATATTTTTTGATAGTAACAAAAAAATAACAATTTATTGTTATTTTCGTAAATAATTAAATAAAAAGATTGGCGCCGGAAATAGTCAAAAAAACAACTCCCACTCCTGTGTTGACGGAGTACTTCAGCACGTCATTCATAGCCAATAGTAAAACAGTTGACGTTATTCATGTAAATAAAGGTAGGCGATAGTTCGTCACATGTTAAACTATAATATTCTGTGACGTCGCATTCTGTTTCAGATCACGTGACTTTTTCAAAATATTACACAAGTTTCAATATTTAATTGTAAAGTATCTAATGGATATTTCGTGATATTTTCAAATTTGACGCTCTTTAAGGAACAATTTCTTTTAGAATTTAGTACTTAGAAGTCATATAAAAATTCTTGCAATTCTACATTTTTGTCCGAATCGGATTTTTTCCCGATATCATAACTATGCGTCATGATTTTGTTATTTGTTTACGATTTTACGATAATATACTATTATAAACCGGTCTTTATATTCTTATCATTAAGTAAACAAGAAATGATTTTAAAATAATTATATTTGTTTCTCTGTACATAATATTGATAATCTCATTATTTATGTTCTGCAGAAATGATATTCTTAATACTCTTATTGTCTTTATATAAAATAAAATTTATCTGAAATAGTCTCTAAAGTGCATAAAAATCGTCATTAAAAGTTCAGAAATCGGCACTAAAGTAATTAATAGGGTCCTATACCACTTTTATTTTATGTAAGTTCAGGATAAAATAAGAATTTTAGAGCAAACGCGACTTAAAAATTTTACGTAATAAGCGAGATATGAATTTTTAAAGTTTAAGAATTTGTGCGTGACGTAGCAGGTACTAACAAGTGATCGACAAACAATGGGACAAACTGTTAGTTATAGAGGGAACAATTTTTTTCATGTTTGCATAGCTGAAATGTTTGTAAATAAAAACTTCTACGTTATATTCATGAAGAAATTATTATTAAATATAAATAACGTAAATAATAAGCATTTTTTTCCATAAAATTATAGAACATTGAAACAGTTTGACAATATTATTACACAAAGTATGACGACGGATGGCGCTCGCTAGTGTTGGCCTGTTTTGAAGTTTCAATATTAATTTAATTAATATTATTATTAATTTAATTAATATTACAAATTGATTTAATTATAAATATATTATTATTGTTAATATTACTAGATGTTATAATTAAACAAATTCATCAAACACAAACTTGTTAAATGTTTTGTTAGGTTATAGAACAACATGACATTTCATATTCTTTTTAAGGTCACCGCTGCAGACGCGCGAATCTCCTTTTTAAAATCAGGCGACCAATCAAATTCTTAGTACCTAACGCGTCATACCCAATTAGTAATCAGCTTCAATCGCTTATAGTTTGTGACCTAGTTAATATTTAAAAAAAAATATTTCACTAATACTCATTAATTTATGTATATTTTCGTCTTCTTATTTAAGATAGTTAAAATATGACTATGGTATAGGACCCCATTATACGACGATTTCATGCAATTACAGTATTGTCAACTTTATAATAATTTCTGTATATGTAAGATAATTTGGGCAGGTGTGCAATATGTACAATAGTAAATTTGTACGTAAAATGACAAATATATGTGCAAGAGGAATGAACTAAATAATTCCGATGAATAAGTTTGAGATAAAACAAATAGAGTGTTCCTTATGATAACTTCATTGTCCGAGGTTAGCAACATTGAACATCAGACTGATAGATTATATTTAAACATAACCTATGGAAATAAATATTCCAATCCCTGATCAGTTTCCAATCGTCAGAATAGTCCGCGAATTCTAAAGAAATTTTTAGTTTGTGGCATGCGTTCTAGAAGTTCTGGCTATTAGCGAGCATTGTTGTTCCTACTTGCATTTGTACTAGCTAAAGCGAGAGAAAAGGGATAATAGAGAGTTATTGCAGCTTCAACGCAAAAATAACGTGCACTTTAAAGTCATGTGACAGCCTGAGTGCGCATGCATACTAATAAGGTTCACGTTATATTAATAAGGAGACACGTTATGTGCAATGGAATAGCGAGCGTTTAACGTCACACGTTCTGTATTTTTGAGGTTATGTTTCGGTGAAAAGTGTGGATGTAACCTCGTTTGTGTTGCTTTTAGCGTTAACGTTAGCGTGAATACACTAATTAAATGCGGTAAACATTGAAATTGAAAGTCCTTTATTTCTAAAATAAAGTATTTTCTACATAAGGTTAACGTTTACGTTCTTTCATATTAGAAGTTGCAATAACTCCCTATTAGAGAGTTATTGCAGCTTCAACGCAAAAATAACGTTCACTTTAAAGTCACGTGATAGCCCGAGTGCGCATGCGTACTAATAAGGTTCACGTTAAATGATTATGTGCAATGGAATAGCGAGCGTTTAACGTCACACGTTCTGTATCTTTTGAGGTTATGTTTCGGTGAAAAGTGAGGATGTAACTTCGTTTGTGTTGCTGTTAGCGTTAACGTTAGCCTGAATACACTAATTAAATGCGGTAAACATTGAAATTGAAAGGCCTTTATTTCTAAAATAAAGTGTTTTCTACATAAGGTTAACGTTTACGTTCTTTCATCTTAGAAGTTGCAATAACTCACTATTAATATTTATTATAGATTCTTTCAAACCACTAATAGTGTATTCCGAAATTAAACCACGATAACCACTGAAAATGGTTACGGTGTAACCGCTTTTACAATGGTCGCGTTCAGCACCTCTCTTCGCTGGCACCGCTGACCTCCGAAGTTTGACGAACACAATGAATGGACGAATGTAATTGGTCCAGTAATTGCATTCGGCAATCATCGGCACGCAGCGCTGCTCATCACTGCCGGGGTGCTGAACGCGCCCAATAGGGTAGTTGCGCATTTTCCAATTTATTTTTTTTCTGAAAGAATTGTTCAAGTTATTCACTTTAATACATGTTTTACGTCTGGCAACTGTATATTTTTCAAAATATATTTTTTTAAAAAAAGATTCTTATTTCAAATTTCCCGTGTGTGACGTGTATTTTTAATTCCAATCACAGTCTTTCTTGCCTTAGCGGTACACTCTCGGTAGTACACAAGTACACTCTGTACGCAATACTACTATTTTTTATCTAAAAAGATTTATATTTTCACACAAATTCATTAGTTTCATTACCTTGTCTTAAATTTGCTGATACAGAAAAAAAAATAAAATATGATTTTAACACGAATCAGTCGTCCAACTGCGTCCAACACGTAAAACATAGGTTAAAAGTCACTAAAAATGACATGTACATTCCCTGAGTGTGTGGCCACCTTCTGGCAAAATTATGAAGGTTATCTATATAAAAATTAAACATCTTGAAAATAGCTGGTATTCAAGTAAATAATAATAAAATGAACGTACTGTTAAATAATACTTTTGTATCTGTTATTTTACTTTTAGAATTATACTGTAAATATTTGTATGATACAATTAAAACATAATTCAACTTGTTCGCTTTGTCGTGGTATTACAACAAGCTTATATGAGTCATATAGACTTGGTCGAACTATATAATTATTAATACTCTACGTCACAAGAATTCCACCGCGAACTTTATTTATGGAAATTATGAATGAAAAGTTTTATATTTTCTAATAATTTGTACATTAATATGTTTAGAATTAGTTTATATTTCATAATTAATAGGAAAAAACAACATTTATTTTTTTCGCAACTACCCTATTGTCGCGTTCAGCACCTCTCATCGCTGACCTCCGAAGTTTGACGAACTCAATGAATGGACGAATGTAATTGCTCCAGCAATTGCATTCGGCAATCATCGGCACGCAGCGCTGCTCATCGCTGCCGGGGTTCTGAACGCGCCCAATGTTACCGACACCGCACGAGAGAAACCACAGACCAGAGAAACGCACCAGCTAACTTCAACTTCACAAATTTAAAATCGTTGTTGAAACTATTATCAAATACTCATCTGTCCTGCGCCAAAATGTAACCAAACCACAACCTCCGATCTAGCGCGGTTACAGAAAAGTTACCAGCTTTCTGTAACCGCGTTCCGAAAATATAACCAGTTACTGAAAAAGTAACCACGGTCTTTGTGGTTCAATTTCGGAATATATTATAAATATTTGCTATATTGTCATGTAGCTTCTCGACCGTAAATTTAGGGGAACCAGAAATAAACGCAGGAAGTAAATTTTAAACAATAAAGTAAGATTAAGATTATAATTTCTTTATGTGACATTGACAAATGCCAACTATAACAATCAACACCTTTCTGTTTACTCCAGATGGTAGTAATAACAATAACCTTTAATTCTGTTCGCAGAACCCAATCTTTTCCAACCAGTTTGAAACCAGTTTCAAACTACGCATGCGTTCTGAAAAATTGGCAATTGCATATATTATTGTGCGAACTAACCTATTATGTAAAGAAAACAAAGAAAAGAAAATTTAGAAAATTTCTATTTTCAAATAATATTTTTAAATGTATGTGTATATTTATATATTTTTGTTCTATTTCAGAAAGGCAAAGTGCAGGCATATAACGTAGGAAAGGCCCTGCGTAAACGGTACAACGATTTTTTAGGAAACGTATATTATCCAGAAATAATGTCCGCGAGAAGTACTAACTACGACAGAACAAAAATGAGTCTTCAGTTAGTTTTGGCAGGTCTATGGCCTCCTACTCCTTTGCAAGTATGGAATGTGCTACTACCTTGGCAACCCGTCCCATATGAATACGAACCAATGGAACGAGACAAGGTAAATAAAGAAAATAGTGTGATTTGACTGATTTGTGGACTTGTGAATGAAAAAACAGATAATGGGATTTCTCTATTTGAGCCAAAAATGTAAAAGGTATGCTATGCGCTTTGCTTAAATACTAATATTAGTAATGAAATTACACCCTCACAACTTGCACAGCACGTGAGGTTTACCCACGTAAACCTATGATTTTGACGTAATTACACATCGTTGTTTACAAAGACTTTCATTCAAGCTTCAGATTTTGTAAACATTGATATGTTTTTAAGGATCGGACGAAGAATTCATTGATAAATAGGGAAATAACTTCATTAATTACCAAAATATTATTTAAATATAATAGGGTCTTTCACCATAGTAACACGGTTCATTTAGCCTTCTGCTATCGCCTTTCCAAATTTCTAATCCATTTTCAAATAAATAAATGCACAAAATAATGAAACAACAGTAAATCAAATAACACTTGTTTAAATTTATAATGTTATGGGGTCCCGTGGCCTCGTGCCTGAGTGTCTGGTCGCGAACCTGGGGGTACCGGGTTCGATCCCGACCGACGCCAAATATTTCCAATTTTAAATGGCACAAAAGTGACCCCTGTGGTACACTCTCCACGCCAGCAATGAGTGCCCGTGAGGTGACGCCTGGTAAGCGCCCGCACGGTACAAATATGTCATCATCATTACCGATATCTACGATAAAGCAGATTGGCACACCCAGAAATGGGTAATATGCCGTGATGATATATTTATTTAAATTTATAATGTTACGCTAGATAGGAATAGATACCGCGTACGTTCGTATGAAAAGTGAAAGCTAGTAGCAATCAAAACTTGGATTTTTCTATTTCGGTATTCTTCTGAGTCTATAAACACACTGGCTGGTAGCACAAGCCCTGTTTTAACTAAAACACTGTTTTAAGAAATGTCAAATTCAAATTTCAAGTTTCAGTTTCACCCTTATGTGTAAAGAACGAATTTTTAAAAAATATTTGTTTGAATGCAAACTATGTTCTGCTTTAAAATCATATTTTGATAAATTTGATACTATTTATTTTTATTATTAAATAATGAAATCTGACATTTCTTAAAACAGCGTTTTAGTTAAAACAGGGCTTGTGCTAGCAGCCACTCTTTTTTGCGCTTTTCGTTTTCTAGAAGTGGTATGACTGCTTTAAAAACCGACAGATGAATTACATATAACCTCAAATAATTTTCATGTAAAAATGATCGGCTCTCAAGCGCCATCTGCTATTTTCTTACGTGAAATAAAATATAGTACTTTATTCACATGGCTCGTAGTATGATCACGGTTTTAACTAAAACACTGTTTTTAGAAATGTCAAATCCACATTTAAATATTTAATTTCACCCGTATGTTTAAAGAACGATTTTTTAAAAAATATTTGTTTGAATACAAACTATGTCCTGCTTTAAATTCATATTTTGATACATTTGATATTATTTATTTTTGTTATTAAATAATGAAATTTGACATTTCTTAAAACAGCGTTTTAGTTAAAACCGTGATCATACTACGAGCCTATAATTATAGTAATATACCGATTCCTAACCGTTTGGAGGTTGGGAAATACGTCATTCCTAACTTTAATGACAATCTCTAGGGTTGGAAATAACAGATTTCACTTCCATCTCTTAGGTTGGAAATTGTGTTATTGATTTAAAATGAGGATGATTGTGAATAAAATAGTATATATAACCTCGATGGGATTTTCATCACAGGTTCGCACTTTATCTCACCTCGAGGCCTTCGCCTCTCGATAATGTACATAACCCCTCGGCTGTAATGAAACATCACCCACCTCGAATGTAATATATAATATACTATTTTTTCTTATTTTTTAAAAAATAAAACACTCAATAATTTATAAAAGTTAATTTCATTTAATAAGGTTTTCTTCAGGTTGATGCCGTGCGTCTTCTGCTATTTACTTTTACGAAATACATATATTTTTATAAATGTTAAAAAACATTAATTTATTTGACTCCAATTATTAGCGAACTCCACTATTTGAGAACACAAGTTATGCCAGAATAAAAAAAATATTACGGTTTAATGAATAACAATGAAGACATTCTAGAAATAGAAGTTGCTTTCAATTTAGATGAAATCGCATAAAAAAAAAATAGTGGCGTATTATTTATTTTGACATCTTTCCATATGACGCTTTTATTTATTTGGCCAATATAACGTCATATGATGTGTAATGTCATTTTCCTCGAATTCTATTGATATTTATTCAATTTAAAAATTATTTCTATTATTTTTACCTTTCGTCACCTTGTAGTTAAGGAACTTCTTGACTCGCATTCATATCCAGTTTAATCTTTCAGAAAATAAATATGTGTACCGGGCCCCATTTTCAAACAAAATTGTAGAAATATTACTTCTCAACACTCAAGGGAAACTAAGAATTTTTTGTTTAAGCCTATCTTAAAATTTAACTGTCAGCAGTGCAACGGGGTATTAATATAGGTATTTTTTTTTTTTAGTTGCTGAAGTTCCCACTAAGTTATTGTAAGAAATATCAAGAAGAATATGTGAAGGCACAGAATGCGGAAGAAATAAAAAAATTCTTGAGAGAAAATAAACAAACAATTGACTACATAAACAAACATTCTGGATTAAAATGTACTACAACTTTAGATTTAGTAGTTCTTTATTTTGTTTTGTTGGCCGAGGTAAGTTAAAATAAAAAGCAACAAATATATTTTTGTATTCATTCTTTTGATTTTATCTTATTTAAATCTTCCAGACTGGACAGAAAAAGTTTATCCAGAATTTTTGAGGAAAGCTACCTCGTTGGAATATGAAATACAAACTTATACGGACGAAATGATTACAATGGGTGGAGGTACAGAGTACATTTTTATTTTATTTCTGTGTTCATATGAACTTATAAAAGCACTGATACACGTCATTAAGAACATCTATAAGCGCAGTTTGATACAATGTATTAATATATCAGTGTTACCAATTTCAAGTATTTTTTTGTTATTGCCAACTGAATCAGTTCTTTTTCAACACTTTGTATTTTCTTCCGTAAAATAAAGTATAGTTATTGTTTTTTCAGGACACCTCATTCAAAAAATAATACAAGATTCAAAATCAATGATGAATTATAGACTTCGATCAAAAACCAAAAAGATATATTTATATTCTGGCCATGAATATAATATTGTGCAAATTTTAGCGTCGTTAAAACTTTATGAAGGACAAATACCAACATATGCTTCGTATATATTAATTGAATTTCATAAAATTAATAATTTATATGGTTTCAAAGTAAATATTTAATTTTTTAATATTATAATTTATTAATTTATTTTATTTTTAGATATTTTATCAAGATAACTCTCGAGATGAGCCCAAATTATTACAAATACCTGGCTGTGCAGAATTTTGTGATTTTCAGAAGTTTTACAATATTGTTTTTAATATTTTACCATATGAACACACCTGTTGATATATTTATAATTAGGTTTATGTTGTACATGCATTTTTTGTATTTTTTAATTAAAATTTTATATATTTAGATTCGTTTCAATATGTTGGGAACACTGCGAGCTTTTGTCATAGGCGTCTCCGATTATTTCTTTGTGGAATATTTCTTTGATAAAATATTTTCATAACATCAATTATGTATTTTTATAATTTTACAATAATACAGTTTAATTAAAACGTGATATAATTAAACTTTTAACATATGGGTTTCATTATTTTTGTTGGATTTAAAGTACGAAAAAATAATATCGTCCACCTATGACTGTTTGTAAATAAAGAACCGACAAGTAGACAGGAATGACAGCAACATTTTTGACATTCTTTTAAAATTATTAAATAATTACAATGTCAGCACCTGTAAATTTCTGTAGAATATGTTTTCGCAATAATAATACTTTAAGAAAACTACACGAATTAGATATAGACGGAGTACGTTTATCGGACAAGTTAAAAGCTTGTGTCCCAGAAATAGTAAGTCCAAAAATTGGGTTAAGATCATTTTTATCTCATAATTCTTGAATATTGTAGATTTATACATCAGAATTAGAGAAGTATGAATCTATTTGTATTGAATGTTGCCAATTTTTAAAAACAGCATACATGTTTAAAGAATTATGTATAAGAAGTAACATATTATTACAAGGATGTTTAAATAGAGAAAAACATCCTTTAGAGAACTTACAAAATTTATCAAATCATTTTCTCGACCAAACAAGTGACGATAATCAACAAACAGTAGAAGTTAAGCAAGAGCCGATAGTGATTAAAGAAGAATATTCAACTCTTCCAGAACAATTTAATACGTACCTTAGTGACTCAGAGAACTCGTTAGACGACAAGGGCTCAAAAAATTCCAGCCAAAGCAATGAATCTGCCGACTCCACAATCTCATTGCAGTTGAAAAATCTAATCGAAGCAAGAAAAGAAGAAGAACTTGCTAAGAGAGGAACAGGAGCATTTAGTTGTGATTTGTGCGGACGGCGCTTTACTAAAAAAACTTATCTAAAGAAACATTTACAAATTCACTCTGATTACAGACCATTCGTTTGTTATTTGTGCAATATGACATTTAATCGAAAAAATACTTTAGAAACCCACTTGTTGATTCACACCGGAGTGAAAAATTATACATGTAATGTGTGCAACAAAAGTTTTAGGCTAAAATGCGCCCTAGATAGGCATCTACTAATTCATTCTAATTATAAGGCCTACAAGTGCAAAATCTGCGGAAAAGGTTTCGGAAGAAAAGACCATTTGGAGAAACATGGTAGGGTACATAGGCATTTATATGCAGAATTAAACAAAATTGAAACTGAAATTTTACGACCTTGAATTGTTTTTAAGGTAGAAAATACGTATTGAATACAGTAAACTCTCGTATAACACGATAAAAAATATTTAAAAATTTACGAGGGGGAGGCATGTTTTCCGCAACACGAAACCAAACTGTAATTTTTTATTCAATTTTGACGTTTTAAACTGTTATTATTAACTTCATAGCAACAACTAGAAGTAACACTTTATTCACAAGCGAATTAATTTTTTTTAAATCACTCTCAACAAATAATGCATTTAAAATAACATCAGGAGTGGGATCACATAACTGTGAAAACGATATTGCGACTGTCGACAAGTGAAAATGTGATCACGTAAATAGTGAAAACCGAAAACGATATCGTTTTAGATTGAAAAAAATGTGAATTCTAGTCGACACTCTCAAAGCATGTGAAAACGATAGTCGTTTCTTACGTCTCTTTTTATTTCATACATTTGGGTGTAGGCATATCCTTTTCTCATTTACTTGCATTTAGGTAAAAGAATATAGTGAGCAGTGAGTTGAAATTGACGTTTTGGAAAGAATGAAAGAAATGTCATTATAAATGATTTAAAAATAAATTAATACTTCAAATTTGAAAGGTACTTTTTATTTAGTAAGGCGAAAATGAAATAATTGTGATAAAATACGATAATTATAAAATGAAAATTGATTACAATCTAAGAAAAAAAATCATGAATATTTTAATAAGCAAGTTGCGAAGAACCAAATGCTTATGATTTACTATATATTTTTTTACTCTTTTCAAATCTATGATAGAAAATTGAAATCTTGGTGATTAGATATTTTCTCATTTCTACTGAAATTTCCCTGATTTACTATTAAAATTTAGTACTTGATTTAGTGAAAGAACTTCCCAAAAGAAGTATTTTCTGGCAATATTGATATTCCAAAAACTGTAAAAGTGTTGATTACAACAAAGCATGTTTTGATTGATGACAAGAATAAATCCAAGAAAGAAAATTTTATTAAAATTTTAATAATACTGTATTCTGCGAAGCATCAAATATAACGATTCTAACTTATGTTTTGTGATTAATATTTTGTAGTTTTTACACAAAATTAAAATATGTGAATTGATCATTTTCCGCAGCCCGTCGAAGGTTGTGCGTTGAAGTTTTAATTATATATTTAGAAATATTTTTGTTTACATCATAAATTTTTTCTTCTGGAATATCAAAAGGAACAAAATTGGTTGGTACATGGCATCTGTAACTAATTGTAACTTGTGTCCTTCTTCAATTTTTGTGGTGTTGCTATTATGAACGAAATAAAAACCAATGGTGAGAATAATACGATCTGACAGATTAAAATTTTTAGTGACATTCATAATATAAATTATCTGTCAAAACTACTAATTAAAACAAAAACTTAGTGTATAAACGATATCGTTTTCATAAAACGTAGTCACTTTACGGAAATACCCGAAGTTGAAAACGTAGTGAGTGACTAATTTTACGTGATCGCTAAGGAAACAAATATCGTTTTCACTTCTCGATAATCGCAATATCGTTTTCACTTTTACGTGATCCCACTCCAGATACGAAAATAACACTCACCATAATATTTATCAGACATTATCAGCCATTTTCATTATTTTTCACGGCACAAATGACAGGCAATAAAGCATTTTAAATAGATGACTTGTCTATCGGCGACGATTGTCATAAATAAAATATTGTACAAACCACATGAGCTAAGAATGTTTATTTACTTGAAGAAATTAACTCACTCGCCCTTACGGGCTCATGAGCTAAATTTTCTTCTCATGAATAAACATTACCTTAGCTCACTTGGTGTGTAAATTTCTATTCATTATTTACTCAAATTGTTTGTTATTTTTCTAGGACACAAAAAATACACAAATTTATATACAATATTAAATTTGGTAATTCCAAAAGAAAATAAGTTATTTGTTTAACTAGGCATTAAAATACCAGAGATTTATAGCAGAGGCAATGAATGCTGCCGTAGCTGTAAATCTGTGTTAGATTAGATACCGTGTTGAACACTTTTTGCAGATTTTAATTAATATTTTTTGAGATTTTGTTGTTATGTTGCTATGCGTTTTTTGAACGGTTGCTATGCCTTTGTTGAGCAGTTGCTATGTTAAATAGCAATAGTAGACAGTAAAAGTGACATTTTGCAGACTGCTAGTTGTTAAAAAAAAACTCACTTTTGATGTCACTCGGCAAGAAACGCGTTTTTAACTTGTTTCTAAGGAAGTGTTGTAGTAGTAGTAGTAAAATCCAATATTATCATACAAAAGTGATACATCTTCGGTATATGCTATAAAAATAGTCCCATTAATGCCTTGTTGAACAATAGTTATTTGTATATCAAAGGTTAAAAGTAGCTCTTATTAGATATTGCCACCCGAGAACAGCGAGGGCTGCAACTAGTTGAGGTCTGCTAAGATACTTTCAATCAAATGTATACAAACATTTTTTGCTATTAGAAATATTCTTCGTCACATTCTGTTTCAGATCACGTGACTTTTTCAAAATATTACACAAATTTTAATATTTAATTGAAAGATATCTAATGGATATTTCGTGATATTTTCAAATTTGAGGCTCTTTGAACAACAATATTTTTTTAGAATTTAATACATAGAAGCCCTATTCGTTTATAATACAGCGTGTCTCTTAAATAGCGGGACATGGCTTAACCACAGATTCCTGAGGCTAAAATAAGACGATTTAACCAAACTTGCTTCTACCGGAAAGTGTACCATTTAGCCAGAATTCTGCTTCAAAGTTCTTTGAAAAAAAATTAATTTTGCTTATAATAATCGGACGCTTTATTCGATTTGGATGAAATTTGGTATGACAGTTTATATGGTTATGTCATCTTTTAAGGTGTTACTTGTTATTATTAGTGAACCACTAATGTATGAAACTTAGGTATCCCAGCATTAATTATAGAATTATACCGTAACTTTTTAATGGCAATCTTGAAATTATTTTTCTTCAGAAAGATACATTCAGTAGTAAACTTTTCTCTCTCTGTGTAATTTGTAATATCTGTTATGGTTCACACAGAAAAAAATAAAATATGAGTGTCTGCACTGCTAAATATTTAAAATAAATTTAATCTAGCAGTCTATCCAAATGTCAAACAAGTAATTTTTAATGACAGTAACAATTGTTTTACGGGTTGTCAAAAATTTTCTTCACAATATTCTAAAATTAGTAACATCTGTTTGTTCGGCCTAATAATATTTTACACCATTATTATAAATAAGACGATTACATATCTCAGCTTACTCCTAAACAAGTTGTGAAGATTGACAACTCGTTACTGTCATTAAAAATTACTTGTTTGACATTTGGATAGACTGCTAGATTAAATTTATTTTAAAAATTTAGCAGTGCGGACACTCAGATTTTATTTTTTTCTGTGTGAACCGTAACAGATATCACAAATTACACAGAGAGAGAGAAAGGTTTACTATTGAATGTATCTTTCTGAGAAAAAATAATTTTACGTTATAGGCGTTGCCATTAAAAAGTTACGGTGTAATCAATATTGGGACACCTAAGTTTCATACACTAGTAGTTCACTATTAATAACAAGTATCACCTTAAAAGATGACTTATAACCATATAAACTGTCATACCAAATCGAATAAAGCGTCCGATTATTATAAGCAAAATTAATTTTTTTTCGAAGAACTTTGAAGCAGAATTCTGGCTAAATGGTACACTTTCCGGTAGAAGCAAGTTTAGTTAAATCGTCTCATTTTACCCTCAGGAATCTGTGGTTAAGCCATGTCCCCCTATTTAAGAGACATCCTGTATTACAGTGACACATAACTGTTACGGAAAGTGCACCAAGATTGTATATCATAAAGTAGAATTTAAATTCAATGTAAAATGAATTACTTTAACAAGAATAAATAAAATATTTGCGATATATCGTGTTATACTGAGGGTTCACTGTACTATGAATTATTTTAATTTTTATATTTTATACAAATTTTAAAAAGATGATGTGCAATTTTATTATTTCCTTTTAAATATAAATTTATAATATTGTTATTATATTTTTATTGAAATTTTATTCACATTTAGGGTGACGGTAAAATTGTTAAAATTTATCTTGTTGTAATTAAAATCATATATCTCTTTTTCTATTGAATCCAATGCTCAAAAATTATTTAAATTTACATTTTACCTTGTTAATCTTTTAGGAGAAATAAATCAATCTATCAATTGTTAAATTTAGAAATGGGATCAAAATAACTATAATAATAATAATGCATGTCCTATACTACCAATGTTGATTGGTTGAAATTTTAATTAAAACACAAATAGCCAATCAGATTGCCAATTAATGTAGTTATGGTTAATATAATCCAGTGGTGCAATAGGTTGTAAGAATAATTAGAATTGATGAAAATTTCGAATTTATAAATTTAAGGAATAAAAGTAATGTTTTGTGTGAGTACTTAAAAAGTTTTATTAATATATTGACGTACTGAATGTTTCCCAAAAATTCAAAATAATTTCGAATGAAAAAAGTTATTCTTGATTCTAGATTGCGAAATGTCACATTTACAGCGCCTCTATTGAGAAAAAATGTGCATGCGAATTCGCTTCCGACTTGAAGTGAAAGCATGTATACCCAAAGCATTCAAGCAGCCAATGCACGTCATTACTTAGTGTAAAAACCTTAATGCATTAAAATCACTAATAGTGAAAAATGAAATAAAATTTTAATCATTTTTAACCGTCAAAAAGTGTATAGCCTTATATAATTATTATTAAGATGAATAGTACAGTTCATTACTTATCGTATATGACATGAATAACATATAAATAATGTACATCAACGTCAAATTATTCGTTTAATTGTTGGTATAGTTGGCAACATTGATAATTTTTATGTTCATTGTCAAAGTTATTATTTGAAAAATATTTGTATCGTGTTTGAAACATTTTTGTGCGCTGTAAAGGCCTATTTATAATAAAGTAATATTAAACGCAACGCAACGACGCAACGTGACCGTTAAGGCGAACACAAAATCTGTGAATCTACCAAGGATAGCACTTCTAATCAGTCTGAAGAATTCGGTATATTTCTTTGAAATTCGGATCATTTTTATTTATTGCCTTTATATTGCATACATAAGTATAAATAAGGTTAGTATTATAAAATAATTTAAATAGAAATGGACAGTGACGAAAATATAGTATTTATTTTGTAGATGTGACAGTTCATGACTATGTCGATAATACAGGTTACAATCTGTATAACTCCTTTCATAAAGATTCTAACACCTCTGCAAACGTATCAGTACATGACGTCATACATCTAGTTCCTTTTATTCAATTTTTATTAATGACGTGCATTGGCTGCTTAAATGCTTTGGGTATACCAACCACAGTAATAAATTAAATATACTGCTGTAGAACGTACAGTTAAATATTTGTTAACGTAAATTATTTTTAATTTTTGGGATTCTAATTATGATATAAACAACGAGAATGAAGAGTAATTTTGGAAAGCACCATTTTTTCATGTAATATTTTATACTTATCTATTAGGCTGCGTTCCAAAATCAAGAGTACCGAGTATTGGAGTAGAAGTAGAGTATGATGACGTAATTTAAGTGTAGTGCGTTTTGGAACGAATGAGAGTTTTGTTGGAGTAATAAATTGAAAGTAAATTAAAAATAATTTTAAAAAATTAACAAAATTATATTAACAACATTAATGTCAAGCCCGTATTGTAAGCGTACTTTTATAATAAAAGCGCATTTATGGAGCACTCCTCATAATTCAATGTGAAAGTACGCTCTATAAAAGCGTTTTTATTATAAAAGTGTGCTCGTAATACATGCCAATGTGTTTATTTATGTTTTTATTATTTTCATATGTTGAGAATCGTGAGCATCCATGTTTGAAAATATTGTGGAGTAATTTCTGTACCCTTTTCGATAGTAGGGTAAGTAGAGTATCACTTTGAAGTAAACTCTGAGAGAAGGTTATTAGTTTTGGAACGACTTTCAGTAACTTCGTACTCTACAGTAGGGTTTTGGAACGCAGCCATGGTGTTTATTTTTCAAACATTACACTTTATGAAATATTCTTTTTGATTTTCTTTAAAATATTTACTGAGATGAAAAAGAAAAGAAATTATTAAAACATTATTTGTCAGTGTAATGATTGAAAAATTAGCCCTAAGAAATATGAGATATTTTTATTAATTTCAAAAAATTATAAGTATGTCTGTATGTACATTGAATGACAACAAAATAATTTAACGTTTTTGAATAGAATTATTTATTGTGTTGTTGAACTTTAAAAAATTTAAATCGGATTGACCACTTACTATTTATAAGTAATCGATATTATATTACTTTATTTACAACTAAGTGA
This sequence comes from Ophonus ardosiacus, assembly GCA_943142095.1. Classification (NCBI taxonomy): domain Eukaryota; kingdom Metazoa; phylum Arthropoda; class Insecta; order Coleoptera; family Carabidae; genus Ophonus; species Ophonus ardosiacus. The sequence goes on from OW964835.1 coordinate 7,215,303, forward strand.
TATTTTCTATGCACTAATGATCAAATAAATCTGTGTTAACTAATTTACTACTATTAATTTTTCTACCAGCTGATTCAGTATGTAAAATGGAGATACTGTAATATTGTATTACATTTCGCTCCGAGAAATGCTCCATTACAGGCAAGCGCAAAGTTGGCAAAGTTAGGTCAGCAATTTTTTAATATACATATATTCTTCAAAATAAACTATTTTAATTAAAATATTAACAACAACTTAAAAACTAGATCAATGTTATCAATTGAAATTTATACCTAATTTTGGACATTTATTTTCAAATTATAAAAAAATATAGGGCGATGAAACATAATAGATATTTTATTAATATATTTAAATCAATTTTTAATAAAAAAAATCCATTCCATTTGTTTATAACATTTAAAAACTTTGCCAATATTAAAATTATATAATATGTAATTTAATGAAATTAATTTTCTACATATTATAGGGATATTATGTAGAAAATTAATTTAATTTATCGTAGTTGGCTTGTTGATTCTCGTATTTCATAATCATAACGAAGATTTCAAAGCTGGCTATGGCCAGTTATTAGTTTGTTTTTGCAGTAAATGAATGTCGTTCTTCGTGTCCTGATTTTTATCAAAAATTCATTGTAAATATGTGAGTATGAATTGAACAATATAATGCATCGTATTTAGATTTTAATCTGGTGATATAAATTTCATATTGGAAAAGTGTTAGTGTTTTGGCACAGAACAAGAAAGAATTCTTTCTTGTTCTGTGGTTTTGGGTTATGTTCAAATAAGTCGCACCTGAGACAGAAACATGTGACAGGTATACAGAACATTCAGAAACAAAACTGAAATGTAAATTTTTGTTAATAATCATTTACAGCCCTATTCTCAAAAAAGTTTAAGCTAATCCTCATTTTTGGATTAGTGAATTCTATTCTTTTCTGGTATTTAAAATTTAGTTTTCAAAATATTATCAAAGAAGGTAGATGCTATAGGAATAGATTAGACTATATTTTAAGATATAAACTGTCAAAATTAGAGTAGAATTCTCTAATCCAAAACTTTTTTGAGAATCAAGCTGTTAATTTTAAACATTAATTATATTATTTTTTGACTGTGTCCGATATTTAATAGAGATTCTTTTTCATTTTAAAATGGGAGATTACAGCTCAGTTGAATTAAGAGAAATTATACGCTTAATAATGAATAAGGCTAGGATATACTGATCATTTAGTTGAAAAGAAAAACCCACCCAGACCAAGTGGAATATGGAATACGGGGCAATTCTATAAAATAAATAAATATATCATCATGGCTCATTACCCATTTTTAGGTGTGCCAAATCTACTTTGTCACAGATATCGGTAATGATGATGACATATTTGTACCGTGTGGGCGCTTACCAGGGTACTCATTGCTGGCGTGGAGAGTGAACCACAGGGATAATTTTTGTGCCAGTTAAAATTCGAAACATGGCACAATAGTGGCATTCTCCACGGCAACAATGAGTGCCCGTGAAGTGACGCCTGGTAAACGCCCGCAGGGCACAAATATGTCATCATCATTACCGATATCTGTGACAAAGCAGATTGGCACACCCAGAAATGGGTAATATGCCGTGAAGTTGTATTTATTTATTTACGTACACTACGTAAATTGCCCTTAACACTGACATCTGTCAATTAGAATTATTTGAATATATCAAAGTTAATCTCTTTATAATTCTATAACTATGTCTATTGAATATGAAGGAAAATGTATAATCAAACCGTATAGACAATAAGATATTCTTTCATATTGATAATCACATAAAATGTAAAAAAAATATATTTAACTGCGTTTTTTCAAGAAAAATTAATCAGCTCTTCATATGGATATGGATGTAAAGAAAAGGAATACGAAAGAATTATAATTTTTAGAATTGTGGTATTAGAGTTATCGTCGGAGAAATTTTTGTCACACACATGCAGACATCATCATACAATTAGTAAAATCGTGTTCTAGGGACGCTAAAACGTACTTATTCATTAAAAACACCACCGATTTTTTTGACCTAAGACAATACCTTCCTTACCTAAAGGTGACGGAAGGTAAAAAATGGTAAAATGCGCCAATACAGTGCCAGTACAAATTAATGTAATGTGAAAATTTCATATATCGCCTATGTTAGTAAAAACATGGTGTTTTGGTTCGTATGTCGCCACTGTAGCTAATTGAGGCACTGTATTCGTCAATTACTATCCGAGCCATCCATCGGCTGAAATTTAAAATATAAGTCCGCCATTTTTTCAAACAAAATAATGTATTGTAATTGGTTATTTAATGCAGTGTACAGTTGTTAAAATATTCATTTTGTTTATTTCTTTAGAAGAGGAAACATTTATTTGCAGTAGTATATTTTGATTTTTTGACTTATTTGTATTGTCATTTTCATCATTTCTTCTGTTTCTCAAAACAATTTTGTCACAACATTTTTTCTACAGCAGATTTTAAAGTGTGCTTTGTTCAACTCGAAATAGTTGACTAATGCCCAGTTTTATAAACATCGAATAACTTGCTGAGTTATTACTTTGAAAGTAAATTTAATCGATGAGTAAATAAAAATGTCTGTTTTATAAAATAAGTTGCAGAGTAAAATAAGTACTTGCAGAGTAAATATTTTATTCTAGTGATTTACCGACAGAGACATCGTTTATTATTATTCAAACGTCAAAATAAAGTGTCATAAAGTGTCAGTTCTCATTAAAAATGGAAAAAAAGAGAGAATGGCGAAAGAATGATACTGAAATAGATAAAGCGAACATGTTAGAGATAAAAAAATATATCAGTATTATTGAAAACAAGCAGACAGACGTATCAAGCGTCAAAAGCAAAAATAGTGCACGGGATGAGATTTGTAAAGAGTTTAATGCAGTTTCACAAATAGGTCCCCGGAATAGTGTTCAAATGAAACTGTTATATGACTCATTGTATTTATGGTGGCTTGGAATAGTTGGGTTTTGTACAGGTGTTAATAAGTAATTTTTACAGGGGTATCCACTATCCCCTAACAAGTAGCAATTACCAAATTCTCTGTTTTCAAGCCTAACTCTTATTAATGAATTGTTAAATATGTTGCTGTCGTGTGCGGAACCAGGCAATCTAGCAACAACATCCGTTATTTTTAGATTTGCTGAACATACCATACCATTTGGCAATTCACAGAAAACCATCCTTTTCGGTTTCTATCAATTTCTGCGTTCTCTATAAAATAATTAATTTTGACATGTATCAAATTTGTTCTACAGAATAAAATTTACTTCCTCGAAAATCAGTGGAGTAATTTATTCCATAGATTTACTTAGCTAGTATTTTTATTCTTGCTTTATAAAACTAAAATCTCTGGAATAAACTATTTTACTTCGAGAATAAATTTTACTTTGCTAGTAATTTACTTATCCATCTTTTATAAAACTGGGCATAAGTGACATTTTAACCGCAAGGGTAGATAAAATAATACTTTAATAGCAAGGGTAGATAAAGAACTTTAATTTTTATTTAAATAAAAACACATTATTCATTTTGGCGATTCATATTATATATAACTTCAATTGTATAAACATGAATAAAATGAAATTGTTTTCAAACAAATTCTATAACTTCCACGCTGCTGAGATTTTTAAATTGTTCTTAAATAATTTAATTTATAATCGGTTTTTCTAATTTTTGTTCTTTAAAATCTGCTATAGAAAAAAATAGAATTTTACACACAAAATACAATTTTATCGTCTTGTATAAAAATAACTATTAGTTTTCCATTATACGTTACCCACTTTTACTATCTTATTTATTACATTATTAAATTATTAACATTTTTAATATTTTGTGAGTATATCACAACTTAAAATTTATTGGGAAAGGAAAATAAGGTAAAATTGTTTATTAATATTTTAATAAACTGAGATGTTTATGTCACACTGTCTACATTGTTCAAAATGGTTGTTAAGTACTGTATATCTGATTGTTGAAATTGTAGAAGAACGATGAAATATGTTGAAATTGCACTAAGGAGCTGAAATAATAATAATGATATTGGTACTTATCTTTTAAGTTAAGTTAACAATACTTACCGAAAATATGAATTCAAGATTAAGTTCATAGAAGCCATATGCTGTGAATTTTAATTTATTAAAGTGTAGATGAATTAGGTACCATTTTATCTGAAACATTTTTAAATAAACATTTCAAATTTCTTTATATGAAAATATTACTGGGGCGAATGATATTTTTGTAAACGTTTTGAGCTCGAATATTATGAGGATTACGCTAGAGGTATTGAAAGTAATGAGATTAATACCGCTTTTCATGATTATTTTAAAAGCATTCACCATTCCAAAAAGATGACTCTCTTTTTTTATTTCGAAAGTAATAAATTTTGATTTTTGAAATATTTTGAACTTACTCTATCATCTGGATCTCCCTGCTTTGCTCTTACGTGTCGCATTGCATCAAATGTTTTAGATGCCTGAAACAAAAAAAAAAAAATACAAAATAATATTAAACTTTTTCAAATTATTGTTAAATACATAAGTAATCTTCCTTTACCTAGGTAATCCAAGATAAAAGGAATTAAAACAATAAGGTCAATTATTTAAAAATATACTTATTTTGAATTACATTCATGAAAATAAGCTATTTTCATCAAAATATTAATAACAAAATTTTAAAAACTATATCAATATTATCAATTTAAATTTATGAGTAATTTTGGATATTTATTTTTAAATATAAAATATATTTAAATCAATTTTTATAACTTTTCGATTTCATTTATTTATAATATTTAAAAACATTGCCAATATTAAAATTATAATGTAGACAATTAATTTCATTTATCGTAGTTGGCTTGTTGATTCTCGTATTTCGTAACGCTAACGAAGATTTCAAAGCGGGCTATGGCCAGTTATTAGTTTGTTTCTGTGGTAAACGAATCTCGTTGTTCGTGTCGTGATTTTTATCAAAAATTCGTTGTAAATATGTGAATATATATTGAACACTATATTTAATCGTGTATAGAATTTAATTCTCTATCTAGTGATATAAATTTCATATTGGAAAACTGTTAGTGTTTTGGGTTATGTTCAAAAAGTCGCGTCTGAGACAGACAGAGACATATGTGACAGGTATACAAAACATTCACGAACAGTTGATTAAAACTAAAATGTAAATGTTTATTGTTTAACATATTTTTGTTTTATTTTTATAGTGTTTTTGGTGAACTGGAGTGAAGTCGACCAAAACTTCGAGTATACCTGACTACAACAGCAGATAAGGTAGGAATTATTTTTCATTATGAAATGTGCTTTTCATTAAAAACTAACCACCGATTTTTTTGACCAAAAACCATATACCTATTAACTAATATATTGCGGATCCTTTGCTTTTCTTGATGAACGAGGAAATCATGATCACTTTTTGCGAATCACAGAGTTCTGTTTATTAACGACTACCGCCAGAAATTTTAAATTTAAATTTGAGAAATTAAACAATGGACCTACTATTTATTTTGTATGTAAATTCTTGAATATAAATATTAGTAATAATAAAAAACATTGACATATTCTAGTGCTAAATTTGAATTAAATAATTTACTTTGTTGTACTGTAAAAATAATAGGAATACAATCTGGTCACGATTAATTTATTTAGGTGACAATAAATTACTGTATGAAACACAAAGCAAATGCTTTCGAAGTGCAACTACAAACAGAAATGAAATCAACGTCAAAGTCAAACCATGTGCTCGCTGCATCACCAGGGCAGCGTTCCAAAACCAAGAATACCGAGTTTTGGCGTAGAGTATGATGTGTTGTGTTTTAGAACGAATGAGAGTTTTATTGAAGTAAAAAATTGAAACTAAATTAAAAATAATTTTAAAAAACTAACAAAACTACTTATAATTACAACATTAATTTCAAGCCCGTAATAAAAGCGCTTTTATGGAGCACTCTCCTCAATATAATGTGAAAGTACGCTCCATAAAAGCGCTTTTATTATAAAAGTATGCTCGTAATAAACGCCAACGTATTTACTTATGTTTATTTTCAACCAAAAGCATGTTTTCTTCCTCAAGAAGGCAAATTACTTTCATATGTTGAGAATCGTGAGCATCTATGTTTGAAAATATTGTGGAGTAATTTCTATACCCTCCTTGTTAGTAGAGTAAATAGAACATCACTTTGGAGTAAACTCTGGCTGTTTTGGAACAGGTTGAGTAAGGTTATTAGTTTTGAAACGACTTTGAATAATTTCGTACTTTAAGAGTAGGATTTTGGAACGCAGCCCAGCCAGTGACGCTATCAGCGGTAGCCAATAGTAGTCAAGATTTCCGAGCATGCGCATAATTGCCGGTTGGGTGTTTGTGAGAGATAGACTTATGCACAAATGATATTTCCATTTCACAGTGTTTTCTTCACCTACTCTTATGGGAAAGATACGAGCATTAGCAATATATTAGTTAATAGGTAAGCCAAAAACAATACCTTCCTTACCTAAGGTGACGGAAACACGGAAAGTAAAAATATATGCTTAATTATGAATATTTCTTAAATTCATTGAATTTTTAAGGGTAACAGCGAATTTGTCGCATATCACAAGCATTTAATTCTTTTTTTGAATTTAAATTTTTATGTTTCTACTTTCGGTAGTGAAAAAAATTGTATTATATTATACACCTCAGGAGGGAATGCCAGTTTTCTTTCTCTTTATAATATACTATTACATATTTATAAAAATATACTGACCTCATTCGCGCAAAAATAAAACTCTTTATTTACAAGAAATGTTCCATAAATTGGTATAAAAACCCACAATGCGCAAGCACTTATCATGTAATTTGGTACATCTTTTTCAAAGCGAATTAAATCCATACCAGTAAACGATGCTGCAGCCGAATATAGAAACGTGCAACAACATTTTAATAAAATATAGAAATTAAATATTTTATTTAATTTTTGTCCTGTTTCTACACAAAACAGATAAATATTGTAAGTTTTACACAAATCTTTTTCCTTAAATGACAATTTCTTTATTAAATAATTATTTGTGGATTTTAATATTTCTTTTATTGTGTATAAAACAAATAAAATTTGACATTCAATTGACGTATCTAATATTGTTGAAGAAGTTATAATAAATAATGTTGAATATATGGCACTTCCATTAGTAGTTGTATATATTATTATTTGTATATTTTGAACAGATAAACAAAAAAATTTGAAAATGATATGTTTTAAATAAAAATGTCCAATTTTTTTCGAATTAATTTCAATATTTAATTCATCGAATATTTGTAATATTTTTTCGAGGCTAAAAATAGTTTCAACAATTTTGTTATTTTTTAAAATAACAAAAATTAGTTGAAAAGTAATTATTATAATTTTTATTAAACTGGAAATAAAGTCAAATATGTCGTCTACATCTTCTATAGATAAATAAAAAATATATAAACATGTAAGATTAAAAACTACATAAATAAACGTTTGAATAATAAGTTTAAATTTATTAGTTGATATTATTATATTATTTTTATATTCGCAAATTTTTACTGATGTACCAAGAGTATAACTAAATAAATATAATGGTTTATAGAGTTTAAATATTTTATGCATTTTCTTTTTAATTTGATGTACTTCTATATTTCTCTACTCTTTTAATTTCGTAAGACTGACATATTAATTTACTTAATTTATGTACCGCGTTTTCAATTCTATTTCATATAAAAAAGTTAATTTTTTAAATGAAATTACTTATTTATTATCGCATTCATGTTAGTGTGTAATTTTTAGTGATGGACAATAATAATTAATTCAAAACAGATCAAAATTGACGATAAGTAATCAGTTTTCCTCCATTTTTAATATAAAACAACATTGTTTAGGAATCCATCTTGGATGTGCTTTGTTTTGCCAACAATTCTCATAAGTTGCCAGCTAAAGGCAGAAACTGATTTTGATAAAAAAAATCATTTTCAAATATGTTTTATATTGGTAAATTTTCGAAATAGGTATAATAAAAAAATTCTTTCTATTAATATAAAGGTTATTGTATTATTTTTCACGAAATACATGTATAAAAAAGCAGTTGAAACACGCGTCGTTAAAAAGATCTATAAACGTACTGTTCTTGGCACGTTTTGTTTTCTGTAGGTGGTATGACTGCTTTCAAAACAGACAAATGAATAACATACAACCTGAAATTGCTGTCGCATTTTTAAAAAATAAAATTACCTCAGTAGATAAAAGTGGTCGAAAATTATAACACGAACACACACTATGTAAATTGCACTTGACACTGACATATATCAATTAGAATTATTTAAATATATCTGCTGTTTCGATGATTATAGCAAAACTGGCTGATTTATAAATCTAAATATAATCTCTTTATAATTCTTTAACTCTATATCTATTGAATATGAAGGAAAATGTATAATCAAACCGTATAGACAATAAGATATTCTTTCATATTGATAATCACATAAAATGCCAAAAAATGATATTTCGTTTTTTCAAGAAAAACTGTTAAGTACTTTAAATAAGGGAACTTCCGATTGACCAATTATAATTAAAATCCAATCAGCTCTTCATATGGATGTATAGAAGAGGAATATTAAAGAATTATCAGCCCGATTCACAAAAAAGTTTAAGCTAATCCTCATTTTTGGATTAGCGAATTCTACTCTAATTTTGACAGTTTATATCTTAAAATATAGTCTAATCTATTCCTAGTATCTACCTTTATTGATAATATCATGAAAATTAAATTTTAAATACTGAAATAGAATAGAATTCACTAATCCAAAAATGAGGATTAGCTTAAACTTTTTTGTGAATCGGGCTGTAAAATTTTTAGAATTTTAGTATTGGAGTTATCGTTGGAGAAAATTTTCTCTCTCTCTTTCAACCAAAATCTAGTAGCCTATGACAATTTTTGGTAAAACAAAAGCACATTGCTGCCCAAAGGAGCATCAAATATCTCATTTCATTGAAGTCGTATCTCTTAATCTAATAAAAACTCATTTTAATGGGGTATTCCACTATAACAAAAAAATAAAAACTAATTCAATTTAACTTAAAGTATGGCTCAATAAATAATAGTCAAAACAATGAAAACATTTTTTAAATAATTACGAGATATTTCATATTTGCTAAAAAGGGGAAATCGTCGTCATACAATTGTTATCTTTCTCTCGTAGCGTACTCAGTGCAGTGTGTGTGAGAAAGACAAATATAGGAGGAATGTGACGTTACAATGATTTCTCGAAAATAAAATACTGTTAAACTAGGAACAATTAAGATTTTTTAATACTATGAATTGCTTTAAAACTGAATGAATAATGGGGTCATACAAAAAATATATATATTGATTTTTTTTATATAATTAAAAAAAATACATAATTTTATGCATATATACATGAAAAATATGTAATATTCTTATACTTTTCATTCATGATTTTCTTTCTAAACATTTTGAGTCTTATTTTGTGACGTCATGGGTTTGTACACACATACAATGATAGTCACGCACACATGTACTCGTGCACGTACTGGACATGAATGTCAGCGCAGCGCATTTTTCGAACATAACCAACATTTTCAAAGTAAATATCTTTGCAACAAGTTGTTTTTGTTTAAATGTAAGTACAAATAACGAAATGTTCTAATAAATACAAATTATGTGTGATTTAGATATTACCATGGTTGTATTTGTATAATATTGTTCTGTACCGTCTTGCGAGAACATCTCATTAAGAAGCAAAAATAAAGTTTCGGTTCGTATTCCTAAACCTCGAGATTAATTTCCATAATTAAATTATTCAATATACAATAAAAACAAAAGCACCAGTACAAATAACTTGCTGTCACGTTTACTTTCAAGTCAAATAACATAAACGTCAAACGTAGTTCCATTTTAATTCGATATGAGGGACTACGGTCACGGTCGCAAACCCATGACGTCATTTGAAATTTAATATAAACTTTAAAAAATTATTTCTGTAAAACTAGAAACTTATGTACTTTCAGAAAAAAAAAAAAATTGGAAATTGTGGTATGACCCCATTTAAAATAATAAAAAAATGAGTGGAATATCCCTTTTAGTGTATAAGTAGATACTGACCTCTTGTGCACAAAGATACAACTCATTTATTAGAGTAAACGTTCCATAAAAAGGCATGAAAATCCTTAAAAAAGTAGCCACTAATATATACTTCGGTATACAATCCACAGTTGTTAAAAACATTTTCATCGTGTATATCACTCCCACCATATAGGACCAAGTACATATACTTTTCATTATAAAATAGAAATTAAACAACTTATTGTGTCTTTTACATAGTTCCACAGAAAGAAAATATATTTTGTGTGCGTCGAAAAAAATAATTTTATCAACATTTTGTCGATTTGATTAATATTGATTGGTGCAAGTGAAAATTTCTTTTGAAATGTACAAAATAAAAAGAATTTGGCATTCTATAGATGTATCTATAATAGCGTGTATAGATATAAGTGCTAAAGTTGCATATGTTGAAAACAAATTAGTAGATGTGTATGTGAAAATTTGGATATTTTGAATGGCAATACATGTACATTTAAATATAAAATGTATTGTAATTCTTTTTCTTATTCCTTTATAATTTATTGAAATATTAGTGTCATCTATTATTTCTATAATTTCGTCTATAAATAATAAATTTTTCAAAATATTATTTGATTGAAAAGTGACGTAAATTAATTGAAACGCATTGGCAATTGCTTTAATACAATTTGTTATAAAATCGGGTATAACCATCTCGCCCATAAAATTGCTAAAATCAAAAGTGTGAACATATAAACAAGTACTTGCAAATATAATGAAAAATATTGTATAAATTAAAGGTTTAGTTATATTTGAAGATATGATAACTTTTTCATGTTTTTCTGTTACTTTAACCGAAGTACCAACATTGTAACTTAAAACATACAATGGTTTATATACACGAAATATTGCACTCATTTTTAATTTTTGGTAAAACTGTTTAACGTTCTATACAATAAACCAACAACGAATTAAATAATTTGAATAAATATATTCGTAAAATAAAGTGTCATTATAGAATGTATTTCCGTTTGTCATAACAAAAACACTTTTCTAATTTGTTTTTTTATGTCACTTAATTTTCTGTTAATCTAGTTATTAATGTAGTTTTTTAGGTCATTATTATAATAAACTACAAAAATAATTTGGAAAGAGAAATTAAATTTGATGAAATGTTCATCATATACGGGATGTTTCTCGAATATAAGACTCCTCGATATTTATCTCACGCTAAGAGAGGTATTGGAATCATGCTAAAAATCGCATATCCAGATTTTGAGTAAGCATGTTTTAAGGTCACTAGAATCCGATTTTAACATTTTTCAATGATCTCTCTCTCTCTCTCTCTCTCTGTGTGTTTGTGTGTGTGTGTGTGTTTGTTTGTGTGTGTGTATGTGTGTGTGTTGGAGGGACGGTTTTTCAAATTCTATAAGACTAAAGACCAATTTAACTACGAATTTATTAATCTGACATTAATGGGAAGAGCTGAAAAGGTTTTGGCAACAATTGAACAATAGGAATTAATAGTTTCTTAAAAAAATCTTCTAAATATTATTTTTTTAAAATTTGTTATTACAAATATTAAAAAATATAAAATTCTCTATCCACTACATTGAACATTTTTACTATATTTTCTATAGATTTAAAGATAGATAATTATAAATATATAAAATAATCTATTGTATAATAAATCAAACAGCCCATGGAAACCAGTTGAAAAATTAAAGTGTTTGTAATTGACATAAATGTCAGTGTCAAAAATCTACAGACATCATTGAATGCTTTTTCTAGGAAGTACATTTAATATTTTTTATTTCATCATTAATTAAATATTTAAAATTATAGATATAGCTGCCGCACGTTAAGTTGACACTGTCCTTGAATACGGAAAATCTAAAATTCGTACTTGGATAAGTCGAGATGTAATAGTAAGTATAATATGCTATTGTTATAACGGGGCAAAGACTCCGTCAACATCTAAAATTGGTATAAAAAGAAAGGGGATTCATTTAGAAGCCAAAGTATGTACAAAATCAGTGTCAACTAAACACGCGTTTGCTATACAAATATTTCATCATATACCCTTCATAAATACCGCAAATCTCGTCCATGACTTGGAAGAATCTCGAACATTTGAAAGAGAGAGAGATTTGTTGCCATTTGGCAACAAGTTTTCGGAAAATCTGTCAAGTTATTTTCAATTTATTCTTACTCTTTTGTTATGTTACTACTGAAGAAATTTTCCTACTAACCTCATTTTGACAGTCGACGAATTGCTTGACGATACTAATAGTTCCATATAACGGAATAAATATCCAAAGGAAACAAGAAAGTAGTTCAGAATTATTAAATCCGTTTTGGAGTAACACCATAGTTATTATCATACATATAGCTGCCACCAAATAAACAAAGGTAAAGAAACATTTGCAAATAATATGGAAACAAAATAAACCATTTGTTTCTTTTAACAAATCACAACATATTAAATAAGATTCATTTATTTGACAGAAATTTTCAATGGAATTATTATTAAGAAGAGATTTGTTGATTTCTTTAAACATTTGTCGTATAGTATATGTTATTAATATTATATGAAGTTCAATTGCTGTATCTATTATAAAATATAAATCGTAAAATAATAAAAAGGTAAACATTACAGAAAAGTAATCTATCCAGTTAATGTAATACCTTGAAAAACTAGATAAATCTATTATACTCATTATGGTTAAAGGTGCAAATTTGAATATTAAATGACATATACAAAATCTATTTAAATTTTTATATTTCACAAAAATATTTATCGAATTTAATTTAAATATGTTACTATTAATTTTATTTATTATTCGTATTATTTTCTCTGAATTGAAATATATTAATAGATTATTATAGATACTAATAAACATAGATAAACAATTTGCAATAAAGAATGTTACATTTGTTCCTGTAGTGTAATATTCATGTAGACTTATAAAATTTAGATATTGCAAGTAAAAAGATAATGATATAAAAATAAAATTCTTAGTAATAAAGCAAAATTTATTTGATTTTTTAAATTTATTGTTTTTTAATTGAAGAGATTCTGTAAATATACTAATATAATAAAGTATTTTGAAAATATGATACTTATTACTCGTTAATATCATTTTGTAGGAAACTCTTTCATTGTACTAACGAAAATTGATCAATAAAACTTTATAACTTATTGCTATATTAATCTAATTGAATATTTTTTGAATATACCCGAGGAAGGTCATCTTCTAATTGGATGAGTTATAACTACAACTAGTATTGTTATGATTCATAATATCCGTGGTTTGTCAAGGTGGGTTTATGCTGAAAAAATTAAGAATAGGAATAAAAATAAGAATAGTGTTAAGAATAATTTTAAACATAACGATAAGTGGTGTTTATGCTGCCAGTTATAAGAATAAGCGTAAGAATAAGAGTAGTGATATTAAAGTTTTTAGGTTAGTGAAAAGTAGTTACATTTATTATTCTCATAGTGGTAGCAGCGTTGATTTGATATTTATAAGATTTATAATTTTATTATTATTATTTTTTAATTTGTTAAAAGGAAGTACAATCAAAATATTATTTTGTCTGCACTAATTCAATTAATTGGGAAAGAAGAGAATCCATCACTAAATTTGACATAATTATGTTTCGCCAACACCGATTATTATGAATGAATAATGAATGACCATTGACGTATTATAACTAACGTTAGTTATAATACGTCAATGTGAATGATCAATTTTTTTGTTTGAAGTATTTGACAGTTGACACGCATGCGCTCTTCGCTTACAGGAATAAGAATAAGGCGTAAAGTTAAAAAGTAAACGAACTTTGGCTTATTCCTTATTCTTATTTCTTATTCCTTATTCTTATTTCTGCAGCATAAACCGAGTCGTATGTTATAACTGTTTTAACTTTATCACTATTCTTATTCTTATTTTTATTCTTAAATTTTGCGAGCATAAACCCACCATTAATCTTCGGATGACTAAGCGGGGTAAATTTTGACCCCAGTGCTTGTTTTTGTTTAATAAATCTGGATATATAATACATTTCTAGCTGAATTTTTTTTAGCTGAATATTTTTAAATATACTGTCACTCGCTCCATCCAGTGTATTACTATTACTAAATATTATGTGTCTATATTATACTTTTCAACGTGTAATGTGATTTCATTTTGTTTTTTGTTTCATTGTTCATTGACAAAATGTCAAATGCTCTGTCATGTCAAATTCAAGAGCTTGTAGTTAATTTATTGACTTATTTTGAAAATGAAAAATAGAATGGCGGGCTCTTACTTACACTGAATTGTATTATTGAGGTAATATTTTGTTAGCAAAATAATTTGAAAATTAAATGTATATGTACAGCGTGTAGCAAACGATATACGGAATATACAGAAACATTGAGAAATTGTATGGTATTATGCAGTATTCTGTATTTTTTAAGGATCTCACGTAATAATAGATAGTTTGTTCCATATACCACGAGAATTAAGTATTTATAACGGTGGACGAAGTATCCTTAAGAAAATTTTAAATAAAATTGAATATTTGGATTTAAGAAGGCAACCCGCAGATCATATTTTAATCCGTTTTACATGCTCATGTAAACTTTTTAACACGTGACGTCATTGTTTCTAGTGATATTGTGTTTATGACGTAAACCGCTACACACAAAAAAAATTTTTACACTAAAGCAACACTAGCTAGTGTACCATCAGGTCCACACTATATTGAGTGTTAAAAATGACTATTGATAATGTTTACCTTTAGTGTGTTTTTACATTTACAGCAGTGTTTATTATACACTAAAAATTAAATGTTAAAAATAACACTACTGGTAGTGTTTATTAATAGTGTATTTTTACACGTATAACAGTGTTCAATATGCACTAAAAATTAGTGTTCAAGAAGTATTATTTATAGTGCAAAATAATAGTGTTGAAATAGTGTAAATTAATGAAACGGCAGTGTTCCTTTACACTACAGTAGTGTTCCTTTACACTATGGTAGTGTTCATATCGTATTTATAAGTGTATGAACACTACTTGTATATAACCTTAGTGTTAAAAATCTTATTAACACTATTTTTAACACTTTCATTCAATGATGTCATTTATACAACACTATTTATTTTAGTGTAAAAAAGATTTTTACAGTGTTCAATTAGTGAGAATATAATTCATTAGTCACGTGACATGTTTTCCGCCAATCAACATTCAGAATTTCCCTAGTTACATGTCTATCACAGCGATGATAAAAAACAAAGAAATTATCACCTTATTTACATTCGTTACTAAGGGATTTTTACAACATTGACAGTTAATTTTAACAAAAATTCATTATATTCTCTCATTAAATATAAGCTCGTGACATGATTAATAATCGAAGATATTGCTCGTGAAACCGAAGCAGCACATTTCACTCGTCCTTCGGACTCGTGAAATCTGCAACTCGGTTTCACTCGAAAATATCATCGATGATAATCATATCACTTGTTATATTACGTATGAAAATATCATTTTCATGACGCGTAAAAATTGTACACTAAAAATTTTACACGGGAGTAATTTCTTTGTGTGTATACAGGGAATTTATTTAACATGCAACATATGCCGAATCACTTCCATGGTTACTCACTATTGTCAAAAAATGACAGCAATGTAAAATTTGTCCATTTTAAAATGCAACGTACAAAATTTGTAGTTTTGTATTATTAAAACTAATTTCCAATAAATTAGCCTACATATGATTACCAAATAATCAAAACATGAATGTTGTACATCTTAACAAACATTAGCTTACAAAAATTCATAATTTTCATGTAATAAATTTTTAAAAATACCCCCAATCACTCTGAGGCAATATTCTAGTTGGTCGTAATAAGAACTGACACCATTTGTGATGTGTTTTGGAGGTATCTCCTGTGCTGCAATACTATTTATAATGTTGCATTTTAAAATGGACAAATATTACATTGCTGTCATTTTTTGACAATAGTGAGTAACCATGGAAGTGATGAACTATAATGTTGCATTTTAAAATAAATTCTCTGTATATACATACCGAAAAATTAAAAATTTAATAATAATAAAATAGACCGACAGTTGACAGTTCAGGTTAAAAGTTTGCAATCTTTTGTTTTTACGCATTGCTCTTAGTTGTTAAGCATTAATCCATATGTAAAGCTGGAAATGGTAGTAAACGTTGCCATATGATAAACATTTTTACGCATTGTGCTTAGTTATTAATTATAGCTTTTACACATTAGGACAATCGGTGGAAATGGAGCTTTACTTGTACTAACCTCATTTTGACAGTCCATGAATTGCTTGACGATACTAATAGTTCCATATAACGGAATAAATATCCAAAGGAAACAAGAAAATAGTTCAGAATTATTAAATCCGTTCTGTAGTAACATCATAGTTATTGTCATACACATAGCTGCCGCCAAATATACAAAGGAAAATAAACATTTGCAAATAATATGGAAACAAAATAAACCATTTGTTTCTTTTAACAAATCACAACATATTGAATAAAATTCATTTATTTGAAAGAAATTTTCAATAGAATTATTATTAAGAGATTCATTGATTTCTTTAAAAATTTGTCGTATAGTATATGTTATTAGTATTATATGAAGTTCAATTGCTGTATCTATTATAAAATATAAATCATAAAAAAATAAAATGGTAAACACTGCATAAAAATAATCTACCCATTTAATGCAATACTTTGAAAAACTAATTAAATCTATTATATTCATTATGGTTAAAGGTGCAAATTTGAATATTAAATGATATATACAAAATGTATTTAAATTTTTATATTTCACAAAAATATTTAACGAATTTAATTTAGTTATGTTATTATTAATTTTATTTATTATTCGTATTATTTTCTCTGAATTGAAATATATTAATAGATTATTATAGATACTAATAAACATAGATAAACAATTTGCAATAAAGAATGATACATTTGTTCCTGTAGTGTAATATTCATGTAGAGTTATAAAATTTAGATATTGCAAATAAAAAGATAATGATATAAATATAAAATTCTTAGTAATAAAGCAAAATTTATTTGATTGTTTAAATTTATTGTTTTTTATTTGAAGAGATTCTGTAAATATACTAATATAATAAAGTATTTTGAAAATATGATACTTATTACTCGTTAATATCATTTTGTGGGAAACTCTTTCATTGTACTAACGAAATTGATCAATAAAACTTTATAACTTATTGCTATATTAATCTAATTGAATATTTTTTAATATGTATGATCAAGGTCAACTTCTAATTGGATGATTTATAGCTACTAGTATTGTTAATTGTTATAATTCATAATATCCGTAGTTTGTTAAATAGTTTATTTATCGGTATCAGAAAATAAAGACATTTTTAATAAATATTATATTTTTTAAAATTCTGTCATTAATGCTACATTCAAAATGCTATGATAAACAGAACAATATGAAAAATATTTAAATTATATGCTTCACTCATCATATTTATTATTTTACGCACAACTGCATTAAAATTGTTTGTTTACATCTTAGTTACCAGCGCGGAAAGTTGAACATTACGCCCGCCGGGCTTTCGCCAGTTTT
This sequence comes from Ophonus ardosiacus, assembly GCA_943142095.1. Classification (NCBI taxonomy): domain Eukaryota; kingdom Metazoa; phylum Arthropoda; class Insecta; order Coleoptera; family Carabidae; genus Ophonus; species Ophonus ardosiacus. Next base: position 7,233,050 of record OW964835.1, read on the forward strand.
ACCGCCTGCCGGGCTGTAAAATAGCCAAAACGCCCGGTAATGACACTAACCTTCTTGCAATACCTCATTGCAATATTCCAAAAATTGATGACTTTTCCCGGGCACTAACGAAAATTAATCATTAAAACGAAAATATTGTCATATAATATATACAGGGTGTCTCTTAAATAGGGGGACATGGCTAAACCACAGATTCCTGAGGCTAAAATTAGACGATTTAACCAAACTTGCTTCTACCGGAAAGTGTACCATTTAGCCAGAATTCTGCTTCAAAGTTCTTTGAATAAAAATTAATTTTGCTTATAATAATCGGACGCTTTATTCGATTTGGATGAAATATGGTATGAAAGTTTATATGGTTATAAGTCATCTTTTAAGGTCATACTTATTATTAGCGAACCACTAGTGTATGAAACTTAGGTGTCCCAACATTAATTAGACTGTAACTTTTTAATGGCAATGCCGGAAACGTGAAATTATTTTTCTTCAGAAAGATACATTCTATAGTAAACTTTTCTCTCTCTGTATAATTTGTGATATCTGTTACGGTTCAACAGAAAAAAATAAAATCTGAGTGTCTGCACTGCTAAATTTTTAAAATAAATTTAATCTAGCAGTCTATCCAAATGTCAAACAAGTAATTTTTAATGACAGTAACAATTGTTTTATGGGTTGTCAAAAATTTTCTTCGCAATATTCTAAAATTAGTAACATCCGTTTGTTCGGCCTAATAGTATTTTACTACCATTATTATAAATAAGACGATTACATATCTCAGCTTACTCCTAAACAAGTTGTGAAGATTGACAACTCGTTACTGTCATTAAAAATTAAATGTTTGGCATTTGGACAGACTGCTAGATTAAATTTATTTTAAAAATTTAGCAGTGCAGACACTCAGATTTTATTTTTTTCTGTGTGAACCGTAACAGATATCACAAATTACACAGAGAGAGAAAAGTTTACTATTGAATGTATCTTTGTGAAGAAAAATATTTTTACGTTATCGGCGTGACTATTAAAAAGTTACGGTCTAATTAATTTTGGGACACCTAAGTTTCATACACTAGTGGTTCACTAATAATAACAAATATCACCTTAAAAGATGACTTATAACCATATAAACTGTCATACCAAATTTCATTCAAATCGAATAAAGCGTCCGATTATTATAAGCAAAATTAATTTTTATTCAAAGAACTTTGAAGCAGAATTCTGGCTAAATGGTACACTTTCCGGTAGAAGCAAGTTTAGTTAAATCGTCTTATTTTAGCCTCAGGAATCTATGGTTAAGCCATGACCCCCTATTTAAGAGACAACCTGTATATTATGTCATATTATAATAGTGCGTTTGTATTACTACGGACCTTTGCTTTTGTACTAACCTCATTTTGACAGTCCACATATTGTTTGATGATAGTAAAAGTTCCATATAATGGAATAAATATCCAAAGGAAACAAGAAATTATTCCAGAATTGTTAACTGATCCATAAGTTAGCATATTTCTTACCATAAATATAGCTATCACTAAATAAGTAAGAGAAAAAAAACATTTGCAAATAATATATAAATTAAATAAGCCACTTGTTTCATTTAATAAATCACAACATATTAAATAAGATTTATTTATTTGAAAGAAACATTCGTTAAGATTAAGAATAGATTCATTGATTTCTTTAAATATTTGTTGTATAGTATATGTTATTAATATTATATGAAGTTCAATTGCTGTATCTATTATAATATAAAAATCGTAAAACAATAATGAAATAACCATTACCCAAATATAATCTTTAACATTTATGTACTCATGTGGAAATTTAGATGCTTCCATTGTAGTCATTATTGTTAAAGAAGTAAGTTTGAAAAATAAATAATTTATACAAAATCTATTTAAATTTTTATATTTTATAATTATATTTACCGAATTTAATTTAAATATGTTATTATTTATTTTATTTATTATTAGTATTATTTTTTCTGAATTAATGTATATTAATACATTATTATATATACTAATGCACGTAGAAATGCAATTTGCAATAAAGAATGTTAAGTTTATATCCAAAGTGAAATATTCTTTTAGATGTATAACATTTAGATGTAACATGTAAATAGCTATTGACATAAATATTAAATTTTTAGTAATAAAACTCCATTTATTACATTTTTCTAACTTATTGTTTTTAATTTGAAGACAAACCGTAAATATATTAAAATAATATAGTATTTTAAACACATGATACTTATAATTTGATGTCATTTTATGGAAAATTCTTTCTTTGAACTAACGAAAATTCTAATTAATCAATAAAACATAAACTAATTCATTACTTTATTATTCTAATTATGAAATAGTGTGTTCAGAAAAAAAAAAAACTAACTCTATAAACAGAGAAACGTACTTCTGATCATTCATTATTTATTTTCTTATTTATTTCCATTACTAAAATAAAATTCAAAAAGAAATACTTTAATTTATGTAAATAACATTTTTGACAATATGTCGTGTCAAATTGACATTTAATTAAATACATTTTATTCAACTTTGCCCTATAAAGTCATGTTTATTTATTTATTTGGATACGGAACGTTAAAGTAGTTGTTTTATAAATAATTTTTTCTACTCCCGTGCGTGAAGTGGGTACTTCACGTATCAATTTTTGTGCGAAGTTTGACTTTTTGCACACTGTGCGTGAAGTGTCACTTCACGCACCGTTCATTATGTTAAATATTACAAACTGAATTGTATTTTAATAAAACAAAGCTGTTCACCCGTAACGTTGGTAACCATGGTTCCACAAGTCTATAATACAGAGGCTTTACGTTAAAAGAATGACAATGTGAAGAAAAAATATATTTTTCTGTCTACCTATACGAAGAGTGAAATTTTACGTACTTATTTTCGGACGAAAAATGACACTTTTCTGAACGTTATCACTTTTCGTCCGCAAACCTTTTTCGTACGCTAAGCCTACTACGATTTTATGATTATTGTAATTGTGTGTTCTACCGGAATTGTAAATAACAAATATCAAACGAGCAAAAAAAATATTATTTTAATGATAAATTTAATTTAAATATGTGCGCAATTAATAATGAAATTAACTATACTAAAAATTATTAATTTTGACATGACGAATTGTTAATCTACGATGCCGCTGGATAGAGTTGTTTTCGAGGTTATTTTGTTGGTTTTGTTTATTTTCACCTGTCAAATAGCGTTGATGTGTCTATGAGTGTAGTGTGTCTTCCTAACTAAAACCTAAAACAGAGCTAAGAATTAAAATTTTGTGAAAATGGTAGAAGATATATATTATCCTAGCATTATTCATATAATAAATAAGATTTTACGACTTTAAATAAACGTGTATTTATTTCTAGATCTATTACGTAAAGTAAGGTAGACAGAAAAATGTAATATGTACCTCGGCAAAAAATGCATATTATAGCCTCGCTTGTTTGCTTTACCTCGGCTTCGCCTCGGAAAGCAAACTCAAGCTCTGCTGTAATATGCAATTTTTTGTCCTAGGTACATAAATAACTATTATTGTAAGGTCGTAGAAAAAGTATAGTATGTAACACGTGAGTGAAGCCTATTTTACATTCGGGTGGTTTGCAACACTCGCCTTCGGCTCGTGTCGCAATCTCCACCCTCATGTAAAAATTTCAGCTTCACACACTTGCCACATAATATACTATTATTTCGCTAGCGTTTTAAGGAATATTATTTCACTAGCGATTTTAAAATGTCAACGTGTGTGTGTGTGTGTGTGTGTGTGAGTGTTGGAGGGACGATTTCTCAAATTGTATAAGACTAAAGACCAATGTAACTACGTATTCCTTCTGATATTAATGGTAAGAGCTGAAAAGGTTTTGGTAACAATTATTGGACAACCGGAAGTAGTAGTTTCTTAAAAAAATCTTCTAAATAATATTTTTTGGAAATTTATGTTATTACAAATGTTAAAGAGTATAAAATTCTCTATCCTATAGTTTTTATATTTTTATTATATCTTCTACAGATTTAGAAAATTATAAATTTATAAAATAATACGTTGTAATGAATCTCACAGCCCAAATGACTCCATAGAAACCAGTTGAAAAATGAAAATGTTTGTAATTGACAGAAAAAATCAGATACGTTACCGAAGGTTTTTCTGGGAAGTACATTTAATATTTCTTATTTTATTATTAATTATTAATGAATTCAAAGAATCTCGAATATTTAGAAGAATAAGAGGAAACTTATTTATAGAATGAATTATGAAATTGGGGTATTCCACCATAACAAAAAAATTACGAAAATTTCAATTTAACATAAAGAATGGCTCAATAAATAATAGTTAAAACAATGAAAACATTTTTTAAATAATTGCTTTATGAGATATTTCACATTTGCTAAAAGGGAAAATTGACGTCATACAATTGCTATCTTTCTCTCGCAGCGTACTCAGAGCAGTGTGTGTGAGAAAGACAAGTATAGAGGAAATGTGACGTTACACTGATTTCTCGAAAATAAAATACTCTGAAACTAGGAACAATTAAGATTTTTTAATACTATGAATTGCTTCAAAACTGAATGAAGTTTTATTTAAAATAATAAAAAAAATTGAGTGGAATACCCCATTAGAATTTTTGTGTGTGTACCAGAAATGTTAAATATACAATATGTACTTATATAACCTAATATGGAAATGGCGAGAGGTCTTGTGCTGACCACAACAGATTTTTATAAAAAAAATATATGTTAAAATAATTGACATTGAACCTCATAAGAATATAACGTAAAAGCGCTATTATTATAATAGTGCGTTCATAATACAGACCTTTTTTCTACTAACCTCATTTTGACAGTCCACAAATTGTTTGATAATAGTAAAAGTTCCAAGCATTGGAGTAAATATCCAAAGCAAACAAGAAATTATTTCTAAATTATTAACTGTGTCATAGATTAACAACATATTTATTATCATAGCCATAGCTATCACTAAATAAGAAAAAGAAAAGAAACAATTGCAAATAATATATAGACTAAATAAGTCATTTGCCTCTTTTAACGAATCACAACATATTACATAAGTTTTATTGATTTCAAAGAAATTTTCATTAGAGTTATTATTAAGAATAGATTTATTGATTTCTTTAAATATTTGTCGTATATTATATGTTATTAATATTATATGAATTTCAATTGTTGTATCTATTATAATATAAAAATCGTAAAGGATTGCCGTCAGTATCATTACCAGCTCATAATCTTCATTTTTGTACATTTGTATAACTCCAGATGCATCTATTATAGTCATTATAGTTAAAGAAGTAAGTTTAAATAATAAATAGTTTACACAAAATCTATTTAAATTTTTATATTTTACAACTATATTTAGTGAATTTAATTTAATTATGTTATTATTAATTTTATTTATTATTAGTATTATTTTTTCTGAATAAATATATATTAATAAATTGTTAAATATATTAATGCACGCAGTAATGCAATTTCCAATAAAGAAAGCTAAATTTACATCCAAAGTGAAATATGCTTTTATATGTGTAACATTTATATATAATATATAAATAGTTATTGACATAAATATTAAATTTTTAATAATAAAACTCCATTTATTACATTTTTCTAACTTATTGTTTTTAATTTGAAAAGAAACCGTAAATATATTAAAATAATATAGTATTTTAAACACATGATACTTATAACTTGATGTCATTTTATGGAAAATTCCTTCGTTGAACTAACGACAATTCTAATTAATTAAAAAACATGTATAACTCATTACTTTATTATTCTAATTATGTAGTAGTGTATTAAAAAAACCTAACTCGGAGTAGGCTATGAACAGACAAACGTATGACCATTTAATAAGTAATATTACTTATTAAATGGTATGACGTATGTCTGATCATTATTCAATTCAAATGTCAAGTTGTCAAAATTTATCTTGAAATGTAATTTTAAGGAAAAAAGATAATAAAGAAGGAAACAGAATATTACCATTCGCCGTTTTTTCATTTATTTCCAGTACCTACATAAAATTCAAAAAGATCTTTTAATGGGGGATTACGCCATTTTTTTTTATAATTTTATCTGAAAATATTAGGAAAACTAAGACTATTGATGAAAATCCGGTGAAAAAAATCCTATTAATAAGCGTGTTATGGTCTCCCGAATTTTGAAAAGATTGACGTGACGTCACATTTATGTGTTTTTATATCAAACTGTTTTCATCATGGACCTAAATGTTCTTGAAATATATGCTATTTTAAGTTATATTTACATAAAAATAAATGAATATTATAACATTGTATAAGTCTACATACTTTATAATTACAGGTGTATTTAAATTATTAAGTTTAATGTAAGAAATTTATGTTAAAATAAAAACTGTTTGAAAACTGCTGTACAGGAATGTTAGCCCCTCCTTTCGAATTTGAATTTCTTAACTTCCATTGGTAGTAATTCCCACCTCCTAACATGCTATTTGTAATGCATGTATAGGTGGTCTCTCGGTCGCCAATCAAAATATTTTCATATTAGTGTCGAAGCGCTATAACAAAAAACCCTTTATTTCCGAAATATCTCAATTATAATTATACCATTTCATTTTTTTTTTTATTAATATTCGTTATTCAGTATATACATTCTTATTTTTTTACTATTTTCCTTTAATTCGATTGTAATCCCCAATTCAAATTTGAAATTGTATTTTCGTGAAGTGTTATTCTTCATTATTGTGTTATTTTATATTGTTCTGTTTTTGTGTTTATTTGCTTCTTCAAAATGCCAAGAGGTTGTTGTGTGCCAGGATGTGACGTTGAAAATACAACAAAACATTATTTTCCTATTTATGAAGAAGAAATTTACAAAATTTGGATTGAACGAGTAGCTCATCCAAATACAAGATAGAACAAGAAATGAAATTATATTGTGGACTACATTGAGTAGAGAGAACTAATTTGGTGGGGCGTGGGGCTACATGATCAGAATGAACGAAGCTACACCGGTGAGACAAATATGGACAACAGTGGTAGAAAAACAGACCGAGGAAGACCTAAAGACAACTGGGTTAAGGTAATATTGAAGATCTTGGAGAATAAAAGTATGACGATTCAAAACGCTACGAAGATGGCAAGGAACGAGGCAAGGAATAAGAAGCAATGGGCGAAATTCGTACACAACCAAATGTATTTGTATACCCTACACTTTATGTTAAAAGGATATCTGACTGTATTTTTGTATTTTCCTTTAGTAATTTTAAGAAATAAATATGCGTTCTATTTCTTGTTAAATATATATTTTGTTCTTTTGTGTTTACTATATCAATAAAAAATCTGATGTGGCCAACACAAAACCTCCCGCTATTGAATATTTATTAATTTAAATACATACTTACGTATTTACTAACGCTGTAAACTGTTCCATTGCAGAAAACTATTGCTTTATTTACTATTTTCTTTTTAAAATGTCACTATTATTCATTTGAAGTGATTAGTTTTTTGACAGTGACATTTACTGTCAGTTACATTCATTTGAAATATGAACTGTGTAACAAAGAAATTATTGTGTTTATCTTAGGCTTCGCGACTAATAAAAAAAATTATTTTTAAATTTATCTGTAAAATATATAGAAAAAGTATTAATGTATTCCAGTAGAAAATTCAATAATCTTTAATTTTCATAAGACATAAAATGCGAAAAAATGGCATTTAATGGTATTTTTTGAAGAAAAACCATTTAGAGCTTCAGGTAAAGTGCCATTTCCGGTTATCCGATTTACACCAAAATCTAATGGCTTCTTTTCATATTAGAATGGGATGGAAATACAAGGTTTCAGAATTTTTTGAATGATAGTATATGAGTTAGAGTGAAGACAAAATCCCTACACATACATACACACACACATACACACACACATACACACATACAGACATCATCGTGAAAATGTTAAAATTGGAATATAGGGACCTTAAAACGTGGTCATTTACTAAAATCTCGATATGTAATTTTTAGCACGATCCCTATACCTCCCTTACCCAGGGTAGCGGGAGGTAAAAAGAGTAAATATATTCTCAATAGTAATGCGGGATGCAGACTATCCCCGATACTACCTGCCAACGACGAAATATAACTAGACAAAACAAAGTTTCATTTGTTTTGATTTCAGCTGGCCAAACATAGATAGAGATACCAGGTCGTTTTTGGTTTTACTGGTGGTTCTACGTGATGTGTATTGCGCACATCCTTAACACTTTCGCTGCGTAAAACGCACACGTTGCGTCCCGTATGTTGTCGAACCATTGCGCACGCCGCATCAGGTGCGTCCAGTACTCTATCTTATTTCACCCGGCATCGTTTCGACAGCCTTGTAAAGAGACCACTGTGCGTTGGCCAGCATTGTCAGACAACTACAGAAAAGTGATTTGTGGGGTTAGTTTACAGTTTGTTTTTTTTTGCGTCATGGGTGACAACGACCAGGGTTATTTACAACTCAAAAGGGCTAAAAACACAAATATTAAAATAATGGCTATTACATAAATAAAAGATAAACATCAAGCAAATAAACATGATTTGTCTGACATGTTGATTTCAGAATTCAAGAGGCTGGACGCATAGGTGCGTCGTTAGCATTGCCGAACAAAAGGTGTCCACAATGCTGCCGACGCACCGTATGCGTTAAAAAAAAAAAATACTGAAAAATAAGAGTAAAGACTTCTACATGCACATAATATTAGCTCTGTTCGATGAGAAGTGCTTGAAGTGCAGAGCAGAATAGTGCAGTGCAGTGTAGTGTACACTAGTACAGTCTAATTCTTGTGGTTTCATAAAACACACTAGTGTATATTTGGGCAAGTTTGCTCTGCTGTGACTAATCAGCCAAGCCACAGACAAGCATAGCCAAAGGTGTAAAAGGTTAGGTTGTTTATAAACACAGTCATATCATAAAGCTGCAAAAAAGTGACTGCAGAAATGTCTGTTTTAAAGAGCATAGTGAACTAATAAACGATTCTGACGAAGATCAATCATCACTTGATTCTTCATCAGATTCAGAGACAGATATATAAATTAATTCTTTATATAGCAAAACAAAATTTTAGGTTAAATAAACAGATGTGTAGATAGGATAGAATTAAAATGTCTACCGAACAACATTTAGCTACCCCCACTCCTAGTCTGCACTTTCTACACTACCTGGCGAGTCAGATCAGAAAAGTAAGCACTAGTTCTTAAAATTTTTGTCATCGAACAGCCTGCCAGAAGCTGCCCGTTTCTCATAAAACATGTTAGTACAAGAAAGTTAACACTAGGGCGGCCTAGTACATGTCATCGAACAAAGCTATTAACAAATTGAGAAAAAAAACTAGAATTGCACCAAAACTCATTACCGCGTATATGGATATGATAATATTATATCATTGAATTCAGAATTAAATTCTCTATCGAATAAGCAAATAAAAAAAATATGTTCACATTTAAAATAAAAAAGTTGAGTCCCGTATTTTGAGAACCACTGGTCGAAAAAAAATTTTTTTCTGTTCCCTAAAAATTTTCTTGTATAATAGAAATTGTTTGCCCATTTAACCGTTTTTGTAGCTCTTATAGTTCTCGAGATAGCAATGGTGGCACATTTAAAATGAACACCCTGTATAACAAAGTATTAATGTATACCTGTACAAAATTCAATAATCTATAATTATCATAAAGACATAATGCGAGAAAATGGCATTTAATGGTATTTTTTGAAGAAAAACCATTATGAGCTTCAAGTAAAGTGCCATTTCCGTTTATCCAATTTACATCAAAATCTAATGGCTTCTTTTCGTATTAGAATAGAGTAGAAATACAAGGTTTCAGAATTTTCTGATTGATAGTATTTGAGTTAGACCGAAGACAAAATTCATACACACACACACACACACACACACACACACACACACACACACACACACACACACACACACACAAACACACCCTTACCAAGGGTAGCGGGAGGTAAAAAATATTTGTTAAAATAATTAACGTTGAACCTCATAAGAATATAACATAAAAACGCTATTATTATAACAGTGCTTTCATAATACAGACCTTTTTTGTACTAACCTCATTTTGACAGTCCACAAATTGTTTGATAATAGTAAAAGTTCCATGCATTGGGATAAATATCCAAAGGAAACAAGAAATTATTTCAGAATTATTAACTGTGTCATAGATTAACATATATATTACCATATACATAGCTATCACTAAATAAGCAAAAGAAAAGAAACATTTGCAAATAATATATAAACTAAATAAGCCATTTGCCTCTTTTAACACATCACAACATATTAAATAAGTTTTATTTATTTGAAAGAAAAATTCATTAGAGTAATTATTATTAACAGATTCATTTATTTCTTGAAAGATTTGTCGTATAGTATATGTTATTAATATTATATGAATTTCAATTGCTGTATCTACTATAATATAAAAATCGTAAAGGATTGCCGAGATAATCATTACCCGCAAATAATCTTCATATTGGTACATTTTTATAACTCCAGTTGCATCTATTATAGTCATTATTGTTAAAGATGTAAATTTGAATAATAAATAATTTATACAAAAGCTACTTAAATTTTTATATTTTACAACTATATTTAACGAATTCAATTTAATTATGTTATTATTATTTTTATTTATTATTAGTATTATTTTTTTTGAATTAATGTATATTAATAAATTGTTATATATACTAATGCACGTAGTAATGCAATTTGCAATAAAGAAAATTAAATTTAAATCCCAAATGAAATATACTTTTATATGTGTAACATTCATATGTAACATATAAATCATTATTGACATAAATATTAAATTTTTAATAATAAAACTCCATTTATTACATTTTTCTAATTTATTGTTTTTAATTTGAAGAGAAACCGTAAATATATTAAAATAATATAGTATTTTAAACACATGATACTTATAACTTGATGTCATTTTATAGAAAATTCTTTCATTGAACTAAGGAAAATTCTAATTAATCAATAAAACTTTTATAACTCATTACTTTATTCTACTAATGGGCTAAGTACTTGCGTGGTACTGATAATCCGATTTCTATCACTATACAGGGTGTCTCAATAAGCTTGCTCACTATTGGTAACTTTTTTATTTGAAGAGATACGAGGTTGGTTAAATGAGCAAAATTGTGCTATATTATATTAGAAAATTGGTCATGTATACAAAATAAAAATTGTGTCAGCGGTTCCCAAAATTGGGGACAGAATATATATTTTTTAAATGGAACTATACATTTTTTAATATTTTATTGGAAAGAGTGTTTTTTTCTCTTTCCAATAAGGTAATGTTGTTTATGTACATTTTTTTCAAATAAACGAGTTATTTACGTTTAAAGATAAAAATTATCTTTTATTAGTTTAGCCAAGTAAACCGTGGAAACATTTGTCTTTTATAAAATTATTATTTTATTAATTTATTTTACAGTAATAACAAAACAAAGAAAATATTCAAATTGAAAGCCATTATTTCTTTCGCACATTTCAGCTCTTTTGGAAAGAACCGACCGTTCTACGTAACTGGTGTCTAGATATAACTTTCCATATAGCAAGATCATATCTAACTTTTCTTCATTTGTAAAGTTATTAAACTTTATTAAACACAGAGAACTTTACGGGAGAAATTATTAAACATCAAACAAACAAAGAATCAATTGTTTCCATGGCTTACTTGGCTAAATAAACTAATAAAACAGTGTATAATTTTAATTTTTAACCCTAAATAACTCGTTTATTTGGAAAAATTGTACATAAACAACATTACCTTATTGGAAAGAGAAAAAAATACTCTTTCCAATAAGATAATAAAAAATATATGGTTCCATTTAAAAAATATATATTTTGTCCCAAATTTTGAGAACTGCTGACACAATTTTTATTTTGTCTACATGACCAATTTTCTAATATAAAATGGCACAATTTTGCTTATTTAACCAAACTCGCATCTCTTCAAATAAAAAAGTTACCAATAGTGAGCAAGCTTATTGAGACACCCTGTATACGTAATGTTATGTTGAAAACATATATAAAAATAGATCTAAATTTTATTTAAAAAAAATTATTTGTTTTATTAAATTAAGGAAGAAAATTTTCTATGTCGTCATTATATTGAACTGGAGAAGGAAACCATGTTTAAAAATGTAACCTCTAGATGGCATGGCGTGCGAGAAAGTTTTAATTTGAATTTGACACTAGTTCATTTTTCTCTTTCTCTGGGTTCTCAAATATATTAATTACGTCACAAATAAACATATAGGTATGGTAGAAATGAAATGGCAGAAGACTTACGTCATAAAAAAAATATCCCTAAAGTAATGACGGAAATGGCACTTTAACTGAAGCTCATAATGGTTTTTCTTCAAACGCAAATACATTGCTGTCAATCAAATAATCGTAACCATGGATATGACAAACCCAATGTTTCACGTTAAAAAATACTCACGGTAGACTGGACTATAAGGATAATGATTTATGGTTATTTAGTAATATGAATTTATGTAATGTTTTACTAATAATTGAAAATTATTTGTTATACATTATAGAATACAATTATTTAGGTAGATTAATTTGTATAATATTATTAATTCATTTATATATATATATTTTTTATGAAGTGTAATTACAAATGTATTTTAGTGTAACAAAAATGTTGTATGAAGATATATTTTCTAGTCTTCGTCCAATTTTATTTTGTACTAAAATTATTGGAATCACACCACATAGACTGAAATGACGTACAACGAAAAAAGATCAATTTATTTATATTATTTTTGTGATAATTTATTGTATACTTTATTTTTATTCTGTATTTAAACTTAAAGATGACATTACAAGTTCTGATATGCAATACGTAACAGAAATACTTTTATGTGTTTCTAATTCAATATTATTTTTAATAAATTTGAGTTTCATGAAAATAAATTTTTCTGTTATTTGTGACAATTTAAAAGTGCTTGAAAAATATGAGAAAAGATTAAAAATTAAAACAAATTATTCTAAAGTGAAAAGATTTGTAATATTTTATATTTTAATGAGATATTCTCTTGCAATTTTTATTATTATAACGGATATAATATATTATAGTGATTTTGTGTACCATGCAGTAATGATAAACTTATCTTTTTTCATTAACTATACTATAGAATGTAATTTAGTTGCTATTTTGTATATTATACTCCAAAATTTTGAAAATTTGAATAAAAATTTGCAATATATGCAAAGTAAATTGAAATTATCTTACACTATTTATTTGGAGTATTGTACAGTTTCTCAAAATGTTCATAAAATTTTTGAACATTACTTACAGATGAAATTTATAAATATATTTACGTCAGGGTTATATGGAATTTATTTTACCAAAGAAATGATAATAGAAGAAACCATAGATCCTTTATTTTTTTCTATAAATATCTTGTGGATATTAATAGTTATTTTAGGATCTGTTGTAATTGGAATTTTCTTCGAAAGTATTCGTATTATGGTTTGTATAATTCATTAAAATATTTGAATTTTTTTAAAGTAATGACCAGTGAATGTCTACGTCATTATGACGTATATGGGCACAATGTTGCTGGTAACACCAATAGAGGGCAACCGAGTAATAAATGAAATAGTTATTTTCGGATAGAGGACCGAAAGAAAAGGTTTACACCTGCGGACGAAATTTTATTCGTCCAAGGGTGTAAACTTCTTTCGGCCTGACAACGTATTACGCACAATAGGCTATTCCACGACATTTTTTAAATTTTTTTTATTGAAATACATAAAAATATAAGACCACATGTGAAAGTCCGAGTTAAAAATTCCTCCAAATAAGCGAGATATTAAGGTCCGAATTTTAAATCTGCTTTGTGACGCAGGTAATGTGGGTATACCAGAAGTAAATAAACAGTGGTTCACAAACCACGAAAAATTGTTAAACAAATTACAAAATAATGTATATTTAAATTGTAATATTATATTTCATTATTAGAGGCATAAAATAAATTGTTTCACTTAATTTATTTTACTTTTTTTCTCATTTTATAAAAATAAAGAAATTAGAACGTCACCCGAACAGCAACCGAACAGATCCGACACACCCGAAGAAGTATATTCTTAGTTAGGGCGGGGCTTCTCAAAATCGGAGGTCATACTTGGATCCTATTTGCTCAAACACTCGTGCACATGTCCTGCATCATCAAAAGCAAAACTCCCCGTGTCTTCTAGAAGGAATAATTTATAATAAAAGAAATATGGTTTTCCTTATCCTTTAACTATTATCGTTCATATTTTCAATAAACTTTTACTATTTTTGATTACTGTGGAATAGCCTATTGCAATCAAATGAAATGTTTTTAAATACATGTAAAGTTTGTTGCTATGTAAAAATATTACGTGGTCGGATTAACATTATTTTGTCGTTATATTATAAATAATTAAAGAAATACTTCTAAAATTTATATAATTAAATAAAGGTTAGTGTCATTACCGGGCGTTTTGGCTCTTTTACAACCCGATGGGTGGTAAAACTGGACAAAAAGCCCGGCGGACCTAATGTTCAAATTTCCGCCCTGGTAACTAAGATGAAAACATACCATTTAAACGCAGTTGGGCGTAAAAAAAAAAAACATGCACACTTATGCCTGTCTAGCTCTCTAGTTCACATTTCAAGTTTTTGCTGCTTGGAGGTTATATTAGATATCGTTATAATTGTAATTTTAAAGTGAGCACTACTTGTACAATATATTGTTAATAAAATATGTAGGTAGTATTGATAATGTTTTTTTCAGGCATCGAGAACGTTTGATGCGATGATACAAGAACGATTGAAGTGCAATGACCCGCGTGAAAGGGTAAGTGAAATTTGTATTTAATTATTATTTATTTATTTATTATTGTTTTTTTGGGGCGGAAAAATTGAAAATTATTAAGAAATAAATTAAAAAACTATAATAGTTCGTCATTTGTTTATTTCTAATATTATTTGCTTTAGTTTTACACATATTTTTAATTTATTTACTTTAAAAGCATATTTTTTCGAATTGTGTCAAGGCCACCTGCGACGTCGATAAATAATAATTTAACTAATCCGAAAATAATTGGTTTAGAATAATTTTGAAAACATAATTAGTAGATATGGAATCAAAATAAACAAATGATGAAGTATTACAGTATATTTCATTTGTTTCTTAATAATTTTCAATTTTTTCACCCCAAAAAATTAATAAATCATCTTTTATTCATGTGTAAAACAAAAGAATGTAGACTTGTTATATATCATTGAAAAGCTTAAAAAATAAGCAAAAAGATGAGACTATTTTCAACATAGGTTGCCATTTCAAAAATCATAAGTTTGTGTTATATCTCAAGAATAATGAAGTTTCCAAAAAATCTAATTACGCCATTTTATTTTACCTAAAAGACGGTATAAAATTTGTTAAAACAATTTTTCTCTAACTACCATAATAAATGAATTATAAGATATTTTCGAAATGAGCGAAAAACAAATTGTTGCCTGTAGCTCAGAAACAAAAGCAGATCGAAAATTCCTGTGGTGACTATTAAACTTTTCTCAAAAAGTTGACTGTGGAATGTGCAAACTACAAACTATTTTGCTCTATCATTAATATTTCCCGAGATACCCTAAAAAAGCATCGAAAATGAGACACCTGTACATTGCAACATATTTAGGAAATAAATGCACATGTCAAACAACATTTGTAAAATACATTATATTCCAGATTCGAATAAAATTGTATTTAATACATCTGCATTTCAACAAATTAAAATTCACAATATATGGATTATATGAATTAAATTTGGAGTTTATGCTTTCTGTAAGTTGCCTTTTATAAATTGAATTTTGAAGTACTTAATAATGGTGTTAATATTTTAGTTATTCAGCAGTATTGCTACATACTTTGTAGTTCTTTTACAATTAAAATGAAAATTTATTTTCCCCTCTCTGCTCCCTTGGTCTTTACGCCCCTCCTTAGAATAAAAAAAAAATCTGTGGCCAGCACTATACCTCCCGCCAGTATTATTTATTATTAATATTTATTATTATATTTATGCTTGTCTAACCGGCTTAGAATCTACATATTATATATATTTTATAATAATAAATTGTGATACTACATCATAAATTAACCCCCCGTTTCTCGATGAGTTCCTTCATCCAATCTTGCCCCGACCCTATATTGTCTAACAGAACCGTTTCTTTTCTTCTTTCTCTCGTAACTTCCCTGCACGAAATCTTTAAATGCCTAATAGTTACCTCTTCTCTCCCGCATAGCCTGCAACTCCTCTCATCACTTGACAACTAGTATTGTGGAAAAAATCATGTTTAGCACATGTGAGCATGTCTTTTCTCACTTGTCCAGTTGGCGCATCGCTCCCGCTCGTGCGACCAATTTCCGGACTTGTACTAAAAATAGCTATTTTTCACTACTAGCCTATAAACATATCATTATTGACTCATTATTGTTCCCGGATATTGTTTTTCTATACCTAGAGATCAATTATTGACCAAGGTTAATAATAATGTCAAAATTATTGACCTAGGTAGATCAATAATAATGTTATCGTTTTCATTCCATTATTTTTGACACTAGATTGCTTAAAGTCAGTTGCCAATATAATGGAATAAATTTCGTAACTAATTCTTATAATTAGGTATGTGCTAGTATTGGAAAAAAATAATATATACACCACGGTTATGAAGAGCATTATTGTCCTCGCGAATGAGGTCATGCAAAAAAAAATAATTGTACCTTTTTTCTGTTTAAATCGAAAAAGGATAGTCTAATTCATCGATCAGTATGATTAAATTATTTTTTATATATATTTTTTGTTGTATAAAATCGTTTTAAAGTATGGTATTTTTAAAAAGTTGCAAAATCCAGCCATGTGTTGTCGTCACAACGTTACAAACGAAGTTCAGACTCATTTCAAACAGACATTTTATATGGACACATAATTTCTAAAAGAAAAATATATATAAACTATAAATTGAAGATTACATATCTAAATATGCTATATTATATTAATATAATATCGTTCTATTTATTTTTATAAATATAATTTTCATTTGGCGTGAAATTATCTACGTTGCATCAGATGTTTCTTTCACTTTTGAATCTTTGAATTAGACGGTAGGAGGTTATAAACGCATATGAGACATTGAATATATTCCAGAATATTATTTTATTCTTTATTTTGGCACGAAACAACGTTCCATCGACATGTTTACTTTCATAAATTTTAGGTTATCTTTAAATGTCACTTTGACGTTTAAGACAATGTGAAAATCAAAATGGTCGTGCTTCTCACTCTGTGACGTCATTTGACAAGGGACGAAGCGGGGGTCTTCAGCCGCATTTTAAAGAATGTCATTTTCAATTACAATTTTTTCATGATTAAAGATCGATTTGAGGAAAAATAAAAAATACGGGTCTATTATTTTTCACTAATCTATCGATTAAAATTATAAAAAAAAGTCGTGCATGACCTCATTATAATCCCGAGGGAACAATAATACACTTCATAACCTTGATATACTATTTCAGTTAGATAAATTAATTACGATTAATTTCTTTTTATTCACATTTGTAATGCATTAAAAGTATCTCATCAAATATTAATAAAATAATTTCCAAATTGAAACACAATTAGAAAATGTTTTCGCGTAAAAATGATGTATTTCTTTGCTATGAACCAGTTTTATTTATTTATAAAATATTTGGAATTACGCCGTATAGTTTAAAACGAACTAATTATTCTTATATAGTATATTCATCAAAAAAAGATAAATTTTTATATATAATTCATGTTTTTGTGTATTGTTTAATGTTTTTTTATGCAATTACATATATAATTAGAAGTGAACTAATGTTTTCTTTTGTAAATTTGTTTAACATGTTTTTGGCAATTACTAATTCTTTGTTACTTTTAACAAATTTGTATTTTTCCAGATTTAAATTTCAATATATATTCAGGATTTTAATATTAATAGATAAATTAGATAAAAAATTAAAATTATTGAATGTAAAATCAAATTATGTTCATTTGAGAAAAATTGCAATATACCATATCGTTTTAAAATATTCTGTTGCATTAATTATTATTATAAATGATACATTAAATTATAGTAATCTTTGGTATTACGTACTTGTTTTTAATTTGACTAGTTGCATTGATATCATATTAGAAATTGATGCATCAACTTTGCTACAAATACTTCAAAACAAATTCGAAAACTTAAATCATAACCTACTAAGATTACCTCCAAACAGTGATTGGAAAATGAGAACATTATTCGATATTTTCATGAAATATTGCTGCATTTCAAAAAACATTAATGATATTTATAAGTGTCACATAGTAATTAAAATGTTGAACACGTTTTCTACAGTGATATTTGGTATTTCTTTCACGAGAGATTTGGTTCTAAATGACGAAATAAATATTTTTATGTTGTCGTCAAATATGTTTTGGATTTCCATGGTACTGGTTGGACCTTTGTCGTTTGGATATTTTTTTGAAGGTGTAAAAAATGCGGTATGTATGTTCAGAGAGTATATACCGTGAGTATTTTTTAACGTGAAACATTGGGTTTATGGTATCCATGGTTACGACTTGATATTTGATTGACAGCAATGTATTTGCCCGTTCCATTTAAAATGAAACATAGGGAACGAATTTGACAGAAGTATATTTAAATAATGTCTAAATCTAAATTTTTAAAAAACAGGTATAATTATTTAAACAAAATTAACCTCTAATGACATCTTGTCAATATGACAGAAAACCGTTGAATTTATGATTTGACATTTGATTGACAGCATTATATTTGTCTTTCTCATTTAAAATGACACATGGGGAATGAATTTGACAGAAGTATTATATTTAAA
The DNA here is from genome assembly GCA_943142095.1 of Ophonus ardosiacus. NCBI lineage: Eukaryota > Metazoa > Arthropoda > Insecta > Coleoptera > Carabidae > Ophonus > Ophonus ardosiacus. The sequence continues at coordinate 7,252,022 of OW964835.1, forward strand.
TATTGTAAGAAATTTAACCGAGTCAGAAAACCACTCGGGCAGAAGGTGCACACTATATTTTTTCTACAACTAATTTTAATTTAGAATGCAGGTATAATTATTGATACCTGCATAACCTCTATTGACGTCTTATCAAATGTCAAATTCGTTCCCTATGTTTCATTTTAAATGGAACGGGCAAATACATTGCTGTCAATCACATGTCAAGTCGTAACCATGGATATGACAAACCCAATGTTTCACGTTAAAAAATACTCACGGTAAAATATTATGCAACAGGTGCAGAAAAGCACCTATTTCCCGCATAATGTATGAGTGTTGGAAACTATTGGGAAATAGCTGATACATGTATATTGTAAAATCTGTCTTTTTATAAAACGCCTAGTCATTTTATAAAATACTTCATACCTTTTAAAACACTGTACGCAATCATATATGCGAACCTTTGTCTTAAGACTTAAGACAGGTTTTTAATTTTATGTTTAAATTGAAATCTTTTTGCCAGAACGTATATTGACAGCTCAAATGACAGTTGTTATGTATGTGCTTATTTTTGTGTAAAATGAGAGCTGTTAACACGTTCATAAGATTCTATTGTTTTATGTCGATATTTTTATGTATAATTTTATTTTTATTTTCGGAGCTGTTAATGAGGCTTGAAGATAATTCATTTTAGGCTGCGAAAACTTTTGATGCTATGAGATACGTCCGATTTAATAATGGTGATCCTAATTTCAGAGTTGGTATTGTTCAGAAATTTACAATATTTTATTACTTGTACAATATTTTTAGATAGAATGGTATTTAATTCATCTACATTTCACTAAAATGAAATTCACTGCCTTTGGATTCTACGATTTGAACCTAAAATTTATATTTTCCGTAAGACAATAACTATTTATTATGTAAAGATAATGAAATAATGTTTTATTCATTTTAGCTATTTGGTGCAATATCAACGTATTTCATAGTTTTAGTGCAGTTTAAACAACTGGATGATAATAATTGATAATAAAATAAATTGTTTTATATTTGACAATAAAAGTATTTACATTATACAAAAATTATAAAAAATATAATGTGGTATTTATTTATCATGATCATTAGAAAAATCTGATTATAGACAGGTCTCAGCAGATAATGTGCTGCCTTCACACCAGTCTGTCCTGCACCTTTCTCTTTGACCTTTCGTAATTCCCTGCCTCTTAGATTTTTGTTAACGTTCCAAACTTACTCTTCCTCTCCCATGTATTTTCCATTCAAATACCTATAATTTTCTGTTTATCATCCCTCTTTAAAATACAGCGTGTTAAAAAAAATCCTAATTCGGAGTAGGCTATGAACAAAAAAAGTATGTCAATTTTTTAATCCTTATTTTAAAAATAAAAATAAATTAGAAAAAGGATAATGGCAAATATTCTATATCCTTCTTTATTATCTTTCCTCTTTAAAATTACATTTCACGATCAATTTGGCAACTTGATTTTTGAATTGAATAGCTTGCGGACATTCACGTGACGAAGCGAATTAGCCAATCAGAAGCTGGGGACAAACTGTCAGATTGAAGGACGGGGAGCTGAAGTTTGTTTTGGTTTATAGCATATTATGCGTTTTGTTTTCATAGTTTGGCAAAAAAATATAAAATAACTCAATACGCACTAAAAACTTTACTATGAAAACTGCCAAATTATGAAAATAAAATGCATAACCTCTGAACACGCTACCAAAACAAACTTCAGGTTTGCGTTCCAAAACTCTACTACAGAGTACGAAATTACTCAAAAACGTTCCAAAACTAATAACCTTAGTCTCAGAGGGTGCTTGACATTAATGTTGTAATTATAAGTAGTTTTGTTAATTTTTTAAAATTATTTTTAATTTAATTTCAATTTTTTACTCCAACAAAACTCATTCTTCCAAAACAACTCTTAAATTACGGTACTCTTGAAAGCTGCCCAGCTCTCTGACCTTCGATGTGACAGTTTCTCCCCAGCTTCTGATTTGAGTTATTTTATATTTTTTTGCCAAACTATGAAAACAAAACGCATAATACGCTATAAACCAAAACAAACTTCAGCTCCCCGTCCTTCGATCTGACAGTTTGTCCCAAGCTTCTGATTGGCTAATTCGCTTCGTCACGTGAGTGTCCACAAGCTATAATAAACAGACATACGTTTCTGTGTTCATAGCCTACTCCGAATTAGGTTTTTTCTGAACAGACTATATCAAATCGTTGACCTTCCTTGCGAGCGTTGTGGTCGCTCAGTGGAACGGAGTAACCCATGGTAAGTGTAAATATGTAGTAATATTTTGAAAAATATAGTTGGCAACACTTATCAACATGTGGAAATGACAAGACAGAAATAAACTAAAAAGTAAGGTTAGAAAATAACCTTAATTCAGTTATCAACACGCTAAGAAGCTAAGATGTTTAGCTTTCAACAATCATCAAGAATTTACGGAAAAAGTAATTGTCATGACATATAATTGTGCTTGGTGATTAATATATTAATATTCTAGGTAAAGACTTTTTGTCTTTATTAAAACACCGCAATTTTTCCACAAGTCTAGTAAATAATAATGCTAAAACCGGTATAGTAATGTTAAATATGGGCGGTCCGCAAAGTACAGATCAAGTCCATGATTATTTATTGCGAATTATGACTGACAGAGATATGATACAGTTTCCAATGTTCCAAAAGTAAGGAATTTTATGTTATAAAATTGAATAAATGAGATTACTGGCAACATTTTAGTAAAATTGGTCCGTGGATTGCGCAAAGACGAACCGCTGAAGTTCAGAAAAAATATCAGGAAATTGGAGGAGGTTCTCCAATTTTAAAATGGACCAAAACTCAGGGAGAACTTTTATGCAAAAAATTAGATAACATATCACCAAATACTGCTCCACATAAATATTATGTTGCATTTAGATATGTTTCTCCATTTACTAACGAAGCATTCGACGAAGTTCAAAAGTATGAACTTTAGTGCTTTCATATTCAAAGCACTCTTTTCTATTTTTATTTTTATAGAGACGGAGTAGAAAGAGTAGTAATTTTTTCTCAGTATCCGCAATACAGTTGTGCTACTTCTGGTTCTAGTTTTAACGAAATATATAAATATTTCAAAAACAAGTTAGTTTTATCTTATAATTATTTGTGAATGGAATTGAATTAGTGATTTATTTTAGAAATCTAAACAATATGAAATTAAGTGTAATAGATCGTTGGTCAACTCATCCTCTTTTAGCAAAAACATTTGCTGATATTATTAGAAAACGGTTGGAGGAATTTGCTCCAGAAAAACGAAAAGACGTGATTATTTTGTTTTCTGCACATTCTCTACCTCTAAAAGTGAGTATAGGATAAATTTGACTGCAATATTTGATTAAGATGAAATATTAAAAATATGTTTCTTATATCGATTTTTTTTGGTGATAATCAGTTTTTATATTACTCAAAACTACTTTGAGCCTGTTGATATTTTATCAACTATAGTTTACGAATTCTGCTAATTACGATTGCTATTCGGCATTGGGTGAAGATAAGGTCGTATTAAAATGTTAATTTTCCTTATTTGTTGTTCAAATCTACTTTATGGTCTTATTTTATCACTGCAAAATTTTCTGATAAACATTATAAACAAATACGAATTTTTTAAATATTTTTTTTCTTTTATTTTGAGAAATTAATTATGAATATATTTAGTTTGGATATTTACTTTTAAACATTTAGCATCAAGTTTCTGAATTAGTTACAAAAATAATTTCTAAAAATTTTAACACAGAAAACGTTGCACCCCTATAGGGCACCTGCACCTATGTCATCATGGCGGATGATCAGCTGATCTCGGGCAACCAAACTTCAGTTTAACATTGCGTCTTATGCAGCGAAAGTGTTTTCTGTACAAAAAATTCAGTTTTTTCTAAATTTATACATGCTATTTTAAAATATAATTAGCCATAATTAAAGATAAGTGTATGAATTATTTACTAGTAAAACAAAGCAATCGTATTTATAAATATATTTTTAAAAATATTAAATTAAAATAAGTAGGATGTAGCATCAGGTTGTATTACATTCATTTGAGTTTGTATAAGTTTTTTTTGTGTATTGTTGAATGAAAACATGAAATTAAAATAAATTGAATTATTAGATTTTTTTAATTTATAAAGAAAATTAAATTTGAATTACATATATAAATTTATCTTCGAGAGTTCATTTTTGTTATTGTCATATTGTCTATTTTTATTGTATATAAATGAGTTTATACGTCAAAAATTAATCTTTGGAAGCCAAAGTACGTTAAATCGATAAATTTAAGTGGATACATAATGTGGATCCTTATACATTGACATTTTTTTGACGAGGATTATAAATGCCTTTTAAAAATCAATATGAAATCAATAATTGATTACCTATCTAATTTTTAAACCTTTGTGAGAAACAGACACAAATATATATAAAAATTTGTAATTCTGTCATTTAAAAAATATTTTTTTTATGTTTTTTATATATATTATTAAAGAAAATTACATATATTTAAACATTCATACAATATGTTCCTATCCGATTATGTTTAAATTATTTTATATGCAATAAAAGTATACACAAAAAAATAGGATTGGGTTAGTTTTAATTTAATAACCTGGAACTCATTAAATAGTAAGAATGTCCTGACTTATTTTTTACGGAAAACACTCCTCATATACTCACTTTTACACACTCTAATCAGTTTTTCCTAAATAAAACAATAAGTGCCATAAAAACACAATAAAAGCTTACGGCACGATATTTCTCCGTAAGACACAATGCAAACTGAAGGTTTGGTTGACCAAGATCAGCTGGTGGCCGCCTTGTTGAAACGTCACGTGCAGGTGCCCTATTAACTTTTTTAATTACGAAGATATCGAATTAAAAATTTAAATGCTTTAACTTTGCATATGTGGCATAATTTTTATGTGTAAATGATAAACGTTCACGTCCGGTTTAATCTGGAAATGAGGTTTAATTCGCTTTCAACATGAAAGATGCTTTTGAGCCAGCAAATTGAAATAATCTGTCACGTCTAGATGTGAAATGTGCCAATTACCAGAATGCAGGAGTACAAAAAGTTAAAGAAGTATTATAAATTTCTCTTTAGGCTGTGAACCGTGGCGATTCATACCCATCCGAAGTTGGAGCGACTGTACAGCTTGTAATGAAAGAACTGAATTATTGCAATCCTTACCACCTTGTCTGGCAATCAAAAGTAGGTCCTTTACCTTGGTTGGGACCATTTACTGATGATGCTTTGAAGGGATACGTTAAACAAGGAAAGAAAAACTTTATTCTTGTGCCGATTGCATTTGTTAACGAACATATTGAAACTTTACATGAAATGGATATCGAATACTGCAAAGAACTTGGAGAAGAGGTAATAAATATCATCGCTAATTTTGATAACCTTATCAATCAAAAGATATTTAAAAATTGATATTTTCAACAATGAATGATAAAAAAATACGTATTTCAGATTGGGGTGGAGGAAATTAAACGAGCTTCAGCTCCTAACGACCATCCCTTATTTATTGAGGCTTTGGCCGATATTGTAAATACACATTTAAAGAGCGACATAAGAATAAGTCCGAAGTTCTTACACCGATGTCCACATTGTACGAATGCAAATTGTTACAACAGTAAGAAATGGTATGCGAATGTGTGCTCTTAATGAATAATTTATAGATATGTGGTACTAAGTGGTTACGGTTTTAATGTACAAGTAAAAATGACATGTATTCTTATAATTAGATTTTAAGCACAAATTATTGTGAACAAATTTATAAAATAAAAATTTATTATTTGTTATTACATAATATATATTCATGCAATAAGAGTGAATCCTGTGGCACTCTCTTCTCTTTCACGACAAAATAGCCTTAAAACACGTCATAGGGTAATCAGTGTGCAATGCATCCAATGTCAAAATGACAAGTCACATAGTATTTCCGGTTTCATCTGGTGATGTGTAAATAGGGGATTACGGCTCAATCGAATTAAAGGAAAATAGTAAAAAAATACGAATGTATATGCTGAGTAACGAATATTAATAAAAAAATGAAATGGTATAATTGAGATATATCGGAAATAAAGTGTTTTTTGTTATAACGCTTCGACACTAATATGAAAATATTTTGATTGGCGACCGAGAAACCGCCTATACATGCTTTACAAATAGCGTGTTAGGAGGTGGGATTACTACCAATGGAAGTTAAGAAATTCAAATTCGAAAGGAGGGGCCAACATTCCTGTACTACAGTTTCCAAACAGTTTTTATTTTAACATAAATTTCTTGCATTAAACTTACTAATTTAAATACACCTGTAATTACAAAGTATGTATACTTATACAGTTATAATATTTATTTATTTTTATGTAAATATAACTTAAAATAGCATATATTTCAAGAACATTTAGGTCCATGATGAAAACAGTATTAATAAAATAATTATACCCAGATTATATGTTTTTCAAATTTACTGAAATTCTATCAACTTTCAACATAGGACATGTTACATAAAGTACCCTTATTTTTTGCCTTAGAACACATTTATGTAATAAAAAAGGGGTGGTTTCATTTAAAAAAATTGTCTTTTTTAAAGTTTGTCAACTGTAATTTTAGTGTAACGTACCCGTCACATTTTTATAAATAATCGAGGATTCTTCTATGGATAATGTAGCTTAAAGTCTCCTTTATGAAAGGCTTTTTTCAGATTATAAAAATTCGATCTCGTTCCCGATATACAGAGTTTTGAAAATGTGCCGGATTTCAGACAAAAAATCAAAAAAAGTTGAATAACGCCGGAAGTAGTTGATAATGAGTAAAATGTTTTTATTTCTTCATATGTAAAATTTTCCGCTGCATTCAATGGTAAAATAAAATATAGCATATTTCATTTAAAATAAGAAAGTTGAGGTCAATTTCCGGTTTAACCGGAAGTGCTACTGCTTTGAAAATATTTTAGTTAAAACGGGCATGTTGGATAACCCCTAGATACCAAACTTCGTTAAATTATATTAAATAGTATTTAAAATATAGATAGCGTAAGCTCGTCCTGAGACACCCTGTATAGTTTAATAGGTATATTCTCTCTACCTACCTCTTGCATTCGGCACGCAGCGGTGCTCATCGCTGCCGGGGTGCTGAACGCGTCCATTGAATTCGCTGAGATTTCACCTTGTGATTATGACCTGTTAGGATTTAAATTTGAAATAAAGAACTGTACATCTATACATATTAATAATCAGTTTATTGCTTGTGCATAAAAAAAAAAAAAATACATACGTAGGGTATCAGTAACTTATTAAAATATTATTTTTTTGTAAGTAACAAAGACTTCAATACAACTTAATCATAAAATTAAGAACCTTCCACAGCAATCTCCGTAACTCCTTGAACATAAAACGCCCCTTCCTTCACAAACTGTTGCAACCTTATCAAAATATTCTCACTAAACACCGAACTCACTGACAAGGCTTTAATAATTTCATATTTAATCTCCTTGCATTGTTTGGACGTCTCTACTGTCCTATCCATCAAGAACTCAATCAACCCGGGACAGTTTTTAATCATCTGTTGGCCCCAAAGTAGCTCAGCGATAGCTTGAAGGACATTTAGACCAGCAATACGTAGCTCGAAGAATGGATTCTGTGCGTAGTGAAGAACTAGGCCCAAAGGGTCGGAATTGAGAAGTTTGAACCAGGATTCGACGAGGGAGCAGACGCGGTTGTTTTGATCAGGAATTGGAACACGGATAAGGCTTTCAATGCATTGTAAAGCACGGATTTGAATTTCGGTTGGAAGAGTTGAAAGTTGCGTGCCGATGGATTTAATTGTTGTTGATAAATTTTCACCTAAAAACAATTTTCAGGGAATTTATTCTCTAAAATATAAAGTGAACCAATGTTACGGCAATTTTAAATAGATTTGCCCGTATTATTGGTTTTGATTTTACTAGAGGACGCTAGAATTGTTGAGAATAAAAGGTTGCAGTCTCAAGAAAAAATATATTTTTGACGCTATTAAGTGTTAAGTGAACTAGCAACGTTAGTCAAGTATCGAATTTAACATTTCTTGCACACACAAATAATTCTAATTATATCTATTCTTTCATTCTATAAGAAATCTTGCCCTACTCTTCTAAAATGTTCAAGATGGTTCCAATTTTAAATATTTAATTAATAATTCAATAAGAAATATAAATGTACTTCCCAGAAAAAGCTTTCAGTAATGTCAGAAAAACTGTTTATTTTTGACACATACATATATCTGTCAATTACAAACATTTGAATTTAACTGGTTTCCTTGGTGTAATCTGGACTGTGCGATTTATTGCAACAGATTTTTCTATATATTATATTTTCTTTACCTCTAAATTTATAGATGGTATACCCAAAGCATTCAAGCAGCCAATGCACGTCATTAATAAAAATTGAATAAAAGGAACTAGATGTATGACGTCATGTACTGATACGTTTGCAGAGGTTTTAGAACCTTTATGAAAGGAGTTATACAGATTGTAACCTGTATTATCGACATAGTCATGAATTGTCACATCTACAAAATAAATACTATATTTTCGTCACTGTCCATTTCTATTTAAATTATTTTATAATACTAACCTTATTTATACTTATGTATGCCATATAAAGGCAATAAATAAAAATTATCCGAATTTCAAAGAATTAGAAGTGCTATCTTTGGCAGATTTACAGATTTTGTGTTTGCCTTAAAGGTCACGTTGCGTCGTTGCGTTGCGTTTAACATTATTTTGTTATAAAAACGCCTTTTCAGTGCACAAAAATGTTTCAAACACGATACAAATATTTTTCAAAAAATAACTTTGACAGTATGAACATACAAATTATCAATGTTGCCAACTATAGCAACAATTGAACGAATAATATGACGTTGATGTACATTATTTATATATTATTCATGTCATATACGATAAGTAATGAACTGTACTATTCATCTTAATAATAATTATATAAGGCTATACACTTTTTGACGGTTAAAAATGATTAAAATTTTATTTCATTTTTCACTATTAGTGATTTTAATGCATTAAGGTTTTTACACTAAGTAATGACGTGCATTGGCTGCTTGAATGCTTTGGGTATATAATAAAATTTTTAAGTGTATCTTTAAGAATTTTATGTTCTTCAATCTTTGTAATAATATTTTTAAAAAAATAATATTTAGAAGGTTTTTTTAAGAAACTACTACTTCCGGTTGTCCAATGGGCCCATAAACCAATTTTTATAAATACTTTTAAATGAAAGTTCGTTTAATTTTGAAGCAATTCGTGGTATCAAAAAGTCATAATTGTTTTTTTTTATAGCTGCATTTGATTTTTAAAGAAACCTATAGCTATCTTCCTCTCGCCAGTTTCTGTAATAGAATGTGCAAGAAAGATATCAATAGTGTGACGTCATCTATGGCTCTGGAAATAAATTCAAATATCTCGCAAAGTAATTATTAAAAAATCGTTTTTTTATCTTAATCGTTATTTATTGAGTAGTACTTTAAGGAAAAAGTGTACATTTTATTATTTTATGTTACGGTTTATGGGCCCACACGCAGGGACCTTAAAACATGCTTATTAAAATCTGGATACGCGATTTTTAGCATGAAGGCAATACCTCTCTTAGCGAGAGGTAAAAAAATGCTGCTTGTTTTTCTCATTCGACTGGTATAATGATTATTGTGTTTTAAATTTGTTTTATTTAAAATATTAGATTTTTCATGATTTTTCTTTTTAAATTTCAATATTTATGGATAAACGAATTTTTATTACCCAGCCCTAATTCTGACCAATCAAAGGGCAGTACTTATGTCCATATCTAAACCAACGCCACTTTTTTATGTGAAACGAACTATAATTTGCATATATTCCAAAAGAAAATTGAATGGGAGCTTTTAAAGTGGAAAGAAAAAATAGTGAGGTTTATTATTCTTGAAGGGAACTACTTTGAACATATTTAAAATTCTAAAAAATATTGATCATGTTCCTTATTCTCAATAATTCTAGTGTGACTATCGACAATTCTTTGTTAAATGCGTACCTGTGCTATCGAGAACATATTTGCCGTCATTTGAAGATCCAATATATGCTAAAGTGTCCAATGCAACACCCATATCCCTAAGATCTTGAGTGTTTATAATGTCGTATACGACATTAATTGCGAATGGATACTGGGAAAATATTTCTGTAGGTCTCCAGTGAGCTACGTTGCCGAAAAACTTCACATATCCTAATAATAAAACAATATTATTATTAAACTTTACATCAAAGATCACCTGTTGCAAGCTTAGCTTCGCTTGCAAAATGGGATATTCTAATGTAGTAAAATTTAAGGTAAAAAAATTAATCCTGGAAATAAAAACTAATTTTCAGGTAATAATTAAAAATTCATATCTCACTCAATTTAAATAAAAAGGTAACTCAACATTTTAGGTTTATAATACAAACATATGAAGTTTCAGAAAATAAAAATATTAGATTGGCACCGAACATCTACCTTTAAACTAATGGACCGAGTGTCTCCTATTCTTTTATTGTTAGAATAATGCTCCAACATAAAAGGATAGAAATATATATTCTGTCCTTCAACAGTACGGAAGTTCTCAGTTAAAGTATACTGCGCATACGTTCGTACTCATTGTACATCTTTTTCAGCCATATGTAAACCTATATACATTGCCTTCTATCACTAAATAGTTGTCAAAATCTACATTTGACGTTTCGTAACTGTCTATTATTTGCTTTTTTGTAGAACATTTACAATTATTTCTGTCAATATATACGTGTATGTGTTGTGAGGTGTGTGCGACAAAATAATGGGGAAACGGTGTATTTCATGCAGTCAGCAGTACGTACGCGGTCCAGCTGTGTCATTTCATATGTAAGGTCTTATTAATTATTACTTGTCCCCTATAATATAATATGTATGTAATATATTGTATTAAAAATATATAATGAATCTAATTATGCACAAAAAAATTAACTCTATACTCTTAGCGATTACGCACCAACTATAACAAGTTAGGGACAAATCAATTTTTTTATTTTGCAGCGTTTTTTTAACTTCCTTACTGTTGAAGGATAGAGATACTGTGTATGCACCGTTATGGCGGGACAAGTATTTTGCTCGTACGCTGCGTCTATTAGTTTAAAGGTCGATGGTAGCGAATAAATTCAAATAGTTATCTGACGAATAAATTTTATTCATTGAATAATCAAAGTTTTTTTTCACCAACATTTGTTGAATAGATAGTTATTCGTAGAAATCATTTTTCTCTCCATTATTTTGCTTTGAGTATGCAGCTAACAAGTTCATCTTTCTGACAAAACTGTCATCAAAAATATTTTTTTTTATTTGTGTCATTGAAATCAATCGAAAATGAGTGAAAATATAAATAAGATGAAGAAACGAAGTAAAAACTGTATAAAGAAAAAAAAGTTTAATAATAGGAGTTTTATTGTGGAATAATATTTACTTACAGAAAATAACAAAAATGACGATGTGTTGTTGCACGATAAAATGAAAGAATGGAATATTTTGCATAAAAATATGATCTATAAATATATGATCTTCAAAAAAAAAAAAAACTATTCTAGCATTTTGGCTCCGTATCATATTTAGAATTTCATAAACGCATTATTTTAATAATCGAAATCGCATTCGAAAACACTTCGTCAAATTGATTATAGATTATATGGATCATTTCTTTTTCGCCTAACTAACAATTTCTTCGATGGATTATTTTTATAATGATGAGGATGACATTCTAATATTGAAAGACATATTAACAAATAAAGATCACCTTATAATATTTCATTTTCTATATTTATCAGGTATTCATTTTTGATTGGTACATATTGTAATTATTCCTTTGATCACCGTACTGAATAATTATAAAATTATTAATAACACGTACAATAAAATTGTCAAACTATTCGTTGAATAAATATTTCACAGGTCAAAAATCTCCCGATAATTTAACCAACGATTTATTCGACGAATATTTTAACTGATGAATAAAATGTTTATTCGTCAATGGTGAAATCGGGCATGGGTCTGTTATCTCATATTTTAGTTATTAACAAAATATGTATAGTTTAATAGGCGTACAAGGAAGTCATGTGGTGTCCACATCAGATTTTTTTTATCAAATTACCTGGTAGAAGTAAGGCCGATAAAGGATTCTCATTCATTGAAGCCATTTTGGTGAAAATTTTCTTAACAACTTGATCGCCTTCCAAATATTGTAAACCATGCATGGAATGAGCCAAGTTTGTCAATATTTCAATAACATTTAGTTGCAATAATGGATCATTTGCATCTAATTCAGAAATTAAAGATTGTATCAATCCTGTTGTCAATAAAGCATGAAGGGCTCCATTTGAAACTTTCGCAATTTCTACTAAAATCTAATTCAACAATATTAAAATATGATAGTTTATTTCAAATATAACTTACCTCATAGATTCTGAACCTAACAATGTCGCTTATAGCAATTGTTTGTGATATACTTTCTCTTACTTGTGGCAACAGCAATTGTTGTAGGCCTTCTTTTGTTTTTCCAATTAAAATTAAAATGTCGGAAGCTTTTTTAGCAATTGCTAAGTCATCATCTCCTACACAAACTATTAAGGCAGTGATCAAAGATACATTTTTATTTAATTCAGATATAGTTTCTGGATTTGATGCCGTACGTTGAAGTTCGCTTAAGGCCATAATTTTAACATTTGCTTTGGGGTGAAACAAAGCTCTTTCCAGCAAGCTTCCATACCTATTGGCGCTTTCACCAATTGTTAAATTGGACATACATAGTGAAAGAACATCGCAAGCTAAATCAATTTGTTCCCTAAAATTTTACATTTGAAATATTTGCAATAATAAGTTAAAAAACTTACGATTTGGAGTCATTTAAACAATCAAAAACCATTGGAAGTTGCAATACATTTGCAGTTTGGTTAGCTTCTTCCTGAGAAAGCGAAGCAAAATATTCTTTTATTTCGTTTAATGTAAAAATCCTGTTGTCTTCATCGGAAAGTTTAGATAATTTTTCAGCGCACCACATTTCACGACTACCCATTTTTAATTTTAGTTCATCACTTACAAAATAATAAAAATTTTATTTGTTTTGTTGTTATAATGATGACTTTAATATTTTGAATAACGCGTATGTGAACTGTCAACAACGTAATGACAAGCCAAAACTTGTAGGTCAGTGTTGCCAACTATTGTAAATGTTACTGTATTTAGTGTAAAAGTACTAAAAGTAGACTGATGTAGCAATAACTGTATCTGTACCACAGAATACATTTATACAGAAGCGACACTCCTTGTCTACACCATTGTTGTTGCGATTTGATGTTTATGACCTTGAACTTTAAATTTGTTTGCAAATTACGCGCGAAATTTAAATTGTTTTAAATGGTAAAAGAAAAATTAGAACATAAAAGTACTAAAATTTTAATTTTATTAACGAATTAAAAAGAGATCAGATAAAATTATTAAACAAATACCTGAATTTTACAAATTTATTACATTGCAGAATTTTCTATATCTTTGATGTGGGAAACAAATGTCAGACTCGATGAATATGTCCCATATATCCTTCTCCATCAAATCTTCTCTTCCACAGGCATTGAGCCACATTTTACACCTATATTTATTAAATGAATATACATTTTACATGATATGGTAGTCGTTTTACACAACTTACATTTCTGGATCTTTCGGAAATGAAAAAAAACTTACATTTCCCTTTCTCCATTTTTTAAATCTATTTATACAGTCTTTATATGAACAAACAAGTCCTCCCGATTCTACTTTCTTCATTTTATCCATTTAATTAGAAACTAACACCATTTCTAAAATTCACAAACAGTTCACAAAATGACATATGTCAAAAGTGAGAAGACGTGTTTGGTTTGCTTGAATTAGCCATAACCCAAAATTACATGGGCGTGACAAGCTGAGACAACAGTTCTTCCAGAATACGTGAAATATAATGATTTTCCTTATGATTACGATTTTTCTTATCGTTTGTTAAAAAAATAACATATTTGTTTTTATTAGAAATCAATTTGTGTTTCTCAATATACTTTTATTATTGATCCCTAACGGAAAATGTTCACGTCGAGATAATGAAAAGAACAAAGAATCGTAAGATATGCCGAAACAATCCGATTTTATCCGATTAGCCCTTTAAATTTGTTGGCATACTCTTTCTCTCTCTAATTTTCGTTTCTCTCTCTGACTGTCGCTTCTGTATAGATGTTTATTCTGTGTCTGTACGATAAAATTACCATATTGACATGTCAACAATATTAAAATAAAATGAAAGTGTAAGGCTACATACACAACGTTACGTGTATCGGTCTTAATACGGTTTACTTTATACTAAAATAATAAACATGAGAAATAAAGCACATAACTTCAATATTTGTCATATTAATATATGTCAAAATGATTATTTTTACCGATTGATATTAAAAGTGCGATTTTTTTGATAGTCAACATCTGTAAAATGTTACTTTTCCTGCCTAGGCTTTGAAAATAATTTTACCGCCTACTTCATGGCAACCGCTTTACAAACGCATAAGAACCGCTCAGGCTCAACAGCATTCATTGCCGAGGCTAGTGTATAAGGTTCATTCCAGTTAAAAATGGAGTAACCATAAGACTGATTCACCCCGTAGAAAACGTAAATTTTAGTTCTAAAATTAAGGAACTTGCCTGGACAACTTGTTTGGTTACAAACATAATAAGACCTCCATTTGATATTTCACAAACCTATGTATAGAGCGACAAAGTAAAAAAAGAAAACATAATGAATACGATATTATTTTTAATGGGGGATTACAGCTCAATCGAATTAAAGGAAAATAGTAAAAAAATACGAATGTATATGCTGAATAACGAATATTAATAAAAAAATGAAATGGCATAATTGACATATTTCGCAAATAAAGGGTTTTTTGTTATAGCGCTTCGACACTAATATGAAAATATTTTGATTGGCGACCGAGAAACCGCCTATACATGCATTACAAATAGCGTGTTAGGAGGTGGGGAGTACTACCAATGGAAGTTAAGAAATTCAAATTCGAAAGGAGGGGCTAACACTCCTGTACTGCAGTTTCCAAACAGTTTTATTTTAACATAAATTTCTTGCATTAAATTTAATAATTTAAATACACCTGTAATTATAAAGCATGTACACTTATACAGTGTTATAATATTCATTTATTTTTATGTAAATATAACTTAAAATAGCATATATTTCAAGAACATTTAGGTCCATGATGAAAACAGTTTGATATAAAAACACATAAATGTGACGTCACGTCAATCTTTTCAAAATTCGGGAGACCATAACTCGCTTATTAATAGGAATTTTTTCACCGGATTTTCATCAATAGTCTTAGTTTGCCTAATATTTTCAGATGAAATTAAAAAAAAAAAATGGTGTAATCCCCCATTCACAAAAAACAGTAACTTACATTAATTCATTAATAGCTGAACATCTCTATGAAATTAAATAATTATTAATATATTAACAACAATAGAAACGAAGAGTAAATGATATATTAGATATATCATTTAACTTGGTTGAGCGATGAGTCCTATACTCATCAAAATTAAGAATGAAAATTTAATATTTTTGCAATAACTTATAACTTAAAGTTACATTATGTACAAAAAAAATGAACTTTTTTGTCGAAAGACCCCGTGCTTTATTGTGAAAATAATAACATAAATTTAAATTGAAATTAATATAATAAATTGATATTCAAGTTAAAGATGATATACAAGATTCTTTGTGAACTTTTCGCATTTCGGGTTATGTTCTTGAGTGCAATTTCCATTTTTGCAAGTGAATCCTTCGTGAAGTCTGCAGACGTCAACAATATACCAATTCCAATAACTTTCTCCCAGTTTATAGCAATAGATGGCAGCACCGCAGTCGGCACATGAATAACCATGTGATTTGCATTCTATTGTTCTTGATAAACAATTGTTGATCTGAAAAACATTTTTTTCCACAATCGTTAGCAATATTCATTATTATTCAACTTAAAATAGTGAGCAAAGTAGCATGTTTAATCACAAGTGAGCAAAGTAAATAACTTTCTTCACAAGTGACAAGTGAGTAAAATATACAAGCCTGTAATAATTTACGTCAGGATTCATTAATTTTGATGGAGTTACAAATTGTACAATACATATCTACTATTCTACTTGAAGGAACAATAATTTTTTGTAGTTAACTTTACATTAAATTCAATTATAAACATATATACTGTTGAGTTTTTCATTAATAAAAAAGTACAATGTTTTGTTTTTTAGAAAAATTATATTTCTAGTTTGTGGAAAAAATCATGTTTGTCTTTCTTCGCTCCCTATCGTGCGGCCAATTTCCGGACGCGTGACAAAAAGACATCTTTGCTCACTTGTACTAAAAATAGTTATTATTTTAACTATTATACAGGCTGGTTGATTTTTCATTGTCCAGCTTATATCTTCTGAAATATTAAAGATACAAGAAAAAGTTATATAGAAAAGTTATTTTATACAACCTGGTCTATAATTTAGCATAAACAATTTTTTTTCAAGGCCTACTAATTTTCCAGAAAAATATTTAACTTTGATTTTTTAAATGGAACACCCTGTATATTTTTACGGAATAAAATTCTAGATAAATTTCTCTCTACAATGATGTGTAACAAGTAAGGGTTTACCTTTAAATTATGTCTAATAAAGCAAAAAGAAATACGATAAAAGTAGGCTGTGGTATTCTATTGTTTATACCAGTAACATATGTCACAGATTGCTACTTGATATTTAAATAAAAGTATTAATAATTTTGTAAATCATCAATGCTAG
This sequence comes from Ophonus ardosiacus, assembly GCA_943142095.1. Lineage (NCBI taxonomy): Eukaryota > Metazoa > Arthropoda > Insecta > Coleoptera > Carabidae > Ophonus > Ophonus ardosiacus. The sequence continues at coordinate 7,268,968 of OW964835.1, forward strand.
TAATTCTATTACTTGCTTTATTAGACGTAATTTTATTCAAAGGAAAACCCCTCCGTAGCCAATGTTCATGTGTGGCAGAAGTTACAGGTATAAACAATATAATATCATAGCCTATTTTTATCATATTTCTATTTGCTTTATAGGACATAATTTAAAGGTAAATCCTTACTTGTTACACATCATTGTAAAGAGAAATTTATTAAGAATCTTACTCTGTCAAAATATACAGGTGTTCCATTTAAAAAATTAAAGTTTAACATTTTTCCAAAAAATTGGTAGGCCTTGGAAAAAATTTGTTTATGCTAAATTATAGATCAAGTTATATTAAACAACTTTTGTATATAACATTTTTTTGTATCTTTAATATTTCAGAAGATATAAGCTGGACAATGAAAAATCAACCACCTGTATAATCATATTCTATCTCACTTGAATGAAGTATAAAGTCGGTGGTTAAACTATATCGTACATGTTTTATCTGCCGCCTGTGGAAAAAGTTAAACTTTATAGCCTAGTCAACAAAATTATTCAAATTTGATTTTACATTGCAATATTGCAAAATGATGACAATGACGATGAATATAACATTGCAAATATTTATAAAATAAATATTACATGACATAAACACACAGTTCAACATAAGCGGCAAGTAATTTTTAACCAATCAGAAATGATTGTTATTAATTGTTATAAGTTTGTGATTGACTAGAAAAATAATGTAGTTTTGAATTATAACTACACTATTTGCTATAAAGAGTGAAGAGTGTAAATATGAAATAACAGATCAAAAAACAAAAGTATAATGTGTGTATAAATTAAAAGGAATAAATAAAAAAAAGAATAACTTACGTTAAGAGCACTTAAAACAACTGCACACAAGTAGATGTATTTCATGTTTTTGTTTTATCTGTCACTGGAATTTAGGTTACATATGATTATTAATCTCAACTATTTATATGAAATCGATAATCAAAGAATTTAATATTTATCGAAAAGTACTTGACAGATTTTTGTTGCTAGATGATAAGATTTTATTGTTTACTGTTTTCAAATTTTATACTTGTTCACTGAACTGATGTTTACGAATTTAAAAGCGTAGAAGAAACAGTTAGGTATTCGATGTGTTATGCGTTATAAATATTGACAAATATGTTTAAGGTAGAAAACATATTTGTAAAACGCACATTTATAGACTAAAATTTAATTAATAAATACAAGTGGGACAATTAACGTGCCCTCGAGAACTAAATAGATACGAGGTCGATTAAATGAACCATTTGCACAAGGTAAAATTTAATAGTTTCAAATTTTTTCTCAATTGTGTAAATAAATTGTAGGAAACGTGTAATGAGACATGTACAAAAATGTCCCACGAAAGGATGTTAATGTCAACACTATTTCGTGTTATATATATAATTTTATATATTTGAACAAAAAAGTTGTGATAAACATATTCAATTTTTTTCTTTTATTGAAGTACCAAGTGTATATACCGGATGTCCACTTGTAATCTGTTATGTAGGGAAATAGTATATTATGTGGCAAGTGTGTGAACCTGAAATTTTTACATGAGGGTGGAGATTGCGACACGAGCCGAAGGCGAGTGTTGCAAACCACCCGAATGTAAAATAAGCTTCACACACGTGTTACATACTATACTTTTTCTACGACCTTGCAATAAAATATAGTTTTTCTTCGCATTGTCATTCTTTTAACGTAAAGCCTCTGTATTATCGACTTGTGTAACCATGGTTACCAACGTTACGGGTGTTTAACAGCTTTGTTTTATTAAAATACAATTCAGTTTGTAATATTTAAAATAATGAACGGTGCGTGAAGTAACACTTCACGCACTGTGTGCAAAAAATCAAACTTCACACATAAAAATTGATACGTGAAGTACTCACTTCACGCACGGGAGTAGAAAAACAATATTATAGACTGTAATTGTAGTTACCTATTACAAATGACAAATTTTTCTCAGGCGATAACTCCAATACTGCAATTCCAAAAATTATAATTCTTTCGTATTCCTCTTCTTTACATCCATATGAAGAGCTGATTAGATTTTGGTTATAATTGATCAACCGGAAGTTTCCTTATTTGAAGTTCTTAACACTTTTCCTTGAAAATATTATTTTTTGACATTTTATGTGATTATCAATATGAAAGAATATCTTATTGTCTATATACGGTTTGATTATACATTTTCCTTCTTATTCAATAGATATACAGTTAAAGAATTATAAAGAGATTAACTTTTATAAATCAGCCAGCTTTGCTAAAATCATGGAAACAGCTGATATTTTCAAAAAATTCTAATTGACAGATGTTATTGTCAAGTGCAAAACCAAAGATGGAAAGTATAGGAACAGAAAGTAGTATAAGTGATAGAGTGGCCCTCGCAAGTGACTTACAATTGTAGCCTCGCCTCAAGATTGGAACTTTCAATGCCGGGAGTACGAGGAAGGCCAACGAGAAGATGGAAGGACTGTGTAGCAGAAGATTTGAGAGAGGAAGAACTGTGTGAAGAAGATGCGTTGGACAGGAATGAGTAGAAGAGAAGAGAAATTGAAACAGCAACCCCTAATAAAATAGGGAAAAGCTGAAGAGGGAGGAAGTGTCAAGTGCAATTTACATAGTGTACGTCCGTGTTATAATTTTCCAAGGAACTTTCGGTATGGAATTTGTAGAAAATAGTATATATTCGTATTACAATTTTACTGGATATAGAAACTTTTTCAAGGAACTTCTGGTATGGATTTGTACAAAATACATCGAATTGACGGAATGTTTTGTGCTGGCCACAACAGATTTTTTTCATTTTGCTGTCGTTACTGATACTGACCTATTAATTTTAGGGTAAAGTTGTAAATAAAAAAGTTGTTCAGAATTGAAACTATGCCATTCAATTACTGATATTTTATTTGTTTTTATTTGACATTTAACTTTTGACACATTATTTTAATTTTGAATGTTATAATACAAATAATATACAAATTTTGAATCATTTTATATTTTATTTTTGTGTTTAATTACACTTTCAATAATTATATAAAATTATTTTCTGACAACAGTAAAATTATGAGATATGTCACAAATAAAACATGGTACTCTGAAATATGTTTTAATTTGCGTTTTTTTTTTTTTTTTCGTAAAATAAACAGAAATAGTTATTTCTGGTAAACACACAAAAATTCCAATTACTTCTATTATTAATACATATATTTTTAAAATTATTCTATAAATAAGTTTCCTCCTACTCTTCTAAATGTTCGAGATTCTTCAAATTCATAGTCGAGATTGGCGGTATTTCTGATGCGTATGTGTAATACTTGTATATGTATCTATAATTTATATATTTAATTGATAATAAAATAAGAAATATTAAATGTACTCGTATTTCCCAGAAAAAGCCTTCAGTAATGTCTTTGGGTTTTTGATACTGACATTTTTCTGTCACTTACAAACATTTTAATTTTTTAGTTGGTTTCCATGGAGTTTTTGGCTGTGAGATTCATTAGAACGGATTATTTTATATATTTTTAATTCTCTATCTCTAAATCTATGGAAGATATAATAAAAATGTTCATTGTATCGAATAGAGAATTTCATATTCTTTAGTATTTGTAATAACATAAATTTCTAAAAAATAATATTTAGAAGATTTTTTAAAGAAACTACTACTTCCGGTTGTCCAATTGTTACCAAAACCTTTTCAGCTCTTCCCATTAATGTCAGAAAGGAATACGTAGTTAAATTGGTGTTTATAGTCTTACAGAATTTGAGAAACCGTCCCTCCGACATCTAGACACACACACACACACACACACATATGCAGACGTCATCGTAAAAATGTTAAAATTGGATTCTAGGAACCTTAAATCGTGGTCATTTACTAAAATCTCGATATGTAATTTTTGAGCACGATCCCTATAGCTCCCTTACCAAGGGTAGCGGGAGGTAAAAAGTTATGTAACCCGTAGATAGGCACCAATTACTTTTAATAATTTAATTGTTGATTTATATAATTGAGAATTTAATTATATAGTTGTCTAATGCCTAACAATTACATAGGTTAATTTTGCCAGTTAAGTTGTTTAGTGCTAGTGAATAGACATGTGTGTGGTGTGCTCGTGTACTGTGTCTTCGAGGACGACTTTCTGGTGCTTCGAGATGACTTGTGGTCACCTGCAGGACTTGGGGATTTCCTGAAGATTATTTTATTCACGGTAAGATTATATTTTAATATTTTTGCACTACATTTATAAACTAATGCCCATATTCATAAACACTCGTAAAGTTTCAAAACGACTCATTATAAATTTTGACAAATAGAATCAAACTTGACAACTAAAATTTTGATTTTTTCTTCAATGTCGACTGTTTTTATTGGATAAATATTATAATGAACCGTTTAAAATTTTTACAGGTGTTTATGAATACAGGCATAATAATCATTTATAAGCATTATTGGTTGTATCAAACCTATTCACAAATCTTTACTACTATCATTAATTGAAATATATTTTCCTCAAAAACTAAATACACTTCTCCAAAAACTTTTTAAAAAATTTAAATTCCTTATTCAATAAAATTGATTCAACACGCTGATTCCAAATTTTAAAACTGCAGGCCAATATTTCGTTTTGTTCTCGAGATATTTATATTTAAAACTTTACCCATTTCTGGGCAATAAACAAAAAATGGGTGGAAAACGAGCCTGACCATTTAATTATACAGGCAATATTACATAAGTATACAAATTTTTTGAACAGTGGATACAATTTGTAGCAGGGAATCGAACCCGCCAAAAACTGGGTTCGGTTCAGGTTCAGGATAATTTAATTTTTGAAAGATGGGTTCGGGTGTAGTTCTGGTTCAAGAATTAATAAAATTTGCGGTTTTGTTCGCGGTTCAGGTTCGAAATAATGTAAAATGAGAGCCGGAATTTACGCAAAACGCAACAAGAAACGAACACAATTTTCACGAAAAGTCAGCCCGGACAGCAACGCAGGCGCCTAAGACGTCGATTATCGGCTGTATTTACTTTTCGAACTAAAAGTTATGCTGAACCAGAGTTGAACTCCGAACCTAAATTTTAATACTCGGTTCGGTTTCGACTCAGGTTTAATTAAAAATATATCTGAGGTTCGGTTCTCGGTTTGGGTTCCCTAAAATGTTACGGTTTGGTTCCGGTTTTGGTGCGGTTCAAGTTCAGGTTCGATGCCCTGATTTGTAGAGCTAAATAACTGAAAATGGACAAAATCTAAAAAAGTTAGAATCTATTATTCAAAATTTTAGAAAATTTGTATTCTTATATAATTTTTCCCGTACAATACAATAGCTAAGTCATCGGGTATGTATTTCTGCCCATTTTTAGGTTATTGCCCAAAAATTGAATTTTTGGGGACCATATTTGAACACAATTATCTTAGGAACTAACAGAGATATTAAATTGCTGTTTAAAAATGTAGAATCAGCGTTTTGAAATGTATAAAACAGTAGATTTTTATAATTTTTGAAAAAAAATCCTAAGTGTGGGCGTTTATGAATTTTGGAAGGTGTAATTTAAAAATAGATAAAAATGCAAACTTGTGGGTATCAATAATTTATTTTATTTTTTAAATCTATTCTGTCCTCTGTCTTCATTAATATAAATAAGCAAATTTTGATTGATTATTTAATTGTTACAGAACTCTAGGCTGAAGAAATAAGCTGTATGTATTGCAGAGAATCGGGATAAGCGGTAAAAGGACCTGACGAACTGCTGAAGGATCTGGACGCTTATTCTTTGTATTGATGTGCAGATGTAGTGCCGAAATTATGCTAGTTTCCAGGACATGGAGAAGATTTCCCTGGAAAGACTACGCCTTGTTCATCCCACAAAACAACTCCAATATGTATTTTAACCCTTGCACCCTTAGCTATAAGATTTATAAATAAATAAATCCTTCCCAAACATATAATATTTATTTCATTTCCGTAACAATAAAAACATTTATGATACAACATATGTGTTCATGCTTTATGTTATAGCTATAATTATAGTACGTATTATGCATACATACATATATTACACAATTTAGTTCATATCATTTTAAATTTAGAAAAAAACATTGCTCCGTATTTCATAAAACAATTCATAGACTGCATTTCGATAAAACATAAGGCTGTTTATGATGGAATCAATACATTTTTTTCATTAATAATTTAAATTAACTAATTTTACAAAATAATCTTCACATCAAATATCAGCTAGCCCATTTTAAAGTTCCTAGTCCAGCGACCACGCATGCGTCGGCGACGTAACAAAATGGCAGAGAAGAATGACAGTTGTTTAGTGTGTGATATTTGTTTCGTGTTTATTAGTGTATTTAATTGTTGTATTTACTTTGTGATGTGTTTTAAACAAATTCAAATGACAATACAACAGTAGAACTAAAGGTCCAGCTGATTTTTACAAGGTAAATTGTTTATTTTTGCTATAAAGTTTGTTAGATTGTAATTGCGTCATGTTTGGTTCGTTCACGTAAAAATAATTAGTTGAACTTCTGTATCAAAGTATATTATATTCCACAAGGAAAAGCAATGTTTTAAAATTTGTTTTCTAAATATAATGCTTTCAATTACATCATAAACCAACCTTTAAATACATGGGTAAAAATTCATGCTTTCCAAAACATGTGGGCATATTTAAAATACAGCTGATTTTTCTTAATTGAATGGTTTTAAGCTTTATAGTTGCTTAAAACTATATTTTCTCGTTTGACAACTGTATAAATAATGACGTGGTAGTCCATTTATATTCATTTGATATACAAATCGCCTTTTACTATTAATTTGAAATACTTTTTGAAGTAGAGCTATTTTACAAGCAAAAATAAAAATAAAAACTTATTTCATGTATTGATATATTTATTGTTTAATACATTTATCATGTATTCACTAAACGTTATTTTCATGTTCTTTAATGAAGTTTATAAATAACATTATTATTCAATTAATAACTTCATACATAAACGTATGAAACATACAAAAGAAAATTTGTATTCGGAAAAACAGCTAATAAAATAAACCATATTTGACAATAAATCCATGTTTTCCTCATTGAAATACTAATAAAGTTTTTCTCTAAGTTTTCATCTTGCAAAATACATTCATATACAGTCTTAAAAAAAGTCTCCGTACGACAGTAGTTTTACTGTATTTTAGGAAAAACAGCAGTCTAAAATCCAATATATTTAATTTCCTTTTAATCCAAAATAAAACGCAGTGTATTACGTTATTATAAATATAAAATAAACAAATAATTTAATTAATTTATTTATATTATGGGGTAAATATTGAAAGTATTTATAATTTCATGACAAAAAAGTTCCGTACGATAACCAAAACATTTAAATAATGAACCATTTATTTATGTTTCATAATAGTTATTTATGTATTAAGAGCGTAAGGAGGCTTTTATGGCCTGCGGCTGGATTTTGAGCCCGAGGCGTTACCCGAGGGATAAAAACACTTCAAAGGCAAAGGCCATAAAAGCAAGTTACGCTCATGGTACACTTTATGCTCGGACGAAAATTATGAGTGTTAGAAAAATTGTATCGAAAAGAATTTGTCCCCGTACATCCAGTATCTAGTGTTGCTGTGAAAGGGGATAACAGTTTATTGTTTGTTTATTAGTTATGTCATTTGAGTTTTATTTTGTGTATCTCCGTGCTTTCCATATAAATATCACAAAATTAATTTTCATTTTTCATTAAAGAATATAAAAAAATCGATTTGTAATAAAAACTTTTCATGTTTCCTGTTTAAATTGTTTATATTGTAGGTTGTAATTTGGTTTGGGCTATAAAATGACATTTATGTCAAAGAAATTCCTGTATAATTGTCAAATTATGATACGTCCGTGCATCAAGATATATAATATTTGGAGGGTTTTCCTTTGGTTTTTCCATCAGTAACTAAGCGATGAGTCATTCAATCTACCAAATTTTTGGTCACCGATGCACTTTGTTTTAAATTTGATTTTAAAATATCGAGGTAATCTTTGCTATCCATACTAATTTTCGTACTCCCGCTGAGAAAATATAGCCCCAAACATAATGCTATCACCGGCGTATTTAACTGTTACTATTAAATGCCTTAAATTTTAGGTTTTTTCAATTTTTTTCCTTCTATCTGTATGTATTATACTTTCTTATTATTCTTACTTATTTACGTTAACAGTAAACCTAATAAAGAATTAAAACTTTTAATTTAAAAGTAGAAAATCAACATTTAAATGTAAGTTAAATACGGCGTTGACAGCATTATGTCTAGGGGCTATATTTTCTCAGCGGGAGTACGAACATTAGTAATTATTGCAACAATAGATAGCAAAGATTACCACGACATTTCAAAAGCAAATTTAAAACAATGTGCCGAAAAATAGGACCTAAACAGACAATTTTAATTTCGTGCATCAGAAAAATTCGACAAATAATTCGTGTCTATAAGAGAATGCGTACTGTATAATATTAAAAATATGCTTAATCATCCCTCACAGTCTCCGGACTTTAACCAGATTGAGAAAGTGCGGAAAATTCCTAATATGAAGTCCATAATATAAATAAATAAATTAAATTATTTGTTTATTTTGTATTTATAATAACGTAATATACTGCGTTTTATTTTGGATTAAAAGGAAATTAAATATATTGGGTTTTAGACTAAAAACTACTGTCGTACGGAGACTTTTTTGTATGACTGTATGTATGCATATACGTACTTCGAAATTTCAACTTAGGCTGTGTCCGGTGTTGCACTTTTATCGCCCTTATATTTAAATCCTAAATTTATATGCCCTAAATCTAGTGATTATTTAGGATTTTAGGAATTAGATTTTAGGGTTTTGCAGGAGTGCACTATGCCTTGAAATTGACGCGAACTAATTAAACAAATCATGTTCGTTGATATAATATGTACAAAACGTCAAATTTACTGTCAAAGAATAGCTTCTATTTTATGAAATATATTAACATTTAATCTAAAGCATCAAATTACATCGAATTGTATAATTCATTTTTGTTGTTTTAAAGTGTTGCCATACAGACGTGTCCCATTCGGAGTTGTATTTATGTGAAGACCTAAATCCTAAATATAAATGCCAAAATGCGACATAGGACACAGCCTTAGTATGTGATTGCACATATCTGATATTAGTTTATTTATTTATAATCAATATGTATATACTTGTTCTATTTAATTTCCTATGGAAATAACATTTTTTTCTTTCTAAGATTATAGACAAACTCTTGTACATACATCATAATATATTAAATTACTGATCTATTTTTAATTGCATCTCCTAATATAGTTATAATATGCAAAATATCTCATCTCAATAAGTCTTAGAAATACATGTTAAAATGTAATTATTATGTAACATACAACTTAATATATATACATTTGATGATACATATTTCATTTTATTTATTTCTAAGTTTTAGTGATATAGTTATTTTAATAGGGACAAAAATGTATTATATAAAAATGACCAATAAACGCAGCAAAATGAATACAGTCTATTAATTAAAAATCCAAATTTTTCCATCCCCAAAATTAAAAGTAGTTAGGTAATCTGCAAAATACAAACTAGAACAACTAGAGCATCGATTTGCGATCGGCAGCACCTGAACGAGCAATCCTGCAAACTAAAGATCCAGGTTCGCTTCCCGCTACCTGCCGAGAGCAACGGCAAGCAATCCACGGCAACACGATTACATAATCGCCGATATACAGCCAACCAGCAAGGCTTCTGGTCGACAAAATCAAAAAATCGTGTAAAATCGACGATTTTAGCGCGTAGCGGCAGTAAAATAGCACTTTACATCCGCTCCAAGCATTTTTGAGCCGTCAGACGGATTTACAGCCGATAGCAAGGCTAGTACCCACAAAAAATAAAATTTTGAACGCACAATCGCGGACCTATAGCCTACAGTAAGGCTTCTGGCCGTCAAAATTTAAAAATCGTTCTGAATCGGCGATTTGCAGCCTGTAGCAAGCGAAAAATATCATTTTACTTACTGTTCAAGCATTCTCGAGCTGCCAGACGTGTATACAGCTGATCGGTAGGCCACTATTCACAAAAAAATTAAAATCGAAACTCCATAGCAAGGCATTTATTCACAAAAATTAAAATTACAACCGATAGCAAGGCTTTTGTACGCCGAATCGTCAATCCTACCCCTTCCATCAAGAATTCTAGCTATATACTGGCTGTTTGTTGAATTTATAGCCATTCAGCGTGAGAGGTGGTCTTGAACCGGACGGTCTTTTTCACGAAATGCCAATAACGAGCTATATACAGGCTTTCAGCTGATTTCTAGCTAACCAGAACGACGGGCTACAAAATCCCGCATTCCAAAAATCCAGGATCGATTCTCGCCTAGCTACCAGCAGCCAGCAACCAGCCGAGCACCCTAGCCACCAGGGCGTACCCCAGCTGGGGTACGGATCCTGGTGGCAGGGATGCTCGGCCGGTTGCTGGATGCTGGTAGCTAGACGGGAATCGAACCTGGACTTTTGGATTGCGGGATTTTGTAGCTCGCCGTTCTGGTTTCAGATCGACTGGCTGCAGGATTATTGCTAGCAAGCGGGATATGAACCTAGATCTTTGGGAATGCGATTTTTAGTAGTAGTATTGGAAATTGGAATGAAATATTTTGTTATTTTAACAATGATTTATTTATTGATCTATATGTTACATAATAATGATTACAATATACAGTACATGAAATATATTAGTATTTAATATGTCGATCTTTGTATTTGTGATACATTACAAATGGGTCGCAGTTTCACAAATACAAAGTTAATGATATGTGCTCTAAATACGTCAAATATGACTGTGAAAGAATAGCTATACAGAGTAGTCTATCTTTATATACCTATACCTACATGAGGCATGATAGTTTTGTTTATTAGAAGATATAGTGCAATTTTTAATAAAGATAATTTTATTTCGACATGTACAGTCTTTAAGATATACATACTTAATGAAACAATTATATAATAGTAAAAAGTATAACATTCTTTTGTACGTATGTGTAAGAAAATACTACTTTTTGAAAGAAAAGAATATATGAATGATTTACTAAAGTATATAATACAGAAAAATGTTTTACATAGTGCAAAAGTATATTGTTTTACAAAGGTAACAATATGATTCATATTTTCTTCTATTGAAAATATTACATTAAAATAATAAATATAATGCAAATAAATATTGTTATCCATTAATTATGCAGTTTTTATACATTGATCAGAGTTTCTCATAGTATTAGATTGTCAGTATGCATGATCTTGGTTAGGGGATGAAAGTTTATAGTTTCATATATAATTATTATATTTTATATCGAATATAGATTGCTTTACAAATTTGAATTCATGGGGTAGTTTTCTATATGTACCGAAAGTTTCAGGAATTCGAATTGCTGAAAAGAATTCAGTTATGTATATTTGAAGATAAATGTCTATTATGTATACCAATTAAAATAATTTGAAAACTAAGTGAGATAGAAACTTGCAGTTTCCAAATTTGAATTCAGGGGGTTGTTTTCTATATGTACAAAAAGTTTCAAGAATTCGAATTACTGAAAAAATTTCAATCATGTTTGTTTCATGATAGCTAAATATGTCTATTGTGTATACCATGATAAAATTAAAATAATTTAAAAACTAAGTGAGATAGCGACTTGCAGTTTTCAAATTTGGATTCAGGGGGTTGTTTTCTATATGTACGAAAAGTTTCAGGAATTCGAATTACTGAAAAAAAAATTCAATCATGTTTGTTTGAGGATAGCTAAATATGTCCATTGTGTATACCATGATAAAATTAAAATAATTTAAAAACTAAGTGAGATAGCGACTTGCGGTTTTCAAATTTGGATTCAGGGGGTTGTTTTCTATATGTACGAAAAGTTTCAGGATTACGAATTACTGAAAAAAATTCAATCATGTTTGTTTCATGATAGTTAAATATGTCTATTGTGTATACCATGATAAAATTAAAATAATTTAAAAACTAAATGAGATAGCGACTTGCAGTTTTCAAATTTGGATTCAGGGGGTTGTTTTCTATATGTACACTAAGTTTCAGTAATTCGAAATGCTGAAAAAAATTCAATCATGTTTGTTTCATAATAGCTAAATATGCCTATTGTGTATACCATGATAAAATTAAAATTATTTAAAAAACTAAGTGAGATAGCGACTTGCAGTTTTCAAATTTGGATTCAGGGGGTTGTTTTCTACATGTACGAAAAGTTTCAGGAATTCGAATTACTGAAAAAAAATTCAATCATGTTTGTTTCATGATAGCTAAATATGTCTATTGTGTATACCATGATAAAATTAAAATAATTTAAAAACTAAGTGAGATAGCGACTTGCAGTTTTCAAATTTGGATTCAGGGGGTTATTTTCTACATGTACGAAAAGTTTCAGGAATTCGAATTACTGAAAAAAAATTCAATCATGTTTGTTTCATGATAGCTAAATATGTCTATTGTGTATACCATGATAAAATTAAAATAATTTAAAAACTAAGTGAGATAGCGTCTTGCGGTTTTCAAATTTGGATTTAGGGGGTTGTTTTCTGTATGTATGAAAAGTTTCAGGAATTCGAATTACTGAAAAAAATTCAATCATGTTTGTTTCATGATAGCTAAATATGTCTATTGTGTATACCATGATAAAATTAAAATAATTTAAAAACTAAGTGAGATAGCGACTTGTGGTTTTCAAATTTGAATTCAGGGGGTTGTTTTCTATATGTACAAAAAGTTTCAGGAATTCGAATTACTGAAAAAAATTTAATCATGTTTGTTTCATGATAGCTAGATATGTCTATTGTGTGTACCATGATAAAATTAAAATAATTTAAAAACTAAGTGAGATAGCGACTTGCAGTTTTCAAATTTAGATTCAGGGGATTGTTTTCTATATATACGAAAAGTTTCAGGAATTCGAATTACTGAAAAAAAAATCAGTCATGTTTGTTTCATAATAGCTAAATATGTCTATTGTGTATATCATGATAAAATTAAAATAATTTAAAAACTATGTGAGATAGCGACTTGCGGTTTTCAAATTTGGATTTAGGGGGTTGTTTTCTGTATGTATGAAAAGTTTCAGGAATTCGAATTACTGAAAAAAATTCAATCATGTTTGTTTCATGATAGCTAAATATGTCTATTGAGTATACCATTATAAAATTAAAATAATTTAAAAACTAAGTGAGATACCGACTTGCAGTTTTCAAATTTGGATTCAGGGGGTTGTTTTCTATATGTACGAAAAGTTTCAGGAATTTGAATTACTGAAAAAAATTCAATCATGTTTGTTTCATGATAGCTAAATATGTCTATTGTGTATACCATGATAAAATTAAAATAATTTAAAAACTAAGTGAGATAGCGACTTGTGGTTTTCAAATTTGAATTCAGGGGGTTGTTTTCTATATGTACAAAAAGTTTCAGGAATTCGAATTACTGAAAAAAATTTAATCATGTTTGTTTCATGATAGCTAGATATGTCTATTGTGTGTACCATGATAAAATTAAAATAATTTAAAAACTAAGTGAAATAGCGACTTGCAGTTTTCAAATTTAAAGTCAGAGTACGAAAAGTTTCAGGAATTCGAATTGCTGCAATCATGTTTGTCTCAAAAAAGCTAAATATCTTTTCCGTATATCAAGTATAACCGTAATAACTTAAAAACTATTCATTGCTTTGAAATTTGAATTCAGGGGGTTGTTTTCTATATGTATGAAAAGTTTCAGGATTTCGAATTACTGAAAAAAAATTCAATCATGTTTGTATCATGATAGCTAAATAGTCTATTGTGTATACCATGATAAAATTAAAATAATTTAAAAACTAAGTGAGACAGCGACTTGCAGTTTTCAAATTTAGATTCAGGGGGTTGTTTTCTATATGTACGAAAAGTTTCAGGAATTCGAATTACTGAAAAAAATTCAATCATGTTTGTTTCATGATAGCTAAATATGTCTATTGTGTATACCATGATAAAATTAAAATAATTTAAAAACTAAGTGAGATAGCGACTTGCAGTTTTCAAATTTAAAGTCAGAGTACGAAAAGTTTCAGGAATTCGAATTGCTGCAATCATGTTTGTCTCAAAAAAGCTAAATATCTTTTCCGTATATCAAGTATAACCGTAATAACTTAAAAACTATGTGTAATAGTAACTTCATATTTGGATTCAGGGAGTTGTTTTATATATGTATACCTACTTAGTTTCAGAAATTCGAATCGCCGGATTCGGATTTAATTTCAGTAGGATATATTTGAACATAACCTTTTGTTTCACTGTACCTTTTAAATAGTATGTATGCTTATATGTTTTCGTGTATGTATGTTATATGAATTTCTTATATAATGAATGAAGATATATGTGTTGCATAATGACATGAGTTGATTATGTGCCAAATTTTCTTGCCTTATATTAGTTATACTAGTACTTAATGTTTAGGAGGATACATTTTATTTATTTATTTACATAAATATTATAAATAAGTCTTGAGGGACACAAATACATGTTAGGGTGTCTTCAGTGTGATGCTCTGCAACAATATGATCATCTCCAATGCTGAAATCAGGAATCCTTCAGCAAATTCACTCACACTCTTCTACGGCTCGTCCAGGAATGTAATTCATCTCTGTTACATATTTCTGTAACAATAAAAATGAAATAGAAATAATATTTGGATTAGTGGTTAAAGATAATAATGTGGATGGACTTAAAAATGTTTCAATCGTTTGTAATTATTAAAAATAAAATACCTAATATGAAAGGAAGTGAAAAGTATATTTAAATATAAAATAAATGTAGTACAATGGATAGTCCGAACAATAATATGATACTTGTGTATGGTAGTAACACTAAATAATTCTAAATTAATTCCAATTATTTTCCACACAACATCAATAATTATAATTCAAATATACAGTATATATACACCTGAAATAGTTTAGAAATAATGGCTGATATACCCAATAATGGTTACTAAAAGTAGTTCAAAAATAAAAAAAACTTACTAGGAATAAATTATTTCCCTATGTATAAGTCCAGGTCTTGACGATGTCCAAAAGTCCTCTCCTAGGCACTAGGAAGTCGTCCTCGAAGGCACAGTACACGAGCACACCACACGTCTGTTCACTAGCACTGTAACAATGAAACTGACATAATTGATCTGTGTAACAATCAAACTGACAAAATTGATCTATGTAACAGTTAGGCATTAGATAATAATAATAAATAAAAAAAATAGTAGTCAACAATCAAAATAATGAGAATTATAAATTATAATTGATGTCTATGTATTTTATATAATATTTTAGTCGCTCGTACGATTTTTTAAAATTATTATTTGTAAACAAGGTCTATGGATTACCCGCGAAATATAATTTATGAACTTTAGGGATGATAAAAAGAGTGCTATTCATTGCTTTGAAATTTGAATTCAGGGGGTAGTTTTCTATATGTACCGAAAGTTTCAGGAATTCGAATTACTGAAAAAAATTCAGTCATGTTTGTTTCAAGATAGCTAAATGCCTATTTTGTATAGGATGATAAAATTAAAATAATTTAAAAACTAAGTGAAATAGCGATGTTTTTTGCATGTACACTAAGTTTCAGTAATTCGAATTGCTGAAAAAAATTTCATTCATTTTTATTTCAAGATAGCTAAATGTCTATTGTGTATAACATGATAAAATTAAAATAATTTAAAAACTAATCTAGATAGCGATTTGCAGTTTTCAAATTTGTATTCAGGGAAATGTTTGCTGCATGTACACTAAGTTTCAGGAATTCGAATTGGTGAAAAAAAAATTCAGTCATATATGTTTCTAGTTAGCTAAATGCCTATTTTGTATACCATGATAAAATTAAAATTATTTAAAAATTAAGTGAGATAGCGACTTGCAGTTTTCAAATTTGGATTCTGTGTGTACATTTAGTTTCAGGAATTCGAATTGCTGAAAAAAAATCTTAATGATGTTTGTTTCATGATATCTAAATATCTTTTGTGTATATCAAGTTTAAATGTAATAACCTAAAAACTATGTGAAATATTAACTTGTGGTTTTCATATTTGGATTCAGGGAGTTGTTTTATATATGTATAACTACATAGTTTCAGTAATTCGAATCATATGGAGTTAAATTCCAGTAAGAAATATGTAAACTTAGATTTTTGTTTTTCTGTACCGTTTAAATAGTATGTATGCATGTATATACATATGTTATGTGAATTTCTTATATAATGAACTGTCAAATATATGAAAATGAAGATATATGTGTTGCATATACTAGTATTTCATGTTTAGGAGTATGAGTTTTATTTATTTATTTACATAAATCTTAAAAATAAGTCTTGAGGGGCATCGATACATGTTGGGGTGTCTTCAGTGTGATGCTCTGCAACAAATATGATCATCTCCAACGCTGAAATCTGGATAGATATCCATCTCTGTTACATATTTCTGTAACAATAAAAATATAACTGAAATAATATTTGGACTAGTGGTTAAAGATAATAATATGGATGGACTCAGAAATATTTCAATCGTTTGGAATTATTAATAATAAAATACCTAATATGAAAGGAAGTGTGAGAAATTCATTACTGAAAAGAATATTTAAATTATTTTTTTAAATTTCTGATCATATTTACTCATAATTATTTAAACATAATATATGTGGAATAAAATGTATAGTACGTCCAATATCATATATATTGTTTATGGTAGAAACACTAAATAATTCTAAATTAATTCAAATTTCCACACAACATCAACAATTATAATTCAAATATAAAGTATATATACACCCGAAATGGTCTAGAAATAATGGCTGATATACCCAATAATGGTTACTAAAATTCAAAAATAAAAAAACTTACTAGGATTAAATTATTTCCCTAAGTATAAGTCCAAGTTTTGAAGATGTCCAAAAGTCCTCTCCTAGGCACTAGGAAGTCGTCCTCGAAGGCACAGTACACGAGCACACCACACGTCTGTTCACTAGCACTGTAACAATGAAACTGACATAATTGATCTGTGTAACAATCAAACTGACAAAATTGATCTATGTAACAGTTAGGCATTAGATAATAATAATAAATAAAAAAAATAGTAGTCAACAATCAAAATAATGAGAATTATAAATTATAATTGATGTCTATGTATTTTATATAATATTTTAGTCGCTCGTACGATTTTTTAAAATTATTATTTGTAAACAAGGTCTATGGATTACCCGCGAAATATAATTTATGAACTTTAGGGATGATAAAAAGGGTGCTATTCATTACTGAAAAAAAATCCCTATTTTTAAGGTCAAATACTTTTATGTATAGGAAATTTCAACTTTATGAATTAAAATCTTTGAAACTAAACAAGATATGAATTTGTACGTATCAAATATGAGTTCAGCATGCATTTCTCCTGAAATATGTCAATTTTAAAAGTTGGTGAAATAATGAAAAATTTTCATTTATGCTTATTCAAGGATAAATGTTTTTCTATAAGACACTTCAAACTTAGGGTTCAATATCTCTGAAAGTAAGCAAGATAGGAACCCGTACCCCGTACGTTTCAAATATGAATACACCATACATTTTTCTATAAATAAGCAAATTTTCAAAATTACTGAAACGCTGAAAAAGTTCTCAGTTTTGTTTGTTAAAGATCAAATGCTTTTCTATACGACATTTCAACGTTAGATATTAATTAAAAAAAAAAATCTTGTTGCCAGCACAATACCTCTCGCCATTTTCATTTTTATGTTATATAAGTATTGTATTGCACTTCGCTGTCGAAACGTCGTTTTATAATAAAAAATTGCAGAACTGTACCTAAATATTGTTTTTTTTTTAATGTATTTAACATGTTTTGTGCACACATATAATTCTAATTATATCTATTTTTCATTGTATGAAGAAATTCTTAAATTTCAGAGATTCATCCAATACATTAACAAGATTGGCGATATTTCTAATGGATATATGCATTTTACCTATAATTTTAAATATTTAATTAATAAAACAATAAGAAAGATTAAATGTATACTTCCCAGGAAAAGCTATCAGAATGTCACTAAAACTGCTGATTTTTGACAATGACATTTATCTGTCATGACAAGCTATAAACTGTTACAAACATTTGAATTTGACAACTGGTTTCCTTGGTGTAGTTTAGCCTGTGCGATTTATTAAATCCGATTATTATATTACAGTCTCTTTATCTATAAATCTATAAGATATAATGAAAATTTTAAATGTCTCAGATATAGAATTTTATGTTCTTCAATATTAGTAATAGAACAACACAGACATCATCTTAAAAATGTTAAAATAAGTTTGTAGGGACCTTAAATCGTGCTTATTCACAAAAATATAAATATGCGATTTTTAGCATGACTTCAATAACTTTCTTAGCGAGAGATGAAATGCGGTATTATTAATACAGATAAACACAAATTGCAGATACAATAAATAAGTTATTACATTCATAATTTTATTAACAAATCATTTCTTTTTGCAGATGATCACGTTTTCGACGTTCCAGTGGTAAGAGACGCAGACATCGCCACTTGGAGAACCCGTACGTGTGTCTACAGTATCCTGGGATTTCTCTCCGGACTTGGTGCACTTCATTTCGTTGTCTGGATCAGGAAACCATCTCCTGCGGTATCGTGAAGTCGTGAACCGGTTCGCCTGATCTCCGACTTCAAATTCTATGAAATATAAATGTGAGTTAAAATGTATATTTCACTAAACTTTGTCATGCTTTGTTATTTCACATTTTTATTTATTATTCCTACGTGGTTAAAGATAGCAACTTGCGCAATGAAAATTTGAAATCTACATAAAATTCTCTGTAACATACGTCTGATTATAATTTTTAACTTGGATTGGTTTAGGAATTACATGGCGTTAAAATAAATGTATTTTAGTCAAATTTTCTCTGAACTATGTCATGTGCACTTGTTTCATATTTTCATTTATCACTACTACAAGAATAAAGATGGTAAATAGGGACGTAAAAATTTATATTTTACATAAAATTCACTATTAGGATACGGCAGACACATTTGTTTTGTGTTCAACAGTTTAGAACAAATGTAATATCAAAGGTACTTACTTACGGCGAATTTTCACAGTGTAAAACACTTGGTATTTGTAAGACACACTAGATACACTACACTTTATGGATAATTTATTTTAGTAATATAAAGATGTTTTTTTTTTAATATTCAGCAACTGTAACTCACGACAATAAAATTTTGACTACGGATTAAATAATAAACATTAACGGGAGGACAGAGACTTATGCAACATTTTAAATAATATCTAAAATTATAATAAGCAGAAATACGTTGTTAAAAATGAATTTTGAATATTTAGATTTTATTGTAAATAATAATGTACATATGAACTTTAAATTTAGTGTACTATTAACTCATTAAATTTAGATTTCTTTTACATAGTTTAAACAAAATGAAAATTATTTAAAGTTATTTAAATAATTTTAAGAAAGTTGTAGAATAAATTTAACATTTGTAAAATGTATAGCGAACTATAAGATGTAATAGAGAACGATTGCAATAAAAATTTCTAAGTTGTTCGTTTGCTATATACACTACACGATTATTCACAAGCACACCATGTTCACTTCGCCAAAGTCTGAAAGGAACTGAAGTCTTTATTTTAAAAATATAATATTAATATTATCACGTAATACCCCCACTGTAATTAAGTGTTTATTTATTATATCTTTTGTACTTTGCCGCTCAAAATAAACAATGTTTATGTTTGTTTACAGGTTCATCGAAGGGCCGGAGTACACCCAGCGATGAGAAACGGTAACTACGACACTGGATGAAGATAATAAATGACTTTTTATAAGAATAAATAAATAAAAGAGTGTTTTATTTACCTTTCCTATGTAATTACAAAAGGGACAGGGAAATACCCTAATATTTAAGGATTTTTCTGAATTTTCCTATTCTATCTTTTTGTATTAGGTTCTCTAGGTACGAAAATAAGCATCCGAAAGGAGTCCGCCCTTTTCCAAAGGGCCAAGGACTTATTTGAGCCCTTGGGGAAAATCTGACCACGGATTTCACTTATGCAGATCCAAGTAAGTTTAACAACACTTGTCCGGCCTTTCTAGCTTTTTTAGTTCAGGAATTAGCGCAGGCCCTTCGCCACAAATTTAAAGGGCAAATATATTGTAAACCAAAGGGTTTTCATCAATTCTGTGCAAGCTAATGGAAAGCGCGGGTTCGAATCCCCCCGATTCGCTATTTTCCGGCCCTTTAGCCCTTTAAATTAACGAATTTAGGCGTTAGACCCTTCTGAAAACTTTAAGGGCTCGTATCTCGGAAACGGCTGGGATTTCAGCGATTTCCTTAAAATTTCGCGTTCCCTTAGCATCCTTTGAAGAACAGGGCTCGTAGAATAACATATATGAGTTTCAAGGGCGTAGGGCCAAGGGTTACTAATTAAAATTTGACAGCCTGTTTTTTTAAAAAAGTTGAACAAATTCTCAATTTTTTTACTGTCTGTCCTATTTACCTATTGTACGTTATAGGTGTTTTCCGTGATATTTTAACAACACTTGTCCGACTTTTCTAGTCTTCTTGGTTCAGGAATAAGCGCAGGCCCTTTGCCACAAACTTGAAGGACAACTATATTGTGAACCAAAGGGTTTTTATCAATTCTGTGCAAGCCAATGGAAAGCGCGGGTTCGAATTCTCCCGGTACGCTATTTTCCAGTTCTTTAGCCCTTCAAATAGCCAAATTAAAGCAAAACAACCCCTAAAAAAGTTTAGGGGCTCATATCTCGAAAACGGCTGGGTTTTCAGCGTTTTCCTTAAAACGCTGTTCCTTAGGGGAATACGAATGAGTAATATAGAGTCAAAATATATTATACCAAAGTTTCAAGGGCATAGGGCAAGGTTTTTCTAATAAGGGTTTTTAAAAATTTACGAAAATTTTTTAATTTCTTTTGTTCACCATTCTTTCATAATTTGTCATGTAGATTTCATAGCTTATATTTTTAATAGTATTAATATAAATAAATACAGTTTAATGTCTCACTTCACTTGTAAATGTTATATAAATATGTACATACTTCCCTGTCTCTTAGCAGCCGCTTAATTGGAGCAAAATACCCTAGTGTCTCAATTAAGCGGAATCGACTACATACTTCCCTGTCTCTTTGTTGCACTATTTGCCCCTGAAATAAATAAGGGTTTGTTAAATAAAAAATTGTTTTAGTTTTAGTTTGAGTAATTTTTATTGTTTAAATTATAATACATTGTTGTCTTTACGTTCATAGCTTAAATTGTATACTATACTAATAGTATTTATATATCCGTTTACTAGTATTACTGATAGTATCTACGTATAATTTAGTGACAAATGGATTCATAGATACTATCAGTAATACTTGTAGTGTATTACTGATAGTATCCATGTACAGTTTAGTGACAAACGGATATATAGATACTATCAGTAATACACTAATACTCTATTATGTTCATAGCTTACATTTTACATTGATGAATTTCATGTAGCTATCCCTAATATATTTTATAAATAATATACTTAACCTTATCCTGAAAAATTAGAAATAGGGCTGTTTAAATAATAGTTTGCATAAATTTTATTTGTATTTTACATTGTTGTATTTCAATCAACTACCCTTAATATATTTTATAAATATACTTACCCTTGTCCTGAAAAATAAGAAATAGGGATGTTTAAATAATAGTTTGTATCCATTTTACTAATGTTTATTGGTATTTTACATTGTTGTTTTTCATGTAACTACCCTTAATGTACTTTGTAAATAAATAATATACATACCCTTGTCCTGAAAAATTAGAAATGGGGATGTTTAAATAATAGTTTGTATACATTTTATTTATTTATTGTTTATTTGTATTTTACATTGTTGTATTTCATGTAACTACCCTTAATATACAATATATTACTCAATAAATTATAAATTAAGATATAAATTGCTTATTTGTTACCCCTTTACTGTCTCTACACGTATATAGTTTTTAAAATGGCCGCCAGAGGACAGCACTTATTAAAAAAGGCTTTGCGCCTGACATATAGGCAACTAAAAATACAACTCCACTGTGAACATACATACGAATAGTTCTCAAAACGGCCACCAGGGAGCAGCACTAGTCAATTATTATCTTAACGTAAAGGCGCTATAAATGATGTATTCCCATTGACGTATTATAACTAACGTGTTTTAGCTAATGTGACTTTAGCCCTATTAAAATGGGACATTTCCTATGGGAATATTAGTTAGTCTGAATAGATTGCTATCTACTACCCAAGAATCGTTGTCTCTTCTATGATAGTATTTAAATCCCATTTCTAATATATCTAAGTACCAAAGGCATCGAAAATTATGTATGTACGTACGTATGTACACAAATGAAATTTTTTAAATTGATTTTAGACTCTAAGTTGAAACATTTATCGACAGGTACTGCCCCCTGGTGGTCGTTTTAAAAACTACATACGTGTAGGGACTTAGAAAAAAAATCAATTTTTAAATATAAAAATATATTTGTATCTTATCAAAATTACAAGACTTTTTCTTATAAAATTTAAAGTTTATTGACATTACAAAAAAAAAAAACAATTTTTAAATATAAAAATATATTTGTATTATATCAAAATTACAAGACTTTTTCTTATAAAATTTAAAGTTTATTGACATTACAAAAGACGTTTGACATTAAAATAAATTGTTATTAGATTTGTTGACAAATTTAGTAACAATTGTGAACAGAATTGCAACACAAAAGAAACGTAAAAGACATTTGTGTTTAAAAATTCTGTTCATAATTATTTCTTACTAAGTTTGTTAACAAATTTGGTGACAATTTTTTAACGTGTCAAACAGGCTTTACTTGTAAAATTGAAATGTTTGTTACCGAGTAAAGTTATCATTATTTTGGTTGTAGATATTATAAACTATTTTGAATCTTTATTTTGTAATAAAAGTAACTTCTATTACAAAATAAAGGTACAAAATAATAATATTTACAATCAAAATAATGATAACTTTACTCGGTAATAAACATTTCAATTTTACAACTAAAGCCTGTTAGACACGTTAAAAAATTGTCACCAAATTTGTAAACAAACTTAGTAAGAAATAATTATGAACAGAATTTTTAAACACAAATGTCTTTTAAGTTTCTTTTGTGTTATAATTCTGTTCACAATTGTTACTAAATTTGTCAACAAATCTAATAACAATTTATTATAGTTCAACATGGTTTAGTTATAAAACTAAAACGTTCGGTACCGAATAAAATTATCATTTTAATAGTTGTATTATTTGTTGTTAATTATTTTGCATCTTTATTCTGTGACTGAATAAAGATGCAGTAGAATTGAACACAAATAATATAACCATAATTTTCTCTGGTAACGAACATTTCAGTTTTATAACTAATACGAAACTCTACATTAATATTATTTAAGTTTTAAGGTAAAATAATACTATATTAAGTAGAGTTTCGTTTACAATACTAATTTAACAAATTAAATCTTGGTGGTCCCTCAATAAGATTCCTTGTTCCCATTTTTAAAGGTACAAAGATTTCTTATTCAGTTGAAGACCGTTTCCGAAACTTTATATTATATTATATATTTTGTTACCACCCAAACCTCCCACTTACAAAAATATATAATATTTATTAATACAAAGCTTCGTTTACAATACTTAAAATCTAACTTTGCCCTGACCGCGTCTTAATATATTACATCAGAAATTTAGGCGAACGCCAGTAATTTCTCAAAGCAACACTTTGTCCTGAATACGTCTGAATCCACCCAGTACAATTACACCATCCCTAATTCCCATCCTGAATCTAAAGAACAACACGTGTTGTCCGCAAATCTAAGTGACTCTAATATAAAAAAACGGTGGAATCTGTGCCGATGATTCCCGCCCATTCGGGTTGGTTTCGCCTATACACGAGCAGGAGTCAGAGATTTCACGCCTAGCCGAGGCGCCATGGTACTCACTATACACCTATCACCTAGATAATAGGTATATGGGTCTCACGACGTCGACTTAAAGCCTACGTCCCCAAACGAACTCCGCATTCCCGACAACACCGGCATAGGCACATGGGTTCCGTCTGCCACGTACGAGGACGTAGGGGGGTGCCCATGGAGGCCTATGGTTGTGCACCGTGTTCCAACGTTGGCCCCAATGCAAAGGACATGCTAATTCATAAACAATTATCTAATAACCCACAGTATAACTGCAAAAGATGAATTCAGACGCAACAGAAACGAAGTATTCACTTGTATTGAAGTCACTAACGTTCTATCCTAAATATCTGTAGTAATTACAATTTTTACTAAAACTACCTACTTTAAAACTAATGGGATATTGGGTTTAAAGTTATATATTGCTTTATTGTTGTACAAACATTTTAAACAAATGAAGAAGATTAGCCATGGTCTGCGTCTCCAATCGGCACTGCAGTCTTGACGATAGTGGTGGAGGGGAGTTCTTTTTAACTTAAAACTATCTCAAAACTAAAAACGATAACCTTTATTTAATAAAATGTATATATAAGGGAAACACCGCCCTCAAATGCCAAACCCACGTTCCCTTATATATACCATTTATTAAATACAGTTCCGTGTACAATAATACTTATAATCTAACTTAAATTATTGTAGTTCCCCCCCAAATTAAGTTAGTGAAGTGCGCAAAAAAGCCTATCTTACGTTAAGATCTATTTCAAAGGAAAACAAGTCTAAAAAAAGCCTATTTTACGTTAATATCGATTTCAAAGAAAAGCAAATCTAAAATTGTGAAGTTAACGTTAATTTTTCTCTCTCTCTCGAAAAGCAAAAACAACCCCACCTACTTATATCTAAGCTATCTTATGTCTACGCGAACTATCTTATATCTAGATTAAACTAAGCTAAAGGCGAAGTGTGAGAGAGTGAGAGTACGAGCTAAGCAAATGGTGAGAACGCCGTGGCGTCGAACGCCGTTGTTGGTTCTCACGGAAGTTTACGAGGGGGTTAAGCCGACCCCACGCGATGCAAAGCATTTACGGCCTAAAATCCGAACTAGATAGAGACCTGGACAGCAGTCACACGTAACTGGCTAGGCAGGACGCCACCTATCTAGCTACTCCCGGAGACATTCGCCCGCGCCTCTCGCGGATACCCTACACCGAACGCGGTTATTAACCCGTGTGCTCAACAAAGTTAATTCAAACAAAAACTTTACCTAGTCGTTGCCATTACCATTAAAAGATGATTACGTTGCCTCCGGATGAGGAGAGCACATAAGGCCATAAGAAAGCTTCCTGTGTAATTATTCTTCTTAATCTCCCTTGATCCCTTGATCCCATCACATAGGAGTGAAGCGATAACAACAGGGTTTACAAGGTTTTACGCTGGTACATATCAGTCCACTCAATTATGGCTATCGCGCACGAAACCTACCTACCCAGCCCCTCTGACCGTGTGAAGTTAATTGAAAAAAGGAACCCGAACACCCACAACAAGTTTCGCACTGTTACCTCCTTCCTGACTCATTCTACTAGGTATTATTATTAATTAATTAAGCAATTTCTACATCAAAAATTTAAAAAATTACTGCAATTAAAAAAAATTTAAACCCATCCACTCACTGATCCATGCCCCGATACGTCCGTATTTTCTTTTCCCAAGCACTCTCCCTAGCTACCGTCTGGGTAAGCCACGCGTACGGTTACCGCTGCAACCGTAGACGCACGATTTTAGGATGATCGCCACGGGATGCACTTCAAATTAATCAATTTATTTTTAATTTTTAAAGAAAACGCGTGTTTGCTCGACGGCGCGATGAGCCAAAGTTTAATTAAAACCAAAAAATACATTTCCAAGAACTTAAAACTATAGTATTCCTCACGTACGAACGGCATTGCGCAAATTCAATTCGCTTTATAATCTGTGCTGATATCTAATAATCTTTTCCTGTTTCAAGAAACGCACATGAATTGATAAATCAACACTAAACACAAAAATGTTAGAACACCCGTTAATGTGTACAAACTATGTTGACAGTTTCAAATTATTTCCTAAACAGAGTTACATATGTCGCCTTATGAACATATTCTATAACATATGTGCAAAAAAAAAACTTCAATTAAATTTTAAAATACACGCCAATATATACGAACAGTTCAAATTATTTCCTAAACAGAGTTGCGACATACGTCGCCTTATGAACAGATTCTATAACATATGTGTAAAAAAAAAAACTACTTCAATTAAATGTTTTTAACAAGCATACACTTAATTGCGCGCAATGCCATTCTTACGTAAATAATACTAAAACTTATAAAGCTACTATTATTTTAGTCTTCTAGATGTCCGTTTCCTGAAAGACATATGCTAATCATTTGTTCCCAGATATTGATTTTATTGATAAATAGGCGATATTTCAATTCCAAATTGTTTCGATATTATAAGAAAATTTATGAAAGTTTTATTTCTGTTTACATAGTACTCAATATCGAATTTGAGTACAAGATAATCATTAGGCATATAGTCATATTCCTTTGACTATAAGTTCTCATGGTTGAGTATGAGAACAAGTTAATAATTAGATATATAGTCATATTCCTTTAACTATATATAAGTTCTCATAACTGAATATGCGAACAAAATATTTTCTAAAAAAATAAAGATTCCTACCAGTTCATCCATCGATGGCCGCCTATGACGTAAAAGATTTGTCTGGTGCAGTGTTGAAATTCAAAGGTCGAAAACTATATCCAAATTCTCCAAGTTTCTTGATACATCAGACCAACCAAAGGTCCGCCTATTAAATAATAATTATTAGTTTGTGGTACTCAATTAATAAACTGTTGGATACAATTTTGTGATTTAAATAATGAATAGAAATTTATCATGCAATATTTTGTCCAATGGTTTCAAAATTATTTGAAATTTGCTTTAATTTGATATTTGATAAAAAAAAGTTCAGAAACAGGTCAGCCAGTTGCTATGAAATAAATAAATGTTTATCTCAAGAAATGTGGAAGAAACATTCATATATTAACATTATAGTAACTGTGCATGACTTACTCTTTTACCATGTTGATGAGCCAAAGTTTAATTAAGATCTGAAAATACATATCCAAGGACTTAAAACTATAGTATTCCTCACGTAGGAATGGCATTGTGCAAATATGTTTCATTTATAGGTAGCAAACAAGACCATTACTGGTGAATCACGTAAATAAACGAGACAAAAATGTTAAAATACACGCCAATATATACGAACAGTTCAAATTATTTCCTAAACAGAGTTGCGACATACGTCGCCTTATGAACAAATTCTATAACTTGTATGGGAAAAAGAAACTATTTCAATTATGTGTCTTTTAACAAGCATACACTTTATTGCACAATGTCATTCTTACGTAAATAATACTAAAACTAAAGCTACTATTATTTTAATCCTCTAGATGTTGGATTCCTGAAAGACATATGCTAATCATTTGTTCCCAGGTATTAATTTTATTGATAAATAGTCGATATTTCAATTGTTCAAATTGTTTGGATCTTATAAAGACATTTATGAAAGTTATATTTCGTTTACTATAGTACTTAAAACTGAATTGGAGTTCATATAGTCATATTCCTTTGACTAGAAGTTCTCTTGGTTGACCATAAGATAAAAATTACACAAGGTTTGTTCCAACACACCACCAAACCAGTTTGCGAACTGTTGGATACAAGCGCAGTGTAGGTACATTTAGCGTTCCAACATAAAGTTTGACTGTATCATGTACTAAGCGTCGGATGTTCCAACACAAAATTGACCGTACATGAACTGGTTCGTGAACGGGCAAATTAGTCAGTGAATTGTATGTCTAACTGTAAGTTGGAACAAACCTATAGTCATATTCCCTAGGCTATAACTTCTCATGGTTGATCAGAAAATATGATAATAAGGTTTGTTCCAACACACCACCAACCCAGTTTGCGAACTGTTGGGTATATTC
Organism: Ophonus ardosiacus; assembly: GCA_943142095.1. Classification (NCBI taxonomy): domain Eukaryota; kingdom Metazoa; phylum Arthropoda; class Insecta; order Coleoptera; family Carabidae; genus Ophonus; species Ophonus ardosiacus. The sequence goes on from OW964835.1 coordinate 7,297,116, forward strand.
GCAATATGCATTTAGCGTTCCAAAATAAAGTTTGACTGATCACGTACTAAACGTCGGATGTTCCAACACAAAATTGACCGTACTTAAACTGGTTCGTGAACGGTCAAATTAGTCAGTGAATAGTATGTCTAACTGTATGTTGGAACAAACCTATAGTCATATTCCCTAGGCTACAACTTGAAAGCAAAATGAAACTTGACACATAAATTGTCACACTGACAGTTATAAACAATAACAACTGTTTATTTACTTGGTAGCGGAAAATTATCGGGGTAACGAGGTTTTATCAGTATAATACTGTTCCCATTGGTTGAATTTTCAAGTGTTTTGCATCATGATTGGTTAAAAATTAGTCGTTGGAATTTATCAGAATAATTACTGAAGTAATTCAACTTTTATGGAACAAAGTGTGTAGACGAAACGAAAAAAAAAAAAAACACACGTATTGACATTTTTGTTGTACTATCCAACCTACATATCATCAACGCCAAAATATTCGAACTAATTACCTACAGAGTTAACGGACCTTCCACTATTATTTTTGACTATTTTCTCGAAAACTGCCACGCGTCAAAATTTTACAAGAATACAAAACTAAAGCTCGTATTTTTTTGTACAAACAAGGTTCTTACATTTTTATTATCTCTCGCTAAGAGAGGTATTGGATTCATGCTAAAAATCGCATATCCAGATTTTAATGAATAAACACGTTTTAAAGCCGATAGAATCCAATTATAACATTTTACGATGATGTCTGTGTGTGTTTATGTGTGTATGTATGTGTCTGGATGTTGGAAGGACCATTCCTCAAAAACTATAATACTTAAGACCTATTTAACTACGTATTTCTCATTCTAGCATCAATGGAAAGAACGTAAAAGGTTTTGCTAACAATTAGACAACCGGAAGTAGAAGTTCCTTACAAAATCTAAATATTTTTTGAAAATTTTTGTTAATACAAATATGAAGTTCATAAAATTCTCCATCTAATACAGTTAAAAAATTTATTGTATCATCTATGAGATAATGAAAATATCTGTTGCAATAAATCACACAGACTACACCAAGGACACCAGTTTCTGGGAAGTACATGTAATATTTATTGAATTATTAATTAAATATTTAAAATTGTGGGTCGGTATGTATATTAATAGTACATAAAATATATCCTTAAGAAATACCGCCAATCTCATCTATAAATTCGAACAATCTTGAACATTTGAGAAGAGTAAGACAAGATTCCTTATAGAATGACAGAATAGATATAATTAGAAATATTTGTGTTACAAGAAATGTTAAATTCAATACTTAATACCAAAACGGAAATGGCGAGAGGTATTGTGCAGGCCATAACAGATATTTTTTACCTTCCGTCACCTTTAGGTAAGGAATTGTCTTTGGTCAAAAAATTCGAAGGTGTTTTTAATAAATAAGCACGTTTTAGGGTCCATAGAATACGATTTTTCTAGTTTTTTAACAGTTTTTCTTGAAAAAACGCAGTTGAATATCATTTTTCGACATTTTATATGTGATTATCAACATTATTCTCTATATGATTTGATTATACATTGCCCTTAATATTAAATAGATGTAGAGTTATAGAGACATTAAGAGAGATTAACTTTCAAAAATCAGTCAGCTTTGCTAAAATTATGGAAACAGCAGATATATTCAAAAAAAATTAATTGACAGATGTCAGTGTCAAGTGCAAAACCAAAGTGGAAAGTATAGGATCAGAAAGTGATATGTGATAGTGTCCCTCGCAAGTGACTTGCAGTTGCAGCCTCGTCTCAAGATTGGAAATTTCAATGCCGGGAGTACGAGGAAGGCCAAAGAGAAAATGGAAAGATTGTGTAGCTGAAGTTTTGAGAAAAGACGATATGTTGGACAAGAATGAGTAGAAGAGAACAGTAAAAAAACAGCGACCCCTAATACAATAAGGGAAATCTGAAGGAGGAAGTGTCAAATACAATTTACTTTATTGACGTTCGTGTTATAATTTTATTGGATTTATAGAATCTTTTCAAAGAAATTTATTATGAAAACACCAGATATATTCAAAAAATTCTAATTGACAGATGTCAATGACAAGTGCAAAACCAAAGTAGAAAGTATAGGATCAGAAAGTGATACGTGACAGAGTGTCCCTCGCAAGTGACTTTCAGTTGAAGCCTCGTCTCAAGATTGAAAATTTCAATGTCGGGAGTACGAGGAAGGCCAAAGAGAAAATGGAAAGACTTAGCTGAAGATTTGTAAAAAGAAGAATTGTTTGAAGAAGATACGTTGGACAAGAATGAGTAGAAGAGAACAGTAAAAAAAACAGCGACCCCTAATACAATAAGGGAAATCTGAAGGAGGAAGTGTCAAATACAATTTACTTTATTGACGTTCGTGTTATAATTTTATTGGATTTATACAATCTTTTCAAAGAAACTTATTATAAAAACACCAGATATATTCAAAAAATTCTAATTGACAGATGTCAATGACAAGTGCAAAACCAAAGTAGAAAGTATAGGATCAGAAAGTGATACGTGACAGAGTGTCCGTCGCAAGTGACTTGCAGTGCCAGCCTCGTCTCAAGATTGGAAATTTCAATGCCGGGAGTACGAGGAAGGCCAAAGAGAAAATGGAAAGACTGTGTAGCTGAAGATTTGAGAAAAGAACTGTTTGAAGATTCGTTGGACAAGAATGAGTAGAAGAGAGTAAGAAACAACGACCCCTAATAAAATTGGGGAAAGCTGAAGAAGGAAGAATAGATTGTTTAAATTAATTAATTAAATTTTGGTTATAATTGATCCACCGGAAGTACCCTTATTTGAAGTTTTTAACAGTTTTTCTTAAAATTGACATTTTATGTTTTATAAATATTGAAGAAAATGCTTTTCTCTATACGGTTTCAATCAAAGCATTATAAAGAGATTAATTGTCAGAAATCAGTTAGCTTTGCTATTTATCATGGAAACATCTGATATATGAAAAAAATTCTATTTGACAGATAGTGCCAAGTGCAAAATCAAATATAGCAAGTATAGGATCAGAATGTCGGGAGTACGAGGAAGGCGAAAGAGAAGATGGAAGGAATGTATCGCAGAAGATTTGAGAGAGGAAGAACTGTGTTAAGAAGATGCGTTGGACAGGAATGAGTTAAAGAGAAGAGTAAGAAACAGTGACCCCTAATAAAATTGGAGAAAGCTGAAGAAGAAAGAAGGAATTGTCAAATGCAATTTTCATAGTGTATGTTCATGTTATAATTTTATTGGATTTCTAGAATATTTTCAAAGGAATTTGATAGGATAAGGAACTTTTGGTATGGGAAAAAAATACACAGAATTGACGGAAGGTTTTGTGCTGGCCACAACAGATTTTTTTTTATCTAGGATGAACTCTCAAGAACTAAGCCAATTTGCAGATTTTTAAAATTTTAGAGGAATTTCATGTAAAAATCGTGAAACACATAGTATAAAAGAGAATTTCATGCTGAATTCAAATTTTCAAACCCATTTTTCTTAATTGTTGACCAACGCCCACCGCCATATCTCATTCTCTATACGGTTTGATTATACATTTTCATTCATATTCAAGATATAATTAGAGAGATTAACTTTCAAAAATCAGTTAGCTCTGCTAAAATTATGGAAACAGTAGATATATTCAAGAAAATTGTAATTGACAGATGTTAGTGTCAAGTGCAAAACGAAAATGGAAAGTATAGGATCAGAAAGTGATATGTGACAATGTGTCCCTCGCAAGTGACTTGCAGTTGCAGTTGAAGATTTGAGAAAAGAAGAACTGTTTGAAGATACGTTGGACAAGAATGAGTAGAAGAGAACAGTGAAAAAGCAGCGACCCCTAATACAATAAGGGAAATATGAAGGAGGAAGTGTCAAATACAATTTACATTATTTACGTTCGTGTTATAATTTTATTGGATTTATAGAATCTTTTCAAAGAAACTTTCGGTATGGAATTTGTAAAAAAATAATGTGTGCGTGTTACAATTTTACAGGATATATAGAATCTTTTTCAATGAACTTTTGGTAAGGAATTTGTACAAAATACATCAAATTGACGGAAGGTTTTGTGCTGACCACAACAGATTTTTTAATAAACAGAAGATATATTGTATAAAGACGCATATACCTTATTCACTACATTATATGTAGTCTTGATTTGCATAGAAACAATTATTAAAACAAATTTATTGTATGATTAGTAATTTTCATTATTATACTAGATTTTTTACCTCTCGCTAAGAGAGGTATTGGATTCATGCTAAAATTCGCATATCCAGATTTTATTGAATAAGCACGATTTAAGGTCCCTACAATCCGATTTTAACATTTTTAAAATGATGTCTGTGTGTGTGTGTGTGTGGATGTGTGTATGTGTGTGTGTGTGTGTGTGTGTATGGCTGGATGTTGGACGGACGATTCCTCAAAAACTATAAGACATAAGACCTATTGATGAGAGCCAACAAAGTATCTGACATCTGGTGGCGAAATTAAAAATGCGAGTCGTGGGGAAAACATTGCGGCATGTGAATTATACTAACATAAGAACCAAGCAAAAGTGAGAGAAATGTCTAGCAAATGAAAGTAATATTGCTCTGTACCGCAGTGCAATAATTACTTAGTGCACAAATGTCAATGCACTACTTCCCGAAGGACAAAGAAATGCGGAAAAATGGGTAATTGCGTTAAAAATAGGAAAGTGACACGATATATGAATGTGTGTTTTGCTCATTTTCTGCCTTCGGATTATTATCAAGGTAAATTGCTAAATTGTATAACTGTTTCAATATATATATATATATATATATATATATATATATATATATATATATATATATATATATATATATATATATTTTAAATAATATAAAAAATATTTACAGGAAAAAATCCAAATAAAAGATCTATTTTGAAAAAGAATGTCTGTCCTACTCAAAAAAAAAAAATGTTATTTCTTTTTAAATTAAAGACGAATAATTCACTTAAGGTAATAAGTGTCATTTTTAATTTATCATAGTCAACCGCTAGAAGATATATTTTGGAAATGCTAGAAATACTTTATACAATTTTGAAACAATTATTTTCGTACCTGACAGAGAACAACATATTTCAAATATTCCGAAATATTTTTCAAAAATTCAGAAATGTTAGAGAAGTGCTATAGTGCACTCAGAAATCAAAGTGTTTGAGTTGCAGGATATCATATTTTAATTATAAAAAAGACATACTTCAAAATATCTAATTGGAGTTACACCGGCAGGCATTATATGTTTCGTAAGTTCTGCTTTGGTGGCAGAACTTCTGATAAGGCAATTGAACGGGAATGTTTGGAGGAATAAAATTAATAAATAATACATAATGATTTTAAAACCAATAAATTAAAAATACCTTCCCAAATACATAAGTTCAACAATATGTTTGCACTTAGCACCTTGTCTTTCTTTACATACACTACCACTGTTGTACATTGTTTTCAAGGCAAATGCGGATATTATGTGGAATCCCTTTAAATTAAATGTTTGTAAACAAAGACCGTGAATTTCCACATTGTTTTCTGTATTAAATTGGAAACCACACATTATTATATGACCAGCTAAAATATTAAAAATTTTCAATGAAACCTTACAAACTTTTCTACTAACTACTTTATCTTTAAATGTTGCTTCTCATTCCACTATTGGCTTTACTGCACCATTTAAATATATGTAGATATCTCCGAGTGAGATAAACATCTTATATTATTTAATTATTTAAGGTAAATAAAGAGAACTAAATAAAAAATTCGAGAGTACTCCTATACCATCAATGTACAAAATGCAATGTTTTCCCCACTACAAAGATGTCAATGCTGCCATCTATTGACGGTGGTTACCGCGGATTTAACTATGAATTCCTCAATCAGACATTCCTGGGTAGAGCTGAAAAGGTTTTGGTAACAATTGAACAACCGGAAGTAGTAGTTTCTAAAATAAATTCTTCCAAATATTAATTTTTGAAAATTTTTGATATTACTAATTATGAAGAACAAAATTCTACACCTGATACATTTAAATTTTTTATTATATCTTCTATAAATTTAGAGATAAAGACGCTATAATATATAGAATATCGGGACATAACAAGTCGAGTAGGCGAAACTACACTAAGGAAACCAGTTGACAAATTCAAATGTTTATAACATCATTTGTAAATGACAGATTTCAGTGTCAAACAACAGTTTTAGTGCCATTTTGATAGCCTTTTCTGGGAAGTACATTTAGTCTTTCTTATTGTTTTATTAATTAAATATTTGAAATTATAGGTAATATGCATGTATCCATCAGAAATACCGCCAATCTGGTTAAAGAATTGGAAGAATCTGTGACATTTAGAAACTTCCTCATACAATGAAAAATAGATATAATTAGAATTATATGTGTGCAGAAGACATGTTAAATACAATAAAAGACAATATTTGGGTAAAGTTCTGTAATATTTTGTTATAAAACGACGGTTCGATAGCAAAGTGCAATACAATACTTATATAGCCTAATATGGAAATGGCGAGAGGTCTTGTGCTGGCCACAACAGATTTTTTTTATATTGTAATCAAGTATACAACTACAACCGGTTGATCTTTCACATCCTTCTTCAAAGGTTTATTTTATATACGATGTAATAAAAATAATATTTAAATATTATTCATTTAAATGTTTTTTGAACAGTCAACGTTTGTAGGTTGGGTAGTAAAACTTCCCCGGCGAGAAAAGTGACACAAGTCCAAAAAATAATGTGCGTAAAATTTAAATTAAAGAAGACAGTTATTTATATACAGGTTAAGCAGGCTTTTATGGTCTGCAGCGGGATTTTGAACCCGAGGCGTAAGCCAAAGGATAAAAACACGTCAAAGGCCATAAAAGCAAGTTACGCTTGTGGTACATACAAAACTTTATGCACGGACGAAAATTTTCAAATTATGAGTGTTAGAAATATTGTATCGAAAAGAATTTGTCCTCGTACATCCAATATCTTATGTTGCTATGAAAGCGGAAAACAAAAGAATATAAAATTTTTCGATTGTAATAAAAAATTTTCATGTTGCCTGTTTAAATTGTTTATATTGTAGGTTATAATTTGGTTTGACGTTTCATTATAGCCCGGCGTCAAAGAAATTCGTGTATAATTGTCAAATTATGATACGTCCGTGCATAAAGTTTTATATGCACGTACGTATCATAATTTGACAATTATACACGAATTTCTTTGACATAAACGTCATTTTATAGCCCGCGGCCCTCATTATAGCCCGCCGGGCTATAATGAAACGTCAAACCAAATTATAACCTACAACATAAACAATTTAAACAGGCAACATGAAAAGTTTTTATTACAAATCGAAAATTTTTATATTCTTTAATGAAAAATGAAAATTAATTTTATGATATTTATATGGAAAGCACGGAGTTGGACAAAATAAAACTCAAATGACATAACCAATAAACAAACAATAAACTGTTGTTCTCCGCTTTCATAGCAACACTAGATACTGGATGTACGAGGACAAATTCTTTTCGATACAATTTTTCTAACACTCATTTTCATCCGTGCATAAAGTTTTGTATGTACCACGAGCGTAACTTGCTTTTATGGCCTTTGACGTGTTTTTATCTCTCGGCTTACGCCTCGGCCTCAATATCCCGCCGCAGGCCATAAAAGCCTCCTTACGCTCTTAATACATAAATAACTATTTAATAATTAATATCCATTTCTCGAAAAATATAATCTTTTGATTTATTCCTAATTTTTAGATGCATATTTTTGACTAATTTAATCTGACGAACTTAAAATTTCTAAATTTTGACTTGTGTCACTTTTCTCATCGGGGTGCGATATGTATTTATACATTTCTTAATAAAATGATAACACAAAAGAAAACAAATATTTTACTAAGTTTAAATATACATATATTATGTTAACCGATTAACGCTTAGTATTTATTACGATACTCTTAATACACGATTAAAAAATCTGTTGTGGCCAGCACAAAACCTCTAATTCTAATCTATACCTACTTTTTCTCCTACTGTTCTAAATGTTCGAG